>JAPSGF010000001.1:25654291-25901956 GCA_035772895.1 Perdix hodgsoniae | reverse complement strand
AAAAAAGAAAAAGAAAAAAAAGAAAAAGAAAAAAAAGAAAAAGAAAAGAAAAAAGAAAAAAGAAAAAGAAAACCAAATCCAAAACCAAGAAAACCAAACGTTGCTTTTTATGGAGTCGATACACTAGCAAAAGAGATTAGCTAATGAATTCAGAGAGAGGGAACGAGCAAAGATGCACGAGTGCACATCTCTGTACCAGTGCTCAGCATTCACCAACTCATCTGTTCTTGTGAAGGGGGACGTGATACCACAGGGCTCTGGGACCGGCACTGACCCATCACAATCTACATTTCCCTAAGAACAATAAGGAAATCTCTCTCCAGGAGCTCTGCTTATTTTCACGCAGTCATTTATTTCTCTGTAGGGAAATCTCGTTGGTGTTTCTCTAAGAACTTCAGTATTGCTCTTGGGAAGGGTGGGAAGAAATTACTATATTGCTCATCAAAAGCTCAAGAGATATCAAATAAATTGTTCTTTTCAATCTGCTTTTGTTCCTGGATGTTGTTATCTCTGTAATTTCTCCTGTTCAAACCACACAGTGTACCC
The DNA here is from genome assembly GCA_035772895.1 of Perdix hodgsoniae. Lineage (NCBI taxonomy): Eukaryota > Metazoa > Chordata > Aves > Galliformes > Phasianidae > Perdix > Perdix hodgsoniae. Next base: position 25,901,410 of record JAPSGF010000001.1, on the reverse strand, counting down.
TGCAGCCACTGAGCACTGTTTTTATTGGCTAGGCAAGTTATTGTACAAAGCTCTTGGACATCTGCCAAGGAGAATTATTATAGTTATAAAACAGGCATTTCTGGTGAGGAAATGAAGAAGGAGATACAGAATCACAGACTTTGAGACCTTATCTCTTCACTGGGATCCCTCTGTCTGTAATGGGCAGGCATTTCTCTGCAGCCACAGAAACTTGCAGTGAAATATGTTACTGATGAGTCCAGTTTGTTTTCAGGAAGGTGAGCAGGGATATTTCTTTGAGTACTAAAGGGAATTCAGCTCTTGTATTTGCTATCTACTGACATTCCAGCAAACATAGTGGCAGATTTGCTTTCACATGATATTTTAAAATAACTTCCTCACATTACAACTATACTCGATTTACAAAGATTATATTTTTATTCTGCTTTCCACAGAATTTATCTACTTGCAGAATTTGTAGCATTTGCACTCAAAATGGCATAATCAAAATTACATAGACTCCTCTGCATGGGTGCTGTTATACCATTCTAGGTGCCCCTAATAAGTATATTTACTGCTCTGTGAAGAAGGAATTAAGCTAGATCTTCTAACATCACATTAGTATTGGCATATGATTGTACACATGTAAAGCATGTAAAGCTACAATATGTGTGTTGAGAGGAGAAGCTGTGCAAGTGCACCAAGTCATGTAGGAGTGCGTATGGCCCCAGTCAACCTCATTCGTACTAAAACCAATCACAAGCCTAGCAAGGAAGGTTTCTCACCGCTCTGGGTCGATTCTGTCGAAGAAAACTCTTCATATCTCCTCCAGCCATGAGCTCAAGCAGAATGAAGCGAGGCAGCGTCTGCAGGCTAACACCAATGCACTGCACAATATTTTGATGATTGAACTTACTGAAAGACAAGGTCACAGCAACACAAAGGGAGACAACGTTAGTACTTGGCTGACACCTGCCATGTTCACTCTGCTTTGAGCTTTGATGACCAGGATCGAAGCAAGTTACTGAACAAATTCTAACTTTAGACTTATCCAAATGCCTTTCTAGTTATGAAGACTCCCAGGATCAGGGTTCCTCAAGCATCCAAACAGTATTGGCACATGTAAAACAAGATCTTGTTATGTGGTGATTTTATTTCAGCATTGATTATTCCAAATATGCTGCTGCCTAGTCTAGTGGACTCGGTTCAGTATCTAGTGTGCATTTAATACCCACTACAGCAGCTGATCTGGGGATGGCTTCCTACCCCACTGCAACAGAAAAAAAGACAGTCAGGGAGCAAGACTCAGTTTCAGAAAGCAGGGTCTTTCTTTGGACAGCAATGACCTGGAAAATACAGGAAGTAATAATGTGAAGGAGGTCGGGGAAGATCATGTGCTACCAAGAGAATCAAAGCATCCTATAATCAACTGAAATTGCTCTTTAAAAACCCTATCAGTGTTACCTTCAGTTCATCTGCCACTCAAACTTCTTACAGACTTTATGAAGCAGTATTATGTCATGAGATTTATTCTCAAATCGTGCTTCAGCAGCAGAAAAAGAACATCTACTAAACACTACTAAAATACTATCTGGTGAAAAAAGAGACTGGATATTATTTTTTCCCCAAACCCAAGCAACAGAACTAATATTTCTCATACCTGCATTACTCCTTTTCCCCCCACTCACCACCAGTCTTAAACCCTTGAGCTATACCTGATAATCAGTGCTTCCATCAGGAAATCCATCTCATCTTGCTCGGAGCAGACTTCTGGCAGTGTCTGTTGAGAGTTTAAGAAAGCGAGGGCCATCCCACCAAATAATTGAGAACATTTGAGTGCACCAAAGAATAAAGAAAAAAAAGAAGCACGTAACACGATTGTGAGTGACTTCAGGAAGCTATGAGGAAGGTCTCATCTCTTCAGTGCCAGCCAGTTGAACTGCCTGTATCCCAGTCAGCAGTGAGAGGACCAGGAAGGTGGTGATCTACTTGGAGGCTTCGTTTTGTGTGCATTTAACTATGCGCAGTGTTCTATTTCAGACTCACATTAGAAATGCATCAGCTGGGGAAATGGAAATCTAGTAAGCACTTTAAAATCACAGGTGTGAATTTATTCTCCCTTTGCTATTAAGTCCACATTGCAGTACCTGCTTCACATCATGCAGCACATACAGACACTTGATTCATATAATCATGTCACACAGCCTCACAGCTTTCTCTCCTGACAGCAGATCTGGACAGCATCTGCCACTGCTAAATGTGAACTGGGAGTGCAGGCAGCAGGAGGTGCAGTGCCTGCTCATGTGCCAGCTGGAGGATCACGGATGAGTTAGCCACAGCTGGGTGTAGCTCCTGCTGCACTTTCAAAGTGCACACAGAAATGGGTGGTGGTTGTTGCTCAGTGAGGCGAAGGCTGGCATGGAAACCCAATTGTAGTCATTGGCAGTGTGGGCTACAGGAGACATTTTGCTATCTGCAATAAGAGATTGCTTCACACAGGACAGTGCAAAGAATCTTCGCACTGAAAAACCACAACAAGCTGATCTGCTTCTGTTTGGCACTGTGCTACTGTGCTTCCTACAAGGCGTGATTTTTTTAAAGAGAATTTTGAAAGACAGAGCAAATAACAACAAATAACAACAGGACTTATTTCTATTAATGAAATCTATGTTTAGAGCTGAACCCATAGGAGTAGACTAAGTCCTCTGAGTCACAAGCTTGTAAAAGAACAGAAGGAGGCAATGAGCATCTTGTACTTCTGGGCTGAGTAACTGACAAATCCTGAGGCAACAGCAGTAATTTTACAGAGAATTAGCCTGTTCTCTCTTGTCATTAATGACATGGAAAATTATAATATTACAAGATAAGTTCACAGTAGCATATTTAATGCCACACAGCACTGAGAAACAACCTGCAAGTTTCATCAATGGTAGGCAGACACTATTCTCACCTATAGAGGAAATGTAACTGGAATAACCCAAATTATGAAATATACTAATGTCACATGAAAAACTTATGAGAAAGTACTTAAAAACTTAAATATAGAAGTAAAAATAGATGAGCATTACTATAAATATTTGTTGTTTCCCGTCATATAAATACTTCATACTAGTATTAGCCAGGGTTTCCTGTTTTATGCAAAGAATTAAGAAATTTCTTTCCAGTCCAAAATGCTTTGATTGTTGCCATTTTTTCTTCCCCCTAACTTCCCCTTCTCCAGCTACTCAGATCAGTACATCACAGTGGCAGAAAGGCACAGGACAGCAGCTCTGTTGGCCTGGTGGACCTGTCAAGAGCTCTCAGTGATCACCTCAAAAGGAATCACATTTCTGAGGGTCAACCAGATTCTCTGCTCGCGTGAACTGATGATTGCATGTGGATTTCAATGATGCTATAGTTATTTATGCTGACAGATGATTTGTTATTCCATTTTAACATGTAGTATTAAGCAATCTCTATATAACTAATTCATATAAAATCCCTTCTGAGGGCACTGGTTCTCTCCTTCCTGAGCAAAAGGGGTGGAGGCTAGAAAAGAGACCGATCTCTTTAGATTCTTGCCCTAGCTTAGATCACAACTCATGGGCATGCAGCAAACAAGACAGATGATAATTTACATTCAGCCCACTGCTGGTGCCACACAACTTAAACATCAAAGTTTATAACTCCCAGATGCAGCAGCACATGGAAACCTGTATCATATACACGCTCCTGTCACTGTACATGTGATTTGCATCCATCTGTTGGAATGGCAGTAAGATAATAGCACTCTTACTGATAATTGTTGTATACAAAAAAATGACTGTGGATACTGACCTTAATAGCCACCTGGAGAGGATTGGGATCCCCTGCAATGCCTACCACTGTTCCTTCATAAACCTCACCAAACGCACCATGTCCTAGTGCCCTGGGAGAAAGAGAAAGAGAGCAGCTGTTACTGTGTCTCTGCATCGAGCATTGGCTAAGTTGTTCTTACTGTCGAGTCCAAGAATAGGCAGAAAACCTGCTGTAAAAGATGAATCCATAGCAGAGCTTTGTTTTCATCTCAAAGCCTCTGAAAATAACTTCTCAATATCTTCTAATGCCATCACTGAACTAGGGAGGTCGGATCATTAATGGTTCTGAATATATCCCTTCCAAATCAAACCATTCTATGATTCTATGAAATCAAACAGCCTGCTCAATCCTATGGCACTGTCAGAATGTGTGGCTTTAGCGAGGCAAGAAAGAACTGGGGACGAGGGGAGGAAAAAACAATGCATATAGAGGCAGCTGCAAGATGATCCCTTCAGATGATGGTGTAACACAACACAAGATGGTAAAGTTATTATTTTCTTTATAGCTTTAATCAGGATAATCTGGACTAAATAGAGAGGAAGAGCAATCTAGTGTCTATTTCCTTGTGTCAGGAAATGCAGAAAAAGAAATACTGCTATAGATTTGGAAGGGAGTTACCGTCAGGTAGCAAGTATAATCTAGGACATCACACAAGACAGAGGTGAAATAACCTCTACTCTGCATGGGAATATGGGACAGAAGACTTATGAACTTATACCTGCTCTTAAGAGCTTTATGGCATCAAAGTATTTAAGAGAACGTAGAAAGTGTCACAGTTGTTCTTGCCTGCAGTTGGTGCTTTCCAGTCAGTCAGACAGGAAGCCCTCAGTTTTTTGTCCTGGATGCTGTTTGTTAAACTAGCATGTAACCCCAACTCTGCCTTTGCTTCAGGCTGCCTTCTCCCTCCTGTGCCAAGCCTTACCGAAGCAGAGAGATGTTCTTCCGTGGGATCTCCTTCAGCTCACTCAGAGTGGCAGCCTTCCCAGCAAAGCAGTAGTTAGGGTTGTAATCTGTCATGATGGCTGATGTGCGGATTTTACTCAGTTTATATTCCGGGCTCTGTAGTCGTGCTCTGGCTCCTTCCAGTTGCTGCTTCTTCAGGTGATAAACTGGGGATACAAAAAATCCAAACAGTATAAGAACCTGGAAAGAAAATATAATACTGGGCACACAGAACAGAAAGAAAAAACTAAGTTGGTAATTACAAATGCTCAAGAAGTGTTATTAGCTTTCCTGCATCTCTCTTCTGTAGTAAATTAATACCGAATATGCAAACATTTTTGCCCCTGCAGAGTCCTAATCAGCTGGAAGAAACTCAAGTTACCTCTGCTTCTTTATAAACTGGTAGAGGAAATGCTGCCTCACCTTGGTACCGCCAAGACACCTGGGCACTGAGGCAGCAAAAACGCATGCTGTCTCTCTGAAGGAATTACATTCAATTACAGAGACTGTGACTTCAGACTATACAGCAACGGCTGCAAAAGAAGTGTCTGCCTACAGGGTTGTACAAGGCTTTTTTTCTGCAGCAAATACAAGGACATAGCAGTCACTGGCTTTGGGGATTATGCTTGTGCTTATCTGTGGGGTGATGTTTTCTACCATTTCTTTCTCCCTCTTCCCTCTGTGATCCACTTGGAAGACCAAAACACTCTGGCTCCAAGTAGTAAAAGTAGCTGTATGTGGTTGGGTGGTCCCTCTTTGTCTAATTTAACTGAGAAAAAGACAAGTAAAAGGGAGTGGTTCTTACTGATAGATAGGCTGCCACCAGTGAGGATCATTCCAAGCATCACAATCACAGCCACCACAGCTAGGAGGAGTGGGAGAGGCAGATGTCCCTCTGGGATATGACCCTGTGGCACTGGAAAATGAAAAACAGAGGTGCATTAATCAGGAAACAAGCCAAGCTGCAGGAAAGAACCCCTGTCACGGTTGCTGTTTCAGAAAACAGTAGAGATCACAGTTAAATCATACTATAGAAAATACAGAAAATCCCCTTACAGCCTTGGAAATTGAAAAAAAAAAAAAAAATCAAAATCATTTTGAAAACATTGTTAAGACAGAAATCTAACTGTAAAACACAGATTGCTCAAGCATTCCTCAGCTTTTTCTTAAAGGGTAACATTATTGCTAACAAGTTGAAACTGTCTACAGTCTTGATGGTTTGAGATTCTAAGAGACCATGTCAGTAAATAGTGAATACTAGGCAAAAGTTGAACAGACACAGTAGGAAACTTCTGTGGAAGGAAGTAATTTCTGGCTTAAATTAGGTGGTACACTATACAGGAAAGGTATTTATGCTTAACTATTTGATACACTGTATCCATTCAAGAAATTTACAATGTCCCTTTACATTTAATTATCTTCCACTTAATCCAAACCCAGATTTTGGATATGGTGGCAGACATGCAGTTTAGCATACAAGGAAAGGACATCAGGAATTTTCAGTACTGGCTAATAGTATATAAATACAAAAACCAGGAAGAGAGACACCTACAAAGGAAACATTCATTATCCAGTTAGGATAAAACTATATCTTACCAGTGCAGGTGACATTGTCATTGGCTAGCACAGCCCCCATCTCACATTGGCAGACAGGCAGGTTGGTGTCAGGGTCTCTCTTACAGTTGTCTGAGTGGCAGTGGCTACAGTTAAGATAGATCTGAACCTCCACCTCACCATCATTCTCCACAGCTGAATGAGGAATCAGATACAACAAACAGGTTTAGCTTAACTTTTCCCATCTTTTCACAGTAAGGAAAAAAGAAAAAAGAAAAAAAAAAAAGAGTAAAAGGAGTAGGCAGGTACAACTTCTCCTTTCTCTGCAGGACAGTTGATAGTGTGGGAGGTCAGAAATCTGACATGGTCCAGAAGGGAAGAAGGAATTAAACTCTAAGCAAACAGAGAAGTCCTGAACTGACTTGAATGTGTCTAGGACTGAGGAGGTGCAGTTAAACTGGATGACTGACACCTCTCCTGGCTTAACTATTTGAGAGGAAGAAGGTCCCAGAGCATTATAAACAAAAACAGTAATCACAACTGAGGAACTGGCCTACAGAGTGAAATATGCCTGAGTGAAAGCTATAAAAATAAGAGGCAGGAAGAGAGATAGCAGGAAAAAAAGAAATAGAGAGAAGGTAGAATGAAGAGAAAGAAGAAAAAAGTGTATTGTACCTGCAAGTGGATGCAAGAAGATCTCTCCAACGGGATTCACAAATGAGATGCCATACTGCCCACTAGCTGTGATATCATCATTGTTAGAGGCATGCCCCCCTGGAGAAAGAAGAGTATGGCTAGTTAGTTGTCAGCACTGCATGCTGCAAAAGTGTGATGCCTCTGAAGTGCCACATTTTGTTCCTGCCTCTAAACACTTGCAGTCACTCCCAGTCTTTCAGTACTATTACTGTGTATAACATTCTTAATGAATAAGGCTCACTCATCCCAACCAGTACCAAGGCTAGTGAAGTGGCTTATTCAAGTGTAGGTTTCTCAGTTCATCTAAGTAAAAATACATTTGCTTTAAACAGAAAAAAAAAAAAAAACCAAACTAAACAGTTCCTTGGGCATTTTGAGAACAAATAAAGGGATTATTCAGCATGTCTGGAAAATACTGGCTTAGAAATGCTTCTATAACCTTGATTTTTCCAACTAAATAAAGATGGAAGGAGGTGCTCATGCCATTCATGTTGAAGTGTCTGTAAATCACTTCTGCAGTAGTTTACTTCTGCACTGAAAGCTCTATTTCCTAGTTGCATGAACTCTGAATTGCATAAAATGAGACAGTATGACTATTTCTTCAGCAGACCTACCTCTGTAACCTCCACCTCCTCCACCAGAAGTACAAGCTCCTCCTCCACCACCAAAACCACCAGAGGTAGCCCACTGGAGCTTGGCTAAGGCTTGGTGACAAGCTTGACCCCCTTGTCCACCTTCCAGGAGGGACTTCCCAGCTTGTGGAAGCAGAGTCACATCTTGCCAGCCACCACCTCCACCTTCACAATCCAAGAGTCACAACAAAATGAGAGCAGGTGAATGAAGCACAATCAAAGAAAATGTAATTTAATTAAAATTAATTTCTTAAGAAGTGCCTGCATTCAAGTTAACTCTTTGTTAAAGGGCAAGAGAATATACAGACAAGCTTCTTGTTGCCAAGGATACTTCCAGAAGAACTCTTTTTGTTAAGAGTTTCAGGGAAGTAATAGAGAAAAAGTCTTCTCTTCAAAAGCTACTGTTACAGTTTGGAGGAATGTGCTCCAACTCCCAAACATCATTCTCACTTGTGAACTTCCCAGAGAAGAGCACTCCTATGGAACAGCCACTCATCATCTGTTCCATGCATTCTCTTTTTATCTAGTGATAGACCATATAAAAAGACATCCTTTATAGACTAGAAACTTATTTCTAACTATTACTACCATAGAATTCCAAAAGATCAAGAATCCCCTCACTGACAGGACAGCTTGTGCATACGGCCATTTGATTTAGGCTTCCTGTAGTTTTAGCACCTCACCTGCTGCCCCAGTTCTTCCACTGACTCCCGGTACTGAAGTGCTGTTCTCAAATTGCTCCAGGGGAACGTCATCCAGGGAGTTGTCCTGAGCCTTCAGATAGGCTTTTCCTCCTCCTCCTGCTGCGATGAGCAAAGGTTCGAAAATCCCATCCTTCTGCTGGAAAACCCCCCATCAAATATCAGAAAAACTTCACATCCCTTGAATTTGTGAACTCACAAGAAACTCATCAAAAAGCACTAAAGCAATCCAAAGAAGAGGTATTGATGATTTCCTGACTACATTATAAAGACGTTTTACACAGTGTTTCTGTGTACAAAAGTAACTATTCAAATGAATATCAGTGGTTTGGTTTTTTTGTTTTGTTTTGTTTTGTTAGGACTGCTGTTAGTATTAAAACAAGACCCAGGTGTGGTTCCCAGATCTGATGTGTCAAGAACTGAAGAAGCAGTTAGCTAGCTTAGCAACAGTGATGAACATGATTGAGAATATAGAAAGACAAAAAGAACTCAAAAATACAAAAAGACAGAGCAACATAAAGAGAGGCAGAGAGGGGGAGGGGGAGGAGAGAGACAATCCTTTCTCATCATCTTCATTTAAGAACTAAGCTTCATAAGCCATGATAGATAGTGAAAAATAGTTGCTTTGCAGGACACTACTCAGGTTGGGGAGAAAGGGACAATACTTACTCTAAAGATGTAGGTTGCTCCTCCTCCACCCCCACCTCCTCCAGCCCAGTCCTTCAGGTCCTTTTTTTTTTTTGTAATCCTCTTCAATGACAGATGACTCCCCTAAGCAGATCTTCTGGGTCTGAGGATTGGCCTGAAAGGAGAGAAGAGAGACACTCAGATTATTGATATGTATCTGTCTCAGTATGATAATATTGTTTGTGATAATATCAAACATTGATAATATGCATGTGGATATATAAATGTGAAAGGGGAGTTCCTCTACAATGAAGGATAGAACTGCCTGCTAACTCTGATTTGCATGCAAGACAATACAATAGTCTGCATGGGCTTGCAGATCACATTTCTTAAAAAACGTGAAGATGTGGTAACAAAGAATTTTTGTTGATGAGGTAATTTTGAGCCTAAGTGACAAAGACTTTCAAATTGCTGGGTGTAGTATTAGAGGACATCTGTGTAATCACTCATGTTAGCAATTTCTACTCATCACAAGTGTTTTATTTTTTGCCATTACACATGCCAATTCAGGGGCCACTGTAGTTAGTGGGAAGATTCCAACCATTTTTGGTTGGCTTTGGATTGAGACATTAGTTTCCAAACTTAGAGAGCACCTAAGAAAGTGCAGCCACAATGATGCTTTGGATTTGTAGATGCTTCTATAAATTACAAAAAAATGATCCAAAATCCTGCAGGCAGAAAGAAACTCAGGCTGTGGAAAAATAAGAGTTGGAATACACATCTCTTGCCTAGTAGCTCCCCTCTTAAAATAAGCAGAAGAAAGCCAATAATGAATTCAAACACCAGGAGCTTAAAGCAAAGTTCCTGTGGGTTCTGTATGTGTTTGCACATTTTGGGGTCAATTTTCTTTTCAGAGTCCTTCATATTTGTTTTGAGATTCTTTCTAACTTGGTTTATTCGTTCTTACCATACTGACTGGATTTCAGAGCTGGATCCTAGGATTTCTATCTTTCATCACCAGTCCAGCCAAACCCCAAGCCACCCACTGAATCTCAGTGAATGATATCTGCAAAGTCTCTGCCCACTTGTGCCCTCACCCCAGGGCAGGCATCCTCCCCCTGCTGCCCCACTAAGATGTACAGCAGCTCATCTTTCTCCAGCTGGAAGGTGGCCGAGATGAAGACCCCATGGGACCTCTCATTGTGGTTTTTGGCTCCCTTCCCTCCAGCTGCTCCATAGGCAGAAATTCTGGAAGAAAAAGATGTAATTAAAGAGACAAATCTTACACTTTTCATCCTCCAAAGCAGCTCCATCTGTGAGTTTTCCCCAGCCTGCACTCCCAATCACACATTGCTCCAGAGCAGGCTCTTGCTGTAGTGTCTCATGGCCATTCTTTCTCTGAGACATACACAGCAGAGGCTTCTCAAGAAGATCAATCAGCTACACTGGAGCACTAGAGACAGATTTCAAAGGCAAACAGAGTGAACTGGTATGGCCAAATCTAAAATACCAAAGTATAGGGCCAAAATGATTGTATTTGTAAATGATTGCACTTGTATTTGATTACATGCCCGCAGTCGCTCCTGTTCTAATCTCCTCCAGGTCACTGCTCCGCCCTCCCATGCTTCAACAGGAGCTCAAACACAGAAACTCAGAGCTGCTCTCCTCTTTCTTTCTTACTTTTCTATCCCTTCATCTACTCAGCAAAGATAGTCCTACACTTACATTTGCTGAAATTCCAGAACTAGGAAGTAGTTTAATGGTTGCCTCATCAACATGCTCTGACACATACCTGTATCGGTTTGTGGCTGGCACTCTCCAGACTTGCACTCCCCGGAGCCTTCCCTCCTTCACCACAATCACTGACACATTGCTGCCCCTGTAGGCATTGTCACACTGAGCTTGAGTTGGCCCACGTGGACCACTGGCACCACACGTTGAGAACCACCAAAGAACAACAGACGTGTCCCCTGTGACCAGAACAGACAGAGTTAGGGCAGACATGAGCTTCCCTTTATTTCTCAGGCATGTGCAGTTAACTCATGGAACTCTTTAACTAGAGGACATGCATCATCAGAATGAACAACTGGTCCCTGTCCCTCTTATGTGTTCTTTGTGACTCTTTGATGACAAAATGATTGTTGTTCACAAAACACTAATGATTTTTTTTTAAGGTTAAATTATTATGAGAAAGATCACATTGCAGTAGTGTTTGCTATGTACAGATCTTTTCAACTGAATATGTTAATTTGTCATATGTTCATGATTATAATTAAAAAAAACAAAAAGCTTAAACTTGCATTATGATTCTCTCAAGGAGCTCTCTCAATCTGTATACATATCTAGGACTGTCCCAAGCATACACACAGAAATAAGAGTTGAAATTGTCTAACACTGCAACTAGTGATCATCAATGAGAGGTGGTAACAGCTTTAAAAACCATACGATACAATGCGTGCACAGGATCAGAGTTAAGCAATACAGGATTTATCAAAGTAGAACTGTTTGAGAGCTGAATAATTAAAATAGCAATGAAAATCACAAGACTTTAAAGAAAATAATCAAATCTTCTTTAAAGAAAAAGACAAGCAAAACTACCCCCCTACAGATGTTATCCTGCCAACATGCAGCATTAGCTCCACTACAGAAATCTCTGCCATTTAAGCTAATGGAGGAACTGACAGCAATATGGATGGTCAGATCTCAGACAAACAGAGTTCAGAAGGTTTGTACACAGCAAAGCAACCTCAAGACACAGGAATCTCGTATTTTACTGAAGGTTCTTGGGTGGAATATCCTTTTTTGTACTTACTGGATTCTGCTTCCTCCAGCCTCCTCTCCTCATGCCCTCCTTTAGACAGCTCTTCTCACCCACACAATTGATGTCTGTCCCTCAGAGCAGTCCCCCTCTGCTGATATCAGAGCTCTCCTTGCTTTTCATCCAGTTTCTCTCCTTTGCGGATTTCCAGATTCTCACATTTTTCCCTCCCTGGTTCTTTTACACTCATATTCTCCATCCATTGGGTTCAGCCTCACTATTCACCAAGTCCCAGCAGTTCAGTATCTATCCCCATCTTTCTGTACTAATCTATGCCTTTCTCTCCTGCACTGGCCTTAGCACGCTTCAAATTTCAGTCAGGTAGCTTCTGCTTTTACTTAAAGCTTCTTTACTTATGGGCTCCACTTCTCTTTAGAAACATCCTGCTCTTTAGAGACTGATGATATAGACCTCAGGAAACCGCTGCCCCACAGCCATGCAGACCTGACATAGTCTCCACAACTTTAGGGAAGATTATACTTCATTGCTCTGTGCGATGGCTGTGCTGACCACACTCAGGCAGATCACACACAGAGATAAAAAGAAAGCCACCTCCTAAAGGCAAGAGACAGGTTTTCAGTACCATTCAGTATCATTTACCTGGGAGGGAGGGCTCTTCCAGGGGGTTCAGAAGATGCTCATCAGGGCTACTAATCTCCCGTGTGTACTGACGCTTTCCACTAAAACGAGTTGGCTGTCTTCCTGTAATAGTTCATAGAATGGATAGGAAGATGATAGATAAAAGAAAGGCAAAACTTGAAAGTTTGCATGAATCAGTGCAGCATGACCATTTGCTTAAGCTAAGCATATAATATCTTGGACAGAAAAAGTATTTTAAACAATCAGCTTTTTTTTTTTAAAATGATTTTCTTGTGCCTGTATCTTGGTTTAGCTACCTCTGTCTGTGCTGAGATCAGAGGGACTTCACATGAACAAACATCCTGTGTTATCCTATGGAGGCTCACCTGCAAGATAAGCTCATTGGCAGCAAACCACACTGGCTATGGTTACAAGAATCTTCAAGAAAAGCACAGTATGGGGAAACAGACACCAGTACTGCTGCTCTGCTGGTCAAAGGTGTAAAGGACAGTGATAGCAAAAAATGTTATCTTTGGTTCTTAATAGTCTCACGGTAGGTAAACCAGCTCTGGATCACTCTTCTCTCACAAACTAACTTCATACCCCTCCACCCCCAACCTTATTTAAGGAATAATTTGCTAAATAAAATGATGTCACATTGACAGACACAGTAGAGAAACAGTAGTATACTCTTGGCAATAGCTGTAAATTCTTAGACAAATCTTTCTGAAAAAAAACAGAGCAAAGGGCAACATTTATGCATAATGACACAGGCTTTTAAAAACCAGCCCTTTCTCAGGGAGGAAGGACTTCAAAGTAGAGGCTGAGCCAAAGCATCCAAATGCACTGAGAACACCATGTGTAACCAAAGCTGCCTTAGAAAAGGAAGAACTAATAACTCTTGATTTATAATCTGCAAACATCGTGTTTCCATAGTTAAAATACCCATTTGTATGCAGATCCTTGTAAGAAAATCTCTGTAAGAAAAAGGAGACACTTTATGAGCCTTCAGTTAATTTAATACTGAATGTTTTTCATTAGTTGAAAAACATTACAAATATTTCCATTTGTTCCAGTTGTGAGAATCTAACAGCTGTTTGATGCACGATTCAAAAGAGACTCATTCAATTCCAGCTGGACAATTATCTCTGCTGCAAAGCCACTGCTCTAAATAGTGATAATTAACACACTTGTTAGCTGTGTCAGAAAGGCCAAATAACTAATTGAAGCATGGAGACCTTGCTGTGCTTTTACTCCTGAGAAAATTCCCTCCAGGTCTGTGTGAAAGCTCATTGATGGATGGAAGTAAAAGAAAGCTTTGTACTGACACACTCTGTTCATACTGAGATAGAGAACTTCAATGGATGGAGTTGTCAAGCAAGTGAAAAATGAAATTAACCGAAAACAAATGATCTGCATCAAAGGCAAGAAGGAAAACCAAATGAAAAAGGCAACACATAGCCAGAAAAGATGCTTAGTCTCCCTAGACCTGCAGTAAATTATGAATCCCAAAGGTCAAAACAGTTTCAGATAGTTAGAGATGAACAAGAAGTCTGGTTATGTTTGCCAGATTGATGGAATGTAAATCAATCCCTGAAATACAGACTTGGTCTGTGTGTCTGCATGGATTTTTATTTATTTTGTTTGCAGCATCCCAACTGGCTATCCTAAGGCAATGCTTTGTTTCCAAACAAACAATCTCTCCTCCTTCTCCAAACAGTCTCAAACCTTCACACACTAGAAGAAAGCTTCTGTCTTCTGTTTTCAGCATGAGAGCTGCATGACAGGCTAAGCATCAGCCTGTTCGCATGAGCCATTAATTCTTAGGAAGCTGATCCTTCATGTGCCACCAGAAATGAATTTGGAAGGTGGCAATTTTTACAAATATGGTGTAGCCATAGCATCCAGAGACTGCTACTCTAGTCTTTTTTAGCTTCCACTTGCTCTTCTGATAGCCAAAATATTGACAGTAAGTGGACAGAAGGGAACAAGAATTATTCATGTTTAGGCATACTTATATCAGCAAAACATGAAGAACAACCACGTCACTCCAGGTCTTAGCTCATGCTGTTGATTTTCACACTGGAGATGGACAGTAGAAATCATAAAAGGAAAGGGAATCTTCTGCAGAGACAGAGCTACAGTAAATACCTCCTATTTCCATTTCTGGAACCATAATGAAGAAGGATTTAGTAATTTTGGGGCGGGGATTAATCAGAATAAAGTGCCTTGCAGTATCTTCAAAGTGTGCATGGTCTCTTGAAAGATCTTACCTCACTCATGCAGGTGGAGCACTTCTGGAAGCCTCTCCAGCTTGTCCTGGAGTGGGACAGAGAATGAGGAAGCTGCACCAACATCCCCATTTCCCAGCCCTTTGGCTGATTCAATTGCATTTCTTGTCAGTACCTTACTAATTCAACCAAACGGGGCTGTGATGAACAGCTTGAACCTCCCCACACCATTGCCCTAAATCAATGAGACTGGCAGACCAGGATCCCCATAGCCTGGGGATTCCAAAGTAAAAAACAAGAGATACCACATACAAAAGCTCTCTTTAGACAGTCTTGTCATTTAAAAAACAGTCTTTTTAGAAAGTATAGGCGGTGTACAGATCAAAAAGTAACCCCTTGGCCAAGACACTGATGGACCACTGACCTGTGTTCTTAATTGGAACAATACCATCCTCAGAGCACTAAAAGCTAATGGTAAAAACAGTGACCATGAAAGCACTGAGGAAGACAACAGTCATGCCAGCCCACATTTTCACGTTTAGACACTCAAAACTCAGATCTCTTTCTACAGAAGCACTAATTAGCTAAGAGGATAAAATACTTGTATCTTTATGGCTGCCCCTTAAAAGTTCTCACAGTGAATAAGATCCATGCCATCTGATCTGTGACACTCTCTTAACACAAGGTGATTTTATTAACCAGAAGATGGTTTTGCTTAGTCTTTCTCACAGGGAAAGTTCCTGCCCAGGGGCTGCCATCCAAAGAATGGGCTGTTTGTTTTTTGTCCCTGCTGATGTCTCTTGAGCTGCCCTCACTACTCTTCTCCCCCCCCACACACACACCTTCCAAATATTACTAATTCTTTCTTCTCGGTGTTGATGGATATAGAAAACTTCACCTATTTTCCCAGCTTGCATATATACAAGCAGTGCTTTCAAGGTCTGCATTAGATTTTGAAGAAAATTGAAATACAGGATTGAAAGAGATGAAGAGATTAATATTTACATCATAGCAAACAGCAAATTTTTCCTTCCTGCTGTATGTCCTTCCTGTTGCCCTCATGCAAATAATTCACTGTTTGGATCTTAATTGGCTCTCTCTCTGACATCTGAAACCTCTCCTTGCTTGGGAGAAATAATTTCATTACTGAAAACACAGCAGAGCTGCTGGGCTTCTCTGCAACCTAACTGAATTAAAATCATGAGAAGATAAATGCAAGGGAGTTACTTTCAGAGGCGAGAAAACGTCAATTTGATAAGAGGATTCAAGGAACAATGGCAAGTGCAGGGCTTCCAAGAAACATTTCCTTCATGATATCTGTCTTCTGCATGAGTCATGCAACTCTGGGTCACACTTCCAGATGGGCTAAGTGGCTGCTTCTCTTGGACAGCAGTGAGATTTATAGTGATTGAAAGTGAGGAGAAACCTGGGTGGAGTCTAATAGACAAGCCCTGAAAACATTCTTGCAGTGTCCTTTATGCCCCACTTATTTACCAAAGAATGTAACTGTACACTAGAGCCAACAAAATGCCCACAGGTACCTAAGTGTCTGTATTTGCTCTCAGAAGAGCAGTAAAGTCCAGAAGTTGGGTGCACAGCAGTTGGCACAACACACATCTGGAATTACTCCCTTTCCTTAAAAACTTTTCTCACACTTCTAAACAAAATGTTAATTATTTGGGAGCTGGGGTTGTTAAGGAGCTGGAGTGAATAAATATCTTTGCTCTAAAGGAACACCTCTTTCTCTTAATTTCAAATGAATATATGCATGCTCAACATTTTATTGAAGAGTGTACTCAGTGCCCATGGAACTAAGGGGCAAAGAATGTGAGTCCAAATTGGACAAAGGTAGGAGAACAAAAGGGCTCTAGATGGTGAAAACTTTTAACACATACCAGTTTAACATAGGGCTTCTCACATTAGGCTACAGCTAGTCTCTGCAGGGACCTGCTACTACACTCAGCACTGACATATTGAAAGTGGGGACTTTTGAAGGGTAGCAGAGGACATTCCATTTGCAGCAGAAGTCACAACTGAAGTACTGCATGTTCTCTTCTTGTTTAAGCAACAGACAATATCAGTCTTTTCCACAGAGACTAAGAGATGATAGTTTCTAATATTCCCAAGTATGCATCCTTTTTCCACTTGAAGAAATTCAACTCTTGCTAGCATGTTTTGGAGATTAGCTCTGGCTTCATCTTCAGTGGAGCACAATGTCATCAGTAGCATTAACAGTAATGAAGCCAAGAGAAGTATGTATGAACCTGCCAGTGACATCTGATGCACCCCCTACAGGGCAAAACAAACTTGTAATAACCTAAACTTTACTTCCAGAGAAACATTTTATTCTTCTGTTTTCCTCCTTTTCTTGTCTAAAATATAGTCGTTTTCCCCTTTGTTTCCAACAAGTTCCCTTCAGCTATCAATTGCCAGGGTGCACAGGTCAGAGAGAACTGCTAAAGAGCAATGTGATGTAATCCTTCCACTTAAAGCACAGGAATAAGTCAAGAGTTACTTGCCAAGACACACAGGCAGCTTTCAACCATGTGATACAGATAATGGAAAAGAAAGAGCACTAATAAACTGACACATGTAAAACTTCCTCTACTTGCAATCTTCAGCAGATCTAAGATAACTGGCATTGTGATATAACAGCTAACATAAATGATTCATGTGCACTCTTGGTGGAGGGGAGAAACACAGCAAGCGTGTTCTGGGTCAGCTGGATGCTGATTTTGGGACACTACCCAAATTCTTTACAGGATTCTGTAACATGCATGGCTCACCATCAGCAAAACAGTCCATTCCAAATGTAATATTGTCGACAGCAATGTCAGCTTGGGAATTCCAACCCCAGGTTGCAAGGAGTTGCAGTTGAAACCTTTGCAAAAAGACAGAAGATTTAGAGAAGACAAAGAGGCAGAGAGAAAAAAAATAGCAGCAAAAACAGAAGCCTAAAAATAAAATGTTCTCTTACCAACCAATAGTGATAATCATAATTTAGAATGTTTCCTTTAGACAAGCTGCTGAACAGCCATAAGAGCTTGCTAGAAAACTTATTCACACACCAACAGTCAGTAGGACCAACCAATGCTCGTATAATGTCACATTTAATGTGGAACAAACATGAAAATCCTACTTCCCCTGCTATCTGCACACAATCAGGAAAACAAGATGCTTGCCCTAACAAATATTTATACATACACAATCATCCTTACCAATCACCACTGATGGTAATGGAATTTGGCACGTGCAAAAGAAAAGGGAAAATTAATCTTTTTTTCTATCCCCAAAGAGACAGCCAAAATAAAAATTAAACAGAGCAATATCCAGAAAGACAGCGATCTTAGGCCTAAGTGCTGGCCAGTGTAATCAGAGAAATAACAAGGTGACATAAATTTATTTCAGCTGGTATTCAGGCCATTTTAAATTTCAGCCACTTCAGTCACCAAAGTGTTTGCATTCTGGGCTGCCTCACTTTTCCCACTATGACCAGATGTTAACTACTTATCTAGGATGCCTGTCATGCCCCATGAGCATTGCCACATTCTGAATTCAGAAGAAGGAAGGAAAATGAATGGAAGGACCTTCTTCTAATAGATAGGACTAAATTGTTTTTCATTAAACTTCAGAAATAAACAGATGCCTGATGTCCAGTCTGTTTACAGCTTATTAAAGGCACATGGAGGAGACCTCTACTGCTGTCACTGACAACACTTCATTGTGATTTATGATGAAGTGCAGCCCTGCCTATCAGCACCTTCTTGTCCCAAATTACTGGCAGTAAAGTATACGTGCATATTCTGTCCACCAACCAAATGCTGATGCATATCACAGAATTGTTGAGATTGGAAGGGACCTGTATGGCCCAACCCCTGTTCAAGCAGAGACACTGTGAGCAGGGTGCCCAGAGGTTTCTGGGTATCACTAAGGAGGAGACCCACAGTCTCTGTGGGCAGACTGTGCCAGCGCTCTGACACCTGCATAACCCACAAACTGGCATCCACAGTTAATATAATGTTGCAAAGTTGCATCTTGAAGATTCTGATTCTCAAGAATAGTCCCTTGTGCTTCAAATAAAAGCTTTCATTCGTACAGGATCTGAACCCTCAGCAAATAAGTGTTGGCACTGCAAATCCAAATAACGTATTCCTTGGATGATCACTCTCTTAGTTGTAGGGTTAGCAGAGGAATTTACCCAATGGGAATCACCTTCTACAGAAACCTCTCTTTTTAGCAGTACCTCTGCATTTTCAGACCTTGCACAGTTCAATGCAGCAACTAGCCAGAGCATTTGATGGACGATAAAATTCAGAGTAACCTGAGCCCAGGATTAGGGACTTCTAGGATCCACGGCCAAAGATACAGCATCACAGTCTAATCCTTTTTGAAAACAAGTCAGCATACCCCTTGGTCTGGTCAAGATACTGCATCTGGTCCATAGAGTCAGAACAGAAGGACCATGACATTGTGCTACAAGATTGATTTCTGTTCTTGCTGAGTATAAGTGCGTGCCTGGGGAATGACTCTCATCCCCCAGTACATGAGAAGAGACATTTCACAATTGCTGAGCTCTGTATGCCTCCCATTCCGTCAAACTTCAGAAAAAGAGGAAGAATTTGCCTTTTGAACTCTGTGCTTGTTAGCCAGAGGGGTTTCCAGTGTCCCTACTCACTGAATTCATTTTACTGACTCTAACATATAGCCCTCTCAATTTCTCTTCTGTCTGGTCTCCTGTCTGCCTGATTTTCTTCTGATAGCAACATTTTTTCCTTGTGTGTGTGAACCAAGTGAGAAAACCTGCCAGCTGATCACCAGAAACAGATTTCCAAGTGCCCAGCTGGGATGCTGATCAACAAATTGTGTGTTTTTCTCTACTAAAAAGTGAGTTTGTTTGGAGAAGATATTGCCAAAAAGCACGTTTCCCCCTCTTCTGTACCCATTTCTTCTTTTACTGAATCTGGACAAACAGGAGAAAAGTTAGCTAAACTGATATCCAGAGCTAGGACATAAACATATGGGGTTTGGGCCTGTGATTTACAGAAATAAGCAAGTAGGTAATGGAGTAGAAAAACTGAGAATAGACCTTGATGATAGGTCTGGGGTTGTCTAAATAAAATAGCACAAGAGATGACCAGGAGAGTAGGAAACAGGAGGGCAGGGACAGACTGTAACAGAATCACAGAATGTTTTGAATTGGAAGTGACTTCCCCTCACTCAGTTTGAAACATGCACACATGAGCTACCTTTTTGTTTTGTCTGAGTGCTCAACTATCTCATGTTTAACAGTACTGGAATTTCTTTCTTTCCTTTTTTTTTTTTTCTTTTTTTTTTTTTCCCTGAGAGAATGCTGGCTAGTGTTCCCTAAAGCCATTTGGTGTCCTTTCCATCCTGCCACATCCATTTCCCTTCAGATCAATTTCCCTTCACAACTGAGGTCTGACACAAAAATTGGAGGCTTTGCAGATGAAAAAATAGGAGACCATTTATCAGAGGAAGCAGAAGCTCTTTAACAACTTTGAAAAGCCCAAAAGACTCTGCTCTGGCTAGGTCCAGATGAAAATGCCTGAGGGAAAGAGCTATTCTGGACAAATTCACTGGGCGTATTTTAAATACACAGAACTAAACACATGCTTATCCACAGGGCTCCAGACTGTCAGACAAGGATATATACTACACTGCCAGTTTGCAGACCTATCGTATTCTGAAGGAGCACACACTAATGTTGTGACCAAAGGTAATCACAAAACTGAAGTAGGAAAAAAGGTGGGACAATGTTCCCCTTCCCAACTTCCTGTTTTGCTGCTGCTTGGATCTGAATTGCTACCACTTCAGACCCAAATCCCTTAACTTCTTATGAAAAGA
Source organism: Perdix hodgsoniae (assembly GCA_035772895.1). Classification (NCBI taxonomy): domain Eukaryota; kingdom Metazoa; phylum Chordata; class Aves; order Galliformes; family Phasianidae; genus Perdix; species Perdix hodgsoniae. Next base: position 25,880,949 of record JAPSGF010000001.1, on the reverse strand, counting down.
TGCTGAGAACATTTCCATTTAAAAGCAATCCCCTCAAACCTTCTAATCTATGAAGTTTTAAGACAATACTTAATGCCAATAGTAGGTAGATCTTTTTACATTTATAATACTATATAGAGTTTGAGATTGATTTTTTTTTTGTCTTAAGTGTGATATGAGACAGGCCTTCTTGAGGAAAATGCAAGAAACAGATTGGAGCAATTTAAAAATGATTTGTATCGTGCAGAATATCTTGCTGTCAACACCATTTCTGACTGACACAGAATGGAGGAGAAAGACAGAAACTTCCTCAGCAAACAGAATTGCTGTACTCCTCTAATTTTGTCAGTAGTAATGGGCCTGGAAGAAGGCAAAAATGAAAGTGATACTTCTCAATGAAGACACTAGTAATTTACAAAATCTGTAGGGATATCTCTGGGTGCTGCTGATGGTGTTCTTACCTGTTCTGAAGCACTGGCATTGGTAAAGTGATGAGAAACCAATGATCACTCCAGCTCCCTGCTCTTTCCCACATTGGCAAGGTAACTGGAACTCCATTTTTTTCTTCTCTGACAGAGAAGGAGATGGTACCATTGTAGCTGCCAAAAACATGCACTGAGAATTGGATCTGTAACAAAGCAAGAGCAAAAAAAGAATGGTATCCTCTGATAAGTAGGAGATAGTACTTACTACTTCCTCCTTCAGGATATGAGACAGTGGGTCAAACTTTAATCACACATACCACTAACACCCCCAGTGCTTTTGTGTGATTCCACTGTTGTTCCTAGCACAGAATTTTCTTGTTGGAGACCTCAACTAACACTTGTGTTCTCAGACTCTAACAACTGTATCAATGGCCTCAGATATTATCTGGGTGATCGTTATCTCCTTCAGGAGCAATAAGTAACGAAGCAGAAGAATGCAAGCTTAAGGTCAAGAAAAGCTTTATCATTAAATGTTTTTACTAGAGTTGGAATACTGCAGAAAAGCAATCCTAAATACATTCTTTCTCAGAGTTCTCACCAGCCAAAAGACTCCCATCAAAAGGTTTGAAAGAGTTCAAATCTTCTAAGGTTTCCCATTATAATCACTCATATTAATGCGTTGCACTGGTGTGGCTCAATCCATACTTAGGCATTATATAGCACAAAACTGCTACAAGGAGAGGACTGCCCTGCCACAAATACCCAGGAAATGAGCAAAGAGGCCATCTCCACAGACAGGAAACTCCAGTCCATATACTTGCTCCAAGTCATAGACACCACCTGAACCATAGCACTGACGTGGCAGGTAAGCAATCTGATCACCAGATCAAAGAATATTATGGAGCAGGACTCCCTTCCTCTCTCTGTGGGACACCACTGACAGTTTGTCACACATCAAGAGAAAACTGCCATTTCCACTGATGCCTGGAGCACTCAGCTTCCCTTTGTATTAAAGAGAGCTCAGTCAGGAGATGGAGTACACACACAAATATATACAACAACAGAAGTTCCTTGCTCTTTAAATGGGTACTGAAGTCTGTGTCAGTGAAGGAGAAATTGGATCTGGATTCCCTGTATGATGCCCATGACCACCAGTTACTGCTCCCAGTTTTGTGAACCTAGCTCCAGGCACATTTTATTTTGTTGAAACTATTCAGCAAACTTAACCTGAATTTATAAATATAAATGGTGAAGATATATTTTTGGCACCTGCATTGTATTTCTTTTGCCAACTCTAATTAGGAGGCATCAAAGCTTTCTGTTTTCCCCTGGCAGAGCTGGACTCCAGCTCAAGCTTGCAACTTAATTTTCCTAAGTGATATAAGTACAATATTATTTAAATATTTTTGGTTTCAGCATCTTGAAGCTCCCCTTATATTTTGCAGAGATCTAGGCAGGATATGTAATTTTATCCACACCAGGTTGCCTTCATCTTTTGAAGTTTCTGAAGAATATGAACAGCTTATTATCATCTTCATCTATTTCTGGAGGTCTAATGCCCCAGAGATTTCATGCTCCTAATCCATAACAACAAAATGCAGAATTTAGGAAGAAGAGTCACAGCAGCATGCATACAATGGCTCAACAGGCTCAGACAGCCAGCTCTCTCTCCTACAGTCTAAAGACACCCAATACAATTCAGGCATGGGTACTCTTCAGGGTATGGTCTATACACCCAAGCTAGGGAGTTTCTCTATTTAAGAGCTGATTCAGCACTCCTGGTCTTATTTACTGGGAATGCCCCTCCTTTCTTCTTTCTGGTGTTGAACAAGCAGCTAGTTAGGCAGTATACTCCTAGTACAGTAAAGCACTTTGTTGTGTTTCATACTCTGCACAGAGGCACAGAGAAAATGGGCACACTGCAAAAACAGCATACAGCCTGAGAACTAGCTCCAAAAGGTGCCTGGGCAGGAGATACCTGGTAATCTTCAGTAGCAATGCTAGCTGGCAAGCTGGTACTGAAAGCCTTGGCAATGCCATTTGTCTGATTGCTCTCTGCTCGCAGATAGAGGAAGTGTCCTGTGGACAGAAAAGTTAATTAGAAAAAATATATAGTTTTTAATAGTTTCAAAATACTTTAACATTATTGTTCTGAAGCACAGTGTAAGTAGGAGGACATGATAGAAACATGGCTTAAGAGTACGTCTATTAGCGAACTACAATGAATACACTAGTAGATTTCAGCAGCACAAAAGTCAATATCCCAAACCCTTGTCTGCAACACAAGTAGAGCATATAAACCTCAGAAGCCACTCAAGTACATTTCCATACAGTGGTTCACAGCAGTCTGCTCTTGAGTTCTTTGATCAGCCCTAATACTTACACCATGAGCATCAACAACTTGCTAAGACAAATATGGTGCCAGTAGAGCTTATTTGTAGTCTTTGTTCCTTGTAAGAGCTTGTATGAGCTCTCAAGAGACAAACAGGACTCTTACATGAGCACTCTCTACTCTGATAGGGAACTGAATCAAAACTCAGCTTCTGACTTCAAATATGAACATGTCAGAATTTGGCTTCCTCCTTATTTAAAAAGCAGACAGTTCTGGGAATTATCAGACTTTTTTTTTTTCTTTTTTTTTTTCCTGCGGTATTCTACAGCACAAAATATTTATTATCACTTCATCTTGGGACAGACTTAGATGCGATTCTCTTTACAACCCACCAGCAGAGTCTGACAAGAGTCTCCAAAAAATTTGTGGTCTACAGCATGCTTAGTTCTGTAGGGCAATTTTTATTTTGTGATGCTGCAGCTGAAGCATTGTGCAATTGCCTATCTCATAAGAGCAAGGAGGGAAGAGGTATATATAGAGAGGAAAGAATTCATGATATAATTATTTTCAAAGGTGAAGACATTCTAGACTCCTAGAGTTCCATGTTAAATTTTCCATAGAACATTTCATATCAAGTTTTCTTTTGAGATCAAAAGTTAGTTTTAGCTACATTTAAAATTATTCTAGATTATACTGATGATCAATTTGTTTTGTAGAGAAGAATGCCAAACATTTTAAACCAATTAAAAAAACCCACATCCCTAAGTTCAAGACTTATTCACATGCATGCTGACACACACGTACATGCACACATAAAACATGTACTCACAGAAGGACAGACTAAGAAAGAACTATGAAGACCCTACCTGCAGTGGCTTGCAAGGTAGACCCTACAAATGAACCATTGTAAATCATTTCATTAAAACCACTGATAGACCAAGGAAATGCTGCAGTTTCATTCAGTGTCCAGCCACATGAACCCTCTTCAAAAGAGCAATGTGAACCTTCTGGGAGACTATCTACAATGGACCACAAGAAATGCAGGAAAATAGAAGAAAGCTGATTATGGAAGAAGGCAAACAGCAGAAAAAGTCAAAATTTACTATAGTTCTTGAAACTACCCCACTTACGCTGTCTTTCAATGTCAGAATATTAATAGGTCTCATTTGTTTATTTCCAAAGTCATCAAAAAAGTCAACATTTTTTGCTACTGGAGCTGTTAGGCACTGCAGTTCTGTCATCAAAAACAGCAACTCCCACAGTCTAGAGTGGTAAATCACTCCATACATTTGTAAAAGCCCTACTGTATATTAGATTACAGACATCATGAGGCTTTCTGTGAAAGGCAGTCAGATTATTCTAGATCTTTGTCACCATAATTGACAAAAAAAAAACACCAAAAAACCCAACCCAAACAAATAATGTTTCTCAGCACTAAATGTACTTGTTTATAGTCTTTCTTTGTCAGAATATGCAAGATGAGAACTTGCACATCTGGGAGGGACAGATTTGTGATTGATCCTGTTGGTAGTTGGCACGAAAATAATGATGAGCATTTTCTACTGAAGAGAGGTCCAGACATTGAGTCTATAGGGAATTTCTCACCCACCAGCCATAAATGTGTAAATAAGATTTTACTTTCCTCTGAAGCAGCAGTGACTGTGAAACACAGGTCACTGAATGTCTTGTTGCAATATTAAAAATAATAATAAATCAATTTTATCCTATATGGAATGAATTTTCAAGAAGAGTCTTGATAATAAAATAACAAAAATGGGCTAAATTATTATAGGAGGCTTAATGATGAATTAATCTAGAAATAGAATTAATTTCACCTGTATTTTGTTCTAAACTGATTATTGTAACAGGATGAAGGTTCCCACGAAGCGCCATGCCATATACTCACCACATCTTACTTCTTCCACTTCTTTGGTAGGGCAATCACTGATGAATTCACAGACTTGTAAGTGGCTAACACAGCCTCCGTGAAGGCAGGGGAAGGAAGAGCCTTTGTTATATATAGAAAGATCTGGGTTTTCTTTATCTAAAGGGGAGAAAAGAAAAAAAAAAAAAAAAAAAAAAGAAGAAGAAGCTCAGAGATGAACCAGCAGAATTTCTATATATATTCCTGCATGTGCATCAGCCTTCACACAGATGACTTCAGAACTTGTCCTCTGGGTGATAAATGACACTTAGCAGTGCTCACTGTCATGCAGGTTTCTATCCAGCATGAGATTCCCAAGATTGCCTCAGCTCTCACACAGACCAAATTCATTGCTCCTTCTCTTTCCTGCACACACTAGCTTCTGCTGTGTTTGTGCTATCTTCAGGCAATCAGATTTTTATTTTGTTTTTACTGAGGATCCTACAGTTTTCTACATGGTGAGTTCTTCGGTCCTGCACACATGATCATGCACCTGTCAGACAGCAGTGGCACGCTGCACGACACTGCTGCTGGAGGCAGCAATGTGCACTTAGCTCTGGGCCTGATGGACACATTGTTATGGTCAATTGAGAACCAGGCTCAACTAATACTTGTGTGGCTGACATATTGTTATGCCATCTTTGTGGCATCCAGCCCACGATGAAAGATGTTTCTTCAGCATGCTGGCTCACTCATGCACCCCAACTTGCCTAGCCAGCTACACTCCAGGAGTACCGAACCAGCCACATGAGTACTCAGCAACAGGCTGCATACAATTTTTTAAGTGCAATATTTTCCAAAATCATGATTCAGTGTAGCAAGCCCATCCTGTGGATACATCCATCCTGTGGATTCGTTGTGGATCTGCAGGGGTGTGAAAGTCTCTCCTGGACCTGCTCTCTGTTAGCAGAGCTCTGCACAGATGTTCCATTACAATTGTTACCGCTCTGGAAAAAATGCAGAACTTGGAAAGAAAATCTCAGGAGGAGGATGAAAGGACATCTGAAACATCATTTCTACAAGGTACTGTGTACATGCAACAGCTTGTTTAGGGGCACTTTGGAGGTTTAGCACAATGCTTCAGGCTGTATGCATCTCCTCAAAAACTCCGAGACTGTGAAAAATATTGCATTAAAAGTATATTATTTGTTCAATTAAAAGATTGACTGCAATAAAATTAGATCTCTAGTATGATTAAAAACGATCTCATGAAATACGATATATCTCATGATATATATATGATTTAAAAAGCAATGTGAAAAAATTTTTACATTTGAAACTTTTTAGATCTTACATTTCTATTCAAAGCTAATTCTACAGTGTCTGCAAAGCAGAAGCAATAGCATTATATTAATGGATGAAAACCAGGAAGTGAAGATGATTATGTCTCCAACTTACAGGCTGCCTGCACCAGCAGACTCATACACTTCCCAGAAGCCTGAATGACATTAGCAGGGTTCTGCATATGTACTGAAGATCACTTGCATGACACTGGCAACAGGTCTGAAAATGCTAGGTAAAACTGATCATTTTGAGCTGAACATTCAGTACTTTGGATAAATTACATTCAAATTATTTTCATTCTGGACAGAAGTTCTGAGCCAGGCAGTAGCAAATAGACACCACAGACTGCAGTCCAGAGTTGCTTTTCTTCATAAATTTGCAAGATAGAGCCCCAGCATGGAAAAGGCTTTAGTGACACTGGGTAGCCTTTTGTTACTATTTGAGAAAGAAAAACAGTAAATGCTAAAATATCCTAGGCAGAGATTTCTTTCCATCCCTGTTGCTGGATCCAGCATGAGCCCTGTTACTTTCTTATACATTTGTATGAGTGTCAGTGCAAAGCAAATGTAACGAAAAGCAGAGAACGATACTGAAATCAGTTCAATTTTGCACTTCAACTCTGCTTTCTGAGCATGTGCACATGTGCACACAAAATACATTCAAATATGACCCTTGACAGGTAAGCACTGCCAAAAATCATAGAGAACACTCAGCTTTCATGTATGTCCTACTTGACCACATCTTTAATCACGTTCACCATTTTTTGTGAGGATGTGCTCTCTCTTATGACTGCATTTGATTATTCCAAAACTGACTGTATTGCAACGTACCATGGAAGCAGTTTGTGAGCTGCAAGGAGCCCACTGCCAGTAGTCCGGCCTCTTGTGTTCCACAGTTCGAATACAGCAAGGTGATTTTAAAAGGTCTTTCTATTCGGCCAATCTGAGCCATCATGGATTTCCATTTCACCCTAGAATACAACAAGGAGCTATCAGATGTACAAACAGCATGCTGGAGTCCACAGAGTATCCAGCACAAATTCTATACTACACCAAATAGAAGTGATGATATTAACATGGGGAAGGAATTAACAAATATAAAGTACAACATAGCAGGCATTCATTTAAAAATAAATGACATTCTACCTAAAAAGTTCATATTCAGTTATCCTTGTCTCAGCTCCTATTGGTGTAACTTACATTTCTCCACACAACAAACAGCATAACTCTGAGACATCAAAAGTATCTGAACTGTAGAGCCCTGTGGCAGTTCAGAGAAAGATGGATGGTGGCACACACTCTAATTTTAAAGATGGTTGCTAGGCATTGAAAGCCAGATAGTGACATCCAATGGGAATTTTCAAAGTACCTCACTTAAATCAGTCTATTAGGAGTCAGGGTACCCAGGTGTAGATTAAAAAAAAAAATCAAAGCAAGATTCCTAAGAATCTTAAAACAAACTAACTAACAACAACAAAAACAACACACCTCTGTCCTTCCACCTAACGGTAAGAGAACAAGAAAATATATTTATAACTGTATGTTACTGTTTTGTAAAGAGGTTATAGAAAGGATAGGAATTCCTGCTATAAACCCTCTCTTGGAAAGAGTATCAGATAGATACATTTATTTATAATCCACCCACAAGCTGATGTTGCTGCTGGCACCCTTATTGAGTAATTCTAAGCCAGAGGGAGAAGAAGGAAGCACTAGTAGCTGGAAGGAGGCCCCACCACAGTATCTACACATGTTGATAAAGCTCTGTTCTCCTAGTATTGCTCTTTCATTTAGGAAATGCTTTAGCATCTGCTCCTACCCTGCATCAGAAACTGTTTTGAAGGCAACTCTTGGGTAACAAACACATGCTTACTGGATGCAATGTGAAAATGACACACTACCTAGTCAAGAACTTGAAAATAAGTCAAAGAAATTTGAATTGTTTTTCACCTTCTCCACTTTTGCTTGCTGCTGCTTTGTTTTTCATTTTACATTAAAGTGCAGCTTCAGGAATATTCAGGACTAAGACACACAGATATATTCCCTCAGCCAAGCTGTGACACAACATCCAAGTGCATTCATCTCTGACCCAGAGCTGTATCATTCCTGCTAAATGACAATGCTTTCATCATTCCATTGCATCCACTTGGCCTCAAAAAGACCAGTGAGCCTTAAACTAATCGGTTCAACAAGCCACTGGAGACAAGGACAGTGTCTGCATCTTTTGCATTTACCTACTAAGCATACAAGACCACCTAACCACTGAGTTCCACTATGTCCACCAAGCTACAACACAGTCCCCAAACATCACCACTGCTATCATAATCCTAAGCACAGGAATCCACAGCAGCCAGCTCATGATTCACAACTGGTGTTATGTTTATGTTAGCAACTAAAGATATTACTGCCCACAGCTGAAAACAATGACTCGTTTCACTTCTGCACCTTAATTGTATATGTTCTACAAGCTGCACACTCTGAATCTTGCAGTTTACAGCCTAGTATTTCAAAATGAAGTACAACCACTGGCTATCTGAGTCAATAAATCAACTTCTGAAACATCACATCCGAGAAAGACCCACCATCTTCCGTGCCATCTCAGCTGGGAGAACAGTGGGCTTCTGAGAGAAGACCAATATCTTAAACCGCTGTTTGTGTGAACTTGCAGCTCTATTGAGTTAGAGCCCTAAGGTCCCATTAAATATTCCAGTTCTGCACTGAAAATCCCTAACACTGAAATTTTAGTCCATTTATATACCATCACTAGAAAAGCTTGCAAGCATCCAGAGACCGCAAAAACAACAAGCAACTTTCTATCACCTAGAATACTTAGACTTACAGAGTCTCATCATCATCATTCCCACTCAGACAAACCCTCCACCTCAACATACAACAGCAACAAGATTTCTAACATGGTAAATGTTTGCTTTGTCCCAGCATCCGAGCAAAGGATAGTCAGAACCAACTTAATTTTCTTAATGGAATCAGGAACAAAGCCCATTGTTGAACTACTAAGAAGATGGATCATTGTAGCAGGCTTTCAGATAAGCCAAGCTTGGCAATATCTTTACTATCGATTTTATGTCAAGCCAGATCTCGACTAATGAGGTAATATTCTTCTTCTAAGTACAGATGTTAAAACTGGAGGCTTAACTGTATAGAAGGGCTGTCAGAATCTGACAACATTTTGAGAAATTTAAACAGATATAATGTTTGGAGTTGCAAGCAATCTGATGCCTAAGGCAATAGAACTCAAGATTTGCTCTGCTAACCTACAATTTTCATTTTTGATTTTCACTAGCGTAGGCTAAACAAAAGCTTTTTCCTTTCCTTACCAAACTTTGCTATGGCATGCCTTTCCATCTCCAATACTATTAACAGACTGTGCATTTTAAGAAAAAATATTTTATTATTAAGAACAATTTCTTCATTAAGAGTGACAAACTAAAAAACCCTAACATGAAAACTGAAACCTTTTCTGAACTGGGAGACACTACAGGAGTTACTGCAGAAAGTTATGCTAACTGCCTCAAGGTACTATCAATGAACATAGAAATTAGAAGCTTTACATTTCTTTTTCACACATAGGAAGCTAGTCATCGGATGCAAGAAGAAATAGAAGACAGAACATATTCCTGCAACTCCTGCCCTTACTAACCAGCTACAGATCTTTCCTTCTTGGCCCAGAATATTTTTCGGTTCTATTTCAACAGAAGTGTGAGAGTCAGTAAACCATACTCCTAGGTTGGTGATCAAAATCAGTCTTTCATAACAGCAGTACAGTCTCTCCTTTCGTAGCTTTATTTTTTAATTTAAATAGCTGTGCTCATTGCTGTCAGTATGTATTAGGCATTTTCTGAGGACACTTACCAGACTATTCCCTTTCAAAGGCTTACAAAGTTGGACACATAATTTATTAATTCCAAATGACCTTAGGTGTTCTCAGAATTCAAATCAGCTATATGACAATACCTCTACATACAAAAGTAGAAGTTAAAGAACTTCTCTCGACAATAGAACCCAGACGGGGTGAAGAAGAGTCTCAAAGATGGTAAGTTCCTACAGGAGTTGCAGAAACTGGGCAGGGCTTTATAACAACTCTGCTTCAAGAAAGGGAAAAAAAAAAAAAAAAAGGAAAATAAAAAGGGAAAAAAAGCAGTAAAGATGGGGAAAACTAAGCAATAATCTCTTTGTGAGGTTGGCTACCTAATGACCTGACTGATTTGTGCATGTGGCCTTGAACTCATTCTTTCTTGGACTACTGAGGGTACCATGGCCAGAACTTTATGCTTTAGAAAGAAAACAGAAAACAATAAGCCCTGCTTACTGATCACACTCTACCACAGAAAGGGAAAAGATTATCACTGCCCCAAACAGTGTTTTTTTTATTCTCATTGAAGCTTGAGCTAAAAGAAACAAGTTCTATTATTGAATTAGTTTTGGCTGACAATACTGAAACAATTGTGGTCAACAACAAATACAAGAAAGTGAAATCATTCAAAACAAAACCACATTAGACTTTTCACAAGAGTTTTCAGGTGTGACTAGTTTTTTCCTCTGTATGATAAGAAGGAAAAAGGTAGGGTAAGCAAAGTAGTCATAAAGACATTATCAGTGATCTGAACAAGCACCATTAGAAAGTGAAGACAGCTTCAAGCCAAGAACCAGATGAAGAAAGCTTGGGCCTGGAAACAAAAATCCAGCTCTTGATGTTTGATCTCTACTGAGATAATAACAAACATTTTAATATATTTTTTGTAAATATGTAGAATTTCAAACACCTCAGTCCCACAGCAACTCTCCCTCTAACTGAGAAGCTCAGAATACTCATTTGTTATAGGTGTGGCATAAAATAACAATAAAAAAATGTGAGCTTGCCCTACTTATCTGGGAACTTAGTGCCTGAAGGTCTGTCTGTTTCTCTTTTGCCACAGTGCATTTGCAAAAAATGGGTGGCAGCTTCAATACTATAGATAAAACCTAACAGTTTGTGAGGTGGTCGGGACTTTTTCTTATGAGTGACATATCTCTAAGCTTTAGAGAACTGTGTAGCTGATGGACCTTGAAGGAGGAAACACAATCAGCAGAAGACTTCCAGGGCCAGAAAGAGGGTAGTTCACTGAAGTTATTTACTATTGCTGGAATTTATGATGAAGCACAGCTTGATTTTGGAATTAAAAGATGACAGAGAGGACTGAAGCAGGATTTTCTGGACTAATTATCTGAAGAAGTGATTCCTAGCCTTCTTTCTATTTCTTGTTTTTCACTCTGACTTCAAGATAATCTCTCAGTAGCAACTGAAGATTAAAATATGTAATACACACAGGCATCTATCTCTAGGTCATTTCCTCATTATCTTCCTTTTATTTTACAAAATGTGCAGCTGTGATTGGGCAACACACAAAAGTGTGTATGACTTCTACTCCCTCTGGAAAGTGGGAATGTTTCAAGATGGTCTCTGTTCTTAATAACCAATACTGTTTAAATCTTAATCACAGAAAAACTGCTTATTTCAGAGTATCTGCCTAATAAGAAGCAGCTCAAACACTGTCAAAATAAATTTTGTTCTGCCTGCACATACAAGTTTTTCTGAAACTGTGCAGAGAACAATAAAGATGGGGTAAAGTAAGGATATTTGACCTAAAATCTTTCTTAACTATTTTGTGCTTCTTCCTTCCCCTCCTTTCCACTTTGACTTAGAAGAGGAATCAATCACCTTCCACCTTTACATTCTTAAAACTAAAGCCTCAGTTCTTACCAGTGCTTCATTTCACTAAGTAATACCAATGTTCATACCAATTTCCAGTGACACTAATTCCATTCCAAGGTGTGTAAATAACATCACTTTCAAACAATAATTTAGACAATAATTTTATGTAGAATTTTTTTGTAGTGCTCAAATAAGCTCTTAAACAATGACTATGGTTCATTTCAGAAATGCTACACTATCTCTGATCAAAGCCTGCCCTGGGCAGGTAGATATCTCAAAAGGTATTTTATGAGTTAATGTTGGGTAACTGTGGCTGCAGTTGTTTAGGCAAGTAGAGGCTTGTCAAGTACTTAAAGCAGGTGAAAAAGGAGGTTAGAAATATATCCCAGAAAATGTTACAGATTCCTTGTGAAACTGGCAAAAAGAAAAGGAAGGAGTAGCCAGGAAGGAAGTGAGCAATAGCTAAAAGTAGGAGTGAGAGATGGATTTGAAGTAAAATAAGTTTTCTTAGTCAAAGTCTGCTGTCTTTGGCTGATCAGAAGTCTTGGCTGAAGATCTCCATGGCAGCTTGAGAAGTGCCAAAGAATTCAAAGAAAACAAGCACTGGGATCTATTGCTTAAGTTCTCCATGGGAGTCAGTCAGGTGATGGAAATAAAAAGCTCTGTTGTGTGCCTGACCCAGGTTCTTACAAGACATATTGCAGCAAAGGAGAAAGCAAGCACATGGAAAATGGCAAAATCAGATGACACGTGGACCTTTCTCCTTATTTCCTGTTGTGATTCATTCCCTTTACCCATTTCTTCTCCTTGCTGCATTCTGCTTCATGCAGGAATGAAAAAATAAATGTGGGAAAGATCAAAGAGTAGAAAATACAGGACAAGATCCAGGGTTGCTGCAATTCCTTTTTTTTTTTTTTTTTTCTTCTTTTCCCTTCATCTCTTCTCACCTCTAGCCTTTGCTTTTCCACTCTCTGAACTCTACAGATAAAACAAAAGAGGATGCTCCTGAACTCAGCAGACAGAAGGAAGAAATAACGAAAGAGGCAGGATTTGCCCTTCTCAAAATCTGACTATAACAAGACCCCTTGAATACTTAGAGATATCAGTCATTTCACCAACACAACCTTCGGACTGAGTGCATTTTAAATTCTATACTAGAATCAGTGACGGAGTCAGCCACTCTCACCTCTCCTGAATATGAGGGAGAAGGAATGACTACTAATTATATGTGTTCTTTGCAAAGGGGGCAAACAAAACCTGTGTCTGTGACAGACATCCTGTCAGGAAGCTGCACAACTCAGTCCTGACAGTTCTACTTCTATTTTTTGCTCTAACAAAAGCAATAATCTCAAGGAGAGAGAAGACATTGAAAAACAGTGGTCCAGGGGGACACCACCCTACCCTGCAATTTGAAGTCTAAAGAGCTGCAAATTGATTGTCTTACCCAGCATCCTCTTCATGGCCAGCTTTCAGAGAAATTATTACATTTCTGTTAGTGTCCACATATCTGATTTCAACTGTGAATCTCTGGAGGAGAGGAACAGCATTCTGTGAATATACGGCTAGTTCCAGCAAACAAGAGTCCACGCTCCCAGGAAGGATTGGGCTGTGCAGGCTGAACTTGCATCTATCTGGCAGCCTACTCATGTTCAGAAGGAAAATGTCTCCTGTGAGAAGAAAAAAAAAAGAAAAGAAAAAAAAAAAGGACACAGTGGATGGAAGAGCTATAATAATATGAAAATAGATAAAGGATTTGAAGAAAGGTCTCAAGAAGAAAGCAGAGGACTATGCACAAAGTAAGTATAAATAACAGATAGAAAATAAAGGAGACTAGAGTATAGTAGGGAAATACATAAAGAAGCAATAGAAGGAATGAGAAGAGGAGAAACCAAACAAAGCAGAGTGAATACGTCCAACAAAACAAAGGCCAATTTCTCAAGTCAGCCAGCAGACATGAGGAGCCAGACCTGGCTTGTAAAGGATTGAGTTTTGTAACAAAAATCCATGCGTAAGCAGAAGCAGCTAATGCTAAAACACAGAGCAACAAAAGGAGTATATAAATGAGCTGGCTAGATACAAGGTACATGTATACACAAAGCAGGCTGTACATATAAGGATAATATAAATTATAAGGCTCTCAGTGACAGATTATCTTAGGCACAGACAATGTACCTGATAGTCACACACCAGAACCAGCATATGGCAGTACATTTAAAGATACGTGACTGAGGTCTCAGTCTGTCAACTCCTATTGCTGCTGCCCACAGCTATTACTGGTGCTGGGAGAAAGCAGATATTCACTGGGGGGAAACTGTAACTGCCTACCTTCGACACCTCCTTGGGAGGAGCTGTTTTCCAGAAGCAGCTGCTGCCTCTCCTGAGACACCAGGACACTGACTGAAGACAATACCCAGTCTGGTCTTCCAAAACTATCTACAGACGTCATCCATGAGCAGCTTGAGGCGATGATACAAGAGATTTCTGTCATGAGAAGCAAAAGTTTTCATTCAGGCTTTCTCCAGTTCAAGTTGCAGGCCTATGCAGGGACATAAATGAGCAGATCTACGGTGTATGGAGTCTCTCTCAAGAAATGAAAGACTAGAAGGGAGAAGAGAAAGCTGTCTTATGCAACAACAACAAAGAATCTCTTCCAGAGCAGGTGAAGGAAGATACCTGAGAGAAAAACAACTCTGCAAATTCTTGGCAGATGTAAATCAGCATCTTCCCACCGATATCAAGTGAATGTGTATTAGTGGATGGTCAACCCACAGGTACAAGGGCTGTTTCAAAGTTAATGCCTCCTATTTTATAATCTTGGCCCACAAAGTCAGATGGGGATGCTGGTGGTATGGCAATGGAGGTTGAACCTTCCCACCAGTATTCTGATGCATTTTATTGCTGTATGATAGATGGCAGCAGAGGGACAGTCAGACAAAATGGCGTCTGACACAGAAATGTGTATGAAGTAAAAGTACGTAATTGAAATCCTCCATGGAGAAAAAAATCACACCCATTGACATTCACTGATACTTGCTGAAGTTATGGAGGCCAAACAGTGAATACCAGCACGGTGAGGCAGTGAGTAATAGTCTTCAGTAGTGGCGACAGTAACTGTACATCAGCTCCATTGGTGCAGATAGTTACAAGTGCAGCATGCCAGCTTTGGCAACAGTGCATAGTTAACGGTGTTGAATATGTTGAAAAATAGCATTTTGTGGCTCAGAATTTGCTCTATCAAGTAGTGTTACTGTGCTCTTTGTATCTATTCTAAGTTTCCATGGAGATAAATTGAAGGCATTATTTTGTAGCAACCTAAGTACATAACATTCTGAATGAGAATAATACCTACTGCAGCAAGGATAATGAAACTGTAATAATTTAACATTTTAACAGAGAGGAACAAAGGAAGCCCTAAGATCTTAAGCAGAATAGCTGAGCAAAGCAAGCTTTATATATATATTTTCTTTTCTTTATTTTCCCCCAGTATTCTACTTTTCTCCAGCAAGACAGACAAGAATGCCCTCCTAAGAACTCCAGAGTCCATTCACAGCACTGAGAACACTAGATCATCCTGGCCAGAATTTTTCATAATCAGCATATTATAAACCAGACAAGTGATTCACTGTCCTCTCATCAATCTAATACAAGCTCCCTGAAGAGACGTTAGCTGTACAAAGCTCTCCCACACAGAATGTAGCTGAATAGATACAGTAAGCTGATATTGACTTGCACAATATTTATTTTCAGTAGTAATAATAATATTACAGTAATAACTTGAGGACCCACAGGCCATATGAGAAACTGTAAGAGTGAACATTCATATTTGGGATCCTGTCATTCAGAGGGTATTCAGACCTTGTACTCATAAACAACACAATTTTATCTCTTTGGTAGCTCTACTGCTTGGAAGAAAGGTAGGAATTAAGAATAGAATTAAGGTCAGGAATATAACAATGATAGGCTGTTGCACAGGCAACACAAATGGGACAGAAGAAAATAAAAAGAGCCCCCAGAGAATTTGTGATACTTTAACTTTCAGGAAAAGAAAAAAAAAACAAAAAATAAAAAACAAAAACAAACAAAAAAACATAATGAAAGCTGCCATGGAAAAAAAGCATCTTTGTGAGTACAAAAGGCAAAGTAGACAGGTTTGCCTAATTTTTAAATTTAACTGTAACCATGTTTACACTCACCATCGAGCATACAGAATTTAGAGAAATATGAATGTTACGGAGTTACATATCACTGTGGCTTGGAACAGGCTGTGATCTCCCACCTCCTCTGTATCAAGAAAGATACAGACTTACTGTAATGAGTCCAACACAGGCCCACAAATATTTTTAAGGGACTGGACCATATGTGAAGAGAGGCTGACTGAGTGGAACTGTTCAGCATGGAGAAGGTTCATGGGAGCTTTTTGTGAATGTATATAAGCACCTAATGGGAGTGAACGAAGAGGAAACCAGACAAGTTCTCACTATTGCCCACTGCAAGAAAAAAAAAAAAAGGTAATTGGAACAAAGTAAAAAAACAGGAAATTCAATGAACATAAGAAAACACTTGAGTGGTAAAGCACTGGAAATGTGCTTTTAAGTTGTATGCTTGCCATCTCATAGGTATTGAAAGCCCAATGGGATCACAGGCAACTTGCTTTCAGCGACCCTCTCTGAGCAAGTGGATTGGACTAGGTGATCTGAAGAGGTCTCTTCCAACCTAAGTGATTATTTGACTAAATGGAAAGTCATCCCTTCGATTTCCACATTTCCATACCACTGATGACAACTGGTTCCTTTCAAGTGCTTATGAAATGTGGCATTTATCCTGGCAACGCAGTAAGACCAAATACGTCCTACCTATCTCACAAGCATTTTTGTTCAGATCACTGTTCTTTAAAATTTCTTTTAAAATTCTTAGAAAATTGAAAACTCCAATTGGAAAAAACCTTCATTTGGTGTCAAGAAAGCTACTTTATTCTATGGTTGCTATAGCTCTAAGAAATAGCTTTTGTTTAAAGAACTCCCTAACCCAAATCTGGTGATTTTTATTTTATTTTATTTTAATAATGAAGCAAAGAATTCCCCTAAGGTTGCACTGGTTTTTCTGTGTCATTGTGCTATTTCCAGCCAGGAACTCAGTGGCACAGCTTTCTGAAGGATCCTTGTAACTGCCAGCATCTCACTCGCACCTAGATTTTGAAGTAGAAATAAGGCAAATGTAAAGAAGAGGACTTGTGGTACCTGGTTCAGAAGGCTGAAGAAACGACACCACCCTATTTCTTATCAGGGAGAACTTCTCAGATGGATTTGGTGTAGAAGGGTTTACTTCATGTGATCCAGAACAGAAGACAACAACTACAACAGAACAAAAGCAATAGGAGAAGAATTCATTGTTTCTACACAAAATTATTCGCCCATATTGCTAAACACGAACACAGATTTAACAAAGCTTCATTGTATCAATCCACCCTCATTACGGTGTACAGAGGTAATACTGTCCTGATGATGTTTCCAAATAGTCTGCCACTTCTGCAACAAAGTATTTTATTTACTATTATGTTCTTTGGTATTCTTTATCTATCCTTCTTTTTATCAGTATAAAACTCCTAAATAGACACTGTGTTCCAGTAGTGCCAGTGTTGTAGCAACTGTACAGCTGAATAGCAGGCCCGTGGCTGCCTGCCAGTGACTATATATTTTTTTCTGGAAACACACTAACTAACATTAATGAAAACTTTGCATTAATCACACATCCAGAAAACATCTCCTCCTAGTACCATGCATAAAGGCTGGGACTTGCAAAAGAATCAGGTAATTTCCTTGTAGCTAATATCTAGTAACATGTAGATTCATCAGTACAGTTCTTATTAATCTACTTCCATTGGTTTATCTCACAAATCCCTTTGTCATATAACTAAAAAAATCCTTCCTTGATAATTGTGACATCTGATCATATTATGACATCAATACATATGCATTTGTGCATTTTTATTCATATCAAATCTTAGTTCTGTTCTAAAGTTCAGTTGAGTTGGAAAAGATCAGAATCTCAGGAAGTATGAAAGGCATGAACATGCACCCCACAGTGAGTAAAATGCTACAAAATATTTCATATTATGAGAATTACATCTTTTATTATAGCATAAAGACAGCTGCTTGTCAGTCTTCACGTGCTGCTGAGGAAAGGACAATTAGAGCAGCAATCAAGCTGCAGCAAATCAATAGAATGACAGAATATCCTAAGTTGGAAGGGACCCACAAAGACCATCTATAGTCTGACTTCTGACTCCACACAGGATCAACCAAATTCAAACTTTATGTCCAAGAGTGTTGTCCAAACACTCCTTGAACTCCAGCAGCTCGGTGTCACGATCATTGCCCTAGGGAGCCTACACCAGCACCTCCCCATCCTCTAAGGAAAAATCTTTTCCAATCCCCCAGCCCAACTCTCCCTGATGCAGCTCCATGTCGTTCTCCCTATTGCTATTACCAGAGAGCAGGAATCAGTGCCTGCCCCTCCACTCCTTTTTATCACGAGGAAGTTGCTCACAGAAATATATATTCATCCATTTATTTTCTCATAGCAAAAGATTTCTGGCTTCTAAGAAGCAGAAGAGAGCTCAGTGATGAACACATGCATGAGATCTGGAAATAGTTTTATAATATTCCAGTCTATTTGCATTTCAATAACTTTCACGCTCATTCAGCCTCTCTGTACTGAAGATCTATCAGATACAGCCACTAACAGAAATTTCATTTTTCTGTGAAACTAAGAGTTCCAGAGGTGCTTCCAAGCATATCCTCTCATACATGCTTTTCTGCAATTTTATATGACATGAATGTCAACATTAAGCAAATAATAAGGACCATTTTGTATAACAAGCTGATTTCTCTGTCTTCATTAGCAAAAGGTAATGATTCAAGTGATAGCAAATAAAAGATGGAGAGGAAATCTGTGATTATAGGTTAGGCCTGCCATTAAGGAACATAAATTGATCAGGAAGAAACAGTAAATGTAACAATAATCAATTGTCACCACAAAAATACTGGACCTCTTAACAGCGTAGCACAAATCCATTGCTTTTTCTGTAATAGAACACCAGAAAACCAGAAGCCTCCAGCACTCAGAAGGTAATTCCATTTCTTTCAGTATCTTACAGAAAATGCATTCAGACACCTGCAGGGCTGAAATTTTTCCTGAATCCTGATGCTACTTTGCAGAAGAAAAGGAAACTACAGAAAATTCTTCTGGAACTCATGATGGGAAACCAACTCCAGTTCAGCCAAGCCATCTTCCTGCCAGAATAGGAACTTCATTTAGAGCATTTTGTAGTGTTTTCTCACCACAGTATCAAAATACCAACTCAGTATTTCTCACTACTTCTCTTAGGAAATGAGTTAATGTACAGACTAATAGATCTGACTGTCATGGAAGTCAGACTAGACAATGAGAAGACTCCATGCCTACTACCTATCCTTGCATTTTTCAATTACTCCTAAACCATCCATTTTCCATTCAATAAATATTCTTCCTCCTTCATGAGTATTTACAACTTTAAGCTGTTAAACTTTCACCTTGAAAACGTCACTGTGATCTCCTGCTGCCTGCTGTTAAACTCTTTATTCCTTGCTCAGATGGTCCGTGTGCCTTGCTTACCTCATCACTCTCTGTATTCTGCTCAGATACATTGCGGTAGTGATCAAAAAGAGGAGCAAGATGACAAAACACTGTTTCACCAAAGCACTGAAGCATTATCTTGGGATCTTCTTCATATAAGAAGCATTATCTTGGGTTCTTCTTACAACCTGCTCAATTTTTTAAGATTCTTGCTCAAAGACAAACATCAGCACACACTAATCTCATGTGATACAGAATGGCCATTCACTCTCTCCTGAGATCTCCTTGTTTATCTGTGATACAATCTCATCAGTCATTTTGTTCAAAAACATTCTTCTTAGCTGATTATCCACTGTGTCATCAAATCTTTCCCTGGCATATTTCATTTCAGAAAAGGCATTTCCACCCTTTCCATCTTCATTCTTTGCTTTCAGATACACGGTTTTACTGTGTTGGCAAGTTGCACTCTGACTTATCACTTCATATCTTAGTCTTTATGTTATCAGCAGATTATCAATACAGTTTTCAATATCAAGTGCTATCAATGTAAGTATGTGACTGAAAACAGAATGCCCTACATTCACACCATGACTTCTCTGAACTTGAAAACTTATTTAAAAATGATGTTACAACAAAACACATTTTTTTAAAAAGATGTTTTGATAGACAAGCAGTTATAAACTTTTTTCTAGTTGTCTGATATCAAGCATCCTGATATTTTCACTCAGACTGATATCAAGGCAGCAGTCTTCATACTATGTAGTCACATACTTCATAAGAGTAGAGAGTTTATCAGTGTATACAACTAAACCCAGCACATTGCACTTACCCTTTTTCAAATACTAATACAACATAAACTTTCCTCCAGTTCTCTGGAATATCTTCAGCATCTCAACACTTCTGTCTTTTAAAGTTCGCTAGCCAGTTTTCTCAAAATTCTTGAACACAAGCTGTCTTTACCAGTTGTTTTACAAACTGAGTGCTTTAACAACTGCCTTTCCACAAATCTGTATGTTGTTATGGAACCTCTTTCATCACTAGTATGTGATAATTAAGCACCAACTTTTTGTTTTTTTCTTTCCTAGACAAGACATGCTTATTGAACCCTCTTTGCCTCTGTTGTTGATAACCCTACACCACATGTCTATGACTAATTAGTACCATTGCTAAGATGTTTTTACTACTAATGCACTTGAAAACCTTTTTAAACTTCCTAACTCTATTGCTAGTTCCTTCTATCATTAAGCCGTCTTCTTCCCAACTTCTTTTTAATACAAGCAAAACCATTTTTTTCTTTATTATTATTTATACATCAGAAGATCCTCCCCTTTCAGCTATGGGTTTGCAGCTTTCCAGCCATTCACACATACAACTCAAATACTATCCATATTTTTCTCTCCCCAACCTTTCATTCAATTGAGTTACTGTGACTTTGTTTTAAACTTCAGAAGATTTTGTATCTTCTGGAAGTATCCAGATACAGCAGCTCAGAAGTTATTCAGGCAGTAAAGTTCATTTAATTGAATATCTATGTCTAGGTACATATGAGACTTTTCTAGATTTTATTCCCTTTTCAAATAAAAGTTTCAAGCTTCTATCACTTCCACTGGGGTAACACCTGGCTTTATTTCTGAGCTTAGTTCTTAGCTCAGCTCTTTGTTTACAGACAATAGGTTTAACACAAAATCCTAATATGTGATACAACGTTTCCCATACAAATAAAGCAATCTACTCAATAGCCACCAAGAAATTTCATGTTGACAGTAAGATCTCCAATTTGAAGACTTCACTCCCAGTTTTTGGGGAACGTTTTTCTCTTCTAACATACAACAGGCTAGTTCACATTTTATCCAAGTCTCAAATTGGATTTGGAAGTCTACAGCAGTCATCAGCAAGCACATAAACATTTATTTTAGGTATTAATCTTTTGGACTTCAAAATCATCTGGTACAACAGCTGTGAAAAGATGAAATGTCATTTTTGCGACATACTGTTGTTTCCAACCTATTTCTGTCTTTTGATTTCAGCCACAGGAATTCTCCCTACTATTCAGAAGAATTTCATATTATCAGCACTTCGGTTTAGAAATGAATAATTTCACTTCAGCTCCATTTGTTTATTAGCCAGCCCTATCACAATGGCAAGTGGGCAATCAAAGAACTCCTCTTTTGGTCCTTTGAGCCTTGATTAATTTTGTTCTCAACATCTTGACTCTTGTCTAAACAAATTCTTTTTATTCTTCACCTTTCCATCAATATCTACACATTGATTGCTTATTTAATATCAATCATACTAGTCTGCCACATCAGATCTAAAACATTGTTTCCCCTTTGAAAAGCTAAGGGCCAGTCAAACCATACAGCCTCTTTTCCTCAAAGAACATGGATTTGTGAAACCTATGTCTGTAAGTCTTGTACAACATATCTGACTAGCAGAATACTCACAGTATTTATTTAGTTTTATTTTACTTTCTGTATCGTTTCACATACGGAACATGAACGGCATATAAGAATGTATCTTGAATACCCTTCTTCTTTGGAATCATTAGAAGATTTCTAAAATTATTTACATTTAGTGGAACTAAAATGAGCTATTTATGTTGGCATGGACTATCCCTGGTAGTTCTTTGCTTATTTACTTCAGAAAACCTGTTCAGCTATTGTAATCCTCTCCAGTATCCTATCCTCAGAAGACAGAACACCACCTCCTTGCTCTCCTGCACAATGCTGACAAGAATCTTTCTTGAAGGGTGAGAGATGGATCAATCTGAAGAGCTTTTTATAACTGGGAACTGAGAAACTCAGTTGCTATAATGCTCACTTGGAATATCAAAGATCATCTTCAATTTCCACAACATACAGAACGATTAGGCATTTACAAAGTACAAAATTCCCGTAGTGCTCTTTCCTGCTATTCACAGTATGCCTGCTTCCTGCCTGCCCCTCGTTACACAGAATGTTGCTTTGTCTCTCGTTTCCTCACTTTCTCTATTCAGTCACTCAGTGGCCACTTCCTTTCCTGAATGGTGACGTTCTCTCCAGTGCTGTGCAGAGCATGCACTCATCCGTTCAAACCCCAGAATTTTGTTTCTAATAAAACCTCTAAGCTGCACTTAAAAATAAATAAGCAAATAAATATTACAATAATTAAAAAAAAATCATTTAAGCTCAAGCACATAGTAGTACACTACGGGTTGCCACCATTGCACAAAGGCTACCAGACAGAACTCACACAGAAAAAGTTTTGCCCACATCACCTGTATTTTTGTTGTAAGATCTACCTGTTAGATACACTCAAGATAGATGTCTCGAGTCCTCCTCTTGATACTACTGCGCTTACTTGGCATGTTGCCCTTGAATAGTGACTTGCTAGTTGAGATTTATTATGCCATTTTCAGTGTACATGTACATCTACTGAAATAGATCTGAATGACTATTTTAATTACAGTTGAGAAATAGCATGCCAAAAATGTTTCCTAAAATCCAAAAATATGCCATCTACTGAGTCCTTCTAATCTACTAATTGTGTAGTGTATGTATGTGCATACTCATGCCTGCATATATTGTCACATTAACTTAGAAAGATTTCTCTTTTTATAGCACAGCTGCTCATTACGCATATGTCTATTTTTATAATAGTAGCTCCTTATTACTCACAGATAACAAGGGTAAGGTTTTGCACTGAGTTTCACCTCTACCAAAGCTTCCAGGAAGGATATATATGTACTACCTAAAGCATCCAATAGTTTTTCAAGGACCTCCGTGATAACTGTATACAGCAGCTCCATTTAGCTTTATCATTTCTATTACTTATTTTCTCTTCTCTCTTCAGAGTTGGATGATTGCTAGCAGAAAAGGCATCCATTCCATTTCTGCTTGTGAACAGATATGATACTGAGGGTTACAGATTGTACAAATAGTTGTGAATAAGAAATGTCTGCATGACCTTAAGCTTCTGTTGTTCTTGGTAGAATTAAATTGGTCTAAGCTATAGCCTTACATTTGAAAATTGACCATTCCCGGGGCAATGGCTCATTTTCTCCCCTTGCTTCTCCATATACATTAGTGGGAAAAAGACATTTAAAACAAATTAAGAGAGGCATGTGTTTTTCTCACAGGAAATAGAGAGCTTCTTAGGTTTAGAAAAACTGTCCAAAACAGTAAGGAAAAAAAATAATAGAATCCTTTGAGTTGGAAGGGACCTTTAAAGGTCATCTAGTCCATCTGCCCTGAAATGAACAGGAACATCCACAGCTAGATCAGGTTGATCAGAGCCTGATCCAGCCTTGCCTTAAAGTCTCCAGGGATGGGGCATCCACCACATCCTAAGTGTTCAATGAATCAAAAAGTAAAAAATATTTATGATCCTTATAAACATCTCATTTTCTTCTCAAGTCTTTAAAATGTGTGGGTTTTTTTTGTTGTTGTTTTTTTCATTCCAGCTTTAAAACTACTGTATATTAATTCATAAAGAAAACTTTCTCTTTGAAAATGCTGGAAGACTAGCCTAGAAGACGTCACCAATCTAATTCATAGTTTGGCCACACAAACTTTTCATTATCAAAACCAGAACAATGACAAGCTGTGGGAAGAGTGGGAAGAGAAAAGATGCAAGCTTTTCAAGCTGACTTTGTCACTATAGGAAAGGAACGTGAAAATGAACTTAAAGATACCTACTTTAAAACAAACTGCCAAAGAAGCAGTCTCCATCACAAAGGTAGCTTAGTTTGGATGACTGGCTAATATTAGATATGCATCTGAGGTGGATAAAGTTGATGTGTCCAACTCTAATAGATGGTTTTACGCAGTCCAGAAAGTAACCTGGAAGGAATACCCAACATTTTTGCTTTCTAAGGGAAAGCACTTTAAAAGCATTGTGCTCTTGGGCATAAATTAAGAGGAAAAAATATTATTGTCATATTCTTTCAGAACAACACTTGCAGAGATTTTCAGTTGCAGTTTAAGGGGAGATATATGCATTAATTCACATGTACAGATGTGACAGGCGTAATTAGTCACAAGGGAAGGTGAATGATGTAAAGTCTATAGATACAGAGCGAACTAGAAAGAAGCAGCAAGGAATACCTCAAAAGACTAACAGTAGCCTCCCTCTCTCATGATGACCACAAAATCCTAGGCAATAACTATTTCTTATGCTACAATTGCATGTGAGAATGCCAGTTCCATTCATTAAGAGGAAACACTAATATATTCCAGGTATTTACATGAAAACTGTTAAGAGTATTTTGTTGAGGTTAGAATGTGTCATATTTACTCAATAATCTGCCCAGAGTTCAAAGATTTTAATGTTAACAGTAAAATGGTTTGGTACTTAGCTGAAGGAAAGCATTTCAGTGTTATCAAAACAGACTTGCTATTCCAAATGACTCATTTGGATTAAGTCAAAGCATAAACTGTGAGGAATTGAGTTTGTGAAAAATGTTAAGGTTTTGAGTCTTCAAGATGATTATAAGCAAAACAAAATTTCTAAATTCACTATTTCATATGAGACAGAGTACTTAGTTTTCAATGTACTCATACGCTAAAAGACCCAAAAAATCCCTCCGTGAACTACCCAGAGATATCAATAAAACTACGCAAAAGAGAAATGGGAGGCATAATTGCTAGAGCTGCCCTCTAGCAGATGCTCAGCTATCAGCTTCAGCACGCCTCTGCGTTTTGCTGGCTCTGGACTCACAGGAGGGGCTCACAGGAGGTCTGTGGCCCTACCCTTCAGCTTCCATGGCATGGCATGGCATGGCACTGCAGCAATCGACAGGAAAAGAGAAACTGCATGCAAGCAAGAAAATAATGGAAATATAATTTTCAGATCCAGATTTTGATTGAATTATTACAATGAATGTGGAATTGACCCCACTGAATTCAATTTCATAAAATTATTTTCAATTGCTTAATTTTACACAACATAAATAAAGCAAACAAAAATTACTCTGAGCTTCCCCTGAGCTCCCTTGATCTTTGAGGCTACTTAACTTTCCTCTCCTTCCTTGTTTTACTATGAAGAGCCTTAGGAATGCTCTAAATGTATGTACTGCTCCAAGAATCCCTCAGGGGGTTGCTCTGCTCAAGGAGGCTTTCCAAGCACAAAGACACATTTCCTGCACCTCTTTTTCTTTGATCTACTTTTGACACAAGGATGACTGCCGACAGCTCTTTATTATCTAAGGATTCCCCTTTGAGAACTTAACCCTTACAGAACAGTGTAAATCAGCCAGCTCTAAATATATCCCATACAGCATTTGAAGCAGCTTTGCATGATACACTCCTTCCCCTGTTAACTTCTCCCAGAGTGAGCCATGCAAGAGGCATCAGAACAGAGGAGTAACGCTTCAGTTGTGCGCCCAGCAGAGACACTGATCAGGAGCTGGGCTCTCATGCCCACTCTGCCATTAGCCAGCTGAGTCACATATATAAAAACACATGTGATGGGACCAACTTCCTGTGGAAAGTGCTTTATGCAAAATGAAGGGAAAGTGTGATGAGAAGGCAAGCCTGGTTACAGTTGTTCTTGCCCCTCCTGGCTCACATGCAGGAGCAGCAGGAGCTATCAGAGCCAACAATGACTTCCTTCTCCAGGGCTCTTGGCTGTAGAATCCTACAGGCTTTTCTCCAATATTCAGTTTCTGAATGAATCTCCTGAGAGATTTATTGAGGGATTAAAAACTAATCCTTGTGCGGCAGATAATTCCACGCTTTCTTGGTTTCATGTCATAAACAATGTCACCTCCTACATTCATTACAAGCTACCCAAATCCACTTTGCTGAAGAGCTCAACTACCATGGATTCTGCAACACTGACAGGATACTTAGAACAGAAGCGAAATTCCTAAAATCTCATATGCTCTCATACTGTTGCCACCCCAAAGATCAAAACTCAATGTGCAAACTGCATACAAAGTGCTTCTAGACACGGTTTTGCCCTGAAGAGTGCAGTGTCCTTAAGTAAACAAAATCATTTGCACAACAGAGCCCAGACATCAAATAAATGTATGCATTTTCCATATCTAATACTGAGAAAATGCTCAGATATCGCATTAAATACAGGACAGGATATATAAGACAAACAGCTCAATGCGTACAATTATTTCTAAGATGTGTCAGTAACACAAGTAAAAGAAAAAAATGGAGCTTTGAGAAAACACATTTCAAGCTGAAAAAAAGTGTTAAACCAAATATAAAATGGACAGTCTAAAGCATATTATGTCATTTGTAAAGAGTAAATGCCCATTTCATTTGATCAAGCCAATGTTTAAAAAGTTTATGATTTCCTGCTACTGAACATGCTGTATTTTTTCTAAATCACAAAATCCTTGCTGTGAATTAATAGTAAATGATAGTATTTAACACTGTGAATTTTCTCTTACTCTTATTTTTTTCCAACAACCTCACTAATGTATTACTGCTTTACTAAGAGGATTGGGTTGTGCTTGTCTTCACCTATCCTCTTTAAATCAGGCTCTGCACTCAATTTCCTTTTAATGTAAAACTACAAGGGAAGAAGAGTTACGCCATCTCTTTAGAAATGTAAGAGAAATCCATCAAAAAGAGAATTAATAGGTGTAATTTATCATTTAAAGAAAAAAAGTCCACAAGAAACTATCCCCGCCCCAAAAATAACTTTTAAAAACAATAACAGCAAAACAAATGAACAAAACCACCTACAACGCCAGCAGAGGAGCATAGGGAAGATGGAGAGGTACCAGATACTTTATTTTTTCCTAGAAGAGGTTTTGAAAACGCTGTTATATTGTTACTTGTGTAAGGACATACAGAGCTAATTAGTAATTTATAATGTTGGGATGTTACATGAGAAGTGTCTGTCAAGAAGGCAAGAATTCTTGCAGCATGGAAAGTTTACAGCCATTGTACTCCTGTTGAACGTTGCAATAATACAGTACTAAATGTACTAAAGTTGAAATAGGCTGGCATTAGAAGTGCCAGGTGTGATTTAAAGTACTCATCTGAGTATGCAAGTGTAAGAATGTGGCCCAAATCTCCTTCTTTAATGCACTTTCGCAATAGGAAAAAGTATCCAGAGAAAGAGTAGGCAACAAGGCTCAGTTGTAGAGTGTCAGTTACTCAATAGAACCATGATGCTCCCAACTGTCCTTATTCTGATGCTGGTATAGATCCATTCAGAAACAGTACCTGTTATTAGCAAGCTACTACTATTAAAGTTTCTTCTTGAGTTTCAGTGCAGCAAAACATTGTAAACTACATTTATGGCTATACCTCTCACTACCACTATCCAAAGAGATCCAGAAGATAATTCCAAATATACTGTGCTTAGCAAGTACATTCGGAAAAATTGCAAGTAATTCGACAGCTATTGCAACGTACTGTTCACCACTTACCAGTTCAGGCTAACAGAGAAGAATACAATCATTACTGCCTGTGCTTAATGTCTTTACACCTAAGTAGAAATGAACTGGGGAGGAGTTAAAACATTAATGCAATGGGAAACCACAACAGCAAAACTTCACCAAGAATGTCAGTGAATTACTCAGCTGGCAGAAGCGAACATCCAAAATTCATGGTAATGGTCAGTAGCAATCTTTAGCAGGTAGCAGCTGCATAATTCACATAAAAAGCAGGTGCCTGGAATCCCTTAAAAGAAAGTACAGAGCCAAAAAATCCCAAGTAAGATCAAGAAGCAAGCAGATTTTTGTTTTCAATGTAGCATCTAGAATGCAAAATACATTGTGATATGTGGTGACTGAGGCAGCCAGTCAGCAACTGCCAAAGAAAATCCCTGTCAGCAGGGGATAAAGCCCCCAGCTGAGCTGGAAGGGGTTAGGAACAAGGAACTGCGTGAACACAAAATGTGCAGAGAGATGTTGGCAAAAAATTTGACTGAGGCAGACTGCCACATGCTGCTTTGTCAGGTCCCTTTCCTCATGTCCTATCTTGATGACCCTATTCTGCATTCTACAAAAGTGACTGAGGTAGTCTAAGCGATAACATATTTGCAGTTTTGAAAAGAAAGAAATAAAAACACGAATCAGTAGGACTAGTTGTTAGTCTCTTTCATCTCAGAGGCTTGCTATCTAGGACTGGGACAAACTTTGGCCTTTTCTCAGCTCTTTCATGAAATTTTCTCCTTCATCTCAGCTAGATTCACTGGCAAGCTTCCTGCTCTTACTCATAACAGCACCAACAGGAACTTCAGTACAACACCTGACTTAAAAATGTTTCACAAAGGTATAGCAGCAATGTTAGCCCTTTTTGCCAATATGGAGAGACAGCTGGGAAAGATAGAATATACTGAGAGCATTAAAGCTCAGGATAAGAAAGAAGTGGCTAAGGAGAAACTTGTTATCCAAACGTTTGTTTCCATAACCAGGAGAGGAATGTGAAAAACAACCAGTGTTTCTGTTTTATTTATTTTTTCCCTTTCTCCTCCTCGGTCACCCTCATGTGAAAATCAATCTGGGTTTTATGATTTCAAAGGACAATATCTGGTACAAAAGGAAAGATGCCTTCCCCATTTGAGTTGTAATTTAATATTATGATAATGTTTTCTTTTAATGAAAGAGAGGAGAGTGTTTATTTGAAAGTTGGCTGCTGGCCACCTTTTTTAAAGCTATATGAGGCTGTGGTTTCTTCAAGTCGTGTCAAACATCTTCTATGAAATTCAAGCAGAGAAGACAATGTGCCCAACAGGAAGCCTTTGAATGTACAAGAGAAAAAGCTTATTTCTCTGAAGAAAATAAGCAAAGGTAGAAGAACAACATATATAAGTATGAAATGTAATCAGTGACTGAAATCTAGAAAGTTTCTGTCCCAACATATGAGGTAAGATTTTATATTGCAAAATCATATTATAGAAATTGTAAACAGCTTTTCTACTGCATATCCTCCTTATTTCTTGCTCTTTTCCACCCCCCAAAAACATATCTGCTCTTCCCAAAGGTACAGAGACTACAACACTTCCTAATATGAAATAATATTTTCTCCCTCTGGCAGATACACTCTAGCCTGGGATATGTTACTCTAGTACTGAGAAAATGATATACTGTTAACAGGAATATTGTAGAAAATGCATCTGCCTGTGAAAAAATATACCTAGGACCACTATTATAAGTATAAATAACCTTTCTTTTTCTTTTTCTTTTTTTTTTGCAGAACTCGTGTCTAAAGATATTCCCAATTCACTGAACACAGTGTACTAAAAATGCTCCCCAAAGAGTACAAAAGGAGAGCAAATACACAAGATACATCCTTTCTAGCTCATATGAGAGTGTCTTTCAATTTTACATCTGGTTGTGAAAGTTTTATTTTGGCCATAAATAGATAAGACACTAAAGCTAGTTGACTTGAAAAATGCAGTTTTTTTTTTTTTTAAAGAAAGGACACACAGTTTACCACAGTCTTCAATGGATGAGTTGGTTCTTTCTTTGGGACACTGCCTGTAATTTGTGCTGCTAATATCCATCACATGTCAACAGGCCGAAAAGATATCTACCCCTCCCAATAAAGACAGCCCTTGTTCTGCTCACATTCCTTGAAGGCATAATACTTCTGACTGATTGCTCTTCTCTTTTCCTTTTCTTCTGCATGTTTTTAAAGTGACTCTGCAATCCTTGTATGCATCAAACAACAACTTTAGTTACCTTTCTCAACACATGTGCATGAAAAGCCCTTGCTTTATGCATTAGGCTGAGAAAACCTTCAATCAAGCTGGCAAAACCTTATAAGGTTTACTTCTTAATTAGTTGTTTGCTTTTCCCAAAAGACAGGGGAAAGGTAGCAGTTAACTATTTTCTCCAGAGGACAGAGTAAGGTAGCAGATGTGGCAAAAGAAAGGAATAGACTCAACTCCATGTCCTGTATCTTCTCAAAAAGATAATCCTCTCCCAGCTAGCTGGCAAGCTCTGTTCTTGTGAATCAGCAGAGGCAACACGATGACCATAAAAATGTCCTGTAGCTTGTGATAGAGCACTTTCTGCACATCTATTTCATGTATGAATTATGTGGGAACATTAGACAGACTAGAAACACAGGTGGTCCTTGCCTTGACAGAAAACATGGAAAGTCTGAACCTGTAAGTATCAGTAAGAATTCACTGACAATAACAG
The DNA here is from genome assembly GCA_035772895.1 of Perdix hodgsoniae. Taxonomy (NCBI): domain Eukaryota; kingdom Metazoa; phylum Chordata; class Aves; order Galliformes; family Phasianidae; genus Perdix; species Perdix hodgsoniae. The sequence continues at coordinate 25,850,587 of JAPSGF010000001.1, read as the reverse complement.
TGAGCTGCCTTGGTTTTTGCAGTTCAACACAAAAACTGAGACTGAGCAGACTATATTCTGCCCATACCTTTTCTGTGGTATTCCCAGTGGTACAGTTACTTGAGTCTGAGGAGGAAAAAAGCAGATAATTGAATGTCCAATTGAACTTACTGCTTACCATAAGGAAATCAGCAAACACTATAATTAATAATACATACATACATAGAACAAGCACATCTCATCTTTTCACTGTTATGCCATTAGATAAAACCTCTATGGAAAATATCATTTATTAGAGTTAGAATTTAACCCATCTCTTTGTTTAGAAGTCAGTTTAATACTTGAAACTACATGCTACTTTGACTTACTTCACTTCCTCACCACTAAGACTGAAACCAGGATAATTCGCTTGGAAAGTTTATAAACAGCATTTTCAGAATCAAACTAAGTGATTTCTTTTCAGCATAGTCTACTAAAGAGGAAAAACCTTAGCATGGAGGGTACTGTTACTTCAGCTGTTCAAAATGATTTCAGGGATTTAAAAAGATCAAGCTAGTGAAAAGAACAAAGGTTGCTACATTTTGCTGCTCCCACAAGCATTTGAGCATGTGTTAAGGCAGAAATGCCTGGGAGTGTCAGGCTGTACTCAGTAACACAAGGGATCCAATTGGTCCTATTTCTTGCAGTATTCTGAGATGCTCAAGTGAATATGCTGTCATCTGTAAGTCATACACTGGATTACTCCAGGCCTTAGCAGGGTACAGCATCGTTACTGAAGTTCAAGTAGCCTTGCATGAACACCAAATCCTCTGAAAAACCCTGAAGAAATGGGGCTGCAAGGACACTTCACCATCAGTGACACAGCAACATTTTTCAACAGCATTCTGGATATTCTCAAAAATTGAGATGATACACGAGTGATACATCGTGAGTCAAATACTAAGATACATTGAGACGGAAATGTCAACATTTCCCTCCCCTTCTCCCCCCAGGTTGTATTTAGATACTTCATATCCTTTCTGAAGAATTTTCATATGTGTAAGTCTTCCAACCCTCTACTGAAATGTTGTTTCTCATCTGCAATTTGACACTACTGCAACCTCCTCTCTGTTCTAGCTCCAAGTTACTCTCTATTCGCTCACAACCACTTCAGGAGTAAACAACTTTCACTGAAGAAGCCTGTTAAATATAAAAGCATTTGAGCTCCAGGCAGGTCTCTGAATACTTGAATTCGATGCATCATTTTGAACTCTCTCGTCATGTTTCAGTGGAGCTAGGTGCTGGTTCTTCATGTGTTTCTGCTTTTCATATCTCTATGGACATTTCTGCTAACTCAGCTCATAGTATAGTAAGGATCAGGTTTTATGGGCATGAGCTGATATATCAAAGAGACTTGCTGAAATAAGCAATAGTAGTTTGTGGATTATTACCTGTTATTAGTTCATTTTGGATCCCATAATGAGCAAACTGTGATTTACAGGGTGATATTTCACTGCTGCTTGAAGTACCATGCAATATGTGGTAACAAATATTTTAATTAGAAGAGAGTAAAATAACTTTCAAATACAAAAGCTAAATTACATTTCTTACTCAGGGTTTCCAAATTTGAAAGAACCAAGAATATACAAAACAAAGATCTATGCACTCTGCATAGACATTATTTCTAAAAATTAGAAGGGAATTACTAAGAGCAAACCAATATATTATTACATTTAAACTAGTTTAACTTCTCTAAACTAATTCATATATAACTACAGCCAAAGTCGAAGTGACAAAGACTTGTAATCAATAAATCGAATGGATTAATGGTGACATCTTAATTGGATTCTGAAACCATGAAATGAATTCATCAGCTAATCAAGTCAAATCATGAGTTTAACACAGAATTACTTTTTGCGAATCCTCTGCCAAAAGATTTAAAATGATGGCTATTTGTCTTTGATCTGAAGCTGCACTTCAGTTTATTGCATGCCAGCCAGTCATGGATTTACATCAGAATTGTGTCCTCTTTGGCCAGCTTAGGTGAGATAATTCCATACAGTAAGTTCTATATGAACATGAGAAGAAAAAAAAAAAACTTATTTTGAGGGTGACAAAGCGCTGGAACAAGTTCCCCAGAGAGGTTGTGGACTCTCCTTTTTTGGAGATATTCAAAACCTGCCTGGACTCCTTCCTGTGTAATCTTCTCTTGGGAACCTGCTTTAGCAGGGATGTTGGCTTAAGTGATTTCCAGCACCTATGATTCTGTGCTGCAGAACTGAACTATTATACTGAAATAGTCAATGATAAGTGTCTTCACTTCCCAGCCACTCCAAAGTGAACTGGAGATTCTTTCCTGTTCAACAGGACTGACAAACCATGAGAACAAGTCTCTTTTAAAAATGGACTCAGTTGGGGCTGAACAGCAGATAGCTTTGAGGATGCTCTTTCCTCTTTCCTTTGGTTAATAGACAGCATAAGTGGTGTTAACTTCATTCTAAATGATCTCTGAATCTTTGAAGCTATAAGTCACATATTACCCACCATTTTCCACTCTCAACTCAAACAGCACCATAGCAACTCTTAAAAAAAGTGAGAAAAAAACAACAACAAATACTAATTTTCACAAATCTCTTAACTATGGTCTGGTCACTGAGAAAATCAGTGAGATACAGAAAGCCTCATCTGAACTACCTTGTCTGAAAGCCTTGTCTGGATTACCTGAGAATAAATGTTGCCCTCAATTTTTTCAGTAAGCATAATTTTATTTATGAAAATGTAATCCAGATGCATTTGGATAGGAATTATTCTGATTCAACCGCACATAAATTGGAATAACACCTAATAAAAGGAAATCTTTCCTGCCTATTTCAAGTAAACTAACACTCACTGGCTAACACAAATAGGAATTTAATGTAGTTTCCTGAATTGGCTACATATTTCTTAACTCCAACATTTGCCTACAATAGCAACAGCTATATTGACAAAAGTTAAAAGTTTTGGCTTCTTTTTTCTTTTTCTTTTTTTTTTCTCTCAGTAATAAGCTGCGCAATGAAGCAGAGATGTGAGATTTCTAACTGCATACTACATTGTCTTCGTATCAGTTGTCCAGTTACATCAAATATCCTCCTAAACTTCTACATCAAATCACGTGTTTCTCATGGAGCCATTTTCTACACAGATTAGTACTGCTGGAAACAACTTTATTTCTAAGTCTTCTATATAAACTCCTTGTTTCCATCACTCAGACATTTATTTTGGGAGAGAGGCAGGCCTGGGGCTGGAGAAGGGTATGAAAGGCTACTCCCCATACATGATGCTACTGGAGCTAGAGGGCAGCGCAAGCGCTTTCAACCACTGTAATTCAAACTCACATTAACCCCTTCATTATTTAATAGTGTATTCATCTTCAAGCACGCCTATGAGAAAACTCAACTCTATTCTTAGGAAGCGCTTCCATAACATCACATACAGAGCCTTTCTATGCTGTCCGAGGCTCTCATTTCATAGAATTTCTCATTATGACCATCTAAGAATGAATTTACTTAACATAGCTTAGCATTCACTGCATTTGTCTCCTCACTTTATGGTTGTTTTTTTTTCTTGCTAATATAACTGCTTTCTAAAACACTGCTTCCATGTCAATCCAGTTTTTGTGATAATGCTAGCACAAAGTACAGCAGGTGTTAACTATTCCAAGTCAATTTGTTTTTGTTGGTATGCTGCAGAACATCATTCCATATTTGTCCACTTCATATCAGACAAGAATCAACATCGATTTTCACACTGCACAATTAGCAGTGACCTGGCACTCAGCATTTTGGTGTACCTTAATGGCTGACACAATTCCAATATCTACTTTATCACCTACACAACGGTCATAAACACAGAGAAAGAATAAAACACTAAATGTCATATCTGCCAACATTTTGGATTAATCCCTCAGTCCTTTACCTGGCTACTGCACGCACCAAAACTTCAACTGATTCTAAGGAGTCATGGTTGATATTTTTAACCTCAAATGACAGTGATATATATCAGATAACCACAAGGGTATAGATGAGCAATAGAATAACCACAATGCAGAAATAAAAGAAGTGAATGGCTGTTCTCTAACATGGAGAAGAAAGAGAACCTGAGGTCATTCAGCTAGGTTAGAAGTATCAAATTATTAACAGATATCCAATGAACCAGTAACTGGTATATCTGACACTGTAATTAGTTCCTGGGGTACCCACTTTCCAGAACACTTCAGGTCTGAGGTAAGCTACTGTGAGATTATAAATCTCACAGGAAGGGTAGGCTGTGTAAGAGGAAAAGGGTGAATCAGTGGTGTGTTGCGTTACACCATTCCTACCTCAGTCCTGCAGGATGTGAAGGCACACAGATTAACATATTAAGGGAATCAATACACAGCCATTTACTAAACAGAGATCATAAGGTTCTCAATAACAATACTGAAAAGTTGAATTGTTCCATTAACAGAAGATTCTGTATTGAGGAGAAAAAAAGACTATAGTACACATATGCCATATAACAATGTAAGAACATGACCTTTACAGACATAATAAGAAGTTTAAAATCAAGAACCCTGGACAAATGGAGCCCAAAAGTCCTTTATAAACTGGGTGGTGGTACCTCTGCCCTAACACTCATTTTAGAAAGCACTGAAACACAAAAAGTCTCTGAGGATGAAAAGACAGCGAGCATTTTGTTTAAAAAATGGTAAAAGGGGAAAAAAAATGTCATGCTGGATCCTCAAGATTGCAGTCTTGAGCAAAATAATGCCAAACTGCACTAAATTTAACTAAGTATAGAAATACAGTTCAAAAGACTACTTTTCATGGGGGTAAAAACCCTAAACCCACCTCTCCTTTAGAGACAATAATGGTTTTATCCATATGAAAATCCCCTACAATTGATGGCCTCTTTATAAACCAACTGTAAAACACACCTGCAGCAGGTGATTTGCTAATGACAAGGGCATACTCCATCAGCTTTCCAAAACGTAGTAGAAAGTTTATTTAGAGAGCTTTTGCTAAGCCTATTTAAATGCATCCTTGCTTCATAGAGCTTACTTTTAATCATTTATTAGTTTATTTGTTGGTACTGCACACTTCACTGCATGGCATAGATATTAAAGAACACACTAGGTCTCCAGGGCACAGGCCAGGAAATGTGACCTCAGCAAGCTCCCAGTTTTCTCAGGGACATTCAGCTGATGTGCATGGAATAAAAAAGAACAATAAACTTAAATTTTTGCAGGGACCTTCTAAGTCTGTTTACAGACAGCAGATTACTGAGCATAACTTTTGCACTTCTCTGAAAGAACTGTTTCCACATTTACAATGAACTGATCTGATGACTGATGTTTACATACTCTTGTTTACAGCCTGTATGCCAGGCATAACTTATTAATAAATGTATCACTGACTTTATTATTAGTAAAATGCAGCCCATATCTACCTTGTAGATCCCCTTCTGTCACCAACCCAATATTCACAAAGACATGCCTCATTCTATTTTTCACAAAAACCATCACTATATCAATTTTTATTTAGCTTTTCAGTTAATGGATCAGATTTATGCACCTGAACTAGGGCTTGTAGTCATGAGGTTTTCTCTTGTCAGAGAGAACCATTGCTCTCAAGTTATGTTTTCATATGAGACCATGAATATGGGAATCTTTTGCTCAACTTCATCTAGCAGTATGCCTACCACCAAGTGCCTTGGCAGCAGCAATGTGCAGCAGCATGGAATCTTCCATCTTCTATAATTTCTCTTCAATACCGCCAGGAAAATATGGAAGTACTGCCACAAGTCCCCTCTCAATAGCTGCCAAATTCCTTTCCAGAAGGAGAGATTCCAATTTTTTCATGCCAAAACTTAATTTTCATAGGCAGAAGTTGTGAAAAAGTAGAGTGCACAAGAGTACTTTTACAAGATTAAACTATTTCTTGCCATAAATTGTCTGGTAAATAAAGTGGGATTTATGACTTCAGCCACCTAAGACTTGGGTGTTAAAAGAGAGAAAAACATAATAGGAGGAGCCTAGAAGACAAACTTAAGCTGCTCACCTACTAAATGACGCAGATTTGCCATGAGGAATCCAATCACAAATGCCACTATTTGAATTATTTTGCCACTAGCTTATTTCATACCTTGGAATGCTTGCCAAAAAAAGCCTCTGACGCTGTAGTAATAGATTGCTGTACAGATCAACACTTATGGCTAAAGCAGGATGGAGAAAGATTAAAACATAAATCTGGCAGTATCCGTTTTACTCTTCATGATCGAGAACCTGAACTAAATTCCACACTGTACTACCAACACACACTGTGATACCTAGGGTTTATACTGCCAGTGCCCACGTTGCTCTCTAAAGAGAGTGCAGAAGAACTTGTTACCCTGTACTGGTAGTGACAACAAAGGGGAAATTAACAAACCTGGGAGAGCTCCCATAACATCCACTGAACTATGACTGGGTTGATCAATAGGTTAATTGCAGTGAAAAGTATTTCCAGATAATCTGCTTTGTTCCTTAACTACTTCCCACAACATTCCTACTCACTGCATGAAGAAAAGGAGGTGGAAATGATGTCAAGGAAGAGATGAACCAAAATCACATAAACCAGTTATAATAATCAACTGAGAAGTAAAAATGCAAATGCTAACCAAATAAGCATAAGCTAAAAATACAGATTCCTCAAATCTATTGATGATTGAGCGCACACTCAGCAAGTTTGCAGATTACAACAAGGTGTGTGGTGTGGTTGACACGTCCAAGGAACTGAATGCCATCTAGAGACAGCAGTGGGCCCAGGAGAACCTCATGAGGTCCAACTAATTCAAGTGCAAAGTCTTGCACCTGGGCCAAGCCAGCCCCCACCAACAACACAAGTTGAGAGATGAAAGAATAGAGTGTTATCCTGCCAAAAAGGACTTGGGGGTACTGATGGAAGGTAAGTTGAACGTGAGCTTGCAATGTGCCCTTGCAGCCCAGAAAGCCAATCATATCCTGGGTTGTATCAAAATAAGCATGGTCAGCAGATCAAGGGAGGTGATCCTGCCCCTCTACTCTGCTCTGATGAGACTTCACCTGGAGTACTACATTCAGATATGGAGTCCTCAGCACAGGAGAGATGCAGACCTGTTAGAGCATGTCCAGAGGAGGACTGCAAAAATGATCCAAGGGATGGAACACCTCATCCATGACGGCAGGCTAAGAGAGCTGGAGTTGCTCAACCTGGAAAAGAAAAGGCTTTAGGGAGACCTGAGAGCAGCCTTTCAGTATATAAAGGGGGGCTATAAGAAAGAAGTAGACAGACTCTTTAGTACGGCTGTGATGATAGGACATGGGGAAATGGTTTCAAACTAAAACAGGGGAGATTTAAATTACATATATAGAAGAAGGTTTTTACAGTAAGGATAGTGAAGCAAAGAAACAGGCGGGTGGCCCAGACAGACAGTGGATGCACCACTCCTGGAGACGCTCAAGGACAGGCTGGTCGGGGCTCTGAGCAACTTGATCTAGCTGATGTCCCTGTTCATTGCAGGGGAATTAGACTAGATGACCTGTAAAGGTCCCTTACAACTAAATGATTCTATAAGTTGACAAGAACTGTTAGGAAAAAAAAAGAAAAAAAAAAGAAATATTGGGGACTTTGAGAAGAAAAAAAGATTGGAGTAGTCATCAGGAAACCAAACCACGCAGTGCTAGGATGCTAAGTCCAATCACAGCATCAATATAAACAAGTTGATTAATGACAAGACAATAAGTACAGAACTCTAATGATATGCTGAACAATAAAGAGTGATATTTTCATTGCTTACTACTTCAGATGATCACGAGAGCCAAGCACTTGGCAGGAGATAAATCTGGGCAGCCTCCTAAGATCTGTAGGTTCTCTTATGGAAAGGATTAGGACTACATTTATTGACACTGTACTGAAAATTTGCCACATGCAAGATGACTGTCCAGTATGAATACTTTCACTTGCAGCCAGCATGGTGTAAGAGGTGCAAAGACTTTCTGCAAACTACAGATGTGAGGAATGAAATTGGTGTAAGAGATCCTCAGTGGGTGGGAGAGCCCTGGTATTGAGCACTTCCTGAATGGACTGTCAGGGATAAGTTAGGCATCCTTATGGCTATTTGGCAAATTGTTTCCTTCTTTTCAAATACACTCTGTCACTTGTGCCAACATTTGAACTTTACTTTTGAATCCAAAAAAATCATCTTTGGATTGAAAAAAACATGACACAGATTTTGCTCATGGAACAGCCTAAACGTGATTTATGAAAAGTACCAGTTCATTTTGGTAGGAAATAGACTTTACAAACAGAAGAGTGGTCACTTTAATATATTTTTTTTAATTTACTTCCCTCCCAGTAAGGAAACATAAAAGAAAATGGGGATGATATTTGGACAATTCCATTGTTATCTGAAACACAGAGAGAAAATGGTCAGTTATGTTGTAATTAATGATTATATTTAGAAGGATAATTCCTAATTTTGACTTCTTATTTTACAAGTTTTTGGGTCTTCCAAAGAGCAGGTGCAGTTTAGAGACAAGGTACACATTTTCCAGCTGGAAAGCAGATAAAAGGAAACATACTTCTACAGGAAGGTCTTAAATACAACAATCCTTTTCTCTCCCTTAAAGGACCACTTCAGGCTTAATGCCAAAATCGTAAGGATGACATTAGAATTTGTTGCCTACCAAGGAAGAGAGTTTCTTATTACTATAAGGGTGAGCTTCGAGGTTTAAAAATTCTGAATATCCAAAAAGCTGTTCTTTCAAAATACCCCTCAACTCTCATACCCAGAAATGTTATGGGTGGAAATCAGTAGAATAAAACAAATATCTGATTGCTAGAGTATACGAGCACTGATCTGATCATGGATAAATTGATTTAACATTAATGAACAAAAAGGTGCCTGAAAAAAAATGACCGAGGACAGTTTCCTTCACCAGTTCTGAGCTGCAGGCAGTAGAGAAATAAAACTGGATACATCTGGTAAGTATCTATGTGCACAAAATAAAAGCACACACAGCCACTGGACACAAACAAACACAACACATGAATATTGAATTGTCTGGACAGCTCCACTCAAGCTCTTGAATTTGTTTCAAAAGAAAGCAAAAAGTCATGTTTTATTAGAGTTCCTGAAAAACAGTGACTGCTGGAGTCCAGACCTGCTCCACTACCTAAGTGATCATGGTGATACCTTCTTAAGTACTACAATCTTTTGGAATCATGACAAGTGCACACATCCTGTCTGGAAGTAATTGGTGGGAAAATGGTGGAAGACCTTTCAACAATAACTCATTTCAACTAGGCCTTTATCAGATAGTTATGAATGACGCTACATGTGTCTCAGGAGTTTCTTCAATGGCAATGACACACTCCAGACTAGTCTGCACACAGGAGAAAAATGAGGTTTCTCCTCCTCAGCCCCCAGATGAGCTTGCCAAGATGAACAGCAGACAGAGCCGTAGCTCTTTGCTCCCAGGACAGCAGCCAGTACATATAAGCCAGCGCAACGAGGAAAACAAACACCATGAAGTCAAGAGCTTGTGCCTTTTTCTTTTCTCTTGGCCCCCAGTAACTGCCTGAATCACAAGTCCCAGAGGAAGCCTGGCTCTGCCTGCAGTCAGTGTATCAGTGTGGAGTCCCTTACATAAGGCAGCTTGCAAAGTGATTAAATACATAAAATGTCTCACAGTGCCACGTAGCTTTCAACAGTTGATGTGTCTGAAAGTTTCTTTGATTCTACATAATCCCTACACTTTTAGATTGTACTCTTTTAAGATAGAAATGTTACTAGGCCACACGCTGGTTACTTGATTCATGATTCTCACCAAATATGGAACCATCTGTCAGACCATCATCCATATGATGCAGAGCCCTGGTCTGTGACTCTGAAGAAGGGCTGCACTTACCACACCAGTGAAGGTGGACAAATGCCTATACCTACCAGCACCTCCTCAGCATGGTTCTATCAGCTCTAGCAAAAGTCAAACACCTTTCAAACATCTTCCTCACAGCCTCAGCTAGAAATTGCTGTCAGCAGCATCTACTTTGCCAGCAAGCATGTGGACTCTGCCAGCACCAGCTGAGCTTCCCATATAGGATTCGTCACAGCTGAGCCTCTCAATGCCAGCTGGACTCCAAGAGAGGAAAGTGGTCAAACAAGTGCACTGAGGAGGCTAAGAAGGTGGAATGTGACACCAACCACAAATTTCAGTAGGATTTGGCAGCCAAGATTTCAAATGTCTTATTTGTATCATAGCTACCAATCACAGCTGCTATAAGCAATGCTTGCCTCCAAATTGCACTCACTGAGTAATGGCTGTTCTATTCTTTGCAAACATTTGTTCCCTCTTCTTTATGCATATGAAAATCTGAGCTTTGGATCTAAAGGCATAAAGACATCAAGCCACATGTAAGAGACACAGAAAGACAAGAGCTACACACTTCCTAGAAGACTTCAAGGTCACAGTGCATCCTTTCACTGACTTCAGCCTGCCAGGTGACCCTGTGCCTGTGTGGAAGAGATACGAAGCCACAGAAGAAAGATCAGGGTACAGCAGTAGGGCCAACACTGTGCAAGGTGTTCATGGTAGGCAAAGGTGTCAGAAAAGTTCCAGGATTCACGAAAAACAAATTTAAATCAAAACAACTGATGATCTTCAATGCACAGACTTGTCAAAAAGATGAAGGAGATGGAGAAACAGAACCTGATAACTGTACTTCAGTTAGCTTTCACAAAATGTGTGACTTTTTAACAGTACCAGTGTTTAGTTGTATCAAGAAACACAACAGGAACTATAGCTCTTCTCTCACCCTTTCCCAAGCGAAAATACATTGATAAACTCTTTCCCAAATGAAAAAGTTGACACCATTTCACAAATGACCAAGCTGTCATGCAGAATATTAATCACGTCACCAGAGAAACAAGAGATTTCAAATCTGTCCATTAGTGCTGTGCCTTCTCAGGAGCAGATAAGGATACATTATCGAAAAGCAATAAAAATGTACACCTTTAATGAGAAAGCTTTTATTTCCTCCACCAATACTGTCCAAAAGCTCTTATCAGTAACTAACATTCAACATGAAAGAATAAATATGATTTTTTTCCAAAACAACACATTTAAATTTCCACTGAAAGTGAGTTACAGATTCTCCTTTGTTACACTCCATTAAAAAGATCTAATAAATAAAAATAATTCTGTACGCTTGAATGAATTTCAAGGAACTAGAACATACTGTTATATGTCTCATCACATCTGAATACAGGAGATAAAATAGGCAAAGCAAGACAAGGATTAAGGCACCAAGACCACATCATCTTCCCTAGACCATACAGGAAACTGCTGGTAGAACCAGAAATCAACTCTAGGAAAGCTGACTCCCTTGCCACCCTGTATAAAGATTTAGATAACACAACCTCCCAGTCTGCCCTGCCTAACTGGAAGTCAAGAATTAAAAAAAAGCAAAAAAAAAAAAAAAGAATTTATTCTGTACATTTGCTTTTATTAATACATTAGGACAATTGCATCCAACAAATGCATCCAACGCTGCCAGTGCTTATAATTCTATTTTGAATTGAGTTCTTTACAGTGTTTTTCTTAAACATGTAGTTTCTGGAGCCATATAATGACATGAAAATTACAGCAACAAAAATTGCTTAATAGTTACCCAGGATAGGAAACACGAACTGGAAAGACTCAGAAACCAGATGGCTCATAAATATGTTTGTTTTAATTTGATGATTTTTAACCCTGTCTTGTGATGTGAGACATGAGTTTGTAGACTTTAGGTATCAGAAAACCTGCTCATGCTATACATTTACCCTTTGCCAAACTCAAAAAGGCTAAAGGCAAAGCAGTTTCAGCTGTTGCTTTATCAGCTTTGTTCTTTGTTCCTTTGTGTGGACACACCAGTGTTCTTAACAACAGTTAAGCCCGGTTTTTCTTGGTTTTTTTTTGTAAATTGAGAGGAGTATTTCTGTGCATACTAAAACACATTAAACATATTGTGCATAAAATTTAAGCCGAGGCCCCAAACTATCTTGCTGCCCCCCATTTAGATTACAAACGTAAACCCCAGCTCTACATTTCAGAGCAGGGTCGGTCTTATTCCCCAGTTGTTTCAAAGCACCTCTGCTGTTAACAGTCTGTACATGGCTTTAGTCAGAGCTTATTTCATTTGAAAGGCTAAGGGGTGACACGAACGCCACACAACAACATGATGCACCTCGTATTTGTCATCATTATTCCTGTAGCACTGGTGATAGGATCCAGACTACACAACTGAATGGTGTGTCCCATAAAATCATTAACATTTATGACAACTGAGAAGTTAACAAGGTCCAAAAGTAAGAATTTTTCATTAGCAGAACAACATTGATAACAATGCTTTCATATTTAGTAAAACAAGATTGCAATTATTTTCACAGTGGTAGAAATTCACAAAGGGACTGTCACCTCACCGGCACGTACTCAACAAGGCTGACATCTAACATTTGCTTCCTTGCAACAGGATGGAAAGCTGACATCATTAAACTAAGTAAGTCTGTATTCACATTGTCTAATTTCAGGTACATAACCCCATGGTTTCTTGTACAAGAAACTTACTGAAATGACTGCAGGGAGAAATTCTGGAGAGAAAACCAAACCAAACAAAAAAACAGCTTATATTTGCCAAAACAATCTCCGCCCATCCTTCCTGCTCTAGCAAGGAGACTAACTCTCTTGGTGTCCTTACTCAGCAATCACCATCTCCTCAATTTTACTGAAACAAGCTGTGACCACATTTCTAAAATGATTTAGAAAGTTAGCTTTTAAACTAGGTTGTTACAAAGCATCCCTCCAGCCTGACCAATACAGACCAGATGAGACCAAGGAGTGCTTTAGGGGCTGGCATGACAGGTCGGGGTGGGCAGGAATGCTGGAGCAGAACCAAACTTCACCTGGATGCTGAATTTACATTCACTCAGTCTTAAGAGCCCTAGGAAAGCCAGCAGAAGTAGTACTTCTACATTTAAAATTCCACATTTACTTGACTTGCAGCACCTCGCACTGCTCTCAGAGGGAGAATGTCAGTAGCTTCATTAAGTGGGCTGCTGCTTCTTGTCAATCCCCCTTCGTGCAGTCTCAAAGCTGTTTCTATCAGTAATAAATTCTTCAGCTTATTATGCACATACCCTAATATGCTTCAACAAATGTCAATTCTACTGAAGCTTATTTTAAAAATAACCATTAGCCATATCTGATAGCCTATGCATTCACAATGCACACAAGTCTATGCAAAATTACATATTAAATTTATATTTAAAATATTATCACAAACAGTCACAGGTAAGCCCTGAGTATTGTACAGTTTTGGATAACTGACAAATTGCGGAATAGAGATTGTTTATAGTTAAGCCTTTTTTTTTGTGCACAGATCTTCAAGTCCTAAAATAAGCGAAAGAATTACTCTCCATCCAGAAAAAAAAACACTTTTTTTTCCCCCTTTCATTAGTCTTCATGAGTACATATATGCAAGAAAGCACAAAAGAAAGGAAAGTGTTTGGAAATTACAAAGGCAGAGGGAGAAATAAAAAAGCTACGCCTCACCAGAAACTTATCAGCATATCAAAAATGAAAATAGCTTTTAGAGGGGAAGCCAAATGCTTGTGTCTAATCAGAGCAAATAAATTATAGTTTCAGATGAGGTGAAAAGAGCCGCATTTGCAGAAGTCTCTTGATTTTCTGTTCTGAATAGCCAGAATCCAAGCTCTTTTGAAGCAAGAAAATAAAAGCCAACTTAGTTTATTCAGCACCCTTTGCTTATCATTAATTCACAAGGCTATTTTTGTAGATCTTACTGACTTCCAAATTTCTTCTCTGAGACCGCAACAGAGTGAAAAACACAATCTGTCAAACTCTGAAAAAGTTCAAACTCTGCTAAAAGGTTGACAGATCTTGAAAGGGCCGAAGGCATGTGGGACTTCAGGAAACTTGAGGGGAAAAAAAAAGGCAATGGTTGGTATTGGTTGATCAATATACTTAAACTCCAGTATTAGAGCTTATAAGAATCAGAAAGCTTACTATCTCATTAAAACCTAGGATGAACTGCTAGCCTGCATGGGGTTAAAGAAAGCTTCTTTCAGAGATTTTAAATGCTATTCAGGCTCCTGTAGTGACTGTAAACACACAAAATGCTCCTGTTGTGAATTACAGACTTTAAAAGTGTTGCTAATGTAAAGAAATCTGGATTCCAGCACATATCCAATACACACCAAAAGTCATAGAGCAAACTCCAAAAAGATGTTAAAGGCCAAGGAAATTTCATATTTGTCTACCCTTAGCTGAAGTGAAATTGGCAAATATGTATTAATGACTTAGAGCCCAGCAGGAAAAAAAAATACAAACAGCAGATACTCAGAAAATGAAAATTATAATTATATGTAACAACGAGAACAGAAATCTCCAAAAGATCATGACATATAAGGTATTAGAAGTGCATAAGAATAATCATTTAGACTCCTTACATTACCTAAAGCATTAGTGAAGGGCACCAGGTTCTGCAAGATCATCAAATGAACTATACAATGAGGCAAATCATTTTTCAGTTTGGTTCCACTTTGAATTCAGATTTGCTTGAGATTGCCTAGTTCAGGCTGACAGCTGCTAACCAACTTGTTTTGGTAATGCCAGTCCACTCTGGTTAGGCTCACCATCTCCTCCAGAAGAGAGCTCTTACCTCCTGCTTCCTGCCCTCCCTGAACTTTTCCTGTCCTCTTCATGTACCCACAGCTCCCTCCTGCTTCCTCAGGGCCAACAGCTACGAGGGGAACAAGGAATCACTATCCTGCAGTAGAGAAGCGGGAGTTAAGCTCCTCAAGTCTTCTCTTTCCTGCACACATAACAGTACAGAAATACACAAGCACATCTACACAAGCTGGAGTAATGGCACAGCTGCCAAAAGCCAGCTGAGGGGTCCAGCAGATATTTACAGAGCACTCTTTGGACAGCTTGAATTCAAAATATTCTGTCCCATCGCCTCCAAGCAGAGCACTCAGAGTTCACCCTCAGCACACAGGGAAAGGTCCAGGTCACTGCAGAGTGGTTTGAACCAACTCTGCATTGCCATGTGGTTCATGTGGTTATAGGAGATTGTGAGTGTCCTGTGGCAAGGCAGAGAGGAAGAAGCTGGGAGCAAAATTGTCCAGAACCTCACTGAGTTTGAGGTTGCTCCCAAGCTGATAGCATCTCTACTGTAGGAAGCAAGGTTTCAGTGAATTGTGAATCTGAACCAGGAACCTGTTAGATTCATTTCATATTTTGGTTCTAATAAGAATTCAGGTATTGGTTTGGTACTGATTCAAGGAGGAAAAGTTCCAGTTTGGGTTTCATTTGGCTCCTGGATAGTACAAAAACTCATTATGACAATGCGGGAACAGACACTTCTTGCCCCTGCACTTTCTTCTGTGCTCCAAATCACTATCGCATCCCTCCATTTCACTGCCTAGGATGTCTGCCACTCAACTGCTTTATCACTCCTATATTTTGAATATATAAATGTATATTCCTATAAGCACAGACACAGTGGAGAGGTGTAAATGCTTTAATGCAAGAAAATTTGGCTGTCGTATACCCAAGCACATGCTGTAATACACACTGAATAAGAAAAGCCCTAAGTGAGCAACAGAAATGTACGAATAAATACATAATTCTTGGCTAATTTGCCAAAGCTTATGGGATTTCAGAAACCAATTAGCTGAAAATCTGTGATGTCTTATTAACAGACATGGCTCTCCCATCAGAAAGGGCAAAGTTAAAATGAGTTGCAAGGATACATCTGTGCTTTCTGGAAAGACTTCATCTTTTTATCCTATATTTATTCTATACTTCACACTCTTTCTCAACTACCTTCATCTTTGATAAGCTGCTGCGTCAATAGGTGTATTTTTCTTCTTTCTTCTAAACTGAGACAATGCTAGTCTCAGAGAATTTCTTGTAAAGCCAGTTAGAAACTTTAACAAGTTTTGCATTGACAAGTGGAAGGAAATACTGTACATATGTATGTACAGAATACATGAAGTCTTGTAAAATTTTACATTTTCCCAGCCAGCTTTATCTTAAGGAGCACACAGTGAAAAACAAACTGAAGTCCTAAAGAAATAAAACCTGGCCTGTGGGTGAACGTCTCACTAAAATTCTGAGTTATTTCCTCAGTATATATTGACAGAGCTGTCTTTTCTAGTTCACTGAATGGTTTCCTTTCACGCCTCTTTGTTTTCTTTATTCCTCAAAAGCCCATTAATTGTGCTGGTATCATACATGCTAGAAGCGGCGGCACTGTGGAGGTACAGCAGCTCAAGAAAAGCTCTTAGACATGGCATATCTCAGAGATGCAAAATGCTTCAGGGAGATGCTGCCACTGGCTTGGGAGCTGCAGTCTTTTAGGCCATTCAAAACCTGGGCAGGTCCTGATGCTATCTCCATTTGCTCCACTGCAAAGGTCCTATTGGTTGATCTCCCCTTCAGCACTTCAGGCCTAAAAAGGAAGGAACCTGGCACCCTTCAGACACAGACACTCTGACCTCTAAAGCTGCTGAATAAGGCACAATCAGAACCAAACAAGAGGCAAATAAGAGGTGCTGCTGTGCACACACGACACACTGGCATGATCTGTAACCTCTTACACAAGATTGCACTTCTCCCTATTCACTCAGCCCTTTTGTCAGACCAGCTGCAACTCATCTCTCATCAAACACCTCAGCTCACCACTTCTCTGAGCTGGCTTGTTCTCATGACTGCCATGGGTGTCATCTTTACGTACAAAGATACGGGGGCCCTGCTGATGGCAAGCCCAATCAAAGCACTAGGTTTATTATGCTCCAGGAGAGGAGCGAAGCAGTAGAGCAATTATGTTGGAATGAGAGGAAGAGGAATTGTGAGAGGAAGAACTGATGCTGAGAGACAGGAAAAGACTATAAGCTTGATCCAATTAATTAACATAATTAATGTCATTATTTTCCTCCTCTGATTTAGGCATTCAGTACAGAAATCATGCTTACTTGTAAGAATCTCAGATAAAAGTCTCCAGACACAGAAGACAAGATGTTCTACTGCTGCAACTGTGCTCACACAGAGATCTATCAATTTGCATTAACTAAGAACTCCATGAATTCCTTCCTCTCCATTTATTTCTGGAAAGAACTCACCTGCCTCTCCTCTCAGCAACTGCTTTGTGCTTCTGCTTTCACTACTGGTTTGCAAAGAAATTTAGGTTATCTTTGTTCCTTCATATTTCTGAGGAATTTGATTCAGTAACGAGCTACTAATACCATCACTAGCCCCTGCATGTATACGCAGCAATGAACACCAGCCTGAGGACAACAACCTGCACATACAAATCCAGGTACAGATGTGCTATTCCAAGGTAACTGAGCAGCTTTAATACTGGATGTTTCAAGTTACTGGCAAACCCAAAGAATTTTATAAGATATAAGACCATTTTATAAGATATTTTAGTCTCATCACGTTAGCATTTTTCACTGAAATTAATAAAAATCGTCTCCACTCTAGTCACACGTACACCATCGATGCACTTTTACACACTAGCACCACCAGTGCTCACACCCAACCATACAAACAGGCTGAAGACATGGGCCCTCTGTATCTGCTGTATGAGCTCTGGGGGTGGGAGAGGAATGTTTTTGAAACACCACTGAACTGAGGCTTCCTTTTCTCTAACTTTGATCTTACGGACCACTCAGGAGATGTGAAGTTACGATAGTTCTGACGGAAAGATGGACTTCTATTGCCAATCACAAGACACTATGTTCATCTTTAAGGTAACAGTACACAAATCTCACTACAGGATTTCTTCCTCTTTCACTTCAGTCCTTTCTCTTGACACAGTTTACAAATCTCCAGTGCTTGTCTTCATGTGCTCCCTTACCACCGGACTCTCATCTATATCCTATCATTTTTCACCTTTCATTTGTATTTCAAAGGGTCCTTAACATTGCAATGTTTGTGAATTGTGAAAAGAATCACTCTTTTTTATTTCAATGCTTGAATTTCAGTGACGGAATTCCTTGAATTGAATATCTAGACTGGACACAGCATCTGCAGATTTGCTTTCATTTGCATAATAAAGAACCATGAAGTTATCTCCCAAGTTAAATTTCAAGGATCATTTGATGCTAATCTGGTTGGATCTATCTTAATGAAAATACTGAAAGTATGACTTTAACTGTATGCTACTTTAACACAGCACAGATAGGCACAAGAAGAAAAGAAAAAAAAAAGAGCTCTTCCACAAAGAAGCAGAAGAAAATGCAGCCCCCTTCCACTCAAGCCATGATCTTCTCTACTGAAAGGGATACTCAAGTCAGTAGAGGTTTATTTTAAGGTCCATAAATCTGTTCTCAGCTGGTTTATGAGAAAATGAAGTATTCCTGTATAGTATCTTCATTCATGTGTGGATTTACTAAACTTAAACCAGTTTGTACACTATATGAAACAGGCCAGCTCAGTTTTAAGAAGTAGGGAGACCCATGGGGAGGGGAAGAGAACTTTCTGGACTTCTGAAAAGAATTTGCAGGACACATGCAAGGGTCAAGTAGGAGCCAGGAGTGGAACACTCAGCACTGCCATGCTGCTACATGATTACACAGTACAACTTAAGTTACCCCTTAACTGTGCTGACTACCTTACTCCTCAAACTTCGCATAACCACAACTGCTTCCCAGGCTGAAATTAAACATAAAACATCCTCTGACAGCTCTAACACAACTATTAGAAAGAGCTATACAAAGAGTAACTGGATGAAATGCCTCTACTAATATTATCAGAGGAGCTGTGGTTATGATCCAATAGCTGAAGTTCTGAGCCAATGACATAACCTGAGTTCACTTCAGTAAGGGGTTTGAGATTTGCCAGAATCGTACATGTAATTTTGCAAATAGCTTGCAATCCACACCCAGAAGCAAGAGCACACCATCTGGCCAAGTACAACCCCGTTTCTTTTTGTTGTTGTTTTTTGTTTGTTTATTTTACAGAGATGAGGACCGACTTCCCCCTTCCATCAAGCTCAGGTAATCAAAGAAGAATCAGTCTATATGAAGATGAAGCAATTCATGTGGTGACTTTGCTTGCTTACTTCCATGCCACTTTCCAAGACCTGACGTTAGAGTCCTATTTTAGCCTCAGAATGAGTGGGAAGTTGCCCTGACGTTGACCAATGCACACTGGTATGCTGAATCCTTTTCTGTTCACTGTGTTGTTGGTTGGCTGAGGTGTCTGGTTTTGTTTCTGTTTTTCCTGTTTTCTCTAACCTTCTGCATAGTCTTGATTTTTACTCTTCAAAATGAGTTCTGACCTCCTCCTGTGTTACAGCATGTTTAAAATTTTCAGTGGATTTGAACTCTTACATTACCCTAAAAGCTCATCAGAAAGACATATGCCAGCCAGTAAAACAAAACAAAGAAAAGCAGACTTATCAATTCCCTCATTACCAAGGCTGTAGGCTTTCCAAAGAAAGAAGGAAATATAAAGCCACTCTACAAATCTGTTCTGGGAAAACTTTCTCAGTGGAAACACAAGTGGTTCCAAAAATCATCAACAGCAGAGCCTTAGAACTGGACCATAATATTCAGTGAGATGAGCCACCCCCAAGTGAAGATCAGGATAGCAGCTAAATACTCATGCATTCAAGCCTCTCCTCTGGTGATTGAGATTTTTTTGGCAGACGACTGGACAGAGATTGCAAAATGTACATTTGTTTTTCTCTAGCTCTTTACTTACACTTTTTGAAATGCATTTTTTCCTCTTTTTTTTTTTTTTCTTAAAAATTAATCTCTGCTCTAATACAATCATGCTTCAAATTACTGACTTGGAGATAAAGTGAGTATCATGACTTCTCCTTACACTAACCTGTACTCACATGTTGAAAGTCACACTAAAAACATGTAGATCACACTTAGCATGATGAAACAGCACCGCTTTCGAGCAGAGGCTGTGGGGGGAGACAGCTCTGCTTACATGGAGTGTACTTCCCCCGGGTCCTTTCAGTGGTAAAGCTCTCTCCTCTCCATGGAAGTAACAGGACACAAAAAGCCTGGAATCAAAGACTCTAAACTATGTCTTGGCACTCAATTGTAACTAGAACTAAATGGTGAAACCTGCTTAAAAACCGATGTCCCAGCATATCTTCATGCAAAAATAAAATAAAATAAAACAAAATAAAGATTACATACATGCTCAGCATTTAGCACAAAACAGTCAAATCCTTACTGCAGTAGCAAGAGCAAGCTATTTGCCTCATCTTCTCCATTGCCTGGAATTAATACGATTTGTTGCACTGAAAAAAACCAGAAGTATTCCCTGATCCTCCTCCAGGGATCAAGATGATATTCCTCTCTCTGCACTGGGCTTACAATTGCAACCTCAGTTCTCTGGGAAGTTCAGTATGTCCTGGTAAGGATTTGCAGATTTTTCTCTCCTAGTTCTCATAATACAAATTTTTTAACAAAGTACATATAGAGTACATGTTTCATTCCTGCCTTCTTTCTTTCACTGTCATTTATGTGCATTCTACCACTTTCCAACTTCCCTTCTGTTACTGCTGCTTCCCTCCTACTATCTCTCTTCTCCTACAGTGATTTCATTCCTCTTGCTGTGTTTCAGAACCAAAGCTGACCGACAAATAGAGCAGCACAAAGATTCCTTTCAAAACTCAGCCTGAGCACCACTGTCTAGGTAGGAGCTCATAACTCTGTCTTTTATACTCTGGATTGCCTTTTTTCCCTTTATCCATCCTCACCTCTTCTCCATGGACAAAACATCTTTTACAAATTTACCTCTTCCCTTAAGCAACCTTTGCTATTCCAGGAGCATTATGTTCCCCCATCTTTAGAGCACAGTCCCAAAGAAAGCAATCCTGTAGTCACAGAACCAAAATGCTACACTGGGGGATAGCTGTTCATGTTATGCTGAACCTTTGTACAACGACGGAACCTGTCTCCAGTGTAACAGCCTCAGTCAGCTCAAGCCCTTTTAAAACTCCAGATCATTTATTCATTTCAGTGAACAAAATTTACTTAGAATCAATAACCACCAAGATTTTTCTTCCCACATCACACACGTAATATGTTTGATACCATTATTTTCCTCCCCACCTCTTACTTCCACAGTGTTCTGAAAATAATGCTTTACTGTTTTTAAAGGTAGAAGAGAATGGGCAAAGAAATAAGTCAGAGTCCCCTGTGGGGAGAAAAGGGAGTTGATACCACAGGTGGCGGGGGCAAAAAGAGCAATCTACTCACCCAGGGCGGTGACCCAGAGCAGCGGCGGTGCTGGGGCAGCGGGGCTCATGGCTGAGCTGGGGCCGGGCGCTCGGGGCTGAGGCGGGCAGGAGCCGTGCCCGGCTTGATGCGGGCTCCGCTGGAGCACTGAGGTTGGGCTCGGGCTGCCTCGGAGAAGAATTCCCACCTCCTGCTCGCAAAGGCTCGCATGGGTCCTAGAGCCCTCGCTTTCTTCCACCCTCCCTTTCACTCCTCCTCCCTTTTTTGCATGCCGTTCCTGCACGATCAGCAAATCCACAAGGAGGTTGCTCTGGACAGGCATTAGTATTCTCTAAGAAAAGCTGAATTCAGCATCTCATTGGGCTGTTACCCTTTCTTAGTCTTCTCTTGAAGCTGCACATCGGGCCCAAACTCAGTTGTACCGAAGATCGCAGACATAAAATCACAGAAAGATCATAAAACTACTCCCTAGTCCAGAAATTCCTGTCACTGGCTGCTGTGAAAAAGAAATGGGACTTCATTGCCCAGAGCAGGTATATCCACCTTTTTTTCCTTACAGCCACTCATTCCTGAGTGAGGCAGCCTCACCTGGTGAGAAAAGTCACAGAGACCCGTGCCACAGGAAAGTGCCAGTGCCCTGCCTTCAAGCTTTCTGCATTCACCCTTTATCACTTCTCTTGTTAAACTCCTTTTTCCTCTGGCCCATTAGCATCCCAATTACATTATTTTACCTTCAATGTTACCACCTGTTGATTGTGTTGTGGTTTTTTTTTTCTTTCACATTGAAGTTTATTTTAAAATAGCTATTCTTTTTTTTATCAGAATACACTGTTTCTGACTTAATTCTCCATGTATGTACTCCCTCCCTCTGGGTGAGGAGTGCCTTAGGCCAAATTAGCACAATTTAATATGGATGTAGGGTAAAATAATTCAGACTGAAAAGTTGCAGATTTAATAGGGAGTACCTGAGACTCAACAAAATACCGTCTCACAGTATGTGATGGAGAAATTTGGAGCTTACAAGCATTAAATCCTTGGTAGGATAGGCATGTCTGGCACTTTCAAGGACCTGCTTTCCCTTTTTAGTTATGGCTTTTATAATAAAATACAAATCTGTGAATCTTCCAGTGACCTATAAGAAGCATGCACCGTTCAGAGATAGAATTTGTACTTTTGTGCTGTAATCTTTTACTTGGATCTTTGCATTTGCTCCTTGTTCAGCAGTGTATTATTTCAACAGATTTAAGAAGACGCATTTTTGAATATGACCTGGATTTGGAAGAAATAGTCATCCTGAGGCTCTCCTCTACCACTACATCAATTATAAAAGTGTAGTAACAAGACAGACATTAATGGTTTCTTGTAAACTGAGTTGACATAAACTGCCCCACAAGCAAAGTAATAGAGCAAGAACAGTGAAGAAAAGAGAAATTTAAAAAAATATTACAGCTAAGTCTGCCAGCTTTCCATCACTTCATAAATAACTTCCTTGGCTGATGCTCTGGGACTGCAAAGCAGATAATTTTTTACTCCAGCTGTTACACAAGTAGAGGTAACTCAGGAATTCCTATGCTTGCCTAAACCCTCCTATAAACAGAAAGGTAAAATATCTGTGTCTGGAGGAATTGGTAGCAGCAGCAGATACAGACAAATAATATTGTTTCTGACAATACTCATTTTTAAAGCAGTTCATATCTTCCATGGTTTTCAGTTAGTTTGGCCAAGACAGATGAACTCTGAGTTTCATTACACAAATGAAAGGCATTCTATAAAAATAAAATAGATGCATCTGATGCTTTTAAGCAGGAAGTAAAATCAGAGGAGAGGGAAACTAATTTAAGACCGACTGGCTCATTAGCCAATTTGGAGGGTTTGAGTCCTCGCTCAGGAAAGTAAACCTTGGTCTATTGGAAGGCCTGAAATTAATCCTTGGCAAGGTAATCCACACCTGCCAAGCAAAGGAAGTCATTCAGAGAAAAGTTGAAAGTTTTTAAAGATAAAGGATGGGGCATGGAAAACTAATACAAGAAGCTATTCAGAGTGTGAGAACAATAGAAGTCAGACCAATGACCAACACTTGGAAAAAGGGACATGAACTACAAGTAAATGGCACTTGCCAACAGCTTGCAAGTAGTCAAAAGCATGTACAGCAAGATGCAAAAGCTATCACCAAAAGCGGAATAACAGTAACACCACTAATTCAAATGAAATCTCTGTAGAAGTAATTAGAAGCAATGAACAGTGCTGTATCAGCAGAAAACTGAGCTATCAGTCTACAAGCAACTGTGACAATAGCATGCTTTTAAATTGGGCACTGATACACAAACTAGAACATTGCCAGTATCTGGATACCAGCAACTGAAAATATGCAGAAGTCTTGAATAGTGATACCATTTCTGGCTCTGCAACTCAGAAACAACAAGCCCAGGAGAAAGAAGCAAATATGCTTATCCTATTCTTAGATCCTGCAAACAGAGTACAGAGGGCAGCTCAGAACTTTGATCTAGCCCATAGAGGACAGTATTGTGTTTTTCAGTTTTACTGTAACAGAGTTATCTTCACTAACAATGGATGTAAGCTAAATTCATTGATACTGGAGCAAATGCTTTCACACAAAAACCAAGTAATCAGTCTATTTCTCCACACAGAATTATACCAGGTCTTAAGAGAGTTCAAAGTACTCATTTTCTTGCCATTCAAGGGTCCAAAGCAACTAAAAACTACCGAAAATATCTCAATAACATACAGAACAGGGTTGCAAGTTCCCCACAGTGGGAAAAAGACAAGTTCCTGCCACATTACTGAGAAACTTCCACAGAACCAAACAGAGGTGAAGTAGGACTTAACTGTAGAGCAAGCCAGGCTCCAGCACTGGCATCAGTCACTACCAGAACAAAAGATGGAATTTTCACATTTATGCATACACAGAAGACAAGTTTTGAAAAATACTCCCCCATGGAAGAAGAAAACACTGGAGAGGTCATCAGTACCAAATGAATTTCTGCATGGGATGCAAAGCAGAACAGATGTTCCTATAATTTTCAACTATTTCTTTGGGAAATACTGTTCCCATTTGAGCTGATTTGATGCCAGAGGCACTTCACAGGAAGATACAGCACATTTCTGATAGCACATAGAGTACAAATGTCCGTATCATGACATTTTGGTCAAGGATATGAGAAAATATGAGAAATGCAGATACTTCATAAATCTAGTATGGAAAGCAAGTTGTAGGGCAAAAGCTAAACAAATATCATGTAAACTCCTTATGATGGAACTAATATTCAGCAGAGCGAAGTTAATGTGGCAACATGATATAGACTGGCCACACTAAGATAAAGGAGTACAGACTTATGGGAATGATGAAATATGCAAAGAGATGTATGCTTGACCAGCTTGCCTCAGCATCCTGAATGCTGTTCTACAAAACTGCTTCACAGACTTAGGTTTTAGCTGTTACAAAAACAGCTGGAAAATTTAAGACATTAATCAAAGATAGTCCAACCTAGACATACAATATCTAAGTGCAAAATAAAGTTGTCCTCGAATGATTCTGCTGAGAATATTGGTAATTTTTCAAAATTGCATAGTCAGACTTGGAGAGCAGACGTGTAAAAAAAATTGGGTGTTAGTGTACATAAATAAAGAAAGAAGCTTTGGCTTCTTTCCACGTACATTAAAGCTTCACGTCTTCATGCATGGAAGAACTGTGTGAGCTGAAAATGATCATAAAACTCTTTACAGCCTAAGGGATCTGGAAATTCTCACCCTAACCTTTCCCACAAACAAAAGGACTACAGAAATATTTTGGTTTCAAATATACGATTGCAATGTTGCCTAAAAATTAAGTGAGATTTGATGATGGTTAGACTCTCTGGAATACTTGAGAAAAGAACAATGAAATAAAAACATCCAGAACTACATTTTATGTGTTACAGAAACAAGCTCTTCAAAAAATACATGACCTGGTCTCAAACAAAAAGTGGACTTAGATTTCTGGATATATCACTGAGGGTACAAACCTGCATAAAGGAGCTATGATCACTGCCACAGATAATGCTCTTTGCTCCAAATGATAACAGCTAACAGCGTGGCTTTATCCCTTGAAGTGATCAATGGCAATAAAGGGTTAAATTTAGTTGTCAAATGGGATTTTCTTTCATTGCATCAGAAATCCTCCAACATCAGAAGGAAAATGTTTGAAAGGACACACACAGAATCATCTAGGGATTTAAAACCTAAGAGGACCAATGATATATTACGTATACTAGCTTCAGATAAGCAGCAGTTACGAGGAAATTGTTATAGCTTATTGCACAGGCCAGAAGTATAGGTAAAGATGTGGGTGGTAGAAGAAGTAATCCCACAGATCAAAGCAGGCATAGTTTTTCCTCTGCAGGCTGGCAGAAAACAAACTTGTGTCCTAGACTACCAAATTCATTCTCACATAAAAAATAACATATCAAAACAATCATTTGTGCATGTCGATAACCTTCTTGCTCCATTTTACAGTGCCACAGCCTTAGAAATGCCTGACAGCAGGATACATGAGTTTCAGCACTTTGCAGTGAAGTACATATGAGGCATGTCACTAGAAGTCCCCATTATTTCCAGCACAAGAGGTCAGTAGAAAGCAGTGTCAAAATAATAAAGCACCTACTAATGAATAATGGCAGAATCCATATTCAGCACTGCTAAATCAGAGCATGGCACCAGCAAAAAAACAGTTCATCATATGCTGACATTTCATTCAACAGAAAACTGGAAAAAAAAAAAAAAAGTGTGCCTATGCTACAAGAAATGTTTGTCAAGAGCCATTGGGGACTTGAAGGTACCTCAGGAAATAGATGAGAAAAAACAGTAATCCAAAATGACTTAAGAGTACGTGGAACTCTCAGCATTTGTCCAAGACAGAGAACTCAAAACCATGAAGACAAAGCAGCAGAAAGTCAGCTGAGACAGTTCCACACGCACAGGAGTGTGTTGCATAAGGAAACCAATGAAGAAAAAGGCCACCCTGTGACTTAGTTGCTTAGCCACGTAACAACACCAGGAAATTGCACTTTCTGAATTGCCTGGATTGTATAGTTACAATTAATGAGCCCATCAGCATTTGACAACATATATGACAACTAGCTAAGTGCCTGTATAAGCACTCTTTCAGTAGCCCCAATGACACACAGTTTAGATCACAAATCACCTCCCATGGCAGTGGCTGGACGATCCAAGCACTTGATGTTTCCCATATGAAAATACTTGTGCTAGTTGTTTTATCAGCACACAGCTAAAACAGAGTAAGCTGCTATCTCCTTAAGTGTTCTTAAGACAGCAAGAAAACTGCATTAAGAACATAAAAAATGTAAGGAATTAACTATAATTAAGTGGCATTAAAGTTGCCGATGAGTGTTTATACAGATAAATTTTAATTCTATCTGTGAAAAAGTCAACACCATCTATAAATTAATGAAAAACAAGAATGAATAATTACTTCAAGCTTACTGCCTAGGGCATATATGCAAAGCAAGCAATAGATACATATGACATCATTTACTTTTGAAGGCAATGCAGCAGAAAATATGTGTCATATTTCTTCATTCACCAGAGGAGTGTCTAACAAGAGATTTCAATTTGTCAGCTTTACATACACAAAGGCGTTGAAGTGCTTTTCTGAAGACTGTTATCCTTATATCCTGCAGCTTAAAAGGTACTGAAATATTTCTCAACAATTCAGATGTTATTTCTTAATGTTGGATGAATATAATTTAGTTGCAACTGTTATGTTGTTTACAAACAGTGAAGGTGAGGAAAAGTGCAGACTTTTACCAATGAATGCTGATTGCAAGTGCTTCTGTTGCAAGACAGACAAGTTCTGCTACAAAACCACTTAAATGAGCAAACAGCGACTGTACATTATGAACAAATCTGGCATTTCACTAACAACATTGTCAAAGTGACCTTTCTGACTTATGGTCTGGATTATGCAGGTTAAATGAGTTTAAAGGAATGTTTATTACATCTTTTTTCTCTATGATATAGTCACAACATTTCATGCAAATGTACAGTAATATTCAGTCTATAACCAGTCCTATTACTGTTCAGGTATTTCACATACATCTTTGACAGTTGTAGATGATGTAGTTTCATCTCCCTCCAATGTTAATAATTTATTGGTGTGGATGGAGGGGTGAGTTTGCATGTTTCCAACATTTCAACATGCTTATCTTATCTATTGTTCCAGCTACGGGCATTCTTGAATTGAATCCAAATGTTACCACTTAAGCAGGTAAGTATCATTGCTTTCCACTAAATCCCAGACTGGCAAAGGTTAGCACCGTGCTGATTTAACCAGTGTTTTATGCTTCTTTCACAGTGTGCTAAAAACATTCTTAAAGTTAATCCTAAAATCAGAAAATATTGTATTCACATCTTGCTTTGCTTAGGATCAACACACAACCCAAGTGAAAATAGTAAGGACAGGGATTGGTTCAGCTCTTTCCAGCTCCTTGTCACTTCTATCTCTAAAGCAGGATGTCTGTGTTGTTGTGGCTTGTTACTATCTTTACTTTGAGGGTGGCTTCTGTTGTGACACCTGATGATTTTTAGAGCATCCTGCCACAAACAAGTTGTTGCAGCAGCTTTGGCAATGTGCACACATCCTTCTGGGCCCTTACAAGCTTCTTCCCCTACAGACTGTTAATTCACCTCTTAATATGTAAAGTAGATATCATAACAGTAGCTGGCACTAGGACTGTTCTTTAGTCATCTCCTAATGACATTATAGAGCCAATTCTATGCATAAACATGGAAATATGCATTATTAAAGATTTCACTTCTGTGCTGGAATCTTTAAAAGCTTTTGTTTTCTCCTTTGTTTCTCTTTCTCCCAATTTTGTCAATAGGAATAAACAGCCATAGTCTCAAAGAATTCAGATAATTAAATGTGAGATAGAAAAATGCTGTTGTTCTTTCTTGTCTCTTAGAAGAAAGGGGAACCTGAAGCAATGAGACATGAACAGCCAAGTTTCAAAGGCTGTAAACATATAGACGAGCAAATGTTTGTTTACAGTAGTCCCATTAAAATGTAGTGTTTCCTGCTGACCTTCACAGATTACTACAGTCATGAAAATACTTTCATCTATACTGGAATCAGTTCCTTGCAGAGATGCTCTTGGATTTTGCTGCCTGTGGTCTTTACTTCAGAAGTCCTTGAGCTCTACTAAGTATCTGGACTATGCAAGCAGATATGCAACAGTGAATAAAATAAATTTGCAATATTTTATGACTGTTTTCTATTTCTAGCTGTTAGAAACAAAATCTCATAATATCACTGTCAAAGATTAGTCTAAACACAATTAATGCAAACAAAACTAATTTTACTCTGTTGACATGTAAAGTACCTTATTTTATGGAGAACAGAGGAAAGAGGTAATCTTCATAGTATTGTTTGAAAAGAAAAAAAAAAGCAATATGAGCGAAGTGTAACCCTCAGAGGCAGATATTTGCTAAGGATTTATCTGGTCCAATCTTTCCTATTTCATTTAACACGCTTTTAGTTAATTAGCTCAGAATGTCTAGTAACCTAATGGAAACTATCGAACCAGCCAGCATGAAATGAGTTAGGAATGGCCTATACCAGAACAAAAGGAATCCTACAAATTCCAGTTGCTGCTGCTTTTTCTGCCTTGTTCATTTTTAATTCACTGTACCTCTTCTGCTTTGTTTATCACTTCTATCTCTATTCTATTAATTCTTATCACAATCTTATTAATTGGTGTTAGTGAATGCAGACTGGCAGTCTCTACTCTTGACTTTTGAATGCTAAGGATTGGGATGTTCCAAAGATGCCACATTAACTATCCTCAAAGTAATAAGAGGCTTGATAATAACAGTTCTATTTCAGGTGTTATAGTTCCGGGCAAGTCCCAAGACACTTTAATAATCAGAACTATCTTCCACATAGTTTCTAATTTGAAGAATTAATCCTTACAGTACTTTTGTCATTCCATTTCAGTCAGAGATTCATAAGCCCCTTATATTTTTTTCTGGAAGCTTTACAGAGGAAAAGTTGTCTACTTAGTTTTAGCTCACAACTAGGCAGATCAAAGGAAATCCCATAGAACTGTTATACATGAAGAAGAGTTGGTTCATGTTTTACACAGACTCACATTTTTGGATAGTGCACAATGTCAAGATACAAATACAAACAAAAAATGCTGTGTTCAGAAGTCTATCTATGCATAAGATTGTATGCAAGCTGGATATAAAGGTACCTAGGTTGGGTGATGGATAGGAGGTACATCCTCTACTTGACCAATTTTAAAGCTGTGAAAATAATTTCTATTTCTCATGGAGATGGAGGTTTTCCATCTCCATGAATTTGGGATTGAATCAAAAGCCCTCCTGCAGCCTATGTGAGTAATTTCTAGGTTCTTTTTCTGCACTCAGAATTCCTCTAAAACAGCCTAAAGAAATTATGCTAGGCTAGCTTGCAGAGCAAACAATAATCAGCTCACTCAATTCTGTTCCCTGCTATTTTTGTTGTTGCTGTTGTTGTTTCCTGTTCCCTCTCCCTGATTCTTCTAACTTGCAGTCTCTCTCCTTTACTTTCTTTTTATACAGTAATGCTGAGGAGTCCTAGACTCCTTCTGCTTTAACTGTTATAGTCTGCTTTTTCCTACTTCTTTCCTTTGGGGATTTTTTGTGCACCTATATTTTCACTACATCTCCTTGCTCTACTGAAGTCTTTATCACAGGTTATTTCTGATATTTGTCTCCTAATCTCCTCACCATTATTATTATTTTTAATATTGTAAACAAATTCCTCCGCTACTAATTACAAAGTAACATTCTATCATCTATCTCATTTTTGACGCTTCCCACTCAGGCTGCATAAAATGAAGACCAGGCACATCTACTAGAGATGTGGTGTAGCTTGTCATAGATGTTTCCACAACACTGATTTACACCAAATTGCTGGTGGTTACTTTTTACAGAGCTATCAGTATAGCACTGATATTACAATGAATGA
Organism: Perdix hodgsoniae; assembly: GCA_035772895.1. Classification (NCBI taxonomy): domain Eukaryota; kingdom Metazoa; phylum Chordata; class Aves; order Galliformes; family Phasianidae; genus Perdix; species Perdix hodgsoniae. The sequence goes on along the minus strand of JAPSGF010000001.1, from coordinate 25,820,289 downwards.
CATAGAACTTCTGTCTGATATAGAATAGCTGTTATTATGGCTGCTGAGGATGTTCATATTCCTTTCAATGAGCAGCAACAAACAGCAACAGACTCTATATACATAGCCAGTAAACTAGAGGCTGTATCCCATGATTTTCTGCTGAATACACTGTTAAAAAAGAGAAAAGCATTCAGTTTCAAGATTGAAACTTTAAATCTTTTGTTCTGCTGTTACTTATTTTAGTGTTCTCAAAGCTTTCCCAAAGCCTTATTTATAAGTCCCCACCAAAATACCATTTTTTATCTGGGAGAAACTGTCCTATCTGAGCATATGCTCCTCAGGGATCCCAACTCTTAATTTCGAATAGCACAACAAAAGATAGGCTTTCTTAAAAATGAATGGAAGAGCAAGCTTGGAATTGAATATAAATGACTGAAAGTTGAGGCATCTGTCTTTGTCTACACACAGAATTTACTCAGTGGAAATTTTCAGGCACCAACCACCAACTTCCTTTTATGTGATGGTTCTGTAATTTTCAGCATTCTTCCAGTAAGTTGCAGTCACTAACTACTGTCATCCCCCACTATAGGCCTCCAGCTTTCAAAGATAATGTCATTATCTGTGTACCTTTCCTCAACCAGTGGATAAACCTGAAAATCTGTAGAAAATTGGCTATTAGGATGGATTACTATTGCATATTCCTAGGGTAAGTCATTACAACCTGGCATTCCTCCTGAATTATAAGACACACCTGTAGTTACTCTTATATTTCAAGCTCTTGGTGAATATAAACAACATACACTTTACCAAAATGAGATACTCAAGCTCATTAAATAAATTCCAGAATTTTCTATCACGCCAGAAAAAGACGCAAGTGTCAAAAAGAAAATGTAGCTGGCCATAAGGCCAACTTCTGTTCTAACTTCTGTTTTTTCATGATTTTCTATTCAACTTCATTTTCTCATATATTGTAGAAAATGAGTGTTAAGGCTGGTTTATGCTTTGCACAGAATAATCAGTCACAGACTTTCTCAAAAGCTGTGAATGTAAAGCAAGAAACCACTTGGCCAAGAGTCAAATACTCAACAGGTCTATCTCCTCAGAGAACAAGATGCCTTGCACAAGACATGCTTTGGCATAGATTCTTTGTCTACACACAGAATTTACTTATATAGTCTACTATAATTTACTTATATAGTCTACAAAAATAATTTTTCATATTTGCGTAATTAAACCTGTAATCCCTTAAAACTGAAGGATACCAGAGTGGACAATATTTATGGTGTTATAAAAGTTAATTACTGATTCAGCATATCAAAACCAGGTTCTCTGTTATTGCAGATTAATACTTTCATTCAGCAAGGTGAGTAAATGCACGTTTAGGATGGTTAGCATCTCATTTTGTATGGGCCGCTCTTACTCTACAAGTTTACTCGTATCAGAAGTCTCCATTCTGAAAGAGACTTCGGTGTATGGTTTCTGTACACCTCATTGCTGCATGATCCCAAAAACCTGGCTTCAGAAGTTTGCCATATTTTCTCCCCAGCTGTTACTACAGCTTCTACATCCATAAGGTTTTCTTTTTGCATGTCATGGTCTCACATCTTTTGCAACAACCCTTGCAGTAACCCATCCAAGTCTCATCACATAGAACTAAGCTCCAGAATTTTAGACTCATTTTACCTACTATAGTCTCAGACTAGTGAGGTACTCAGAGGTGTACCAGATCTGCCTTCCTTTTCCTCATGAGAGGGCTTTCTGGGAAATAACAGAAGTGATTATTAGCAGTCTTTTTTTTTTTTTTCTTTTTCTTCTCCACATCAATAGGGGCAGAAGGGATGAAGTTCTCTTGCAGGACTTCACTGAACACCCATGTAAACTATAATTCGCAGTCAGACTACATTCTTTGAAATTATTAAACAGCACCCCTTCAACCATTCAAAAATTAAGGCGAGTACACTGTTCTAGCATATCTATACAGACATGCACAAGGTCTTATAGAGTTCATAAGCAAGATTTCTCAGATCACATAATAGCTGACAAAGGGACAGCAAAGGGAATGCAAAAACAATGACTCCAGACCCATTTCTTCTTTTGTTTGGGCATCAGGATCCAGCATTACTGCCATGGATCCTGTGCAATAATAACAAGACAATAATAACAGAAAAGTTGCTGTCAAATATTTACTCTTTCAGAGTCTGCTAATAGGAAGTAAAATGAAGTTGAAGGAAATATTCCGAGTTGCCTTTGCCTTTTTTCTTGTTTTTTTGTTTTTTTTTTTTTTTTTAATTAGACAGAAAGGAATGTAAAGTTTTAAGTACTGTTTTGGGGTGAGAAATATAATTCAGTCATTTATTTCTTGGTCATTTTCCACTTACTAACAAAATTATAAACGCATGTTCTGAAAGTTTAGCATATGACAGATGGTTCCGCTTTAGCTGAATCCAACTAACTCTTATCCAGAATGGAAGGAAAAAATACTGCTTTCTGTTTTCTACTCTGTTGGCTTCAACTTTCTCTTAACTTCTTACTGTCGAACAACAGCAACACAAGAACTCCAGCAAATCAACCAAATTCTACGCAAAACATTTGTATTGGTTCTGATGACATCCATGAATTCTTTGCAAGTAAGATAACTATATTTTTATCTACCTCTGCACTTTGAAGTAAAAATACCAAAAATACTGTGAGAAATGCTCTATTTGCAATATTTCCTGTTTTATCTGCATCAAGAAGCAACAGATTCCTCCCTGGAAAACTTGATTTTGCCATCAGGGCAGTCTACTTTATGTCTAATTCACTTGCGACAGAAATGCTTCCAGTACTACTGGAGTCTAACAGGACAGAATCATGTGAAAGAACTTTCCTGGCAAAGAGTACCACCGGATTCTCAGGTGTAACAGGTCTATAACTGTATTCTGCTTGTAGTCCAGGGCTTTTCCTTGCTACCTACAGCTTTCAGTTACAGCTATCTGAATTTTTCTGGGCTGCAGAACATCTGGGTTTGGCGCCAGATCCTGTTGGAAGGTTCCAGTTCTGAGGTTCCAGCCTAGTGCCAAGCTTTCCCAGACATCACTGGGAGCCAGAGCACTAAGCACAGTCCCAGAAGTTAGTGGAGAACAGTAATACAGACACATACAGACTTAGGATGGTCGTTCTAAGGATGCATCACAGTGAACTGGCTTTGGCCAAAAGAGTATCATGCCCCTCCTTCTCACTTCCCTTCAGAGAATACATTGGTTCTAGATAGCACTGTAATTAAACATTTTTGGGTTTATGAAAAATAAAACATTTTATACAACTATGTTCAAAAGTGGTTGGTTCCAATACTGGGAAACCCTTAGCAATTTTTGTACTTACTGATATCTTCAGCAACAGCCATAGTACTCAGGAGGAGGAGGAAACAATGGATTTCTTCCCTGGAGCAGCAGAGATAGGATGAGAGAAATAGAGCCAAGTGTTCTGCAGAATTATTTTTGCAATAGTCTTGTGGGAAATGGAACAACACTTTCAAATGTAAATATAAGACTTAAACACAGGTCTTTAACATCTCAAAAGCTATGGAAGACAACACTATCACCATCAGCAATTTTTTCTCTTCCTACCCTATCTGGCTCAATTCTTTATGACTGTTTGTACCTTCATTTCTTAATTTGCCTTTTCAGACAAAAGATAATTAGTGAGTTGAGCTGAAATTTATGGAAACCTAAGCCATATTCACAACTGAAAAAAATACTTGCTGAAAATAAAATTACTCCAAATGATGAAACAAGGAAATGACCTAGAGGGAATTTGAAAAAAAATATGGTGGGGAAAAAGAACAGGCCTGAGAAAGGAAATGGAAAATCTTCATCCTTATACATTACATTACTTGTCAGCATAATTTAAAAAGTAATTAAAATTCAAGTGCGGATGTATTTTTTTTTTTTAAAAAGCCTTGTCTATTTTATTAGTATTTAGGCAAAGTGAAACGTGTGACAGTAAAGAGAAATTTCAATAATGAATCAGTGTGAGTTTCTAGTATTTTTTTTAAAAAGCAGCTCTTACATTCTGCACACTAAATGTGCAAAGAAGTAGGAATGTTTCTTCATGTGAAGGGTCAAGACAGTCTGAAGGTATCAGTGTTAAGCTTGATCAGTTCTCCTAGGAGTAATCTCTTGACAACATCCCCACTTTTTCCCCCTCCAGATTCCCCTTCTGAAAAGTTCAGAGCACTGATGATTAAGTTTGTAAGTGCACCAGTCCCACAAAAAACATTCATCACTTTGAAATACACTCAAAATAGACATAAAAGTAGTAGCATGATGGAAAGGACAGGGGAAATCTATTTAGAGACAGCAAAACAAAGGTTTTTCTGTTTTCTTTTAAGTTTCACATTTGAAAACACATCCAGAGAAAGCTATGCTAATAGCTCTGACTAGATGACATGCAGGAGGCACTCAAGCCTAGAATCTTTCCTGTAATCCACCAGATATCACAAAGGGCCATTAATTTTAGCAAGTTACTGCAGAAAACACAAGAGAACCAAGTACAACCATCCAACACTAAAGTGACATTTTGGTAAGTCTCAAAGAAGAGTCTGAGAAAAAGAGGACAATATTAATTGTAAGCAATGGTGGGTTTAAAAGACCAATTCACTGCCAATGGGCACCGAAAAACATGCTTGAAACACAGAATAAATTTCTGTCATCGTGGGCTTAAAATAGATTATTTACGGACGTGGGAAATGTCCCTCAAATATTTGGCAGTTTTCTTACCATCTTTCTTAATTTCAAATCACTGCTGGCACTTGAAGCCATAACTGAGAAATTTGGGCCCTAGCACCTGCAGCTGGAGCAGAACACCTGAGGGCTATGAGCTCAGACAAGCAGCTCCTAGACTTTCAGCTAAAAAAAAGGCTGTAAGAAAAGTGATATCCAAAAAATGTTACTCCACGTGAGGGCTCCCAGAAACCTGCAGTGTGAAAATGCTCATGAGCCACATACACTGAGGCTATGGAATTTTCCTAAGTTGTTTTGTCTGTCTGTTTGCCCAATAGTGACAGAGCTACACTCACAGCTGACGTGACAAGAGCTATGGGCACCAAAAGCCCAGGTTCTCTATCAACTTGTCAAGAAATCAATCATGCTTGATCTGTGATCTGCCTATTGGATTAAGAAACACTTAACTTTTTCTGTGAAGTTCTACAAAATTCAAATGAGAACAAATGTCCAGAGAGCTTTTTCTCAGGCGTGACAATTCTATCCCTACCAAAGTGAAGATGAAGGTAAAATAAAATACCTATACTCTGTGACAAGTACACACCAGAATGCTCAATGTCTTGGAAATCCCCATTAAGGTCATATATACAGAGGGCTATAGATTTTTAACATCTAAATCAATTTTGTGGTTCAGGTTTCAAATCTGGCTTCACCTTGCCAGTAGCTTTAGGTGTGTTGTCTTTAAATGTCAGAATGTGCTTCGTAGAGATGAGGACACCTGCAGGTGAAAAGCACAAGACAAACATTATTCACAGTGAACAGGAAACAAGCTGAAAATTTAATCGATTGTTCTAAATAAGCATCTTACTTTTTTTCATCTAATGAATACATTTTTCATTTGCTTTTGCTGTACAGTGGAATTTGCATATGAAACATGCAATTTTGAGATCAGAAAACTGAAACCATCTACCAACACTTTGGAATTACTGAAAATGTAGCACTCAAAATTAAGTGATTATTATTATAAGGTATAACCAGATTTTCCAATGCCATTGTACAGAAATTTCTACCACTGAACATCAGCCTTTTTTAAGAAGTGTTAAATTGCAAACAATTTGTGCAATTGTGGGATTACTGGGGGATATTGCTATCCCACTAATCCTCACTGAAGTAGGAATTTGTCTCCAAAGCAGAGATAATGCAGCTCAATTTGTCTCATTGCTCTGAAGAAACGTAACAGATCCTGAACAACATACTGACACACCGTTTTCCATGCAAAAGTCTTCCTCTTTTACCCTAGTATCACTATTGCATTAAGTTGCATCTTCTAAAACTTCATACCCATTTCAGTATCTAAAAGGGTGCCTCCAAGAAAGAAAGGGACAGACTCTTTAGTAGAATCTGTTGTGATAGGACAAGGGGAAAAGCTTTCAAACTGAAAGAGAGGAGATTTAAATTGGATATAAGGAAGATTTTTACAGTAAGGGTGGTGAGGCACTGGAGCTGGTTACCCAGAAAGATGGTGGATGCTCCATCCCTGGAGGCATCTGGCAAGGTGCTGAGCAACCTGATCTAGCTGTAGATGTCCCTGTTCATTGCAGAGGAGTTGGACTAGAGACAGGATGGCAGTTGTTCTTCTGCCAATTTACATGTGACTTCATCAGAATCTATGCCAGTTCAACATCAAACATAATACTAAGTTTGTGAGGTGAAACCAACGTTTCTACCCAAGGACACCTTTTCAGCCAGGTCTCTTAGACATGACTACAAAAGCAGCCCTAATGCAATCAGATCATTTCATTGGAACAACTGTAGGGAATTAGAACGCCTTTAATTTAAAATCTATTGTTGTCTTCAGGACAGCTGTCAATACTAGACCACATGTTCACCTTGACCACATGTTCACCTTGCTTAACTACTAAAATCAATAGACCTATTTCTTACTACAAGTATTTTTTAAAAAAAACAACAGTTAACCACATTTAATCAAAGCCAGATGCTTTCTTTACTGACATATGGCTATCAAATTTTGAAATTGATGCACTGTTTCTGTTTTTATAGGAACCACTCATGGAAAGAGCTAATGTCTTCTTAATGTGTTGTTTGTATCAACATTTTATAAAAGATGGTTTAAAAAAAAATGGTGGTTCATGCCAAAGATAGAAAGAAAGCTACTGTATGTAGCAGTACAATAGCACTACAATGGCAGATATTCCAAATCCAGATATCAGTTAACATTCAAAATACATACAAATGGGGGGGAAGGGACTCACTAAATATTTTCCCAATAATGTTTGTGCATCCTTTGCACATCTTAAATACAGGCAGTGGTACAGTATTTTGAAAAATTTGCCAGAAGTACATTATATATAGCAGAAGTGAGGTTTATATCTCAAATGCACTTCTAGAAAGGCAAACTCTTCCATCCCTATTTTAAATGAAGTTATTAGTTTTTTTACCTGTTTAGTATTTTGAGACAAAAACAGTTAGCTTTATTTGCTCACAATCCATAGCTAGCTAAATCTGATATATTGTCTTCTGCACGGAATATCATACATGGCTTGACAATGTAGATGCATATACCAAAACAAAACAAACAAAAAAACCCAACACTTTTGTAAAGAACTTGTTCTCTCTAAAATGGGATTTCTAAGATGATACTGTGCTCAATTAGCTTGCTACTTGAAAGGTTATGCATGCTGTTATTTAGCTCTTAACAGTAAAAGACTGTCTCCTGTGGGCTTGAAATGTCAACTCTTCCAAAATATTTTTGTCATATACTTATTTAAGACTTTCTCTTTAACAAGGTTTGAAATTAACCAGTTGCTATACACTGTAATAAAGCTGCCTTCAGAGAGACATACTCTCATAGGCACGTGTATGATTTCACCCTTTAGAAGATCTATCTGCTATTTGTCCAAATCCCTGAAGGCATCTACATGACAAATAGAGATGAACAGTGACATTTCTCAGAGGTTTTATTCAATTATGAGGAATGGAGTTTTCCTCAAGCATGTGTTTTATTTAATACTGGATGTATCAATTGTTAAATTCTTCACAGAAATCTTTAACCCATTAAGCAAGAGTTCAAACTGAATATAAATTGCTCAACAATTTTATTCACCCAGACACAATCCAGCTCCCTTCATTTTCTTGGCAACTTGGCAATTTTAAACCAGAATTGAAAATGAAAATTTGAAAGACTAAAGCAATCCTCAACCCAGCCTACCTACTGACCCTAGTTCTGTCCATGCAGATCTCCCAGCAAAAAGTAATTAAGCTAAAATTAGAGTTGAAAGCACACAAAGAACCACAGTGGAGATGAGTAGAAGGAAATCATAGCATCTGATGACCTCTTGAAAATCCAATCAAATTAAATAAAAATTATAATTGATGCAATCTCTGTAAAAACTCTGTGAAAGATTTTTTCTAAATCAGGGAATATTTTTAATGATCACATTAAAGAGACACTGATTTTAAAGTTGACATTTGTATCACCTGTAGGCTTTATCTTTTACGATATACTTTAAGAAGATAGTTTGATGCAATTGTTCAACTGCAGGACAATGTAATTAAGGCAGTAATACTTTCCTATGCTACAAATTACAGACAAAAGTAGCCAGTATCTGCAAATACTGTTAGTTTTCCATGTTAGTACCTATGTACTGGAAGCAGGACAAAGTGGCCAAAGAAAACCCCGTGCCTCCAGTGTGGTGGTACCTTTGGTTGCCCACTTGTTGCTTCCTCTCTGCCCCAGGAAGGTGCAGGATGAGCAGTTGCACCAGCTCTAATCAGCAACAGATCAGAATAGATGGATCACACTATCGGATGGGAGGCATAAATTGGTTTCTTGGCCCACACTTGGCCTCAGTGCCAGCAGAGAGCTTCTTTGATGCTCTGTGGAAAGAGCAAATACAGTAAAGCTATGGCCATTCCCCTCATACCCAGCAGGCCCAGGGCAGAAAGCAGCCAGCTGAGAGCACCACTGTGCAAGCAGCTGAGCTTGGTGGAAACCTCCGTGGGCTGCTTTCTATAAAAAGATGGGGACAACCATAGTTCCTAGTCCTTTCTTGCAAAAGACTGAGATTACTAAATCCAGGAAAAACAGGAAAGAATACTTTCCTCTCACTCTTTTACCATTACTCCATTTGCTGTGCTGTTGGAGGGAATCATAACTTGAAAAGTACAGCTCTATAACTGGCCTCCATTCTGTAGCACAATTATAACATCCTCTAAAAGCAAGAAGCTTAGTGCATGGTAGGTAACAGACAAGCTGTTGAGGTAAACATTTAGCTCTTAATCTAAACTGGAACAGCTCCCAGAGAAGGTGAAGGCAGCATTTGAGATGCAGGGCACAGCCTTACACGTGCTGTGTCATTTTTCAAATTCCCTTGAGCTAAGAAGTAAACTTATAGTGGATGCTAACGAGAATGTAAATTAGCACTGCTATTAAGAAACTGCTCTTCCTGATGTTTTCCCACCTGCAGAATACTGTCCTGTTCTGTCTTGCATTCCCTGCTATGCAAGTGAAAAAAAATCAGCATTATACATCTTGCTCACAATAAATATTTTGAAAACAAATTATCAGGATCAGTAGCATCAATCTTGGGATTTAATGAAATAGAATTTACTAGTGTAAATTGAAATGGATGATCATACACTGTCTCTTATGCCTGTGTAATAGCTCTAATCTTGCCTGATCAAGTTTTCTTCTTAACATATTATGTTGGAGCTCAAGCTGGTTTATTGCTGGACTTCGTCGGCAGAAGAATTCCCATGACAGCCTATGGGAAGTAAAGCATGTCCTGAATTCAGTCCCCTAGCAACACAGCATGTACAGAGCCAGTGAATCAAAGAATGAGGTTAGCCTGGAGGGCTCCCCTAGCCTGCAGGAGGTACAAAGTAGCTCAGACACGCAATTTGGCAATCATCTGAAATCCCACTGATCCCTGCAGTTGCCCTGGTGCTAGCAGCACTTCCCAAACTCTCAGCCATAGCTTGCAAGATGTTAGTTCACACAAGCAACACCAGAGCAGAATCTTGGCCTACACACAAGCAGACCAAGAACTAGATGCATTTTGTGGCATACCAAGAAAGAGCAGTGCAGAAACAATGAACTACAGGCACTAGCTCCACAGCAACAGGCCACACCACCCAGGCAGGAGGGGGGGTCTTTTGCCACCTTCTGGACAATGGCAGTGGTACAGCTAAAAAGGAGTTACCTTTTTAAAAATCTTTATTTTCTTGTGGGTGGGCACTTAGACTGATTTCTTACTTCCCAGGGAAAGTTGAAAGCATAACTGCACATTTTCTTGCAATTGAATGAATATTCTAAGTTTTCAGCTATTAGTCTGAATGCTGTAAGAGGCTGAGGAAGAATACAGGCAAATAGAAACCTTGTCAGCTAAAGATGCATCTCCCTGTTTTCATCTTTACTTTCTCATTGCAGAAAGGATACCAAGACTGGAACATACTTTAGGACTTCTCATCCTTATACACCACAAAGGGGGACAATAAACACAGAGGTCACCTCAAAATTCAGCAACATATTTCAAAATCCTTCTTTACATTAAGTATCTCCATTAAACACATCACTAATAAATAAAGCAAGGATCAGGTTAAATCACTTCTCTACCATTTAAGAATGTAAAGGTAACTCTTAACAACTGGGACATTTTCCACACACTGCTGCTCCACAGGGCATGAGAGCTCACAATAATTGGTCCCGCAAGAGCAGATAAGCATACCAAAAGAATGAGAAATAAAATCTACTGCACATTTCAGCATTCTGGTCATGTCCCCCAAGTCTTTGGCTACGCTGCTTCTTGCCTTCTCTCTTGGCCATCCATGGAGCACTGAGAAAATGTAAGCAGGTTTCTCAGCATAACGCAGAGCAGCCAGCTTGACTTTCTCCCTCTGTCTCTCTCAGATTCCTGCTGCCTCCACTCTATTTATCATTCTTTCCTTCCTGTCATTTTTCACGCTAAGAGCCCTCTCTTCTGCATCTCCAGCCTTATGAAACAGATCTGGTGTGCATCCATGCTTCACTACGATTGCCCCATTCACTGGTAATCACAGTGGGAAATCACTCTCTCCTTGTCCTAACCTCTTCCTTTTGTAATTTGAAGCCTTTATCTAAATCCAAAACTATTACTGATATAAATAATTCCATTGATGCAAATGAAATTACCTTGCTGCAGATAACTCCTGAAAACAGGGAGGCATTTCCTAATCTTTTAACATTTATTTTAACAGATGTTATGATTTTCCTCTGTTTTGACAATGCATCAAATGCATAGTGCAGTAGTCCGGCAAAAGAAAATAAAAAGACAGTTGAACCACCTGTAGCATTCTCTCAAAATTGTAATAATTTTTAAGCTGTCGGAGAAGCAGCTGTGAGGAGTTGGGGTGCAGTACTCCATTACATAATAATCTCTAGTGTTTGCAGCAGGTTTTCCACAGCTTTTAGTTCATCACGTGTGAGGACATTAAATACAAATAAATGGATTTAAAGGAAATATATCTCTAAATCTCAGGCTTCTGTCAGAATCTTGAAGATTTTGCTCAAGGATATAGAACAGTTTCTTCTACAACTGGGACACAAGGTTACATCAAGTTAGAGTGGCCAAAATGACATCTGAGGGATCTACACTAGCTCCAACTCAGCCTAAAGCCATGTCCAGCTCAATACCAGAGCCAATTCACAGCATTCAAGCAGCCCTGGTGTTCTCTATTCAGTTCTTGGAATTAACAATAGAATTTTATTCCAAGACCTACACTCTAGAAAGTGTTTTTCATGCTAATGGGAAGACATATGAAATCCCCTATTTATGAAAATTAGCACAGCCAGAAGATTCCAACAAAATGCAGAATGCTGTCTTTGGATAGACAGCTTCTAGGCTGTCCTGTTCTAAACAAATTGAAAAGACAGTTAATGGCAAAAGTAATAAGAGCACAGCCCTTTGACACTGTTTGTGCATGTCTGCCTTCAAGGAAAGCAGTCTTTAGAAGTCACCTTGTTTCCACATACTAACATATTGAAAATATTCTTCCTGAATTCCTGACCACTCATTTAAGAGAAGTGGAGATCTGTCCTGAGGAATATTAACTAGAAATGGCACACACTAGGACAGAAGTTTTAATTAGCTCCAGGCTGATCACAGCAAGGTGTATTAAATAGTATTCAATTCTTTAATATTAGTTCTTAATTACAGACTTCTGGCTGTAATTATTTACTCTGCAGCATGAATGCCTTGCAGGCTCTGTTGTGGTCATCTGCAAAACACTTCTACAGTGTAGGCAACAGGAAAGTGCTTGTGGGAGAGTGTCTGAGCTCAAAGACTCATCATTAGACCACCTGTTCCCTCCATTTATTACATATAAAGCAAGTCACTAGTCTATATGATGTTCCTGAGAAATACAGGCCATTAGCTGTACTTAAACGTGGGCGCACGAGAAAATTCTATGCTTCATGTTAAAGTACCTCAACCCTCACTAGGGGAAAGAGCTGCAGAACCCTAGGAGGAAAGTGCAGGGTGAGAGCTCCCTGGGCACAGGGCTGTGTGTTAACAAAGTTACACTGAACCTCCAGATTATTTTCACACAGGCAAGTTTTATTAGCCAAGAAATAACACAGCTTGCTCAGTTGCTGAACTATTCTCTTCTACCTGCTTCTCTGATCAAAGCATTGCTCTCCTCTTGCTTTGAATGGAGCCGGTTCTTAAAATCTAACCTCATAAATATACATAGAAGAAGAGAGAGTCTTTTTCTCCCAGAGATCCATGGGATTCTGCTTTTCATTTTCTTTAATCTGCTTTCCTTTTTGTCTGTTCAAAAAAACCTCCAAACTGCTTTTGTCCTCTGCTCCTAGCCACACGTCTAGTACTACAAACATTAACTTCTCTCATCTCATTACACACCTTGGTTTTAGCCTATCTATTTTTTTCCAAACATTAAATGCAACACTGCTGCGTAATTAATCAGCTTTTCATATTTGCTGCAATTTGCACTGTGGTGGGAGATGTGACAAAGCAGGAAAAGAAAAAAAAAAGCAATGGTTCATTGAAGAAAAACAACCTTCAGGATTTTGATATAATTTTCATATTTTATGATCCTATACGGCTGGAATTCTGTCCTTCTAATGCAGTGAAATCCTCAAACAAATGGAAGCCATTGCTATCTTGCCAGTAAAAGTGAACTGTTCTTGATCAAGGCACAAGCAGCAGCACCTCTACCCTCAATATCCTCTTCTGCTTGACATCTTTGCAGTAGAAAGTAAACACATCATACGTAAAAGTAGAAACCGAGAGCAACATTTCAATCATTTTTTGTGGGTATAATTTGAGCAGTATCACTGAGCTATGTTGTTGCACTTGGCAGATATAATGATAGACCAGGATGGTAAGGACTTAAACCTCAGATGACATCTCCATTACAATGATTCATGTTATTGTAAGATTAGGTCACAATAACAGGGCTGCAAATGCCACAGCACTTGTCAGAAACATCTCTTGCTGCCCCCTCGCCAAGTGAAAGCAGTGACACATTCAGTACTTGCTCTGTGAGACTCCAAATGTTTAAGGAGTAGAAAATGACACACTGAATAAATGGACATCCCAGGAGATCATTAATAGCTATCAAGCTTCCATTTCTTTGCTTTGAGCTGCCATTCAGCATGGGTCTGTAACAAGCACAAGCTGTTTCCATCTAGCCCCTTGGGAACAGTCAGGCAGTTCTGATTGCTTACCCAACATACAAGAAGCCATAACACAACAAGGCACTTAAAATGGCACCCAAACCTTAAGCAAGCTTGTTCATGCTCCAGTTTTACCTATGAAAACTTCTGCATGCAGTGTACACTGTCAACAGTAAAGAATGCTTAGAGTGGGGGCACACCTGAAGAGGAGGAGTAGCACTCACCAAAAAAGATCAAGCATCTCTGATTCCATCTTATTCAGGTCCATCCCTTGCACATGCTCTCCTGGATATTCTTAATCTTTTAGAGCAAATTCTGCTCCCCAGCAAAGTCAAATTCCTCCACAGGCTTAGGCAACCCACAGTATGGATGTGTTGTCTTAATTTGCATCTGCCACACAATTAATTAGTAAGTGTAAGAAGACAAAGAAGCCTCCAGAGACATCTGTAGCATGAATCTAAATCACTTTAAAGGAATGTAATTGGGAGAGAAGCTCAGAGGTACTGAGTTTTATCTCTTTCCTGATGCCTGTATAACTCAGAAGCAGAACACGTACTTTGCCATGGTGGTTGTGCCATCTTTATCAATCTGTGGATTTTTTCAATTCTTTAAATCAGGCATACATAGTACATGCATTAGCAGAGAAGAGATCAAGCTGAACAGAAAAAGTTAATGTCTTTCAGGATAAACTGACGGGAAATAAAACTGACCGAGACTGTGAAATAGTAGCAGGCATGAATTAAGCAATCAAAACATAACCCCCAAAGGAAGGAGCAGAAAAATCATCTATTGAGGTTGAAGCTACTTGATCTCTTTCTTCATGACCTGCAGGAGAAGCTGTTATTACATCTCCACAAGGTGAGCTGTTGATGGCAAGGTCAAGCATTAATAATTCACTGAGTTTGTCCACAAGAAGAAAATGAAGATCATTACATGACAGCTTTCTTCTGTTGGCATCCCCTGTGAGGTATGTGAGGTACCCATGTACATGCACTGTTGTTGGCCTAAAGAAGTCAGTTCCTCTATCCAAATATGTACAGTTACATATACAGTATGCGCCCTATGCACAATTTTGTGCATTTTCATGTATGTGCAGACATTTAATGCCCCATTTTCTCTGGAAATCATTATTCTAGTGATGACCAGAGGTGCTTGCAGAGCTCCCCTCCCAAGCCAGGAGAATTTGTTTCTTGTTCAGTTCACTTTAGCAACTTGATACTGCGTATCTGGATCAGCGTATCTGACAGCTACCCTACAGATCTACTGGGAGTGTATTGATTTAAGCAGCAAAAAGAGGCAACAAGGTATGTAGAAAACATGCAGTAAGAAAAGGAATAACCTCCTCCTTCCCTTTTATTTTAGATGATCATTAAGTCCAAGATAACATGAAGCAAGCCAAGCTAGAATCAAGGGACTGCAGAAGAAGCTGAATAACAAGTAGCTGTTGGAATAGCCGCAATTAGGTTGTCTAGGAAGATTATTTATTTTTTAGGACAGATTAACAAATACAGTGTATTCCATTACTCTCTATATTAACACTCCTCTGATTTTAACTTCAAATCACTGAGGAAACTGTTCCTGATTTACTGATTTGTGAGAAACAGGAAAAGCAGCACACAAGCAAGGCAGAGCACCTTGGCTTTATAAGCTATTAGGACTGTGTCAGCAAGCCTTTTCAAAGCACACATCATATCCAAATGAAGATAAAACTCCAAAAGAAAGCTTTGAAATACACCAGTAGTAATTCAAAGGCACTTAGCAACACACAGTAGTAATTTAGAGGTACTCAGAAACACAGCATGGGGATAGTGAACAACCTGGATCCTGATTACCTTTATCCAGAAGTACAAACTGAACTTCTCTCCCTTGATTCTGCACAAATACCTGTACAATTCAGGCACTTGATACAAAATAATCCTGTAGCAACTAATTCTATGGCATTCCAAGCTTACAATTCACTGGCTTTTACAGTAATTATCTGAAAACAAAACAAAATTTTCCTGTAAATGAAACATTCCACTGGAGACAAATGGACATACCTCTGTTTCTAGTTTTGGTTGGGGAAATGTAATTAAAAAAGAAAATAAACAAATTTGATGTTTGGTTTCACAAGCCTTGAGATTTGAAAACAGTGTTAATCAACAGGTTTGTTTCTGCGCAATCCTTCGTAGAAACCAAAGGATTGTAGAGGGTTGATAGCAAAGAAGCACAGACACCAATACACAAGTGACAGGTACATTACACTGCATTGGTCTCTTGTGAGCTCCATAGCTCCATAATTACATGGGCATCACCTAACAGAAGCCAACCAAATGAGCAGGATTTTTAAATTGGAAGAAAAGGATATTAGATCTAGTATTTCTTGTTAATGCTGCTACTCAGCATTGCCAGGGCAGGGATTACTCTTCAGTCAGCATGCATATTCAGAGCCTGATTCAGTGCTCCACTTGTTCATTACTTACGGACTAGCTAGCTGCTCTCAGCATAGAAGACAGGTTGGTGGCTGCACGTGTACCTGCAGTGAGAAACAAAGGAGCTGATATTTCTGCTAACTTGTATTTATTATCAATTGGGAATGTGGTTTATAATAACTCTTAGCTGGTAACAGTGGCATCACCATCAGTTCTAGAAACCTCTGATGGATAATCACAGAGGAGCAAAAGCTGTTCAGAGAGATGCTCAGGGCAAAGGTACATCACATTTCCAAAAGTTCTACAGAAGAAGACATGCAGCAGCAGCATCCTGCTGTGGCACAAACAAGGACATGATTCGTCTCAGAGCAAGAGTCTCCTTTTGCCACAGGCTCTGCAAGAGGCCATGAAACGCTATATGTTGTGGAAGGACCTAAAGGCCATCATGGGCTATTTCAAGATGACCCATTTCCCATCTCTGTGTCAGTCCTAGCAAGAATACAATGGAAAAGTAAAATGAAGAAGCACAAAGGCTCAGGAATATGCTAGTCTTTGGCAAGAGCAGGATTTGGCTTCCACTCTGCTGCCACCTGGAATGAAGAGAAATTGCTTCCACTTCACCTCAGGCTTTTCCATAAACAAGGCACAATTATCTATGAAACAGACTAGAGAAAACAAAAGCAGCACTAATGGGGCTCTAAAAGGGTTTTGTTAAAGTGAAGAGCGTGAGCTTAGCTGTTAATGGCAAAACCACTGAAAAAAAATGTCAGCAGATTCTCAACTGTCATTTGCTCTCCCATCCAGTACCTCCCCAAACCAGAGTCAGCAAAACTCACGCAGGCATTGAGCTTAATTCACTCGGGCAGCTGGGATCAGGCACTTCCACCAGTTCTCCCTCACTTTACCATTCTCCCTGCTCAGCAACAATGTCCTCTGGTGAATGCTGTGCACTTCCGCAGGAGAAAAGCTCTTCTCTACTTGCTCTCCCAGTGCAAAGGGGAGAGCCTGAACAGTGAGTGCTGTCGGTTCCTATCTTTCTTTGCCACTCAGCTTATTTCCTGATTCCTAAAATGAAGCTGCAGCTGCACTGGATGGATGTGCTTAAATGCAAGCCTCCGGAGATGAGGAAGTGCTGACTGGCGAATTGCCTTCTTTCACCTTGTTGTGATGCCATCCTCCACTCTCTCAACTTCTCCGTCTCATTCCACAGTAGAATCAGCAACCTGTTAACTTTCTTTTTTTTTTTTTTTTTTTTTTTTTTTGTACAAGCTCTCCCAGATGAATGCTCCCCAGTATGCTTCTCTACACTGACACCTTTTTCAGCTTTCTTGAGCTACATCATTTGCAATTTCAAAATATGAGACCTTGTAGGTATATAGTTAACTGTTTCAACCACTGGCACCCCATACCAAAAGAACCCACAGTGTAATTATTTCACATTCTCTAAAGAAGGCACTTCATACTCTTGATAGAAAGAAGGATGGAATTTACCCTCTTCCAGGACCTCTGTGGAAGACCTGTGCACTCTCAGGGACTGGTATTCAGACTGGTATTGAGCCACTGAGCATTCAGTGGCTAGTAGAAAAGCATTTAGCTGGCAATAAAAATGTAATCCAATTAGAATGAAATAATGGGATTGAAGAGAAATGAAGAAAAAAAAAATCAAGCCCCAAGAAAATCATTAAATCTCTTTCTCTCATCTCTTCATTTTGGCATAAGATGAAGCATAGGATAGGAAATTTGACAGACCAGTATCAAAATCCTGCCAATTAACAGTCACATCTGGATTAGACTCATTATTGCAAGGAAGAGTTTTTCTAAGATAGAATTGTCAGATTAATGAAAATAGAGAAAATCCCATGAAATTCACCCTGGAGGAAGCAATCATGCTGCTGCTGTAGTCCTTCAAGACACCAGCCTTCAGACCAGAGACTAACCGTTATCAGACTGGGGACCCATGTATTATCTAAAGTACTAGGAATTTTCACCTTAATGTTGATGCTCCCGACGATCTTACTTTTATCTTTCTTTGTAGTTTTACAGCCAAGGAACAAAAATATTTACATTTAAACAGAATCTGAGTATTTTTTCAAAGATTTCTGAATGAAAAAAAAAATCAAACTATGAAAAGGAAGTAAAAATCAAGAAGTAACATTTTCAGAGCTTGGGAGATGAAGGTGAAAGAGAAATTTGATCAAATCCACAATCTTAATATGAAAACATATCTGAGCTTGTGTTTATACACCACCTTCTTTCCTGCCACTTTCCTCCATGATTAAAATCATTCATTTAAACAATCAGTTCTTCTCTCTTCCCTCCCCTGCGCCAGACAACATAATTCAAAGGCTCTGACTCCTGGCTGTCCAAACAAAATGTTGCACAGCAACAGCCCCTATTGCTATCACAGGATCAACATGGATCTGGGGCATGGTATCTCAAACCTGAGTTTTTCCTCTTTTCACATTATACGGGTGAGAAAATTACAGGTCAGAAACAGTTTACCACTTCATTTCAGACAGAATCAGTACTGACATAGTAATAGTGAACCCCAGTATTTCTGGGATTTTAATAAGAAGGGCTCAGTCTGTTACTTGTGTTACACCTTAGGGATCTGAAAGGCCAGTCTGGACTTCAGTGAGAAGCAACCTACTGTCTTTACGAAGTAATCAGTCACTCAGTCTTATTGAACACACACACCAAATCAGCACATACAGTTTGCCAATTCTACAGCTAACTAGTTCAACATCCACAGACCAAGTTCTACTTACAGCTCCAAGCTATCCTAGCCCAAAGAAACGAGGGCTACCCTACTAACTTAAGCAGCTGTAAGCAAAATGGTTAATGTAACTAATGGACGTGCATGTAAGCAAATGAATGGCTTGTCCAGGGTTTTAAGTGGAAGACCATATGGAGCCAGACCATCCCTGGTCAGCCCATCAGTTCTGTGAAATGCATCATGAAGTCACATCCTATTAGCTCTGAGCCAAGGAGCTGTGGGTGCCGGTCTCCCTTACTAAGAGCACCACAGGAGACATTCATCCTGTGAGTCATGCTAGTGAATTTATGGCAGCCCAAGCTCAAAAATGAGTTTAATTATTGCATAGGAGAAATAAATAGGTGAGAGAAACACAGATTACAGTAAAATCGAGCTTTGCTATCACGAAAGTGTGCTGGGACATGAGGGGGGCTCCCAGCATTGTGTGCTGGGATCAATTCAGCTTCAGAAGGCACAGCTCCCCAACATCTCCACACCTGTCTTCAAGGGTTTTGGAGGTAGCAGAGCCATGCAGAGACATCCTAGAACATTTCTCCTCCAGCCTACCATCAAAAGCTCCCATTCTGCTTCCAGCTGAATCAGTCCCTGAACCACACACACAGAACCTTGCTCTATTAGGAGTTTAAATTTAGCTCCAACATATAAAGCAGAATTCACTGTGAAAGGGCAAAGTATTCTGTTTTCCCTCTCTTCCTACCCTGTTTTCCCAGTGTAAGATTATACAAGGATTTTTAAAATAGCTCAAAAAAAGTCGTTTTACTCTCAGTGTAAGTCTGAAATTTTGTAAACATTTGAAAATCTGCGTAGCTGAAAAAACTTTATTTTAATCTACACATTAAAAAAAAAAGTGATGAAAGAAGCACAAAGCCATAATCATTCCAATTTTCTTCAGTTTTCATTCACTCCATAGTGAAACTGAAGAGTCTGGCAAGGCAAAAATAACACATGTAGAAGCATTTAAAAATATGCTATAAGAAGCTTTACATATTCAAAATTCTTACGTACTCTCAACAGAGGAAAAGAGCCACAACAACTGCCATATAAAGCATCCTAAGCGGAGGAGGAGGAAGACTCCCCAAGCTTTAGCTATGTGCACCCAACCATAGTAAAACAAAATGGAACAGGTTTGCTTCAGGATCTCCATATCTCCATAATGATTTGGTTGCAACTGACTGAATCCAAGTGCTTGGAAAACCACTCTGAAGTCAGTATTTGTGCTGATAGCACTGGCAAAAGTACATGACTGTGCCAAAGAGTTGAAGTTCAGAGTTTTCTTCCTGCAACTCTTCTGCAAGCCAAAACTAACTGTATTGTAGCAATATCAAATGGAGAGATCTGACAAAAGTATTATGTAGATGAGTACAAAGCTATTTTCAAGAAAATTACTGAGAAAATAGATTTGATTGCTACTGTTACTGCTGAAACTTCTCAGAATTTCTAATTTCCTTGCAAAGGAATTGGAACTGTACTGTCCAACTTTTATAATCATGTTCAAACTTTTAACAGAACAGACACTCCATATTCAAATACTCTGCCATCAACATACAAGGACAGTCCACTGCCAGAGATTAGAGACTAGGAATCTTAATTAATGCATGTGAAAGAAAACTGATGCATTCAAAAAACAGAGCTGTCATTCCAAGAGCCATACCACTATTAGCAGAGCTTAAAACTCATTTCCTGCCCAGAAAGGATAAAATGGCTTCAGACATATAGGAAGCTGTCATTCTGCAGAGGATAAAAGGTATATATTGTAAACAGAAGCACAGGCCCCTTGACTTAAGAGACCTCAGAATCTGACTGAAGCAGGCCAACCTGGCATGCACACCATGTACTATCAGTTAGGAAATTCTCCGAATCTCATTTCCGAGGTCTTTCTTGTACAAAGTCATTACACGCTAATTAATGACTCTGAGTTGGAGGGATCCGCTTTGGCATCCATTAGGATGAAGGCTCAAATGTCAGACCAGGAATGGCATTAGGCAGACTCTGGCATTTTGCCCAATGCAGGTTTAGCATTGACGCATTCAACATCCTTGGAAATCTTTAGCCCTGTAAGAAAATCGGCAGGTTTTCTCTCTGCTTGTGTGATGGATAACATCTCTAAGTGATCTGATGATCCATTACCAGACACCATATTCCCAACCCAATCGAGCAGAAAGAAAAGACTCCAGCCTGTAGTCCAGTTGCTGCGTCCTTCTTCAAAACAAAGGAAAAAACAGTCACAGCCTGAACATGCCACTGACCTGGGAAGAGATGAATATTCAAGGAGTACCTCCTGCAGTTTGGGAGACTATGGAGGTAACAGTAGAGGCATGAAGCAGAAAATGACCAGAGATCTAGGGCTGAAGTGCTTTCCTGTCAGCGGGGGGCAGTGGTGAGGAATTAGGAAGCCATGACTGCAGGAAGGCAGAGAAGCACAAAGGACCACAGCTCTCACTGTACTACAGATAGAGGCAGGTGGGCTGCTATATAGGCACTGGCTATGAAGTAATGGTTTTATCTTTATATTTTCTTTGTTTTTCAAATATATTTATTTCATATGCATATTTATATATTTATTTATTTTAATTTATTGGCTGTTGCTTCTTGCTTCAGGGGAGATTCAGGCTGGACATTAGGAAATACTACTTCTCTGAGAGAGTGGTCAGGTGCTGGAATGGGCTGCCCAGGGAGGTGGTGGAGTCACTGACCCTGGAGGTGTTCAAGGAATGTTTAGTCACTGTGTTGAGGAACATGGTTTACTGAGAACTGTTGCTGACAGGTAGATGGTTGGACTGGATGATCTTGTAGGTTTTTTCTGACCTTGGTGATCCTATCATTCAATGATTTTATGTTTATTTTTACTGAAACTGAGCAGGGAGTTTGAAGAGCTGGATGATCTATGACAGCCTGCCAGAAACCAACTGGGCAAGGTCCTAAGCCAGAGCTCAGCACACTGACAGCCTCCCCTTTTCACACCATCAGGATCCCTCACTCCCTAGCTGCCTTGGCTGTTTGTCTTTGGTCTTCTACTCCAACAGTCCATCCCTTCTCCTAATTTCATTACTAAGTTACTCACCTTAATGAGGAAGACCATTCAAATTAACCCATGTAAAAATACCAAAGTTAACAGCTCTTTTCTTGCTCTTTCATTCATTTTAAAATGTAGTTTCCTACAACTAAGATACATTGCTGCATTGTTCAAAATAACTCATATAACATCTATCCACCTATATTTTCCTCCTGGGTCTTTCTGTTCCATTCCCCCCATCTACAGAAAGGTGAGATGAAGTAGTACATCCAAGAAGAGGAGAGAGAAGACTGGTGCTGGATCTTCATACTGCTTAACCAGTTGAACTACTATTAATTAACCCACAAAGGAATTTCTGTCCTGTCATCCCTGAGACAGTGGTGAAATAAAACCCAGACTTTGTGAAAGTTAAAATACATGATTTCACATAACTTTCCCCTCATTAATTTCAAAATACTTCATGGATGTAACATCAAAGCAACCCTGAGGTAGCACAGAAATATGCCAGTTTTCCACATGGAAACAAGGCATAGAATGAGTGAGAGCTCTTCTTCTAATAAAGAATGCAAATAGTATTTGCAATGCAAGTTATATCCAGAATTGTGAATTCCCCATTTGTCAATTAGCAAAACAGAAGCAGAACATAAATCTCCTGACCCCAAGTCTTATATTTTAAGATCTAGACTTTTGTCAGAGCTGCAAAAATCAGATTATTAGTTTTAAATTCATGGCAACTGAAACCTTTGATAGTTGGGGAGTTTTTCTTGCTTTCAGCTTTCTGATTTAATTTCAGTTCAGGGCGTTGTGTAATCTTTGAAATAAAACTCTTTTATCTTTTCATTTTTTTCATCTGTAAAAATGTGCATTACCTTACCTGTGCTTCAAAATACAACTCAGAGAGAAATGCATTTTTATTGAGTGGGGAGCCACTGAAAAAAAAATCCCTATGGCAACAAATGCTACTATCAGCTTCTTCTAAACTAGTTTCTTCCTTGGGGAAGCTAAGGACCTGCCTGTCTGGCTGTAAGAAAATATTTGACAGCCTAGGAAAAACTTCTTTTCCATCAGAATAAAGTTTCAATAAATGTATACATATTTTGAAATTTAGTACAATTAGTCTGACAGCTTCTGTCAGTTTTTTCCATTTGCAACTGCAAAATCAGCTAAGTGCATTATCAGGTTAAACACCAGGCAAGTATCCAGAGGTACAGACCTAGCAAGCAAAGAAAAACATAAAAACAAAACCACAGAATATGTTTTACCCATTGATGATACTCTGCTACCACATTAGGCCCTTTCTTCGCACATTAGAGCTTCACACCGTTTAAGAGTTTCATACTCACTAACAGCAACCAAAATGAAGCATTACACAACTTCATTCATTTAACTTATTTCTCTGTCCCTCCACAGTTCACCACCTTTAAAAATAAGCGTAAGAGATCAGACCTGGCCAGCAGCAAAGTTAGACAAATGTCCCTTAGATATACATATGCAAGTACCAAGCTGTGCCAGCTGGTTAAGCAAATAGATGCTGGCTGGCAAAAGAGCTGTGAGGACCAGGCAGAAATATCAACTGTCATGCCTTGCAGCAAGGCAGCACAAATGAGACCTGATGCCAACGGCTCCTCATTCTGGT
Organism: Perdix hodgsoniae; assembly: GCA_035772895.1. Classification (NCBI taxonomy): domain Eukaryota; kingdom Metazoa; phylum Chordata; class Aves; order Galliformes; family Phasianidae; genus Perdix; species Perdix hodgsoniae. Next base: position 25,797,076 of record JAPSGF010000001.1, on the reverse strand, counting down.
GGTGCCCAGTCAACACGGGGAGGTAAAGTTCACTTGGCAGGAAGCACTGCACTTTCTCAAACTGAATTTTTGGAAACTGTTGTTACAACTGTGAGAGAGGGGCAGCAAAGTAAGAACCAGCCTGCTGCCCATTTATTCTTTTTTTTTTAGAAGGCACAAACGGAGCCATGATCATGAATACAAAAGCAAGCAGCTGCATCTGTCACCTGACCTCACTTATGCACCTAGAAACTCCTAACTGAGAAACAAACATATTTACCCATGGTCCAAACTGAAGGGCAGCTACAAAACCAGACCAAAGTAATTTAAAACTGCACTTTTTTTTTTTAAGACAGACATTGGCTTCAGGCAAAATGAGACTCAGTCTGAATCTTCACACAAAATTCAAACCAAGGCACTAGAAACATTGGACAGAGTTTAGCTTTATGCAGCACAAGTGATAACTGGTAACTTAATGGCTAGAAAAAGAATGGATCTATAGCACAGTCCAGGCATTTCCAGGGCTTGTTTTTGTTCTATGGATTTCCATTTGCTTTGATTTCTTCCCTTTTTTATGCCTCTACTTCATACCAGTGCCTGGAAGCTGCAGCAGGGAAAGACTGACGGATATAGCTGTAGAAATGTTTTCATGTTTTTTTGTGAAGCAAAATAGAAGCAGAGATGTACAGAAAAAAAAATTACTATGTACCCAGTAGGATTTTCTGAAATGTGCTTGGTATTAGTTTGAACAGCCATCATTTTGTGATAGCATGTGAATATTAACATGCAGAGCTGGAAAGCAGATGAATAATCAGCAGCAATAGGACAAAGCCAGGAAGAACAGAAGAAGTAGAATCATATTAGAAAGAAACAAAACATAGGAGGCAAACAGTGCAGGAAGAGACCAGGTGGCATGGAAACACAAGCTTTATTGCATAGCTTCACAAACTAGACTCAGTGAATTTATATGACATGCCAAAACCGCTAACCAAAAAGGCCAAGGACTTGGGTGTCTGCCTCTCAGTCCTGGCTTTGTTTCTGCATGTGTCTCTTTGCCTTTTCACATGAAACTCCCCTCCCAGAAGAACTGAGTTTGAAACTTAAAAGAACAAAAGCAAGAGAAGACCCACTGGAAAGCCATGTTACCAAGTTTGTCCTTTTACACAGGGGCAACGTTTCATCTGCAGTAAGCATTAAAAAGAGTAAATTATCCCTACTTACTATAACAGATTTCCTTTACAATGCATGTCTTGATCTGGTATTTGGGATTCACGTTACATTTTGTTTATTACTGCAAGGCAGAATGTAAGCAGATGAATGCAATCTATGTTACAAGCATTGGAGACTGCAGCACACATTCTGTACAGAGAGAGCAGACATTCAAGATGCTTGAGGTTATGTATTAAGAAGATCTAGGTTTTGTTTTGTTTATGCATGGAGAATGCAATGAATTAGCAAATCCAGTAGTCAAAATGAAGCAGTATTTGCATGAGCACCTTCACATCAGCTCAAAGCCATTGCAAACATTAAGCAAGCAATTCTAAGGTTTCTGATACATAAGAAAATAGCAGTGGCTTTAAGTTAGCACAGGGCTTTGATTCACAAACCCATGCTGGTCTGGCTATGGTAATAAGGACAGCAGTCTCCAGTCTGCTACCCTGCCAGTTATTACCCTCCCCATAGCAGATCCCACAAGATGTTAAGTTCACCCCTCTCCTAATCACTGTAGTTTACAGACCAGCAAGCGAAGCCCCCATCTCAGCACAAACAGTAACAATGATAACTGAGAGATGGACATAGTGCAAACTTACTACCAGGTGGCAAACTCCAGTGTGGTTAGTGTGAGCTGTGAAGGCAGTACGCACATCATTGCCTTTGGCTGAGGCAAACCCCTGTTTTTCAGTTTCAGTGTTTATAATTGTTGGATTTTTATGTTGGATTCTGTGCATAATATTTGTGAAATAATACAGATATGCTGGTGGCTGCCTGGAAAAGCAATACAAAGAGCCTAGCTGTAATTTCAAGAAGTCAGAGACTGGATTGATTAACACTGCTAATGCTCGTGTGAGATGCATCGACATGTCAGGAAAGAAGCTTGGCAAGTTTCTGGAAATGGACCAGCATACTAAGTAAATACACAGTCCTCCCACCATTTTTATGTCTTTTACTTCTTTAACATGCATTGTAAATTCCTGTTCTACAGTTCACATTTAACAGACATTTCAAGCAGATAAAATGAAGGATGGTAAAGATTATTTTACAGGCTAGCTATGAGGATAAGCAGACGAAGAACCCGTGTGTTGTTCTGCTGGCTGCAGCTTAAGAGAAGTTTACCTGGGGCACTGAAGCAGGAAATGTCACATAGGCAGAGAAAGCTACAGTCAGAGAAAGGCATTCATTGAACAAGCCTTATTGGGAGGATACCTTTCACTACTGTTCAGTTTCTCTGCAGCTTACTTTTACACAATGCATAATAAAGAAAACATTTGAAATTCAATTGTATCTTGCTTGGACAACTTATCAGTTGCAAGGGAAACAAGGTATGGGTGGGAAGGGGAAACAGGCAGGTGGTTGCAAATGATAAGAAGAACACAGCTTTCCAGCCTTTCTTCAGTCCAGTTCCTTTTCTACCTTGCAGTCTGCCCTGCACTGCAAACTATCCTGTTCTTTCACACTATTACATTCCAGCATACAGAAGACCTGTAACTCCTTTTCTTGAAGGCAACAGAGCGCATCAGGCCTCTCATTTGCCGTGGCTAAGAGGCTAAGGCTAAGAGGCTACACATCTGCATTCCTGGTCCTCTGGGCTGATCTGTTCATTTAGTTCTCCATGAGGACTGCAGATGCTAACCAATGTTTGAAGGTCCCTGGGAGCAAAAATGGAACTTCCTTAAGGTGCTACAATGGAGCGGATGGGCAGAAGGCTGTTCTGTACTGTAATCACTTGGCTATTCATCATTCAGAACCTCAACATTTTAAGCATCTGGGTCAGCATGCTAACAAGCCTGCAATGGTTGCACACCCAGAAGAAGGAATCAGAGTGTCACAGAAGCTGAAGAGCTTTCCAGGAAAACACACAGTAGCCACAGCAGAATATCTGTGTGGGATACACAGATGACACACAGGTCACCAGACAAATCCACCTTCCTTTTGAAGACATAGAGATGCACAGTATTACCAGTTTAAGCAACTCCATGAAATAACTTTTTAATAAGAAACAAAAGCAATTTTCACAAGTATTTCATCATTCTCCAACTCCAAGCTAAGCATGAAGATCATCCTGTCATGTTTTTTGCTCTCTCCTAACCTTCAAGTTATTAATACAGTCTTGTTTCTGGCTCATGACCATGTGCTGTACCATACACTGCCATAAATTTAATTTTTGTATTTACTTTTGAGCAGGAGATGTTGAGCTGTCCAGCAGCTCTGCAAGACACATGTTCATTTTGGGAATTACTTCAGGTTGTTAAGCAGAAAAAGTTGGTTGCAAAGTACAATCATTTTCATGTAGCTGTCATAGCTGATGACTGCAGACTTGATTTGCTGCAGACATGCCCAAGTGAATGCCATCACATTTTTATAGCTGTGCAATTAAGGATAATATCTGCATGCCATCCACTACCATTTTCTTTCTATCGCTTTATACATCAGCTTTTGCTGATGATGTTCAAAGAATGTTTGCTAGGTTTTCTTAATTAAATTAGTTACATGCTTTAAAATATACCACTTTAGCATATAGTACAAAGGAGATGAATGTTCTGTATCAATTTGTCTTTTGCCAACCTGGCGACTCCACTCAACATTAACCTTATCACAAACTGTTCTCTGTTTCATGGTAGAAACCATCAGATCTTTTTCTTTACCATTTTGACAGCAAGGGCTTTGATAAGCCTTTGGCCACACAAAGTGGGATCAGAAAGTAACTGAAAGGCTAAAAGAGACTCCTGGAGTCAGTCAATCCAACCTGCTCAAAGAACTAACTACAGAGCATTAAATAAGGTTCAACAGTGTCCTCTCCAAATAATTTTTGAAATTTTTTTATAATGGAGACTGTAACCTTTTGGGGCATGTGTCTCAGTGTTTTACTGAGGGCTTGTATGCAAAAATCATTGTCAACAGATTTTTATCTCATAGATTCTGAAAATCCTCAGATTTCATGAACTGTCATGTTAGCTCCTCTTCTGGTGCAGTCTTCCTAACCATATAACTTCACCCTAAAAACTAATTTAAATCTCTTCTTGCAAATGCAACTTACCACATTACTTCTTGTTATACACACGAATGAGAATGAGAATATGACATGAGAATCTTCGCTGCAACTACTTGTCATATGCTAACATTTTAATTCATATTTTATATTATACTTGGTTCTTTTCTTCTTTCCGCACAGATTAGATGTTCTAGAACTTTGTTCTCTCCTCCATTTGTTTATCATTCTCAAAACATGGTGCCAGAATTGGACACTTGTGTATTTGATTTTTCCCTTTTATAATCGCTTGTCTTTATTGAATTTAACTTTATTGGATTTTACATAATTTCTTTAATTTATCAATTTTAATCTTATCCTCCAGAAGAGTGACAGTCTTTCTGCCTTGGTATTATCTGTAACTCTTGCAAGCATATTTGTCCCCCCATTATCAAAATAATAAAAATATTGACCAGCACTGGACCCAGGACAGATTTCTGATGACCACACCTGAATGTTCTCTCAGCTTGCTAGAGAACTATCGACAGGCTGGCACAGACACTGGAAAAAGTAGGTTGAGCAATCTTATGTGGATTTTGTTTCCTGAGTTTGTGTATAGGAGTGCCACACAGCACTGTGCCAAGCCTTACTAAATTAAGGCACATCACAGCTGCCACTTCCACTTGTCCATTAGTGCAGTAAAACGAACATGGCTCATTTGTGCTTTAATTAAGAGGTAACAGATAGCAACTTGACTACCATGTTTAGAAGTTGATCAGAAATTATTATTCACAGAAGTACATGTGGGTTCAGCTTCTCAGCACGATGTACAGCAACATTTGTGCCAGAACGTCAGCATGTGCCTATAAGGGAAGGGTTGTACCCCAGCCTCATTTGCCTCCTCACCATGATGGACCCTGCCTGTGTGGAGCCTCTGTGGACCCCTACCTGATGGAGCCTCTACGCTGCATCCACCTTGCTCCAATTTGTTGGAAGTGGGCAAAATCTAAACTCCCATCACTTCCCACTTCTAAATGCGGGAATTCAGAGCCCGATTATTCAGCCATCAAAAAGGGATTTTGTTATTTGTGTGGATTTGCTTTTCTTAAATTCTGTTGTGCCCTTAGTGTTTTATGTCTTCCCCTCTGCAGCCTGTTCTACAATTCCACTACTATTCCCACACTTCCAAAGCTATGATTTTGCCCTTATTGCTACAAATACTCTCCTTTCCTCCCTTTCTATCTCTTGTTGCTTTCCTAGCAATTAATTTTACCCTTGGCCTCTTAGTCAAATATCTCCTGCCTGCATAGGCTTTGTCTCTTATTCAGTTCTGTGCTGCACCTTCCTACCCCAGACCCAACCAACACAGCACTCCCTGGAACCCCAGCTATATTCCCACTACTTTTTCAGCGGCCATTAGAAATCAATATATCTGAATAGGCACCACCTAAAACTTTGAGGCTTAAAATATAAACTTTGATGAAGAATATACGTTGCATCCTGAGGTAGAGACTGAGAGCTGTGATTCAGATCTGTCCTTAAATGTGTCCCATCTCCCTTTAAAGCTGCCACAGCAATTCCTACACCTTAACTGCAAATACAAACTCTCCAGTCTGAAGTTTAATTCTTTTGGGATATAGCACAGCAAAAGCAAACAGATATGGAGTTAAAAAGAAAGTTTTCCAATTCTGTTGCTATTTACTTAGGGGAAAAAGGAAAGATAAACGCATAGAGTGAAAATGAATAAGTGATTTCTCATCAGTTCACCTTCCTCAAGAGTCTCTGTGTTCAAACAAGCAGGACTGTTGCTTATCAAGCTCCTGTCAAGTAGCTCCTCAGCCACTGCAAAAGCTGAGGGAAGGGTAAAGCAGCACCTGGCCCAGCCTACTTCAGACCTGACAGGCAACCTTGGCCCTCTCCACAGAAAAGAAACTGCCTTAAGTGTGGCCAGCCCACTATAAAAGATGGCTCAGTTTGTGCTGTCAAGTACCAAAATTCACAAACTGTGTTGTACAGTGCTATTCCTGTCTTTGGCATATAGTCCAATGCAGAAGGAAAAAGAAACTAAAAAGGAGGCAAAGTCCATATTCAAATTGAATCCAGTACTCAACACTTGTGCAGCAAGAAGAATCCAGCATCAAACTGAAGTAAGGAATACAGGTAGATTCCCAAGCTGGTGTAAGCTGGCAAGGATGCTGTGGTGTCAGTGAATATCTGTCATGCAGATATAATTTCAGAAAGATTCATGGTGCTCCACAGTGGCAGCTGAGTGAGAATTCCTTGCAGTGCAGACCCCACATTTCACCAAGGAATAAATTTAAAAGCATAATCTTAAATCTCACTTTTACATACAGAGTTCTATTCACCCACTTCAGAGTCCTGTGAGGAACCAAATACAACTACATGAAACATCAGTGATTTCTAAACACAAGTCATATGCTCAGCCTTTCTGACCTCTGTCAGATTCTGCTTGGTTTTTGCTTCAGAACTGTACGTAGATAGTATTTGCATATAAATTATGATATGTCCTAAAATAGGATTGCATTGAAATCTTATTTCAATAGGTCTAGGATTCTCCAGGAATTGTTTAAATTTAAGTGAACATTCAGATGCACATTATGGATAGTCTGAAAAAATATCAGTTGTCTTCAGGATACCAAATAATACTTGTAATTGTACAGTTTTAGTATCAACTCTGCTTGTGCTATTTCCTATTGGAATTGTGCTAACACTTCAAGTTGAAACCGGTGGGTAATTTGATTTGTAACAAAATACAAAGCCAGCTGAACTCATTTTGACTTCAGATTTCCATGTAAATATTGCATGTGTCTAGCTATAACTTAAATTGGGATGCAAAGGCAGTCACATGGCATCATCTCATCAGTGTCATCTGGTCTCAAGCCCAAGTGCCCTAGGTGGAGCTGATGGGTGAGCTAAATGTCAATCCCTCTTATTTCAGGTTTGATTTCTATGGAAATCAGCATAAAGCCTTGAATCTAAACTTTCTTTTCTCTGAAAGTAATGGTCTAGTGCATTTCAAAACAAGACAAGAAAATGAAGAAAAATACAAGAGGACAAAATTACAATCAGGTTATCATATAATTGAATATATTTTTAACCTTAAGCATGGTAAACAATAGTGATGGCACAGTTTTGAAAGAAATCCAAAATCTAAAATAATAAATGATCTAAGCTAAGTAGAACTCAACTGACAATTATTGCCCAAGAACATACTTTAGAAAATGTATTTGCTAAAACCATAAAGTGATTACTCATTGGAAGAAGTAGTTGTGGAATTCAACTATTCACATTCTTGTTCAAGTACTACATGACAGACAGCGACAACTGGCAACCTGGTTGCTACAGCAGTCAGTGAAGCTCTCCTAATCCCTGGCTCATCTGCAGGCTCCTGCCAGAGAAAAAATTCACTTTCCTGTGTCAGTTCCTGAGATCTCAAACACCTTACTGCTTCAAAAGGCAGGCAAACCAAAATGGACAGACATGGGGAATACTAAAAATGAGCCTGAAAAAGCTTGTCTATATACAAAAAGATTACATAGCATCTATTAAAAAATGTTAAGATCATGAGAAAAAGAAACAAAGAAAGCCCCAGCTCAGCCTGAGATGGAATGGGAGGGGGACTTCCCTGCAAGCAGGCATTTGCAGTTTTTAAATCTTCTGCTGATTGCAGAAGCAGTGTGACATTTCCACCCTCCATAAACTCCTGCTAAAACGTTTCCACTCACTCTAATGAAGCATGCCATGCTTCCCCTTCCCCTTCACCCCTCACTGTTCAGCTGCCACCTCCTATGGGAACTAATGAGACAACTGGCTACATCTCCTATGCATGTTTGCATATGAAAACCTAGGCACCTAAAGCAATCACACACAGATATTGTGCCAGGGCACAGCATCTTTGAATGTGTCAGAAGCGCCTGTGATGAGTGTGTTCATCCACACTGGGATTGTATATCTGATTGTGAGATTGTATTCGCATGGGGATCTATGTGGAGGAGTATTGTGTGTGTTCTCCATATTTATTTATTTTTTTTTCTGTTTCCATTGCTCTCCAAAGCCCTCTTTACAGGGAACAGAGAGTAGGCAGGAAGCTGTTTGAAGCGTTGGGAAATTGCTGGGAAGGAGTCAGAGAAGAGTAGCAGAATTTTTGCTTTCTCTAAATCCCCTTTTCAGCTCCAGAGAGACTCCCTGGAAGATTAATTCACGGACTTGACTGTGTTTGTTTGAAAACACTCCCAGTGAGAGATAATTGTTTATTCAGACTGGTATAGACAATGTAAATTAATCAGGCAAATCACTATTTAGCCCTTAATAGATATTGATACGGAGGAAGAAATAGAAGAAAAAAACCAACAACCCCACCCACGACTTCTAACTCACTGTATGCATGACATGAAATTGTACAAGTGCCCTATACAGCAGCTAATTTGATATTGCACTAGAACTGTGCTAATGACTTTCTCCTCTCAAACGAAGGTATGGGGGGCAAAGAAAAAGGAGATATATTTCCAGCTATTTTTTATACCTATGGTGTATTCCTTTCACACAAACATATTACCATTCTAAAATCATATTTTTCAGCAGTCTTTAAACTCTTCTAAATTCCTTAGGAAATGAGGAAATAGCAGCAGTTTCAGCTTGAGGACAATGCAACGGAGCCAGTATCTCTTTCAAGACAAAAATCCAATCTATCCACACAGGATAGTAGGACCTTTGGGGTCTAAAGTGGCAGATACACAGTCCTACGTGGAACTCTACTACAAAGGTACTGATACAACATGGACTCATTACACTAGCTATTCTAACTGCAATTCTGATAAGAAAGCTTTTAAACGTGACCAGGAGGCTGTGCTGTCTGGGTACAGATACTCCTGGATGACCCAGGTAAATGGGGTACACTCTGTAACAAGTCAGAAGTGAGTAGTACTAACAGACCCCATATTATAAGTATGTATTACACTGTTCATCCAGATGGACCACACTTTCCCAAAAAAAGACTTCTAGTCTTGAATCACAGTCAGACTAAAAGCTTCCCACTCAATTAAATGGGAAACAGAATTTCTTTTAAGTAAGTCAGACTTCACATTGGTCAATGTGAACTTTCAAGAGACAAAGAAAAGCTGCTTACAGGACAGACAGTAATATCCTGCTAGATTCATCTTTTCTTCCTGGTCTCAATCACAAACCCATATTTACTGCTGACCATCTGAATACGTAGAGAATAATAGCAGCATTCCATCTTTCGGAATAAATGTTGGAGCTACAGCCCTGAAGGGACACGCCTACCAGAGCCATGGTCTGAGTGGGAGTCAAAGCTGGGACAGAGCAGAAATGAAAAAGGTGGTGAAGTTATTCTTTATGGTTCTTGACTTGGGTTACTTGGCCACTACCGAAAACCCTTCCAAGTATATGTTGTCTGTCTCCTCTTTCTTTGTTCCTCTGTACTGACCTGTCCTGTCAGTGATGGCTCTTTCCAAGGCATGGACCTATCATATCAACCCCTTCTTCTTCAGAAAAGCCTTGGTCCAAACTTAAAGATAACTGCTGTGTCTAAGTATCCTGAAGATAAGCATCAGAAACCCTGTTTTTCTCTGCACGTGCCTTCAGAACAGACCGCACGGGGAAACATAAGGTTTACATTTAAACAAACTTCATTTTACACCCCTTTACCACCACCAATTCTGAGAGAGAGTTTTGGGGGTCCTCCTTCCCCCTTCCTTATAGTACAAATGGGTCAGTGAACTTCACAGTTTGAAACACTGACAGAAACATCTGTCCTTCATTAAAAGCCATTAATGACAATGATAATGGCACTAATTAGGCTGCGCGCAAACATGAACATGCTTCAACAGCTTCAGAGCTACAGGCAATCAAAGGTCCAAATTAAACCAGCTGCTGTCCGGAGGCAATGAGCGCTAGTACCCCCCTTCATCCTCACCCCAAAGTATGGGACATGCTGTCAACATCCACTTGAACATGTAGAGCAGATGCTTTTGATACATATGCGAATCAGGGGGTTTTGTCCTTGCTTCCTTTGTTGTTTCTCATTGGGTTGAGCTTCAAGAATGATTGGGAAACACAACAGCAGACTGTGAGCATGGATCCTCTATCATCATCTGCCATTTCTAGTTCTCATATGAATAGCAGTAAGTGCATACACAGGGCTTGGAAATGCACATCATAGTGCTGGAAACTATTTCCAGCAAAGGACATTGACTTGCTATTATCTCCAAATCTGGAAATTCCTTTGTTATTTCCTGCCTCTATATGGTCTCTATATAGAGACTCTATTCCTGACTCTAATATAGTCTCTATATTCTTTTTGATACCTAGCAACTAAAGTTTCATGCAGTTTTGGTTTCACATTCAACTTGGTTTTGTTGTTATTTTTTAAACACAAAATGCATCACATAACACATGGGAACTCAGCATGCACAAACCAGTGGTACTTGAAGACAACACTATAAATTCTTCAGATAACATATATCAGCTAGAATCATGCCTATTTGAATGTGAAGAGAATTAGAAAGCTCAGATAAAATTGATCACTTAGTTTGAAAATCTTTGTGTTCTGACCTCCAGGCAAAGCAAAATGGATTAAAAGTAATAAATAAAATCTTTTTTTTTTTTTTTTTTTTTTTTTTTAGATTGCAGCAGTGAAGCAGTCACAGTATCTATGTTTTATCAGCCTGGATTTCTGAAAATGTATCAGCGTCATTTATTCCAGTGGTAATATTGTATGCCCTATGCACTTTTGAAAGGCAGTGATAAGCATCCTGAATCTGTTTTCACCATACACCATCATCAGACTTCTCCCAACTCTCGGCAATATTTCTTAACAGTTAGATGTAATAAAATAGTGTCCCTCTCCAGAGGCGACTCATTACCCAAGCCAGCTGAAGGAGGTTATCAGACAGGTGGTATTAGTGCACAGTGACCTGTGAAGGATGTTAATCCAAGATGGAAGATCCCAAGGAGAGCACAGGAGGAGATGCCTGTAGCAGGGCAGCGCCCATTCACTCTGCAGCCAGCACCTGCTTTGAAGTGATTGTTTTCCTCAGTTCCTTTTCTTCTCCATATTAGACAGGGTGAAGCCACCTGCCAGGCTGTATGCAGCACCTCCCAGCAAAGCAGCAGGGAGTGAAAGGGCAAATTCCTCACTGCCAAAGAAAGGTTATTTGTGTGGGCACAGAGATTGGCAGCTCCTTGCTGATATCTTCCAGGTTACAGGAGTAGCAGGACTAATAATGATACTATGAAACTGCACTTTTTTTTTTTTTTTTTTCCGGTGAAATCTTTCTTTGCAAAGAGATTTCACACTGCTGAACTTATGTCTCTCTCAGCTTACCAAATAGCTCCTCTTTCCTTTTGTTCTGTATAGACCACAAACCTGTCAGAACAAAACCTCTTCCCAGCCCCCTCAACTGTATTCAGCAAATTTAACTTGGAGGGCTCCTGATTCTGACAAAAAAGTCCCCAGGCACCTCTGTAATTGAAATAACTTAGTTAAGCTACAGAAATTAAAAGGCAACAAAACAACTCCCATTCACGTTGCAGAGATTCAAACATGCTGACAGTACAGATCAGAAAGATCAAAGTGATAAAATTCCACTGGCTCTGTGATTGCCTCTTAGTTTGTATGGTATACCTTTTCAAAATGGCACATAGACAGATTTCATGTTTAACAGGAAAAGCATGGATAGCAAGCACCGCATAAGTGCAGGGTTTCTTTCAAGAGAGAGAGGTAGGGGAAACCCGATGACTCTGGCCAGAGATCCCCCAAGCTTAGGTGGCATTCAGGAATGCTTCACCCAAGGGATACCACTGAGTACAACTGGCAGAGATTGAGCTCATTTTTACCTGCACTTGAAACAACCTCAAGATCTGATGATTGCATTATCACAATATTGGACTTGAGTTAATCACTCCGGATGTAACTTTTTAAATATAGCTTCTGGCTGGCAATAGAGGAAACCTGCCTTTTGGGTCCCTAGCAGGAAGTTAGTAGGAGCACAACCGCGTGATGCAAAATGGAGTGATATCACTGTGCCAGCCCAAATTTCACAGAAACACAAAGGTTGGAAAAGACTTGCAAGATCATCCAGTCCAACCATCCATGTATCACCAATAGTTCTCACTAGACGATATCCCTCAACACAAAATCCAAATGTTCCTTGAACTAAATTTATATTGCTGAGAGACCTAGCTAGGTAAGGAGCACTGACTTCTCAGAGATGAACCATAGACTGAGGCTCATAGCTGGCCAACAACAGCAATCTAAATCATTCAGTTTAGAGCACTGCATATTCACTTCAGTCTGAGATGGCTGCACAGACACCCCCCAAAGCAGCCAAATGTCTGTCTTGCTTGTCTTCAAAACTTTCCTGCCTCCTGTCAGGATAGCATAACTATTCTTAGAGAGTTATTGGAAGCAAGAATAGAAGGCCACTGGTAGAAGAAAGGATTGCAAAACCTAGTATCCTATAATGGATTAGAGCCATTCTGAAAAATCACGCTGGACTGAGCTTTCAGCCCCTTTCCTCATAAATATCAAGGGCAGTGTTGAAAAATGCATGTTCCACCATCACTGAGAAATGGGCAACTTCTTTCCATTTCTCTTCCATTTGCTGGGTAAACAGGCCAATCGCAGAGTCAGCAGCCATGGCAATTTCTGAATCAATATTTATCAGGCCTTTCTCCAACTGCTATTTCATGCCTCATTGGTCAGAGAGCATCCTCTCCGAGTGAGCCAGAAAACCCTGACCTTGCACACGGCAGAGGAGCTGCCTGAGGATAGCAAGGCAGAGCAGAGCAGCTCCTCTGGCTAAAGCAAAAAATAAAAAATTCACGTGAGTGTCATCATGGCATCACACATCACTTTTCTATGCCTTTCCTTTATCCCATCCCTTCTCTCAGCGTCAACCCTTGAAGTGAAAGCTTCATTTAAGAGCACTAAACAAAAAGCTTGTTCATTAGCGAAAATCAAGCTACATGAAAGGGACTTTAAAGCCCTGGATACCCGCAAGGGAGTGTTGTTAGTTTTCCCCTCTGTATTTATAATGACACAGAAGATTGATTCCTTCCTACCCCACCCCTACATATAGTAAATGCATTCTCAATTATTCCATCAAAGAAAAACAACTGCAACAATTAGGGGGAAGAGAAACTGACAGAAGGAAATGCGTTTGGAGGCACAAATATACTTTATTCTGGTACTAGGAGGCTACAGAGAGCAGCGACTCCTGAGGGAGAATAAATACTGTAAGATCGCTAGAAAACAGATGGCAAAAAATCAACCATCAGCTTGGGGACATTTGACAGAAAGTAAAGTATAGCTCTTCAATTATCACCATATATTCCTTATAAATATACAACACAGATAAAGCAAGAGGTAATAAAAACTTGTTATAAAAACAAATATTTATTTCTATCATTACTTGAAGAGATGAAGTAGTGTCACTCACATGTCCTTTGAAGTCTGTGGGATGTCTCCAGATCCCATTCAGTTAATTTGATTAATTGTGTGAATTTAGTCCAGGAAAGATTCATAGTGCCATGCAATCTAGTATTACAGCATGCGCCTCTGCTGCATCCTGACACACCTGCAGTTTTCTGGAAAAACACATGTACCTGAGCACAACATCCAGAAGGCTGAAGGTGAGGAATTGTTCCTGTCAGAAATGGACTGAAAATACAATCGAAGTGCAAATATGAAAGATCAGAAAGGGGTCATTGCTCTTTTCAGTCTTAAGAAGAGGAGAATGCTTCCTGTCATACAAGGAATTTGGGTCTATCAGTTTGGTCTGAGTCCCAAGTTGAGCAGAGAATTTGTTTGTTTGTTTGTTACGTAGCTGTAACATAGATGCCTTCTGTTCTCTGCGCAAGTCCATTATTAAAAACAAAAAATAATAGGCAAAATTTCTATGCACATTTTCTCCTGTTACTCCTCTGAGAACTTTTTTTTGGTTGATTGGTTGGTTTTTGTTTTCTTAAAGGATTTATCAAGACCTTACTCTGTTCTTCTCAACTTTCCTAAACAGGTCCTGCATGGTCTTTCTTTGGTGCCTGACTCTTTCCTGAGTTCTGCTCAAAGAGCATTTCACTACGTTTGAAATATTACACTTCACTCTGCATTTGAAAACTGCTTTCTATTTACTCAAAGGTCAGGGAAGGGGATTTTTACCATGGGACAGCAGATGTCAGATTCAAACTACTTGAAGTAACACATCTTGTCATCACCTTGTTCTCTGAGGAGAGGCTGCTGCCCATGCACACCTGACCCAAAGACTCCACTTACCACTAAGGAGCCTGAACTGACCTCACAACCTCCTCCATACAAGTTTGCCTCCAGTTAACCTATGTTTCATGAAGTTCCCCATTTGAATTCTGACACCCAGAATTCTAGGCTTTTAGTTGCTTTTGTATTTATCTGATGCTCACAATGCTTTCCACATTAGCAGTGTCAGTGAACTAATGGGTTGTTTGTTATTTCTCAGATCACTGGTCAAGGCCTTGAACAGAACAAGTCCTCTGGCAATACCCATCCCTACCCAGGACTCTGCTTCTCAGCATCACCCCTACCATTTCCTACTTTCCTACCTATGCATCTTCCTGCTTACTCACAGGCCATGTGATAGCAACTCCATGCATGCCATTGTAAATGTATTTGTCATCACTTTTTCTGTGTAAAAAATGCTTTAGCAAAATTCCAAGTGTGTGACATTTTCTGCATTTCTTTCAGACAATTATCACCATATTTTCCTTATACATACATAACACAGATAAAGTTGTCACAGCAATTGAGAAAAAGTTTATCAACTTTATTCTAAATAAGCAATGAAATGAGGGAAACCCAGACAGCTGCACATTGTCTCCAGCCACACTCTTACCTGCAACTCCTGAATGTGACTCTGTGTTCTCGGGCTCATTCTGCACCTTTTCTTGTTTCACACAGTGGCACACCAGGAGGGCAGAATGCACCATAGACCCACGGAGCTACTGTCTGGCCAGCTAGAATGCCTGTGCTAAGCAGCCAGCTGGTTCCTACCAAACAAGAGCAGAAATAACCATGCTCTTCTCACAACAGAGGCTCTAACAGATGCCTACTGCTCCCACGAAACTCACAAGGACTTGATAATTTTGCCCCCTACTTTGTTTCACTGGTATAAATTGATCTGTGGGTTCTAAAGTTATTAGAAGGCTGTATCTAACGGATAACACAATTCCCCAAACCACATCCCTGAAGGAACTGGGCTAAAAACATCTTTTTGCTGGTCCATATGTGTGCATGCTTGCAGCGACAGACATTTGGGACTCAGGTATGCTGGCAGATGCACCTGCTCACATCCAGAAGGCTCAGCAATCCCTACAGTCAAGCTCTGCACATGGTCAGGATTAAGCATCTGTAGTAAGGCTGAACTCTTTACACTCTACTGCACTGGATGAGAGAGATATTTTAAAAGGTGTGTTTGGATGAGTTTGGATGACACACATTGGCTACTGTTTGGGTGAGAGAGTACCAAAATATCGTAGGTGGGCTTCCTAGCCTAACATTCATTAGCAAGCCCAAAAGCCACAGGCTGAGCTCTACGAGAACAGTGAGATGGACCTTGGTTACAATAAAAGGAGGAACAAAGAGGGAAAGATACAAGGCTGACTTGTCTGTCACATGTTTTTGACGAGGCCTTGGGCAGGTGCCTTAGCCTATGTACTCTGTTCTACAACTTTCCCATCTGTCAAACAGGAGAGAGAAACAGTCTGCTTCAAGCAGACACTGCTCAAACGCATTAGTGCTTATAGACTACTTTGAGAAATTCTATTTATTTATTTTTTAAGATGAAATTTTGAGCCATCAACTTTCAACAGCACAGTGCACAGACAATAGAGGCGTGAAGTTTTTCGAGCTTTTCGAGTTTGCTGTGGCACCTCAGAGCTCTAGGACAAGATGCTTCCTCTGGACAAATAGGTCTCGCTGACTTGCCTTCCCCAGATGATTCAGAAGCTCTGACTGATGCACAATACCAGTGTTATTTTTCTGCAGTTGGATTCTTCCTCCACCCACGTCTGCAGAAAGGACAGATTTATTCCTATACATGGCTACTAGCTCAGTGCTCCTGCCGATCACAGCCCCCAGATGAGGCTCTTGTGTTTGACCTTCACAGGCATGAGTCAAACAGTGCAGTGTGACCAGCGTGCAGCACGTCGTTCATGAGCACAGCAGTGATGAGGTTACCCAGACCACCAGCCAGCCACATGACTACAGCATCCTAAAGAGCTTCCAAATTGAATCAAGGATAATAATATTTTGGTGACTCAAGAGAGAAAAACCTTTCGTCTCAGAACAAATTTCCTTCCCTGTGAAATTAAGACCTTCTGATTTCAGTTTCACCTCTTCTGCTGCTGCTGAAAGGAAGCTGCTAAAAGCACAGGTGACATGCGGTGATGCCTTCTCTGGGGGTAGACAAAGCTTCTGAATAAACAGACAGAGGGATAGGGTACAGCTTATTCTCTGAATACCCTGAAAAGCAGAGTATTTTCCTTTGTCCATTTTCTCTTACCTCAAATAATACCTGTCTTGGTCAGAGAGTTCTTACTGCAGAGACGCATTTCCTTGCTGGAGGCCAAACAGACCCTTCACAGAACAGACCACGTGACTGTATGTTTTTGCGCTCTTACTACTCATGGATGTTTATGGGTAGCATGCAAATCATGTGACCATATATGAATGCACTGAGAGGATGGAAACCTGATGCCCACATCTTAAAAACAGTGAAGTTGTGATCTGGGCCCATACACTTTGGCCTGCCATGAAAAGGGAAAAATGAATCAAAAATACATCAGAATAAAAACCTGTTAAAAACTTCCTCAGGCAAGGAACATGGCAAGAACTAAAAGCTTTGATGGCATTTAGGCTTCCAGCAACACAAATCTTGTCTAAAATAAAGTAGTCTCTAGACTAGGTAGTCAGATAAGACAGTGACAGATCAGTAGTTATAAGTTCATGATCTTTCAGATGAGACATAAAACAGGGGTCTTGACCCTGTGTGATCATTAAAGACCTCATAACACTTTTTGCAAAAAGAGAGCTGTTAATCCCACTGGTCTGGAAACAATCCAATTTAGATAACTACCTCAATCAATCTTACGGATTCGTCTAAATACAGTACCCTGCTCTCCAGGCTAAAATACCACATAGCGTTTCTGTGTGCTATAATACATGACTGAGTCCTTCCTACCTCAGCATTAGGTGAAGCAATCCACGTGTGCACACTGCCTGCTGCCCTTACAATGAGGTTATGAACACTAATGCTTCTAAGGAACATGGAAGCACACAGGGCAACAGGTGAGAGATTTATCATGGACTTCAGCATGGTTCCATTTTCATTAAATCCATGTACATAAGAGTGATCAGAAAATAAAGATTGCCAAATATTAGGTGCTAACAGATAAATCACAAGTGTAATAGAGTAGAACATTTACACATTTGCTGTTGAATAAACACATACAACAGCGTCCAGGGAGATAGGGAGAAGTTCAGGATAGCTCAATATTGCTCGAGATAACAAAGCCAAACAGATGGTCAGCAGGTGGTCTTGGCAAGTAAATTTTCAATCATCAGAGCAAGATTTTTTGATAGAAATTAAGGAAAACACACAGGTTCATCCCAGGCACACCAGCTAACACCCAGGATGCCTCAGAAGCATACATTAAGTCCAAAGCTTCTTTACAAATAGTATTACTGAGGGGCCTCAAAACTCCCCGGAGTTCATCAAATATGGAAATCCATAGGAGTAGATGGGAGAGCAGAAAAAGCAAATAACAGAAGCTTCAACTAGGCTATGTAGTGAATGCTTAGTCTCCAGTGCAGTGGACAGATCATCCCTTAGAAGAGTATAGCAGCAATAAAATCCTGAAGGCACACACAGCTTGATCTGCAGAAGACATGGAATACAGATGTAGCAAAATGGCAAGGGATCTTTATTTTAATAAAACTGTAAGAGCACAATCACATCTGTCACCAGAAGAATTAAGTTTTGAAACAGCCAGAGTCTTAACACAAGCATGCCTGCACACACAAAAAGGAATGTTTGGGCTAGAGTGTGCCTCTGGGTATTAACAGCAAAGGCTGCCTTTGAACTGAGCTCTCCATCCAGAACTGTCTGCCAAGAGAAGTATGCTATCATTTTGCAGTTAAAGGAAGAGGAAAGCTTGTTATCAAAGAAGTGCTCAATTATGGTTACTTAGAGCAGTTACCTCCCGTGATCCCTTGGCATTACCAGGCTGAAGCAGTTTCTCATTGTGAAGTTTGCCTCATTGTTGCACACAGAGGATAAAAGCACTTGACTTCCTTCTTTATGTATGCAACCTTCCAGTAAGTCTTTGCCCTCTGCAGCCAGGAGATTACACCCCCATCCCCAAACAGGACTCCCTCACACTCACTCATTATTGCTCCTCTCTCACAGGTGGCAAAGCTGATGAGTCAGAAAGGCACCAGCAATGTTTAGCTTACAGTATGCAGTAATGGGAATATTTTCCAGTTACTGATTTTGTACAATTTGATGCTGTGAAATGTGGTTACCTAAATAAAAAAGATTGAACTAAACCAATCATACTCTAAGAACCTCCTATGCTAATCCATTCTTCATAAACATTTGGTATGGATAAAAATTTGGTAAAGATGAACCATGAACTAAGAATTTGATTTTAGGTACAATTTGACACCATCAAAGTTCAGCATAGCATGAGAACAAGGTGGAAATATCAGCAAACTGGGAAAACATTCTGCATTAAAGCAACTGTCAGCCCAGAAGTTGGGGGTGCTCTGACAGGGATCTCCTACATCATGCAAGATTATCCTACCTTCAGTCTATTGTTTTTTCTAGAGTGCATCATATTTTCTCTTTAATTTGGACCAGAAACTGCATGTTCCTGGCAAGGTTTAAAATGTCTATAAAAATGGCTTTTTCTGTTTAAACAAAGGCCAAGAACTCCATGCTAGCTACAGGCTTTCTTCTTTCTTCCATCTGCAGTGAACTATAAGAAGGACCAAAATAAATATTTACGTAAACCAGTAAGCAAAGACTGCTGACTCAAAGGAAAAAGGTAAGTTACAAAATTTAGAGTTGTTTCTTAACCTCTAGAGTTACTTGGTAGCAGAAGGGACTGGTGGGCAATCAGTTTGTTGCCCCTAGGAGAATACTGACAATTACACATTAGCTCTAGGGGAGTTCTGCAAAATGCACATGGCTGCACCTACTGACTTTTCCAACAGTACAGTGCTGGGTTGTTATGGCACCGGTGTACACTGACAGCAAAACCACTTGATTCATGAAAAGCTGGAGTAGCTATCTATCTATAAGTGCTGCTGTAGAGATATCCAGGTTCTGAATCCTACTTTTAGCTTGCAAATTGCCCTTTAACAAAAACAAATAATAATCCACCACTGAAATCTGAGCTTCAGAGATGACTATAAAAAGTAAAACTTGCTGATGAGAGCTCATGGTAAAAAAAGAACGGTCAGCAAGCCCATACTTTCCTCCAGAAATAACATGTAACAGTACTAAAAAAGACAGAAACACACTCAAAAGTTCACTTAACATTCCTGTGCTCCTCCCACTTCTTTTATCAGTGGACAGACAGTGGGAGGGCAGTGGCAGCTTCTGCTCAAATTACTTCATCGATCCAAACTTGATCAATCTCAGAGGAGACAGAACCGGGAGGAACAAAAATGAGCTGCCATCTGTGGCGTGTGGTACAACTAAGATTTTGTGAGTGAGCTGACATGCATGTCAGACAAGAGATGCATGATACTTTAACAGAGAAACTTTTGTATCGCTCTATATTTAATTTTTATAATCTAAACGAAAGAAATATTGATGCCAGGAGCAGCGAGCTGATTTTCTGTGAAGAATGCTAACAACTATCTTGACAGTTGCTGCACAACACATTAGCATGGCTGTCATAGCATCTCCACAAAGTGACACAGATCAACCCTGCCTGAAACTACAATTCACTACCAGCAACACACACCTGGAGGTAATTGAGAGCTCTTCACATGCCTGTTTATTGCAGAGGAGTTTGGACAAGATGACCTCTGAAGGTCTCTTCCAACTCTAAGAATCCTATGGTTCTACTCTCTAGTACTCCAAAGAGATCAAAAAGCATGCTGAACACACACAGTGAGGGAAGCTGCTAGCAAAAGCCCATCTGTACTGGAAAAGTCCAATACGTTGTTTTTAAGATATATTCATTGATTTTATGCAGTAAAAGTTAACTGTGGAAGCAATAATAGAAAAGTCACTTAATTCGCAAGCTTCAGTTTTCCCTTTAACAGACAAACATAACATTAATTACTAAAGCGTCATCACATCTCTGACAGAACAGACCCAAATAGCGCAGTGCTTACACCATTTACGCAATAGTCAATCTAAACCTTAAAGTTATAGCTCTTTTTTGTCCTAAGAGTTCCAAGTAGGCACAGCAGAAGCATTATTTATTGGTATCTGCCAAGACCTTCAGACAAGAAGCCATTGAGCTTCCACCTGGAACTCAGTAGCAGCACCTTTGTTCTCCAGTTAAACTGTTGTGCTACTGAGTGCTTCTGCACACAGCCAAAGGAGCAAGAACAGATGAGAGCAGCTACAAGCAATAAGAATTCAAAACAGAAAGATGTAGACCAGGAGGGAAAGAAATCCTGATAAAAGACAGCTGGGAAACTCAAGAGAGGAGTACAGAAAGAGAGGGACACAGGAGAGAGTAGAGAACCACAACCTCAGCTCTGCAAGAAGCCCAGAGAGAACACAACCAAAAACTGAGCCACTGTCCACGTTCCCCTGCTTTGCTGGGTCCCTTGGCTGCTAGGACCAGGCTGTTCCCACCAGGGGGTCCCAGGGCCTGCTAGAACCCCTCCATGCACCCAGGGCCCTGCAAACCACCCCAAAGTGAGGGTGAGCACTGTGCTGGGGGGCCTCAGTAACTCTTCCTCCTATGAGGCAAGCACGAGGTAACCTCCAGTGCAGCTCAGGAACACAACCATCACCTCGGCAGCACAAAATCCTCCACAACCCCAATGAGAATGTGCACAGGTGCTCTCCTTGCCCGCCAGGCACAGAGCAGCCCAGTCCCCACCACACAAAACACATAGCTACTAACCTAGCTCATGGCATCCACAGTTCCACCAGCCACTCCGCACACCAAAAAGCAGAAAAAAAATAGAAGAGATGCAGTGCTTTCCTCCTGCTTCTGCTGCCGATCCCTCCGCAGCTCACTGAGGGCTCAGGTGCCCCTGCTTACCTGCCCCGCCGCAGCTGCCTCCCCTCAGCGTGGGGGCCGCCCTGGGGGCAGCTGGCGCCACTCAGGGCGTTCTGGAAAGGTCCACCCGGCCCCCACAGCTCTGCGCTGGCTGTTCCACCAGGAGCTGCAGGTAGGTGCTGGGGGGTCGGCAGGGCTCACAGGTGGTCTCCAGAGCCAGGTGGCGGTCAGCATCTGCTGACTGCGCCTCAACAAAAAACTAAGAACTCGACCCAAAGGCAGAGCAGGTGTTGCTTGGTTTAAAACGACCTTTGTTGATTAGCAGCCTGTGCACCACAGCGACCACTCAGAGGCAGGGAGCACAGGAGGGATGTCTCTGCAGGGGGTCCTCGGGCCAAACAGCTTTTAAAAAAAGTTTCTGAAAACTAGGGCAAAGGCCAGTAAACTACCCCTAAGTTACTTATACAAGGAGTATCAGAGGGCCACCTCTGTAAATGATGGGAATAAATGAACTTTCAAGAATGAGAAGAAAACGTATTTTGCCCCAAATTCAGGTGAGCTGGAGGCACAAGCTTGTTGCAGAGATCTATAAGGAGAACGCTGTAGAACTGCAAAAGAGCAAAAGCTGCATTTCTGCTGTTCCTGACCTGCTAAGGGATGTGTGTCTGACCTGCAGTGTATTTGTACACCCAAAACTCACAGCTGGCTCCGTCTCTCCATGACTTCAAAAGCAAAAGGTTTTCAGAATTTGCCTGATACTAAGTAGCCAGACAGAAAACATTAGTAAATCAATGGATTATTACATTCAACAGCCAACTGGAAGTGGTCAATACATACAGTAGAATGCAACTGTAACCCAACGTATAACGCTTCAAGCTTACATCACTGACTTAAATATCCCAAACACTGCTTCTTACACCGGGGTTTTGATTTCTTTCTTGCCCAGCTCTCTCTGCTACACGGCTCAGTCCTACCCCCACGTGGAGCACTGCTGCTGAGCTGCCTGTTTCTCTGGGAGCTGCTCAGCAGAAGCAGGCCATGCCACCAAACCCAGACCCCAGTCCAGGGAATCCAAACCACTCGCACTGTGGAAGGGTCGCTCAAATCAACTGTTTCTTCCAGAGGTAATTCTTAGCAATAACTCACCTGAAAGTTCACTGAACTCTCCGCATTTTCTCCCACAGTATATTTAAAAACGCAGGAAGTTCAAACTAAGTTTAAGGGTTTTTTGTTTTAGTACCAATCGTACTGCAAGTGTGAAAGTTTGTACTTAAACTAGAGAAAGCAATGCCCTCTAGTGTTCTGCAGAGAAATCTGGAAGAATGCTCCCAAAAGCCTTACAAATTTCAAGCTTGAAGCTGCTGTAACTGTCTTAGTCACAGCCAAAGTTTTGAAGTCTTACAGCTAACACGCAACTGCTTAAAATGCTCTGCAAATAAGCAGAACTGCTTGGGATCCCTTCCTTATATTTCCGATGCCTGCTGCAGAATCCTGTCAGAAAATGGAAGTATTTTGTGGGCATACACTGATGGCTTGAGAAGCATCTGGGAACGAGAGGAGTTTTCAAAAACTGATCCCTTCCTCATCAGAGTTCACAAAATAGATTTATTACATCTCTTCCCTTTATCTCCAAATATTATCTGTAAACAGTTGGTTTTTTTTACTGCTTTCCCATTGACACACAAGGTTTTTTTTACTGCTTTCCCTTGCACCATGTACACACATTTGGCCTAGTGACTCACCCTACCTCACAGCATGTGGCACTCCGAATGTATGGATGAACTGCAAACAGAGCTATGAAACTGAAGAGGTTTAAATAAAGAGTAGAGCATTCTCACTGTTCCACAAAAACTACAGAACTATCAAAATGTTTATTTACATCCATACAGATTTCAAAACTCAACTTCACATCACATGAAGGACTGAAAGAGGTTTTTAAAAACTGGAGGTCAAAAGAGCAGAAGATGAATTCCTTGCTGATGGCAGTTCTTAACTGGGCATCAAGGAGTCCTTAAATTTTACTGTGAAGTTACTCTCCAAAGACAGCTGCTCAGACTTAAACCATCTAAAATGAAAGCCTGCATGCCTTCAATTGAACTTTTAATAACAAATATTTTTAAAATAATTTAACAATAGAAGTCACAGTTGATCACTCGGTGCTTTATTACATTATGTGCTATTAACCTCAGCAGACCAAAAATTGCAATAGAAAAGATAGCAATAATAATAAAAAATTAAAATGGCACATCAATTACACCCATGTCCTATCTGAAATAAGGGGACAAAAAAGGTGAAGCTTATCTTCTAACCTAAGGGGCACTGGTAGAATTAGAAAATTGTCTGGTAAGTAGAGAGAATCTGAAGTCTTCAGGATAGGCATCACGGTGCACCTCCCAGAGGAATTTATTCATAATAACAATAGAAAAGAAATAACAAGCTTTGTTCATAGAAGTTCTCCAAATAAAAGCCTGCCAGACTGACTGTAGTTCTACAAGAACGACTGGATATAAACGAAACATCCACCTCACTGAGATTACACTTAAAGAATAAATTCTGGGCTTGATCTGGCACATGTGATGAGTCTTTTAGGGCACTACATTTGTAGCCCTCGTGTTTGAGGCTGCAGTACTGAGTTTGGATGTAAAATTGGGATCAAATAAGCCTTTTTTTAAGAAAAAAAGAAGAAGAAAAAAGTTCTAAGCTTAGGATCTCTGCTTCAGAATTTAAATTACATTCCCCCTTCCTCAGAAGGGAAACAATGAACAATCAGATTATTTTTTTTTCCTCTAATGGGGAGTGGTTAATATTCTGCCTACAACAAAATTATTTCAGATTTTGTTATATACGTAACTAAATAAGGGAGAAAAGAAAGCAGTTTAGAGGCTATCCAAACGACAACCAAGGTAGAATGACCAGTGTTTATACCAATGCATCAGGATCTGTTGTTTGTTAGAGGTATGACACAATAAAATCAGACTGGTAATGTGCACAGAATACAATCCTCAAGAAATATCTTGGAGAACCAAAATTAAAACAAACAAACAAACAAACAAAGCCCTCAAAGAATCAGTTTTTTCCTCCTGTGTTGTCATTCTATTTGTTGGGGGCTGCGGGGGAAGGAAACCACTCAAAATCCAGGACACAAAAAAGCGAGAGAACGATCCCGGGAAGACAGACATCATCATCAGAATTCACAATCTCCTGTTGGAGTTAATGAAATGTTGTTTGGTTTTTTTTTTCCTTTTTTTTTTTTTTTTTGTTTATTCATAAGTCCAGTGCCTCTTAGACACATTCTCACCTCCTTCAAGATGAAGCAGAACAATCTGAAAGAGAATTCTGGAAAATGTTCTCACATTCATAAGAAAGAGACCACATACACATATCGTCATATCTTGAGAAGATCTGTGCTGTGCACTAGGGCTGGGAGCACTCTATCAGTGTTTCACTTTGCAGAGATACCAAGAGTGTCAAAGAAAGACACTTCAACAATCTGAAATGTGCATATTTTCATCAGTGAAGCATAATTTTCTTCTGCTCTTCCCCCTAGCTGTCCTCTTCTAAAAGTGTTTGGCTATGAGACAAGCACTGGTGTGTTCTCCTTATTGTCTCTTTGCGTCACCATCTGCAGGTACTTCAGTCGTATAGGAGGGAGTTGCTCATAAAGGTCAAAGCCCAAAGGGCTCTCTGCATTCAGCAGTCTATAGTAGAGAAGGTGCTTTTTCAAGGTCTGAAGAGAGAAACAGCAGCCATTAGACATGTCTTAAAAGTACAATCTAATCTTTTTTCCTACTTCTGACACAACAAAGTCAACCTGACAGACAATGCAGCTACCACATCCAACATATTTAACTGCAACACTTTCAATAGAAGAGCTATAAAAGAAGCAGTTTCTTCCAAGAAAGTCTTTTGATTTGCATGAGTTTTCCTCTTCTAAACTCTCTCCTCAACAATCTCTCTCAACAGTCCCTTGCAAGAAGCCTCAATGGGGTTCTGAGTGGGAACTTATAACAATGGACTGAAATACTAAACATAAAGGACAAAATTACACAGCTCTGTTACACAAATGATAAAATTCAGCAAGATCTGCTATGGTAAGGCAGGATGGAAAGGTGAAAAATAGAAACTTAATATCTGTTTTGTTCTTCTGTGGGGGAAGCATCCAACTAAATGTTAAGGGAGGTCTGTGCTGGCTGCCCTGTAGGACCTATCACTATGCAGAAAAAAACACTGCTTGGGCAAGAAGCATGGAAATAGAGTTGAAGAAATTCATGGAATCATTGATCTATGTTCCAGAGGGCTCATTGTGTAGAGTTTAATCGTAACAAGAACTAGATAACACTACTGGTAGCTACTGCATGTTAAAATCCTGCTGCTAATCCTCTCATTCTCAAGTTAGCAAAGTAGATAAACAACAATTTCAAAAGCCAAAATGCAAATCTGTGAGAGTACCGTGCCTGAAAAACCATAGCCCCAGTGGTGCACATTGATCCTTACATATCTTACCTCATCCACCAAGAGCCAAGTCTTTCGCAGCATGCTTTTCCGAGCAGCATCAGCCTCCTAAGAACAAAGCATATACTTCAATTAATATGGCACAATGCCATCACTGACCACAGGTCATGCAGCACTCTAGAACAATGCTATACTTATTAAGATGATGGTCCAAAGAACAGCTTGTTCTATCAAAAAAGCCTTAAAGTGGCAACCACTTGGGTCCTTCCCTCTCCTCCTTCCCTTGTTGACATCTCAACAATAAAGTAGAATTGTAGATCGGGGGAAAAAAGAGTTAGCAGGAGGAACCAGTGCTAGAGATCTGAGACCATGGTAGGGCTCCTGCTTAGTTAACTGGGGCAGTGAGTTATTGAAAGGTGAAAGGAAAAAATGCTCCATACATTTAGACTGTCCCTGGCAGAGGCTAAGACTATTACAAGCCCTCTCTGTATGGTCAGCAATTTCATTACACGTGCTTCATTCTTTCCTTTACATTCACCCACAGATGCTTAGATTCTGTTTCTGTAGGATTGGCTATGATTAGTGCAAGCTTCTTAGGATATTACAAACAACAGTGGCTGTCTACCTGTGTGGATTCCAAATTTCAGATCTCAGACAACTGCACAGTCCTCTACACATACTTATAATCTTTGTTTTCAAGTCCAAGGTGGGTGATCCATCAACAAACCACAATGGATGCTGGGGAACACCAGATG
The DNA here is from genome assembly GCA_035772895.1 of Perdix hodgsoniae. NCBI lineage: Eukaryota > Metazoa > Chordata > Aves > Galliformes > Phasianidae > Perdix > Perdix hodgsoniae. The sequence continues at coordinate 25,770,436 of JAPSGF010000001.1, read as the reverse complement.
CAAACTCCAAAGCTCCCGGCCCTGAAGCGCTGATATTCCTTACCTACCTGAGTTGTGCTGTCTTGGGAGAAAATAAAGCTGTTCACATGAGCCACGGCCACCACATAAAGAACAGGGCACCAGGTGCTGCGCAGTGCACCTGTGACCAGTGCTCGGAAGTAATGTCGCAGGAGGTTCAAGTTATCCTCAGGAGGGGAAGTATATCGCTCAAGAGGCACAGGAAACTGCAAGAAACCCAACCAAAAGGCAACATTACTTTCTGTGGCAGAATCTAAGCAGTGAGGACTTCCTCAGCTGTTAAGGCACATGCTGCCATATAACACGATGCATTTCAGTGGCACAATCACCATTTGGAGCAGGACCATTACTGCCCACACTGACTGATGTAACATGCCTTTCACAAAGTGTCCTCAAGATCTCTTCAGCGTTATGGATAAGTGTTTTAGCAGACAAGTGACAGTACTTGCTTTTTGGCACAGGTAGGAAAAGGTGTTTCAAAGTGAGAAGACAAAGTGCTTTCAGCAGCACTATATCTTCTGCTAATGTATCAGAGAGACTTACAACAGCCTATGCATTTAGCAAGAAAAGGAACATAGATATATATGCCAGAGTTAATGCTGCCGTTAAATTAAGCTTCCAACATTTTCTGACTTCACTGTCTAGCTTTGAAAAATAGGTTAGAATCACTTTTAATAACAACTCAATTTTGTTCATTTCTCCATTCTCCCGAAGTCCAAATTGTCATCTTCTACATTTTCACAAGTTCTCTAGGTCTAATGTTATGTATTTCACTTTGAAGTATTTTCTTTTCAAGACTAAAGAAAATCACTGATTCTACTCAGTTCAGCAACAGTTTTCAGTGAAAACACAGCATCTATGCTGAACTTTAGTCTTTGGCTACAAAGGCAAAATTTTTACTGCCCACTAAGGTAAGTTAAACATATCCTAAGACAAAACAAAAGAAAAAAACCCAACACTTCCCCCTAAAGTAATTTTGCTCCTATACTTATGAAACTAGAACATACATAGGGAAGGGCTACTGGAAGCATCACGAGCACCAAGAGAGCTTATCACAAGAAGCAGGCCAGAGAATCTTGGCTTACTTGGCTTAAGAAACAAAGACTCATTTGGCCATAACAATATAGAAAAACTGGCTGCAGGGCCACTACAACCAGAACACAAGCAATGCAATCACACGAGGCAAAGCGTATAAACTGCTAATTCACAATTTTTTTTTTTCTTTTTTTTAAAGTTGTCTTTGTATTAGCAAACTTTAGGTTAAGTCAGGCATCATATGTTATTTTGCAAGTGACAAAGAATTTAAAGCCAGCTGAATTCAATCTTTTTTGCTCTGCTCATTCAAAAGAAATGCACTCCTGCACATCACAGATAAAACTTTCTCAGCTAGTGACCCAGTCAAGCCCAACTCCAGCTCAGCCGACTGTAAACGTGGTCTGAGAGGAAAAATGTGTTTGCCCATGCACTGCATAGGAACAGATTCTCACCAGGCTGAGAGAAGAGTTAAGGGAAAGGTGACTCATGCAAGAAGAGCATGGGGTGCAGACTAGCCCTTCATACATAGAAGCCATAAATTAGGAGCTTTTCAGCCACTAGACCAAGCAGGATGTGGGACACCATCCACTGAAGACTGAACAATCTTATAGCTCCACCTTTCACATTATATGTATTATCAGCTCTCAAAACTAAGTTCAAAATCTTTCTTGAAAGGATTCTTTAACAAGGGCAATCTACAGGAACTGGACACTATTCTCCAGACTTACAATCAATAACATTGTTTCCCTCTCCAAGTCCAAGGTGATTACCTGCTGAAGGGGCACTCCCAGTGCCCGCAGGATACTTGTGTGCTCCCCAAAGACAGAGAGACGCAGATGTACACTGAAACGCTTCTGCAGAGGTAGAAGAACAAAGACTCCAAAGAGTGGATCTCCAAAGGAGACACCTTCAAACTGCTCCAGCAGACTTATATAGAGATCATGGAAGGATGCCAAACCAGGGAGTGGAGCATCCAAGTTCAGAGAGTCCAGAGCCTTGGGCTGGCAATACACAGAAAGAAGTGCAGCCGTGTAACAGTGGATTGGTGATTCCAGAAAGAGGTCACCACCTGTGAGGAAGATGCACATAAGTCGTGCAAGTTTGGCAGCTGTAGGGATGCTCTGAAGGGTTTTAGTACGCCAAGTTTCCAGCAACAAGACCCACTGGAGGTTCCAGGTCACAGTGTTGACTAGATCAAGTGGGAGAGAGTTCAGCACGGCCCCACGCGTCTCTGCATTAGACACTTTGTTGTAGAGGCTGATAAGTGGAAAGAACGGCCAGTCTGAAGGCAGGATGGGCCCTCTGACTTCAGGAAGCAGCATTGATTGGATGAGGTAATTACATCCTTGGTAGGATGCTTGGGAACGCACAAGGGCAGGCTGCAAGTGAACAAAATGAGAGAGGTAGCAGGAGCGAATGGCAGGCAGATTCTGATATGATTCTCTCAGCAGGGCACCACGAGTAGGCTTTGAAGAAGATGCTGCTGCAGAGCCAGGCTGTGACAGTTTGGCACTCGTATCCAGATGCAAGATATCAGAAAAGTCAGCTGCTTCTGGCCCTCCAGTTTTCCCTTCGCTGTAAGATAAAAGCAAACATCAGTCAATAAAATCCCAAACACATTAAGCATCAACTATCTTGATATCTACAGGAAATTCATAGAACTACACTTGGAATTACCAACACAAATGCATTAAATGAAAAACTTCTACACAAAGCCAGTGGTCCGGTGAGGAGGCTGCAATTCCCTATCCAGGGAGACAACCTACTTACCAGCACAGATGTCAAGGTGCTGAAGTGAAATACTGTACATCATGTAAGGCCACCCTGAATCAACAGGACAACTCCCACAGTGGTAGCTTTGCACAGTCAAAAGAACCACACAGACTGACAAACAGAAATTAAGGCAGAGGGGCTGTCAAACTTGTGTGCCACAGCCTCAGATCAGACATTTATCACGGTCTCAGATTATCTGCCAAACTTATGCAAAATGGCATATAGCAAGTATCTGCAAGGAGTGGGGGAGTGTGGGGAAGCTTTCCTTTTTAAAGGAAAATTTGCTGGAGATGTATGGTATTTCTTTGCAGCACACTGGTCCAATCTCCTACAAAGCTGCACCACTGCAAGTTTTAAGCTGATTGTGAGGAACAAAATAAAGTGCTACCATCTTGGTCAGATGTAGGATGTGTCACATTTGAGGTGCTCCATATTATTTCTAGTACAAGGTAGAATATACTATAATCAAATAAGAAAAAAAAAAATTGTGTAAGAACTTGTATAGTGAGGGTTAAAAGGAAGATTTAGTAAATTTTTCAGAATGGGTCAGGATGCCATGTGTTTCCTAGACTTGCTGCCATCAGTGCAGAAGATGCTGGACCTTAGTGAAAATCAGTTCTACCAGAAATCACTGGACTCTTGCCACTGAGGGGATCAAAAGAAATTGGTCTTATTTCTCAACATGTATACAACCACATTGCCAGTCTGACTAGGAGGCTCCATGACCTAAGAATATGCCAGTGAGCATCTGAAATTTGAAGTTCAAAAAACAAGACCAAATTCCACTGCCAGCATCTGCTTTTTCATCATTTTCAAGTCTTCCATGTACCACACTGAAGAAAACAAAAACATTAAAAAAAAAAAAGCACAGCTTACGGAAGAAACTCTGGATTAAAAGCAAGATCCAGCAGGATCTCATAAGCCAGATGCTCGCTCCCCGGCAACAGACGGCTCAGCAATGCCATGGCAACACAGTGATAGAGCGAGGCATGACGGCTGTAATCCGGACAAATGCCTGCCTGCACAGGAAAGAAACAGATAAAACCACTGTTTGTCAACAAGGCCATCAGCAAGGACTTGGGGGGAGGCAGCTGAGGGAGAGATCTCACTGGAAAGTGAGAGGCTGAAGAGGACCGCAAGAACAGCATTCTTGGTCAGCATTCACATAGACATCTTTCAGGAGTGTTGCTAGAAAAGTTGTTCTCACTCTAGCCCAAAGACAGGCAAAAATATAATTTTGCCATCTAAAGTATTTTGGATCTAAATCCCCACATCAGTAACTATAAAGATATTACTTGCTCATGGGGCAGAACAGTCAAGATAGCAGAAGACCAAATTTAGATCAGTTAGTGGAAAGACCAGCTGCCAGAGTTAGAGAAACTAAAGTGAAGTCAACTCCAGGAGTGAAAGAAATGGAAGAGCCAAGGATACCATTTTCCTAGCCAATACTAAAGCGAAGTACTGCAGATGATACTCATGGCGCAGCATCCATGCAGATGCAGGAGTTACTGAGGGGGGTGCAGTCTGCCAGCTTTGATGCAGATAATCCCTCAGGCCTTCAAAGCTCAGCACAGAGCTGTACTATAAAGGAAACAGAAATGGAGACAAATATTACTAACACAGTCGCACTTGGAGCAAAGTAAAACAGTCCTTTCTGAAGTCTACCATCCCCTGCTTTCCCCTTAAGAATTCCTGTTGGCTGCTAAGATTTTCAGAAATGGCCTGAGAAATATCTGTCCTTCTGCCACAGTGCTCACACCTATGTTCAACATCAGTAGAAGGAAGAAATTTCCTCTTTCGTTCAGTTTGATCTCATTTTTCTTTTTTATATATCCTTCAACCATCCCTCTTTCATTATGTGACACGTTCAGCCAAGCAGTTCTTTAACTGTTCTCAATGTTCTTTATAGCTCCATCCTTTAAGCTTCATCATCATTTGGCATCCGCTCTATAATCCCAGTTTCCCAGCATGAACTGGATATGGGAATTCAAAGACTCGCCTGTTCTGAAAATGAAGGTATTTATTTCCAAAATATTTTGATATTTTTATATTAAAAACACACCAGTTCAATTTTAATAACGTGGGATGATACAAATACTGATCTCCTTTCAAAGCATGCTATCATTCACACAGAACTCATAGTGAAAAAGTATATTCTCACCTTGCTGATTAGTCCTTTGTGAATATGGGTGATGCTACTGATGAGAAATAGGAGGGCAGTGAGGAAAGGGAAAGGTGACTTGGAGCCAACTAGGCTCAGAGGAGGTTTGCCTCCAGTACAACTCAAAGATACAATGCTGAAGACAGATTCAGGCGCTGGGGAACAGGACAGAGGGTTGCACAGAGCAGAACATGGCCTGTGTGAAGAAAGAATGAAAGAGATCAGGTCAAAAGCATTCATATCACTGAATATTTATCCTGCAGGAATGCTACTATCCAAACCATGCCACACGTTGTGGCAAAATGAAAGCCACAATGACTGCAAAATAGAAAGGAAAAGAACCAAAGCAGTATCAACAGTTGGTCAAGTAAGGACTGTCACATAAAAGCTAATGCCAGTGAGCTGTCACAGATTCTAGTCTTCAGCTATATTGTTCATGATGTGTGGAAATATTGATGCAGTGATGCATCTTTGATGCCAAACATTTGAAAGCTTTGGACCTTGATTAAAAAACCACACACTTCCCCACACACATATGTAGTAATCCAGGCTAATAAAGCTGCCCACATATTTTGGACATTTCAAAAATTATCAGACAGGCAAAGCCAAAAAGCCAGCTTATATCAAAACTGCCACTGCAAAAATGCTGCCTTGTGCGTCAGAAATTTTGGTGCTAGAAGTTTCAGAAGTCAGTACTCAGTCATGAAGGAACATGAGCCAGATTGCTGAGCATTCAAATACCATTTCAAATCAAAAATTCCCAGTGTCCCTTACATAAGAGTAGATGTTTCCCTCAATACAAGTCAAACTTCTCAGTTTACCCCTCTCCAGAGAACTGACTGTAGGGTGGTAGTGAGGCTCCCTCTACAGCAGAAAGAGGGAACATCCACAGCACTGAACAGTGCCCAGAGCCTGAGACCAAATTTATGTTTTCCAAATGTCTGAAGAGACGATTTGGTATCCAGCCTTTCACTTTCTCTCCTGGAGAGGCTTTCAATGCCTTTGTGGAGCTCTGCAAGAATTTATTTTATAAAAGTAGTTCATACGCAGCATGTGAATGGTGCATGGACTCCCACTGATGTAAGGACTCAAATTTACATTGCTTTGTTTTTGTTTTTAAATCAGGGAAATTAAAAAAATAATCAAAGCCAAGAGTGAATAAAATCTATTTGAAACTGATGTAAAACACAGCTACATAGAGAGGCAGGCACTGCAGCAGTATCAGTAGGCAAGGAGGAACTGGAGAACCTCTGCAGTAGATGCTTTGTGTTGTGAGAGGAGAAAGGACAAAGAAGGGGTGTAGACAGAGCCTTATTGCACAGTAATTCATCCAGCCTTCAGTATCACACATATGAAGTGCATATGTAAAGGGTAAATAAATGGGAAGGGAGAAAATCATCTAAAACATAACTGTACTTTCTGATGCATTCTAGGCCAACGTTAGAAAATTTCTTTGATGTGAGTGGATTCCCAGCTCCTAGAACCACCATGTTTCATGCCCTCCTGACCACATAGTACAGTATAGAAATGAAGCAATTAAATAATTTTACCTGAGCAAATCCCACATGCTGTGCATGGCTGGCTGGCTGAGCAGAGGCTGCAGCACCTCAGATGTCAAACGTTCCAATTCCTCTAAGCAGTCAACTGGATTGACTGATGGCTGCATAAAACAAGGGAAAACAGAGGAATGCAAAAATACACACTGATTTAGTTACGTTCTCTTCTGGTATCGTTATGACACACCACATCATCTACATAACAGTACTGCTGTAGGTTAGAGCTAGCTTAACTGCTGAGAGTATGAAAGCTTAGAGCAGGCACCTCAAGGTGTCCTCATACTCAAGTATTAGAACGCATCAGAGAGAACTCTTATTTGGCTGGAAGTAAGGTATGGGATCTTCGGGAGCAAAATTCCCTAAATGTAAATTTGTTCTATGTGGTTGACATCCCATTTCTTAACATTCGACCTATATGCTGATATTCTCATTTAACTTGGAGAAATCACAAAGGTGATCAGAACTACCTTGAGAAAACAGACTGGCATCCTGAGGGTTGCATGAAAAAAATAAGAATAATAATATTCAGCTGTATAGAGTGCAATTGACCTACCCATCAAAACAAGGCTGTGGATGAACACTGCACAGGGGAGGATCTGTGATTTTTAAGAGAACCATCCAAATTCTTCTGACCCTAGTAAGCAATATTCCAGATTGAACAAATAGGCTGGCACTTATTTTTTCACTATACTTTGTCAGAGAAATACTCATTGCAAAATCTGATTTTCCCCCAGCTGAAAGCTGTCTCCAGAAATTGGTCAGCAAAATCTAAATGTTACCCTTAATTCTTAGTAGTCTAGGAAAACTAATGGACCCAAACTAAGGACCTAATGACAGCAGGTCAAAGGAGCTAACTACCTTTGGAGAACTGAAGATATCTTTGAAAGACACGGGCAGCTTCCACCTTAGCCAAGGCAAATAAATTCATTTGTTTCAGGCAAATTTCAGAGGAGATAGAGAGGTCTGAATAAATATAGGCATTAAATTAGCCCCACATCTTGAAGATAACTCTCCCAGGTCAGAACTTGAGCGCATCAGCTGGGCAGTAAAAAGTAATCCTGTACTTATTCTTAGAACATGAATCTTTAAAGTAGCAAAAGTATAAGACACTGTATTTCCAACACTGATATGCCACCTTCAGAAAACTCTGTTAAAAAGATGGTTACATACTGCAACAGTGACCAGGTTACAGAATTTGACTTCCAGTATATGTGGGGCAGTAAATAAATTCATTTTTATTGCCTCCTGTCCAAAGTTCATATGGTATGATCCTCTATGTTCAATCTTCCTACAAGGTTATTGCAATAACTGTCCATATGCAGGATCTCAGACCATCACAGATGCAAAAATGTGCAACTTAATTTAGCCTACAAAGAGGAAGGACTGCCAAACTGAATTAGGTCATATTTACTGCATGCTGGGTATCTCTGCAGTAAATCAAATGAGTCATTGCACTACCACACTCCTTGATTGAGACTCCGAGCCCAGAAGAAATTAAGACAGTGACATTCCGCATTGCCAGTGTGAAAGATCAGCACCCAGCCGAGGTAACAGGTGTGGCAAACAACATCTAATTCTCATCTGTGCTCTTCAAAGCCTTCCTTTCTTTTTTCCCAGTTTTCAGTGGTAATACAGAAGCTGATACTGCTGACATGAAAAGACAACCTATGTTTTTCTGTCCTTACCTGTTGACTGCAAGCGCTGTAATAAACTCCCAGGTAGATCATATAAGTTGTGGTCAGAGGCTGAAGAATTTGCCAAGTTTCTGTCCAAGATATCACCTGCAGGAATTTTTTCATGCTGGTCTCCAGAAAGGGCTGTAAGCCTGATACTTGATTCCACGTTACTGGAGGAGGTGGAATCTGTTCACTGTCTTCACAGCTATTATTGAAACACAGCAGAAGAATGACACTGGATAGTGAGGATGCCTTGAAAACACTTCTCTCTAAAATATCATTTTAATAGCAAGATTTCTAGTTACATGTAGCATGGAAGACAGATGACTAATGACAGCTACTAAGGGAGAAACAACTTCTCACATTCCCACAGACTAGAGCAAATCATTTTAGACAGAAAAGTCAAATGAGAAACTATACGTGAAAGCTAAAGTTTCTTCACCTGCATTACTCTCTCCTTAGCTAAGCTTTGGTTTTACTGAATGTTACCCCATTATCCAATAAAACTAGCAAACCCACAGCCCACTTTTCTTAATCCTGATCCATCTTGTTCTCCACAGTTTCTTTCCTCCAGACCTCAGAGAGGTCATTTCCTTTTTCCCTGAAGGAAAAGTCAAAGGAGTTCTCTAGTTCATTCTGCTAAATGCAGATTTTTACCCCTCCATCTTATCAGGCTAGCAGGCATACAGCTACCTACCAGTCTTCAATCTACCTCTTCTGTCCTCGTGTCAAAAGCAACACATCCCACCATGCAGGGATTCACAGGTGGGACAGCACACCATATGAAATAAATGAATAGAGAAGGGTAAAGCCAGGTCTCCTAACTGAAGAACTGCTCAGATGCACAAAACAGGTGACAGAGGCCTTACCTGCTCAGCTTGGCTTGCAGCTCCACCGTGCAGCCTGCAGTTTGTGTCACATATATCAGCAGAGTAACCACTGCAGCAGCTCGCTGGACAGATAACTCAAACATGGGGTTCTTCTCATGGCTAGTGCTGAGCAACTCAGGCAGGGACTGCAGTATCCTCACCAGCACAGGATAGAGATCCCTATGGTTTAAAATACAAAATGAAGTTGGAAGTAGTCCAACAGCCTGTTCAAGCTTAGTCAGCTAAAGCAAGTTTGCCTAGGAACATGTCTGGTTAGGTTTTGAATATCAAGGATGCAGAGTCCAGTCTTTCTGAAAAATCTGTTCCAGTGTGACTATCTCCACAGTGGAAGTTTTTCCTTATACTTAAGAGAAATTCCCTTCATTTTGATTTGTAGCCACTGCTCCTTGTACTTTTCCTGCTATCACTGGGAGGACCTGGCCCCTTTTTCCCCCCTGAACACCTTCTTGTTGTACATTGCTAAGACGAGATGAGAAACATCAACATGCCCAAAACAGAATAATCAACAGACACGGAAAAAATGACAATGAATTCTATCATTTCCAACACAACTGAAAGGAATCTACCCTGCTTCCAAACATTCCAAACAACTCTTGAAAAAACACCAAATATTTTCTTCTTTTTTTCCTCTAGTTTTCAAATGCTCAGAGTATACATAGTTATAATCATGCAAATTCAAGCAATCTTCTGCTGCTTCTCTTTCCTCAGTATTATCTACAATGCTAAAAAATGACATACTGTGTTTTACTTTATTAACCAATACACTGTTGTGCTCAAAATGCTACTGCAAAGGTAACAATTCCAACAATTCAACTTCCAGCAATTACTACTGGCCTCTCCTCCACTCCTCTTCAGGGGAACTCCACAGCTATCTCCATGCTTTCAAGGAAGACTCAATGCTTAACGAAGGTCAGATTTATTCCAGAGCAGACCTTGAAGTTCAAGTACAAGAACTTGAATTTCGTACTGAACTGAGAGTTAATGCAGTTTGTCTGCATTAGTCTCAATTTTCATACACGCTGGGGACTGCTGCCCAGACTACCTTTAGCACATGAGATTCAGCCCTAGGTCTGCTGCACTCAGCATGTCTTGAGGCCACGCAAGCACAGATGATTCAAAAGCCTCTGAGGGGAAAAAAGATGTAGTCCTAAAAAGTTTAAGTTTATCCCACAGGACAGAGAAGAAACAATAAATTAAAAGTGATTAAGCATAAGAAATAAAAGAGAGATAGAAAAAGAAAAGAACTCAACACTAACACCTTCAGAAACTGAGTTTTACTGCAGGAGGCCAGAGGAAGGGAGGTAAGACTCCCTGAAGGGAATAGCAAATGATTCTAGAGATCCCAAATTCAACCCTCTGGAACATGATGCTTCCGTTGTGCTCTCCACCCCCACCATTTCCACTTCTCCAGCTTTGGAATGTACCGATAGAGGTCACAGGCCTGACCATAACCAGCAGCCACTGCCCAGAGCCGGAAGGCTTCAGTGTTCAGTCTGATGGCCTCTTCCCGTGGCAGCAGCAGATCCTGCGGATCTTCAGCTGTAAATCGAATTAACCGGCTCTTCATTTCAAACTTGTTAAGCTGTAAAACAAATGAAAAATAAAGATCAAAACACATCCAAGGAATAAGAGACTTCACTCACATGTGTTACGACAGTCGCTAACCTGACACACCAAAAAAACCACAGATTTTACTGCACTTTATTCTAAACTCCCCTAACACTGTTCTAACCTGTTTTAATCTTGTGTAATCTTAGGGAGCGTACTACAAAGGGTCAATAAATCATCAATGGCAATTGAGATGAATGTATCCCTGAAAGAGATGCCTGGGTGTTATCTAATCAGTTCCACACAAAGAGTGCGCTTAAACCACAGAGGTTTGCCTGGCCCTCCCACACTCTTGTTTTAGGGACTCTTTGCAGCACTAATTGACTTTTAAACAAAAATTACTCTTCTTTAACTAGTCATAAGTAGAACTCCAGTAGTCAAGATAACACTGAGATGTATCTTATCAGAAACACAGTACACAAAAAAATCACTGAATGGCTTCTTGCATTCTTCTTAAGAGGTTACATTAGACGGCTTTCAGAGGTCATACAACTTGAATCTTTCTGTAATTCTTTGTTTGTTTTACAAAAAGGGTACCTATTAAGTTTTAAAAAAATACAGAATTCTAGTGCTTTGAAAATGTTCTGAGGTTATTTTAGTATTTAATTAAGCCTGACGTGACTCATTTGCAGTTCTCTAGAAATAACTTTTATCTTCCCCAACAACTGGATATTTTTGCTTAACCATAGAAAAGAGTTTCTCCTTCCCTCTCCCACACATACAAAAGCTTATGTGTGCTCTGTCTAAACAAATGCACCGACAATGTCTTTCTCACAACACAAGGACACATTACAGATAATTTGAAATTCAAATGCTTTAGAGCCATCTCGTTGGGAAATCACTGCACACCCACAAGAAGCAAAGGAGCTGATGAATCAAACTATGAATTCTGACACCCCTCCTACAGAACAGAGGGCAAAGTTAAATTTACTTCCTGAGGAGGAAGATAGAAGAATTCTGTTTTTAGGTAAAACTCCTACGCTATTTTGTTTTTTAGTATATTCTATTCCCATGTTCAAGTGCCTGCAACAAGTCATATGAGAGTAAAACAGAACTAAACCCTGAGCGGTAGGAACCTTGTAAACAATGTTTGCATGTCTGGAATACCTGGACTACTCAAAATCTAAATGAGAATGAAATGTAGAGATTTTCTGTTATGTTCCTACCAGCACTTACAACTTTAAACACCCCATTATTATCAGCACGTTTTTCTACATATTCTATAGCACAACTTAGTATTCTCCTGCTGATACTAGCAATTTCCTGCACAGCATTAGATGCTATTAAGAATACTGAACCAAAACACCTCAGAGGTGCACACTGCACTGTAATGGGTGCTGCTCTGAGTTGATATTACGTATTTATAGCACTTGTGTGATGCCTTTTATGAGTGAACACAATTATCTTTGAGATGGAAAACCTGTCCAGAAGTAGATAAGAGGGGCTGGAAGTACTGACAAATAACCTGAGCTGTTAAGGCAAATTCATCGCATGAAAGTTCAACTAGGGCTGTAAAACACAAAGACACAAATAAGACCTCTAGTTTATGAAGTCCTAAGCTGCCTACCATTGGAGCCACGGGAGAGCACAGAGCAATACATGCTGATGTGCACTCTAAGCATCTGCTGCTGGCCAGTATCACTGAGCTGTGCTGCATGATTTTCACATAGCTGCACTACATAGACCTCCCTCCAACCTCAAAAAAAAAAAAAGAAAAAAGACTGAAATAGCTTCCCTAGTGCTATACAACAGAAGACACATTGTGATACCGTCAACAATTCCTTCAGAACACATACACGCATCTTCTTCACAAGGATTATTTTGGCTTCTTTATTTCAGCTCACACTCTGTTTTCCAAGAGATTTCTGAGGTTTCCCTGCAAATGGCAGAAGATATCTATAGAGGTAACCTCACAGAGACTGTGGTTAAGAGCTACACTATGCTTGAACCACCAGCAAGCCTAATTGGAGGCTCGCAGAGTCACAGAAAAGTCACTGGTCAGAAAGAACCTCTGGAAACTGCAGTTCTCTCTGTTTAGAGCAGATTGCTCAGAGCTAGGTCCAGTAGGGTTTTGGATTTCTTCACAGATGGAAAGTCTGCAGCCTCCTTGGGCAACCTGTTTGTAAGTCTCACCACTTTCACTTTAGAAGTACATTTCTATTTTTAACTTGTATTTCAACTTGTGCTCACTGCTTCTCATCAGTATATCCACTGAAAGGGTAAATTTTGCTGTTTTTACTTCCTCGACCAAACACACATCATCACCAACTTTCTATTGCCAAGCCTAAACTATTACAGGAAAGATTGAAAGTTGCATGTCAGATACTTCAATCTCTTACTCATTTAAGTGGCCCTATTGCTTCCCTTTACCTCAGAATGAGACTGAAACAGGAACCCTGACCACATATCTCCCAGTTTCATATGTACTGGTCAGGTCTGAATCATGTTCTTCAGCTCAGTCCCCCCCAGTTAATTATCCATCATTAGTTAGGAAGCAAGGCACAAAACAATGGTATTTGATAACCGAAAAGCTCTTCTGATAAACACTTACCAGCCTGGCTGTTGCATTTCTGCCTCCAGATGCCAATACTCTGATGAACTTCATAGCAGCAGCGCAAGCAACTCCATGGAGACTGGTGAGTAAACATCCTGGTTCAGCCACATGAGGATCCCACCGAGTAGGGAGAAATTCCCTGACAATGGTTTCAATCAACCGAGGACAGTCAAGCAGCTGCAGAGAAATAGCAGGCACCACAAATAACTGAAAGCACACAATTCCAGTAGCCATACATACACAACACCCAAGTTTGTCATATCTCCTTGTCACAACTTCATCTGTTTCTTTCCTCCCTTTTTCAAATCTTTTCCTACCACTCCTCCTGGACAATAACAGACTTACCTGGACGCATGCTTCAGAGGAGTGTCTGGCTATGTGAGTAAGGATGTGTAGGATATCCAGGACAACCGTTGGAACGGGTCGTACCACCTCAAGGATATACCTCAGCCGGTGCTGAATCCGTGTCTTCAGAAGTCCCTGAAAGGAAAAAAATATTCACTATGCTCTTATTAACTGTACTCTGAGAAGCAGTTGCAGGAAGGGAAAAGCAGATGCAATTAAACCTTCTGCAGATAGAAAGTATTAAAATCACCACTGGGGAAAAAAAGAGAGAAGTTTCTGTAGATTTGCAAACTAGTATGCTAGAGAACAATCAAAAAGTTGGCCCCAAGCAGGAACATCTGAACTTTTGTTCTGCATCAGACCAACCGTGAGCTTTTTGGACGGTTGTGTTCTCCAGACTTTGAAACTGCAAGTAACGGGGAATACCTCCCCTACAAAGGACTATTAAAATGTAGTGTGGCTGAAAAGGGTTCTCATGCTTTTTGATTCATTTTGGCTAGCCACCACCTTCACCTAACACAGTACTCTTTCTTTAGTCCTGATGGTGCTTGTCACATTGGAGAAAGCTGATAGAAGTGGAGGACAGATACCAGTTTCTATTCTGCAGTAAGAAAAGACAGATGCAGATGGATTATGTGATTTTGTATTGCTCACAGAGCAGAAGATCAGTGACTATGGTAAGAATCAATCTTAGTGATAGTGTTAAGCACTTCTGGTTTAGGGAAAAGGGGCAACACTTGAGTTCACAGGACTGATACTTCTAAAAGTTGCAGCCAGGAAAGTCTGAAGTTCTATGTTTGACTGGATTCAATTGCTTACTTAAATACTGTTCTTCCAGTATGTGGAACTAGGATGTAACAACCAATTAGCAGGTGTGAAATGGAATTTATTTCACAACAGCTGGAACAACGGAGAATTTTATGCCAAATCTTTTCTGAGTTCAGACCATGTAACTGTTTCCAGAGTGACAAACTGACCTCATCTCTTATCTACATCTCTTTTGTTAAGCCTCGTAAGCAGCACAGCCTATTAGAACAAACCTGAACTCACAAAGTCACTAACTGAAACCAGATATCTAAGTACAGTAATTCATTTGCCCAGTGAAGTTTATAACCATTTGCCATTCGAATACATGGATTAAGTGATGTGACCACAGACCTTACCAACAGCTGTTCCAGCAGGGTGGAGTTTAAGATGGCAAAGATTACTGTTGTTAGATCTCATATTTAAGCTAAACTTCACATCCCTGGCATATGTGACATTCATTCTGAGAGATGCAACATAAGGAGTGATATTAGGGAAATGCTAAGTAGTCACTGCATCAAATGCAAAGAGAATGTCATTGTACCATTCTAATTCAGAACTACCCAGCTGTAATTCTCTTATCTAACTTTCATAGTGTCTGAAACTGTTTCACTTCTAGCTCAAGTAAGTGAACATGAAAATCATGTCTGTATTCAATCTTTCAGCAAATCATGGTCATCAGCATGCTTGTTGCCAATTTCCCTAGAAGTAGTTAGAGAAAGTTAATGATGAAATCACACTGGTCAAGTCTCACCATTTCTAGAGGTTAATAAAATCACACTACTGATAACATATGACAGAAACATAACATCCAACAGCCAAGGAAATGTTCTAATTTTTTTCATAACACTACTAACACACACAGAAGAGTACACATTTCAAAAGCACACACAGCTGCTGTACACAATCTGTTTTTCCAGAAAGATTTCAGGCCAAGCTATGTGCTTACCTTTACAACGTCGTAACGGGCTACATCTGCATCTGGCCTATTTTCATCCTTTTGTTTTTTATTCTGAGACTTTTCTGTTCCAGTTAATTCTTCTTCTTCTTCTTCCTCTTCTTCTTCTTCCTCATTCTTGGGGACAAATGGGAATGCAGCCATCCCTTGGTACCACGAGAAAGTCCAATCAAGATATTTCTATGATGAGAGTAAAAGCACACAAAATTCTCTCACAAAGAGATCACATAAGACCAAAAGAAAAAAAAGAACACTTAATTACAGGATGCCTTACAGACTTCCACCTAACTCAGGAAAATAGGAACACAATAAAGGACACTCTAAACATTTACAAGTAGATGAAATGATTTTTCAGAGAAGTGACTTTAATCTATGACCCACAGACACTTGGGAAATCATGAAAAGCAATTACCGTGATGTGAATTAAATTCACTAGACAAGGAACAGAAATGCAGCTTAATTGAAAAATGTTTAAGATAAAAATAAATAACCACCAAGGGCTCTAGAAGTTAAACTGGAATTTGACATTAACTAGCTCTATTCCCATTTCTGGCTCTGCATGGTAGGCTTCGAGAGATCTAACCACTCTTTTCTAGCACTATGCAGCTTAACATGAAAGGAACTTGAAACACAGGCCACAGTCTGCTTTGCCCATAATGGTCTGCTTCTTTTCAACCAGGAAGACTCTTTAACCTTGCTGTTCAGGGTTCACTATCTCTGAACATCCAAAAGAAGTTTCAACTTTCTAACAAGAGAAAAAGCGTCAAGGAGAAAATAAACTCGTATGAATGGAAAAATAGGTATACAGTAGTGAAAAAAAAGTATGTGAGAACAACGATGGAGAGAGACTAGTACTACTGTGAGACCTGACAAAGCAGGAAAAATACTTAGTCACAAATTTGTTCAGAAGCAGGAAAGCCCACAACAGAAGAGGTTGTATTAAAAATAAAATGTCTAAATTGTACGTATACACTAGAAGTAACATGCTCTAGATTTTACAGGTGTCAAGAAGGAATAGAACACCCACAACAGCCTGCACTCAATTTAATCATAGGTAGAGCTAATTTAAATAGGAGAAAAGAGAATTGAATCTCTCAAATACAAATAATACAGTCCTTTGTCTGTCCCAAAGCACAGAAATAGCATTCTACTGACCATTAAATTAATCCATCCAGCAAGACTTTTTTAGACGCTACTTACCTTGTCATTCTGATTCTATAAATGATTCAGAATGAAACCAAAGCCTGGGACATAATGATTTTCTCACCTCATCATCGGATGACACCAACAGAGCTCGGAGAGCACCAACAGATGCTGCCATGACATTATCCACAGCATCATCCAGAGAGAAGCGCAGCAAGAAGAGAAATCCAGCATCGAGAAGCAGACGCAGAACACTGCCCTTCAAGGAGGAAGCAAACTCTCCAGCTCTGGCCTGAAAAGTATACCATACAGAGATAAAGTTAAAGCTGTCTCACCTCAACTATGTACAATTTAACATTCTGCATGTTTGCCTCTTCCCAGTCCTACTGTAAAGCAGCTACACTGTGCAGTCAGCACAACAAACTGCTCTACTTGGAAATTCTCCAAGGAAAGTGTAGAACCATCTACAGGGACAGAAAATTTTTATATCACTCAGTCCAAAGTAGTGATATTAAAGGACAGAAGAAATGCTTAAGACTTCAAAGATCCTCAAAGACCTACAGTGCCAGCAATGCAGGAAAATCCACTTAAAAACCATGAAGTTGGGCACCTGAGTCACATTTTGAACACCTGCTGTTTACACTAGTTAGGAGTCTTCCATGCTACCTAACTTTAGGATATAACAAACTGATGCAAATTTGCCAAATTCCAGCACTGCCCCATATAGTAGGTAATAAATTGGTAAGAGCTCATACATAAATGAGAGAATTGGTAGCCTTTCTAGGGAACATTACCTACTGATGAATGGCTCCTGTTTCTGCATTACATTCTCTCTCTCTGTGTAAGTGAAGGGTCACACACGCCAAGTGTAATTACAGTGTGCAGACTGGAATCCGCCAGGATGTACACCCTGCTTTGCATGCTACAAACATCTCTCCCCACTTAAAATTCTAAGTGACTCAAGGGCCAGTCCAAGAAAAAAAGTTCTAAGAGAATAATTTCACATTCCTATGGTATTTCTGTAAGTTTGTGGTATATTTCCTGTTTGGTTTAGTGGACAAGAAGTTCTTTTCCACTTAGATCAATACTGGGACACTGTCTCTGAGTAGTCAACAACTATTCCATAATGATGCTGCTGCTGCTTTAGGCAAGTCAGTTGTTTCCCACAGATGAGGTTTTAAGAAAGCTGTTTTGTATTTTCTCTTCTCCTCATTCTCTAAAGAGGCACAACTCCAGTTCTTTAATGCAGAAAAGCTTTCTTTCTTATGTCTGGACACTTATTATGACTTCATTCTGTTCTGCCCCATCTTTCTTCTCAAAACCATGCTGCTACTTCATCTCAGCCTCCACTGCTGTTGGAGGGAAGATTAGCACTTCCCCCAGTAGTTAGGTGGGAAAGTGCGTTGAATTAAATATTCATATTGCATTCTGCCCTTCACTGTAAGATTAGGCTGGCTTATTTTCACCACCTACAGAACAAGCACATCATGTAAGTGGCTCAGGCAACAAGAACTAAAGGGTCATTGCGAATGGGAGTTTTTGTCACAGAAGTAACACCGTAAAAATAACGCATGTCCAAAGAACCAGAGGAACATAAATTGCAGCACTGCTGCTGAGCAACACTTGAAAGCTGCAAAGCTTCTTCCCACAGAGAATCCTGAAATTCAATTTGCTATGTACCAACATTGTAACTTTTCTTAGCAGTGAGATCTTTGGTGTAAAAAGAAACACTCTGCCAGTGATTTTGTTCACCTGTATTAAAACAGAAGACAAACAACTAGCATCAGAGAATCTGGACCCTGATGCAGTGGAAATGTCAGCTATGGGGTGGAGTTCCATGGAAGTGACTTACCTTTTGAACAATACGACCCAAGACCTGTAGGGCCAGTGTCCTCTGCTGAATAAGTTGGCTGCGAGACAAATGAAAGAGCTCTTGGAGAGAATAACCAGCCCTCTAAATGGGGGAGGAAAAGAAAAAAAAAAAAAACAAACAACCAAGTATAGATAAAAACAGACTCCTTAAAATAACATTTACCGTAAATAGTGCATAACAGGAGATAAACTGCAACACAGTTTTGTTTGCTGTTTCACATCAATTGCAGAAGAGATTGCAATAAATGACGTAATGGGAGAAAACTGTACTTAAAAAAAGACATGTTCCATCACCACAGATCCTTAATGGCACTGAAGAAAAGCATTAACAGAGTTGTCTGAAAACAAAGAAAGCAAGTTAGTGCATGGCAACTAAACTTCTCTTCAAGAGCTTGTTTCCAAAGGAAACCATCCATCGACACTTTCTTGAGATTTTTATCACTAAAACACCTTGACACAAAAGGAATCTGACAAAATAAACACAGAAAATGGAAATGGATGTGCTCTTTCCTTTCTGCTTCATTACACCTACCTCTGCCTCTTCTCCATGGTGATGCAGACCTAGATGAGTAGGCAAATCAGCATCTGCAGGAATCAAGTCTCCTTTTAAACTGAATCGAGCTTGCATTCCCTAACATAAAGAAAATGGTGGAAGGAGAGAAAGATTATTTTTATTGCCTTACACTATTCACCACGTAAAATTCCATTTCTGAGGTGTCATCTAGCAGTTGATTTGATAAACTCCCCAAATCAGATCTCAGATTCTTAAAAAAAATAAATTATTCCACTTTTTTTTTTTTCTTAGCTTTCAGACCTATTTCACCACAGGTTATCTGTGAGTTATCGGACTCTCACTTCGTAGCCCTCTTTGACACTATAGGCTAAAGTGATCACATATAATCTCTCCCTGTGGAGAACACTTGGTCACCCCTCAGTCTTACAAAATCTCTCAGATTGAGAAACCAGGGGATTATTTAAGAAAACTTCAAGTTCCTACTGGTGAGAAACATGAACCAGACACTTCACAAACAAGAAGAAAAAAAACAACCAGTTTCTGCTTTTAAACCTTTTTAGTTTTCTTCTGCCGGGGTGAAGGCAAATCTTTCATCCACTCCAGCTTCTCAAACTCCACATTGTCCATGTGAATCCATTCTTTCCTTGGCTTCACAGGCAGATCATCATCTTTGGGAGAGAAAATGGCAGCTTTACCTTCCAAAGCAAAGATGAAGAAAATCCTATTCCCTATTTGACAACCCACTTGGCTTAAAGACTACATCACATAAAGGATCCATGTAAAATAAGGAGAAAACAATTTTCAAATGAACTGCTGACTGATGCATAAACATCAAAGACAGGTGTTTTCATCCTTCATGAGAGCTAGAAGAGAAATTATGCAGCACTGTAACAAAATCCACAGACAATGCTAATTAGGGTGGAACTGACTGAAAGTTGGGACATAAATAAGGCCAAATGATCAGAACAAGGGCAGAAAATAATATCAGCCCTACTTTTGCCAACTAAATGAGTATCATTCAAGAAGGGGAGCATTAGGGGAGTCAAGAACAATAGTAATGCAAAGAAGGCTAAATGAATTACTGGCCTGGCATGAAGTATGGTTTTAAAGAAGCCAGGAAGATGACAGCCAAGGCAGGGAGCACACCAGTGCTACCACTCCTGCTTCCATGGCACTTCCAGTACTACTCTCCATTCTGTGCCTCCCTCTAAAGAACTGAGGAAATCAACTTGATAGGAAAAAAAAAAAAGAGGAAAATTGACACAGTTTGCCTGAGAAACAGCCCAGTGGGAAAATGGAGCAGTTGAACAAGAATTTCAGAGGTGAAGGCACTACAGGAAGAAATGATCGATTTAACTTGTTGAAGAGTTTTGACCAGAACAATTTGAAAAACAATACATTTCTGCTTGACAACACAAGAATTGCCCTAAGATCAGCACATGGGAAAATATGACAAGTGAATGGGCAGGAGAAATTTAAGTGGAAATTATCTAAATGCTAGCACAGGTAATAATACCTTGCTAGTACAAAACTGTCCCAGGCTGGTGTGAGAAAAGAGAACTAACAAGTCCTTGCTATCTCAAGAGAAATCACACGCTCTGACAGAAGTGGGTGGACCGAGGGCATGGAAAGCATGATCATCACTCCTACTGGAGCAAAACAAGACTAGAATTCATTTGCACTGCAGCTGTTAATCCTAATGCTCTTGTTTTCTCTTGCAAAGAACAGAGTGTCCCACTGCGATGCTCTTCTTTCATCAGAGATTTCCCTGCTGATAACTGGCCCGAAACCCAACCTTCTACCTTCCTCCAATTAGCAGATAAACTTTCAGAAAGGACACTCATCATTTCTAGGATGAAGCTTCACCCTTATGATCAATGTGGCAGTGAGTCAGGCAAGGAACCAAGTACGCAGTTATCTTCCCCAGCCAGAAAGCTGTTGCAAAGAATTTCAGCCAAAGGCTCAACACACATTTTAATTGACGGAAAAAAGCATCTGATATGTAAGAAAGAGGAATGTCTGTAGGTGGTTGATGCAAAACCAGAGGAAATAAAAATCAACAGGAAAAAAAAAAGAGATCTACTGACATTTGTAATTCAACAAATTGTTTTTTCCTTCTCCATTAATCACTAAACTGGATAATCATTCTATGAATAGGATTACGCATATTTTCATCAGCCAGTAGCATTATGATCTTGTCAACAAGAAGAGACAGATATACATTCCAAGGCATCAGCAGATTGCTCAGTTACTGAGAAAACCATTTACAGAAACAGAAGCTGGCAGATCGAACGCAAAATCTGTACTGAACTTTTCAGAGTTGCATTATATTAAAGACTACCAACCAACTGCTTCTTTTCTTGTTTGCTTTCCCTTTTGTCTTGGTGCCAGGATTTGTTTTTCTATTTGATAAGATTAGAAGTTGCTATATAAAGGCTTTACTGTCTTCTTTATTAGAGACAGTTGCCTTTCATCTCATTAGAGAGGCAAGTTTGACTTTTGAGCAATCCTGTTCTTTTGTGTCATCATCCTTATCCTTAGGAAATTCTGAATGACTGTTGCTGGCAGATTATTCAGATGAGTTAAATTCCGAGCACCAGAAAATGCAAAATCCCAACACTATTTTAGAAAGTCAAATTAATATTTTATGTCTCCTGTGGGTCAAGATGGGCTAGAAAGGCTTCCCTTGGTTTCCTAATAGTGCTCTAGATCACTCTTTCTTTGTTATTTCAAATATTCCAGGAAAACTCCATTTCTTCTTCTGTCTGCAGTCTTGTAGGGTCAGTAGAAGATGTTATCAGCACACATTTTGTACGCTGAGCTTCTCCAAGAGCACTACTACAATTTTGTTCAGTTTCTACAGCTAAACAGCCCACTCTTATTGCTCCTATGAATAAAAGAAAGTCAGTTAATCTAATGCTACTTGCGCACTCAATTGTTCTGGGAAAAGCATTAAAGCCTGTTATTTTGATTAATGTGAGTTCACGAAAAACAAAAACCTGGGGAGAAACAGCAAAAGTGAGGTGTTTACTTGAGTACAAGGCTAATCATCTTTCCTTCTCCTGCACATGTATACACATAGAAACACAGATTCATCCCTCTCATCAAGAAAATGGTAAACACTTGTTATCTCTTGCAAACACCAAGCTAAAATCCAAGAGAGATTTGGAGACCTCTTTAATCAGACTGCATGTTGCACTGGGAGACAAAGAATGCATAAGAAGAGAGAATCAAGAGATGAAGACAGCCAAAGATTAACATGAAATTGGAAGAAAAGCGTTACAATAAAGGAGAGATGCTTCTTTCACACATGCTACAAACAAAAGTGTTCCGGAAGATGTGAGTGGGAGCCTAATGTTATCATTAAGAAAAGAAAAAAAAAACAGAGAAGAAAGCAACAGTAAGAGAAACATGAGGGGTAAATGCTTCTTTGGTCCGTCATGAAGAACACAAAGATTGTTCTAGCTGCCTGCAATAAAACAGCTTTCTTCTCACATAAGCATAGAAACTGCAGATCCAACACAGACAGCATCAGTGCAGGCTTCCTTAGCACAACCGAATTAAATCAATACTTACAAGTAGTTAATTAAGCAAGAGGTAAAATCCTCCTCTAGTAACCCAGCAAAGACTCCTTGTGTCATTTAGTAAGGAAAATAAGAGACGTGAATAACATGGAGATTCACAGGCATGCAAACCTCAGTGAATGCAGCTCAGATCTCAAAGTGAGCATATAGACACACTCAGGTCTCTTGACAGTTTCAAGGCAATGATAAAGATTCCCGTCAACAAATTTCCACATCTTCATTCTTTCAGACACATTACCACTCTTCCATCATCAAAATATACAAGGTAAAAAGATAAATAGTAAAACTGAGTATTAGAACATTGCTGTACAGAGCTGTTGCATTTTACAATTCTTCTGAAAGAGCAGAAATCTCAATAAGCCAGCATCTCCTTCCATTCACAGCATACAAAAGAAAAAAAAAAAACATAACCTTTGGAAATGTTTGCATGGGCTCTGCAAGCCACACAGTGGGGCCATCAGGAGCAGGCTCACATTAAGACAAATGTGCCATGTGAACTATTTAATGGGCTTTCATCTCCATGCTATCCTGTGAACACAACAGCGAGTCTTTTCAGGGAGATCTACCACCAACTGTCCCAGTTAAAAGAAATTAGTGAGAAGCAAGTGCTGCTTGAATATCACCCTCTTCTATTTCCCCGCTTACATGACTAAACAAGAATAGCAATGATGCTTACTTTTAAAACACATTTTCTTTCAAGTGATCTCAGAACAAGTTTCCAAAACAAAGCAAGACCTCTCCCTGCATGGCTCACCACCTCCATTATGTAGTGCATCATCCTTCTAATCTAGAGCTCAGCTAGAAACAACAAGAATGCTCTTCCTTGAACTCAAAAATCTTTAAATATCATGACAAAATTCTGATTCGGATAATTAACAAATTAACAATTCCACAGAACTCTAATCTGGGTCAATGCAAACACCATAAAAAACCTTACACTTATGTTCAGAACATTAACAGTATGTACTATGTCTCTTACCTGTGATTTCCATTTTCATATTTTCATCCCTCCTTACAGATTCTTCCAGACCTGACTCCTGCATGGAAAGTGACATTCCTACACCACATTGAGGCACAGTCAGAGATTCCACAAACTCCTCCGGTCTGTTCTGTTCCATTTTTATTTCGTTTTTCTGGCCTACATTACCACTGCGTCGTGACTTTAAGAAAGCAACTAAACTGGGATCTGCAAATATTGACAAAGAGACAGACAGATAAGCGTCAGCCTCAAAATACCTAATACATCTATAGGTCCTGCCATTTATGCTTTAGTCTTTTGAATCCCATTCTACAAATCCCTTCTTCTCTGCCAACTGTCACTTGTTTTCAAATGAAGCATTTAACTTATGTTTATGTTCACTGTTTATGCTCAGCACATAAGCTGAGGTCAACTAATTGAAAAAAATTTAGCATATATCCTTCCCTTTTTAAACTCCAAGTGCTTGCCTCACCAATCTCTTAGGGATTGAGTAGTACAGACAAGGAGCAAAGGTCACAAATCAGTCATAAGATGAAAGTGCAAAAATAAGATATTTTTCATACACATGCCATTGTTATAAGCAGTGAAGTTAAATGGGAATATTTTTTCACCTTTCTTATCTGTTTCTGAGAATTACTTTTTAGGTCCTCAATACACATACATGTAGCCAGGTATCAGATGTGCAAAGTAACTGTGTGCATGGACCATCTTATTCCACAGGAAAGGTGAGATGAGACAGTCTTCATCCAAGCTCCCTCTCACTGAGGAATAAGTACTCAAATTTCTTCACACCTGATTCTTATTGACAATGATACAGATACGAGATGGAGGTTTAGCTATCTCCATACGCAATGTCTAGTGATCCTAAGCTCCCACCTTTGATATATAAATTTGTTGAAACTTCAAGACACCTACGAGTTCAGTAAGCTTCCATACTTCTAGGAGAATTCATTCCAAGAAGCACATACCTAGCTGAGCCAGAAGCCTTTCCTGCTCCTTCAGGATCTCTTCCTGGGACATGGACTGCAGCTTCTCTAAATTCTCTTCATGGATAGCCTGAGCTTCCTGCTCACTCTTTTGGCTTCCAAGACCCTCTCCCGTTATGATACAAGGCCTCTGAGAGATGAAAACGTCATCAGCTTTATCTGAAAGATCCAGCAAATAAAGCAGTTAGTCATTTAAGTCTTGACAGCATTATGAGCTCATTTAGATTTTGTCATTAGCAAGCCCGCACTGAAACCTTGGAAACCAAATTAAAAAGTGGGTAAAGAAGCTCATCTGGAAACAAAATTAAGAGATCTGGGCTTTCAGGTTTTCATCGCATGTATCAATAAAACACCGCTTCTTTCTTGTTTCTTTAGCAGTTGGAGAGAGACAGAGAAGAAAATATTTTGTTTCTTAAAGCAAAGCAACAAAAGGTAAATTCAAGCATAATTCACAAATCAGGATATTATTTTGAGTTAGCTTCCTCCTCTGCCCAAGAAGACCTGAACCGATATCTGCTGAGCAAGAAAGAGAATGAAAAGTACTATGTAATCCAGTTTCCAGTGTGATACAGAATCCACCCTCAAAACAGGCATGTTTTCTTCTAGCAACTTTCTATATTCACTTTTAAAGGTTAAACATAGCAGAAGCTGCAGAAAGGCAGATATCTCTCCTACTCTGAACAAAATCAAGTCTCCTTTATCACCTGATCTAAAGACTCATTTCATTCAACTGTAGCAGTAGGATAACATGTTCTTCTGATCAAACTGAGCAAGACTCTTGTTGGCACACTGTACAAGGACTTGTCTTTGTAGCTTTATTCTACGTGTTGTTTTGTTTGGGTTTTCACATGCTCCATTATAGCAACCTGGATAACCCTCGTGACCCTAAACCAGCCAATGAAAACATCAAACTCTTGTTCAACCAGCACTAAGGTCTGATGTAATTTCTGCAGCAGCTGTCTTGCATACTGAACAAAAAGAAATGAGAAGACAGAAATGTCTGGTAAGGGATTCACTAAACCTTTTACCATTTGGCAATTCACCTGATTGTTACCAGGCACTGCAAGAAATATGGCTATCCTTCTTCTGTGGCTTCTAGCAACCCTCTCCCAAAAACTCTTCTCCAGCAATCTTGCAGAGGTGGACACATAATTTGCTGATCCCTCAGTTGTATTAATACATCTATCAGTGTTCTCTAGCTTCAAGAGGGTCACAGCCAGAGGACTATTGCTTTCCAAAGCACTTCTCAGACAGAAGTACACGTGCACAATTGTAGCAGGGTACATAGCAAACAGGGTAATGGACCTGGATGGTGGATTTATGCACACACAGCACGATTGAGGGTTCTTTTACTAATTCTCTGAGAGGGGTCAGCATAAACAGAAACCTTAGTCAAATGGTGAAAACCTTCAGATGACGTCTGGCATCCATTCCAATGTGAAAAAGAGGATGTCAGGGAAAAAGACAGACAAATGTTGGTCCTAAGCAGATAAGACTGTCCAAGACACCTGCACCCCTAGAGATGCCAGTACCACTTGAATTGGTTTCATCTTTCCTTGTCACAGTGCTGTCAGATAAATAACTGCTGGAGGTGGCACTGACTCATCAGTGCTGCCTCACAGCATTCCTTATGGAGCAACGTGACAGTCTCACAGCAGAGCAGTGAGTGATGGAAGATGAGCTTTCAATTTCTAGGTAGGTAAGAATGGGGACCTGCATCAGAGGTCACACACAAGATGAATCCTTCTCCAAAAGTTGCAAAAATTACTGACAAAACAAGAAATACTCTACATGTGACAAACAAAGGAAAAGGAGAGCAAAAGCCTTGAAAAATAAACCTATTTGACCCAGTGTAAAAACAAAAAAGAAAATTAGTGATAAAGCTACTCTATCTCTAGAATTTTAATTTGGATCTCTGGCCATTTCAAATCCTTGCCATGTCACAGATCTTCCAAGTAACTGCAGTTTCTGAACTAAGGGTAATAGTGCTTCTCTGATTTAAAGATTAGGTGCAGTAATGTAACAGTTACTAAAGCTATGGAAATATGGTAGGCTGCATAAGCAGAACCTTCTCCACTTACTATCTCCATTGCCAGAGTTAGCTTCCGGTGCCTCTTCTGCTGATCCCTGAGGATTCAGAACGTCCAGCGGAGCTGATACTATTTGAGTGCACCCAGCAGAGGGAGCTGTTGCTGGCTTTTCAGCAGCTCTTCTTGCTGCCATCTTTTGTGCAAAGATGCTTTTTCTTCCAGATCCCACCTTCACCTGCAAACAAGAAAGCTGTGTATCACCACTCTCTCCTTCAGACTCCCCCACACACCTGGCACTAACAAGTGTATAGATCTGAACCTAAAGACATTTTCAAAAAAGACTTTGGGATGTGACACAGGAGAAGCTACTGGCAGCCACCTTTTCTGCCCTTTTCTGTATGTGTGCTATTCTATTTTAATACACAGATAATGCTAGAACAGAGACAAAACATATGAATGTTTTTGCTACCTAGAGAGAAAAGATGATTAATTATAAGTGAATTGAGGCCAGGGAAGTATACCTAAAATATCACCAAACATAACAGTTCCAGATCTCCTGCTGCTTAGAAACCCCGCACAGATGAATACTTTGCATTTCTGAGGATAAATGGAGCTGTACTGTACTGTGCTCACCACATGCTTGGAAAAGGCTTCTTATAAGGTGATTAGAGAGCACCAGGGTGAAGAGATTTACACAGTAAGAAGTGGGCAAGTGGTGCTAAAATAATCCTGACTAAATTACTGTGCTGCTTGCCTAAGCAATAGAAGACCACAGCTCTGAACAGCTTGATGCACAGGAAATCCAAAGCACACTAAGCAAAAAGTCTCTTGCATATCCCCAGTCCAGAGAAGAAGCTTAAAAGGCAGTCTTAACATTTAATGGCTACTTTGTACGCTCCTATATCAGGTAAACAGAATTGGTAGCTTTAAGAAGTACTACTTTTTTCTCTCAAAAGAGTTGTCCTTCAAACTAAACCCTTTTTTCAAAGCAACTACAGCTATCAATAACATCCAATTTCCCAGAATTTGATTCCCACTCAGGTAGCAGTTCTTGCTACTACAGCAACTATTCTGACAACAGCATCCATAGGGTTCAGTTTTAAAGCCTCAGAACAAATGTTATGACAAAACCCAAGACACTGTAGAAGATAATCCATGCAACTGCATTTAAGTGTCATTCCAGGAGGAATCAGAGACAACTTGAGTAAGAACAGACTTATGCCAATCCGGTGGGCTGAGATTGAGATTTGCTGAGATTGTTCCTCAAAGAAAAGCAAAAACAACAGGGCAGACCTGAACCTACTTGCTAAAGTTATGTGAAGGAGATTGCCTTTTTTCCTAAACTGAAAGGATTCCAATATTATTTAACTGTAGGGTATAGACTACCTATTTGATGGCAGTTCTGTAAGAACTTTCTCCTATACTGAGAAGGCAATGCCATGAAGGTTCTCGTCTCCAGCATGCCAAGTCACACATTCTGAGTCCTATCACTGACCATGCATTGCCTTTTGTTGTAGGAAAGTTTTAATAGTTAATAAAGACAGAACAGAACAGCTGGTCCTGCTCTTACCTCACTTTTTATCTCCGAACGGTGAAATATCCTTGGAAATGGGTCTCCAGTGGGCACTGGCATGGTCACTGCTTCTGCACTTGTGTCTCGTTCCTGCATCAAAAAAATCAAACTCAATAAAACCACCACAATAGCCAGACATGTTTGTACCATTTTGCTGAGAGTGGACTAAGCTCTCAGCTCAGCAGTTTGCAGGATTTTTCTATGTAGCTGTCAGATTCAGAACACCTTGTGCTTACTTAGAGCCAAAGTGAGGCTATCTTCCAAAAGGCTGTGCTGCCAGCTCCACTGACCATCAGAAAACTCAGATAAAAGGAAACTTGGGTCAGCACACAGCAACAAGAACACCCCCTCTAGAGAATCAGAATTTCACCCAAATTCATACTGGAGCACCCAGCTGCATGCAAACAGTGTGACCTGTGGGCAGTCTGAACTGGAGAGCAGGTTCAAACCCATGTTTAACTGACAGCAAAAAATATCCTCAGAATTTTGCCCCACAATGCTCCAAGACACTGGTTTATGGTGCTACTACTGCTTCATTATGTTGTAGAGATAAAAGCAGAAACAGAACCCTACATCCCTGTCACAGCTCAAGTCACTGCATCAAAATACACATCACATAGAAGTTAGACATACAATGATTTTGCTAAAGACTGCTGTAATGTGTTGATCATGATTCTCTAGTCTTTCCTCTGGATCTTCATCATCAAAGTGGACACAGGCACTTTTGATTTTGGACTTTTTTGGAGGACCAGGAGTTAGAGCAGGGAGAATATCAGGAAAATCTGTGGAGGGGAAAGAAAAAGGAAAAAAAAAAAAAGATCTAAGTTACTCATATATAACTACTGCACAATAGGTACCAGACCTAGTCTTTAACAGCAGTCTTTACCAGTCCTTAACAGCATATACTATTGCTCTAATAAGAAATAAACAAGATAAAGAAGCAGTAAGACAATTATACAAGTTTTATCTCTGATTTGTACTGGGCATTGGAGAGCAATATGCCTAAGAGTTTTATTATTTATGTTTTGGCATCAAGGCCCTTTCAAAGGGCTGCATAAGGGAGAAAGTATATTCAGGCCTGACTTCAAATATTAAAGGAAGAGGCAAAAGACTATACAAGAAATAAATTGTATCCTTGCAGTTTGTGCTCACAGAAAAGCACGCTTCCAATGACAGCTCCAAGTGAATGATTAGCAATTCAAGGCCTCCTTTTCACTGTTCATAAACAGGGATCATATTTTCTTACCTGGAAACAAGCACTGTAAGATTTAAATTGTTGCTTTTAAGAAAGAATATTGAGTTTTTTGAGACTATTAAGTGCATGACAAGTGTTACAGTTACTGCTGGTGAAGGAAAAGAAAAACATCGGAAGGAGGCTTATCAAGATGGACCTGCTGGCTGGAAGCTGTTAGCAGAGTTGAATCTCAAAGACACTAAGAGCAGGATCTGGATAGGTAGTAAAATAAGCACTCAGGAATTGAATGAGTGTAAATCACAGAAAATACCTCTTGCATTAGGATTGTTCGAGTACCGCAGACAGCTGATACATGGGTTGATGGCAGTGCATTGGAAAGGTGGTTCTTCCAGAGGTACCAGTATTGGACATGTGCATTTTCAAGTGAAGCTAAGAACAAATAATATTACAGGGAAGACACATGCAGGGAAAAAGCAGGCTGAGAGAAGTGATGGGGCAAGCAAAGAGGAACACTGAAAGAGACAGAAAAAAATACGTGTACTTATGAAAGAACCCCACAAAGGAAATTACCATCCAGCATGACCACATCCTTGCTGTCCTGTAGCTGGGGTCTCTCAGCATCTGTGTTCCTTTCCTCTCCCTTCCTCTTGTCTGCTTTCTTCACGATCTTTACTGCAGGTGAAGCTCTGGCTGCCAGGAACTGGTTTTGAAAGTGTATCAGGTCTGCCTCAGACTCCCCAGGCTTTGGTCTTGAAAACATCTTGTCTTCTTGTTTTTGCAGGCTGATCACGCTTACCATTCACATGGAACCTACTGAATACAAGGAAAACTGGTCACAGAACTGGCTTTCCTAGGGAGAGGATAGAAACAATAAGGTAAAACAACTCACTTGTGTCCTGCTCTGCTCTTTCTGTATATACCAAAGCTGCCCTTTATGACCGCCCCAGGACACAACTAGTAGTACCAGCATCCCAGACAAATAGTTTACTTGTTCTTCACTGCTAAACAATGTGCTACTAGACAAGTCAACACCATCCAGCTGGGAGCAGAATGGCACCCATCCAGCAAGAAGCAAGTCAACAAGTGTATCACTGTCAGAATGCCAACCACATGGCCTTGGATTTGCAAAGCCACAGAATTACTTACACTAAAGCAGTAGATTTAACTTACTCCAGAATCAGCACCAAACAAGAATGTCAGAGACACAGTATCATGTAAATCTCTCCACCACACTGCTGTCTTCTCAATACCCCAGTGTTAACATCTCCATCAGGATGCAAGAGTCTGTTTGTGTAGATGTGGACAGAATACCCAGTACTACAGCTCCCCTTCTCTTTCTAACCTCCCAGCTGAAAAAGAAAGAAGAAAAAAAGCTTTTCTTCCCTATTTAGTACTTCTGCTTAAGTTCACTCTGTTTCACTGTCTTTTTCCTGGTAGAAGGTATGCTATTTCCAAGCATTTTCATTCACTGCTCAGACCAGTTTTGGGTTGAAAGCCAGGGGCTGTATTTATAAACACCTGTATCTCGGTGCATACCAGAACGTATGAGGAAGACAACTCTTCCACCTCTTGTCTACTGGCCATGAAAATACTTGCAAATTTACTCTCAATCTCTCACTCCCAGAGCCTGGGTCCATCAATTCATTTCTCATACACAGCAAGTGAAGTGTTTGCAGATACATTTCATGCTAATTGAATCACTGATCACTACTAATGCTGCAGACTTGACACACTCCCACGCATGGTATTTCGAAATATTTTGTATATATTTGATCCCTTCTACATTTAAAAGACCACTGGGACTCAGCGATGATTTACTGTTAAGTTGGAAAGGGAAATGGATGTGGATTTTTAAAACTATGATCATCTGCCATGTGGATAGGCTGCACACATGACAAAATGCAAAGTTTCAATGTGAATCTCTGTCTTAATCAAAGTCCAACTCCCATGAAGACACAGCTTGCCCTGAAACCAATGTGTTGTTTGTCTTGTGCTAATATCATCTTTCATTGTGAAGAATGCGGGAAGATATCTTCTGGGAAGGATGCTGATAGACACAAGAATTACCTCCCTCATGCAGTATTTTTGACCAACACTTGGAACATTTATACCAATTTTAGTGATCCTATTCTTAATCAGCCTCAGTTAGGTACGGAGCTGCTCGCTCCATCCACACTAAATTAAGAGAGGTCTGGGCAGTTTTACAGTTTTGTATTCTTTTGTTTCAGAGCTTTTTGGTGATTTTTTCTTTTAATCAAGGCTTTCAAGCAAAACCAAAGACAATATGAGACCTGTTGAAAATCGTTTTTTCTCTCCCAATTTTTGTGCAAAAAATGAATTTAAAGTATACAGATTTAAGAGCTTTGTGCACCAATCTGAAGTGAATTTTCCAAGGCTTTGAGTTTCCAGGGACTCTATTCACTTCCGCACTCATTACTGCAGAAAGAGACCTCTTCATATGATGCCAGCATCATGAGTTAGTTGCTCAAAATCAGACATCTCACAACACTGGCCTTAATGAAAGCTGTCAGCTCAAGAGTCCCAGAACAACAGCCTCCATTTACACCAAGCATACATATGGCACAGACAGAAGCAAGGGAACTCCCCCATGCCCTCTGAACCATAAAATCCTCTCCAGCCTACAGAGGAAATGCCTTAATTCTCTGCCAACACCATCAAGGACAGCTGTGGAACACTCTCACCAGTGAGGGGCAACTTCAGAGCAGGATGGGATTGGAGCATGCTGCTACCCTGCCTCAAAACATGGCAAAAACACCTGGGATGTCACCGCAGTTCTGAAAAGATTCTGAAAAGGCAAAAACATTCCCTTGAAGCCTAGTTCCCTTCAAAATGCACAGCACAGATTGCAACTCCTGCAGATGGCTCCCTTTTTTGCACTCCAATATAAGCACCTGCACTTGCTGTTTATTTATAAAGCTGCCTGCCAGAACAGGGGCTGATATGGTCATACTTCTGTTGATAAGTCCCTCTTTGATACATCCAAGCAGCAGCACATGCATGAAGAGGCAAGTGTTTCATACCCTGTCATCATGGGCTTCAAAGGCAAAAGGAGGACCATGGCAGAAGGATTAGCAGACACAAAACACCTAGTTATAAGTAAAATGTGCTGCTAACCTTTCTGTAATAGGATTCTTCCACACTGGGACACACATATAGAATTGTCTGAGTCTCCACATATTACATTACTCAGAAAGAAATTGGACCTTGGAACTGTTTTCATTCATCTTGAGAATTGTTAGTCACAAGAAGACAATTTTGCAGTCACTGCCTACAGGGGTTAGAAAGTCATCCAAAACTAAGTTGTTATAGGATGTTAATACCGAGGTGGCAACTAGTTTGCGTAGCAAATAGATTAAAGACTTAAATGTGCTATTTCCGTGCTCTAGCTGGTTCTAGAAATTTAATAAAACCAAGGCCTCTGACATGGTTCTTCTACAGTCCAACAAGAGAGAAATTATTTAAATTGTACTTGAATGCTAAAAAAATGTAAGGAAAATAGTTTGCTTTCTAACGGTACCTGTTTCCATGCCCACCAAAGGCCATTTAAGAACATTAGGAACACTTACCTGGCCATCATAAAGAGCAATTCTTATCCATCAGCACTCCAAGAAAACATGTAAGAAAAATAACTACCAGTACTGATCAGCAGCACTGATGCCACCTCCATACAGTTTGGTTATCTCCAATCTTGCAGCCTGTTATTTAAAAAGCTAAGTGAACAAAAGCTGTTTGTCTAAAGGGACCATCACCTAGCTGACACACAGCCCAGGGGGACACCGTCCTAGAGAGGTCTGCAAGGGGTCAGAAATGCAGT
The DNA here is from genome assembly GCA_035772895.1 of Perdix hodgsoniae. Taxonomy (NCBI): domain Eukaryota; kingdom Metazoa; phylum Chordata; class Aves; order Galliformes; family Phasianidae; genus Perdix; species Perdix hodgsoniae. The sequence continues at coordinate 25,737,347 of JAPSGF010000001.1, read as the reverse complement.
GAAAAGACCATGAGCACCTATATGCACCAGACACGGAATCATTTGCTGTTATATTCTCTGTCTGTACTAAGAATCTCAAAATATACTTTTCTGATTTGCTTTGGACTGCCCACAGACACAGTCTGCCTGTCTGCACAAAGTCTGTACAGACAAAGCCTACCAGTCCTGCAGATAGTTTTACAAATGCAGCTGGAAACCTGTTGAAGTTGGACTAAAAAAAAGGTGTAAAAATACAGAGAGCAACAAAGCCACAGTCTGCTTCAAGTGCCAAGACACACTTCTGGATTAACCAATTTCAGCTCAAGCTTCAGCCTGAGGACGAAAGCCAGTTAGGGCGGTAAGGGGCTCTAACCATATATTAATGCATCACCAGTGCATAGCAAAAGACTGCGCTTACTTTACATAAACACAAAGATACATAATACCTCTAGTTCTCCTGGAGCAGCATTTAAGCTCCTGAGGCACATTATCCATCCCTGTCACTACCCTCAGCAGATGTAAGTCAACATAAGAATCAGACATAGCTTTGTTTAGAGCTAAGTGCTACTTCAGCAAAAGAACTTTGACATTGCCACCAGGCTACAGAAAAATGCACTTACTCAATATAAGCCACTATCATATTGATTTCTATTTTCTTTAGATCATCTGAATTTACAATGTATTTTTTCTTCTGCAGCAGTAGAGATCTACAGCCTATGAGAATAATTTAAATCACAACAACAGCCATGAACCTGAAAGGGTTAAAGAAGGAAAAGCAGCAACTATATGTAAAAACAAAGATTCACCTAAGAATTCTGCGAATTTCTAAATGTTGTCATCTTTTTGCCACAGAATCATTTCAGCAGGAAGAGACTCTTAAAAGCCATCTAATCCAACTCTCCTGCAATGAACAGGGACACCTACAGCTACATCAGAGTGCTCAAAGCCCAGCCCACTGTGATCATGAATGTCTCCAGAGATGGGGCATCCATCACCTCTCTGGGCAACCTGTGCCAGGGCCTCACCACCCTCACTGTAAAAATCTTCTTCCTAATGTCCAATCTAAATTGGACGTTCTCTTCTAGTTTTTATCCCCATTTTCAAACCTAACTTGCATTCAACATCCAAGTTTGCATTCTTTTACAAAAGAAATCAGGTTTGGGTCAGAGAAGAAAACAAGGTCCTGCTATCATATCAGTGCCCCCAGTCAATGTATTTCTGGTTTACACCTCAGACCCCACTGGCTGACACAGAACTAAAGTGAGAAGCAGTCACACCTCAGCCTCACCGAGGCAGCCCAGCTGTCAAGAGAAAAGCACAAATTCTCTGCTCTAGGTTATCAGCCAGTGAAGGCATCACACGGCACCGCTCAAAGCAGGCCTGTAACAACACCTGCTATTACCAAGCTGAGGAGGTTAAGTGCCCTGACGCCTCTAGATCTGAGCCAGGCCCCTAACAGTGCACCTAAACAGGGCCGTTAGGGCAGGACCCGGCAGCAGCCAGCGCCCGAGGCAGTCGGGACATCGGTCCGGCGGGGCCGCGAAGCGCCTGAGGCGAAGGCAGACCCGAGAAGCAGCCCCGAGGCCCACGTAGCCGCTACGGCCGCGGTGCGCGGGCCGGCCCCGGGCACCACTCACCTGCACCCGGCCCGCGCCGCTCCCCGCCAACACTTCCGCTCTGCGCCGCTACTTCCGCGGCCACTTCCGCCCGCGCTTCCCTCCGCAGGCAGGGGGCGGGGCGCCGCCATTTTCCCTGCTCTCAGCGGCGGCGCTGGGGCGTTCTGCCCTCGTCGCCCGCGCAGGGGCTCTGATACGCGGCTGCCGGGCCATGCCGTGCCGCCTCTCTGCTGCCCGGGGAGGAGATGTGGCTCCGTGGCGCATGGTGGATAAGGGGTCTCATCGCTGAAGTATTTCCCCTAAATCCTTCTCGGTTTGTGCAGTCCAAAGGCACGTCCCGCCTCAGGTGTAAATACGGGCTCTCACTTCTGTAGCGTGTGGCCGCACGTACAGAAAGCCAGCTCTGTAAATGTAGCATCTGTGCCTTCTCATTATTAAGAGGTGTTTGTGTCCCCAAGAGCGGTGGTGTTTCAGGAGAAGGGATACGCAAGGCTGTGTAAATGGAGCTATAATTTATTATTTATGACTGAGCACTCATTTATTATTCATACATGTCAGCTTCTATTAAAAACTGCTGGAGAGCAGTCATACCTACCACAAGCATTGGTGCTTGGCCACCTTTCAGCTTTTCAACCTGTGTGTAGACTGGAGACCTTGGGCCAGGTGGGCCACCTGCATGGGGGGGACTTGCCATGAGCACCCTGGTACTGTAAGGAGTGACACGTCCTCATCAGTCTTTTTATCACTTCAGAAGATGGTGTTAGATGCTACAGCAAAACTGTTGGCAGATGCAACTTTGACACTTAAATCTCCATAGAAATTAGGATAAATCATAATCCTATCAAAAGACAACCAGCTTAATTGCAGTGGCAGCAAACCAGTGATGAACTCATACGAAATGGAAATTTTCTGTGAAAATGCTGGGCAAAAAATATCTCCGTCAGCTGTGAGTCTTCTGATGAGCAATACTGTTCCTGAGATGGTGAATTTGAAGGCTGCCCTGCTTTAGATCATTAAGAACTCCTTAAGGTAGGAACCACCAAAAAGACTGGATGATGCCCAGTTAGACCAACTAAGTAACCAAGAGTAAGTCAAATTCTGTCCTTGTGAGTAGACATTTTTCTGCCTGATTCTGGCACAAGTGTTTGAGCAGTCACTACTGGTGCTTATAGGTGGCCCTAGCAGGAGGAATAGAGCTATTCTAAATTACATTTGGAGATTATCAAAAGAGAGCCTCAGGAGGGTTTAGAGTGCTTCCTTGGTACTGCCCTGCCAGGCTGCAGTTCATCAGATGATAGAGCTCTGCTTTGCACTCCCTAAGGAACTGAAATCGAAGTCAAATCTGCTTTTATTCTAGAATAGCAGTGACTGAGATACATGAGGTCCAATTCTCCATTTCACTGAAATCAATTATTACCTTCCTGCCACCATCTTGCACTTAGTTTTGTCATTACAGATTCTGCTGGTTTGGGATGCAAGATACACTTTGAAATAATTGATCAAGTTTCTTGTAGTTAAAACTCAAGAGCAGCAGTTTCTATAAACCTCCATGGAACCATCTGATGCTGCTGATAGCAATGGGATTCTGTGGCTGCCACAGGAATGGTGTCTGGAAGTTACAAGCTTAATGTTGCCTTTGGTGCATTGTTGGCTTTTGTGCACTATTGCTTGTGGCTCAGTAAAGATTGTGTAGTGCTGCTTTAAAATCTTTGTCTGAAGCAAAAGGTGTAACTTAAATTTTAGTTTATTGCACTGTTTATCTTTAGACAAGACAAGAAGGCATTGATTTTAGTGAAGAGTTTGGCACGTGCGCTGGTGGGAATAGGCCTTTCCAACTCTGAGTCTTTGCTGGTACTAAACTTAGGAATGGTTTGCCTTGGGCCTCAGAAAGACATTTGGGTTCTGTTACTTGGTAATAAGACAGGAAAGCTTTGGCACTGGTTGCACTGGGATGTTTTTCAGTTAAGTGTTGAGACTGTTTAGACTGTTGGACAGCCGCTTATGAGGTTGAGCTGTTCTGGTTCCAGGGAATTTAATAATTATTTGTAAGGTCACTTTGACCTTGCTAACATTGTTAGTTTGGAAATGATGTAAATAAGTTACTATATGTCCAGTGAGAAAATATATATCCTGATATTGTTAGAGGATATTTGACCCTACATATCTTGAACAGAATTGATTCAACAAAGTAGATGGCCTGAGACATCACAGGGCCTGTCCAAGTTACTGTTCTTAGGGCTGATCTGCTCATCATCTTTTCCTCTTAAACCCAAGAAATGTGTATATGAGATATGTAAACAGTTGCTAGGAGAATTTTGCTTTGCCTAAGCAATTCTCAGATTCTAATAAAAAACTTAACTTTGTTTCTTGGTTTCTGCTGAAGTAAGCCTGTACTTTTCTGCAATACTTGTCACGTGAATGGTCAGCATTGGATTTAGAAAAACTAGCAAGCACTGAGTTGTATCTAATCTGAAACTAAACTGAGGGTTTACCGAGCGTAACTGGTCAATATGCACAGGCAGTTATCCTATCCTGAACATAGAGTGGGGTTCAAACTGAGCAGCTGTAAGCGTCCGTCGTCCCCCCCTCCAGTTTTGTTCACATTGGTTGCACAAATTCTGCAGCCACACACAGTGATTCTTACGGATACACAAAGTAAGCAAATAATCTTTTTTGTCAGAAAGATATAAAAAATGTGCTCCAAGTATATTTAATCTTAATTACTGCAAGACAGGAATACTTCCTGTCAAAACTGACTGTGCTCTATGTATCTTTTCTTCCTTCCATTAATTATTTACCTTTTGTTTTAATAATACAGTTAAGAGTGCTATATATAGCTTATGCTCTATCAATAAATCATGTTTCTGCATCTTCATATTTATCCTATAAATTATAAGTATCTACACGCTTGTGTGAATCTGCTAACCTATTCTGGCAGGGAAATTCCCACCAGAGCGTCTGTAAGAGTCACTGGAGGTGAACTCAAACATTCTTCACTTAAGGAAAGCTATTTTGTGAGATTTAATATAAAAGTTCATCAGTTTTGTCACAAGCCCTAATATTCTTCCTCACTCCTTTCTTTGTGCTTGCCACAAACAAAAAGCTGTATGTGACACTCTGGTAGATGTTTTTGGTCTTCCAAAGCAGAGAAGCATGAGAGTCTACAACCAAATGCTTTCTCACTGAACTGTGAAATGGAAGGGATCACAACAACAAAGACAATACAGGCAGCGGCCTTCGTGAGAGTAGAAAGAGTAAACATGTAAATGCAACAATAGTATATGTGTTGCAGAGAAGGTACATATTAGGATGAGTTGCCTAAGAAGCAGACAGCCAAGGAGACGGATTATCCTAAAAATTAATTTCAAGAAGACAGAGAATAAAGTCAGGAACAGAGTAGCTGAAGAGCAGAGTGGTGGGAAGTGCACAGGTTTGCCTGGGACTGGAGGATTGATGATAAGTCAGAACAGATCCAAGATTCAGGACCTTGCAAGTTCTTCTTTGTAAGAAGGAGTTGAGACTGAGGGAGAAACGTTCAGTAGCAAGCTGCTATTTGTGCTATAGGTTCAATTCCGTGGGGGTCTGAGCCTTGAAATTGGAAGGGACAGTAATACACTGTTCCTCAAATTAGTGGTTGTAGTGCACATCAACACCTTTCTCCACAGGAATCCAGTTGAAAGAGTCAGAGCCCAAACAAGCAAAGCAGGGAAGTACACGCAGCAATGTCATGCAAAGCACAGCAGGAGTTTCAAGTGGCATTAAAAAAAAAGATGTGTGTTCTTGAAGAAATGTGCATGTGTGAGAACTGGATTGTGAGTAATCAGTGGCAGCTCTCTTGCTGAAGGGAGAGCACGATAGGGAAGGAGAGACGGTGATCCACCCATAGAACTTTGGGTGGCTTTTTCTGCAGCCCTCTGGCCTGCTTGCTGAATGGAAGCACAAGAGCATTGTCTGTGATAAAAACACCTCACTGCTTGGATTCCTAGGACTATGTAAAGCAAAGATGTTTTAAATCAAACCTCTGTGTGCTCAGCAATAAAAAGCATGGATCCATGCTCTGTGTGGATTGATTTAACCATGTGAGGAGGTTACATATTTTAAAAGCCCAAAATAGCTCATCTCTAGCAGTGCATCTGCTAGGCATTATGTTGGCTCTTGACAGTTAGCATGGGATTTCCTTGTGGTTGTTTGCTTTATCAATTGTTTCTACAGAAATGGCATTTTTATCAGACTAAATGAATATATCCTGAAATAACACACATCTTCAGCAAATAAAGATATTTCTTGCTTGATATGTATAATGTATGCCTAACACACTGGACTTCCTCACCTCATTACAATGTCAAAATAAAATCCAACTGAAAGTGAGCTGATGTACAGCTGAGACTCCAGAGGACAGACCACTGTGGAAGTTAGAAGGGGCAGTTGTGCAAGTGTGCTTCTGAAGTCGGGTCATTCAAACATTGCTTCTGAAGAGTATTACAGGTGAAAATCACTGCACAGTGGCAAATGCATTGTCATTGACATTCACTGTTTCACAGAAGGCTTAAATGAAAATGGTCTCTGAGCTGGCCCTGTCTGGCAATGCCATCTACCTCTTATATCACGGAAAGGGAAGCAGCATTTCTGTACTTCAACTTCCTTGGGCTGAGGATAGTGTCACTCATGGCTGCTGCTGGACCTGTCTGCCAAAATCTGAGCAAAGTAGTGGATGCAATCAAGTCCACTGTTGTAGATTTTAAAGGAAACCTGTCAAAATGCCTAAGACTCATATTCCACACAATTTAAGACAGTTTAAAGCGCTGGATGTGCTCAGATGATTATCCTCAGTTGCAAACTTCAGGATTTTTTCCTCTCTTGACTTCATATTATTTCCTGATATAAGGCTGGGGAAAACCTTATACTTCTGCATCTAAGCAGGGTGGCAGTTATACATAGATCTTTATACAAATCCCACCTGCAACAAACAGAATGTGCACAAAAAGGAATGCCCAGAGTAGATCACTTCTCCCAGAATCCCAGTCTCACACCCTTGGAACAGAAGGCATGGCCTTTGCTATGTGCTTTGTTTGGGGAGCTCAGTATTCAGTGTAGATGCGTGTTCAGCAGCTAGCTCGTACTGCCAGGAGAACCGAGACTGAAGTACTTAACTCTAAATAGCTATGCTAATGCTGCTAGATCTGCCAAGAGTTTTTAATAGTGATGATCGTGATGTCCTGATGATTTAAGTGATCTGGAAGAACTAGCTGCAGTCACACAGAGTTGGGGTTTTGCCTTCATCTTTGAAGATGTAAAGGGCCACTGCAGATTGCTGTACCTCAACTTTGCAAGGATTCCCCCCTGTAGTCTCCTTAGGCCAAAGCTGTTTTTCCATCTCCTTGGAAATGACGTGAGATGCTGTAAGTTGCCAGACAAGCACGCTGGTGGTATGCACTTCTGCCTCTCAAGGAGCAGCACACACTGCATTCACCTAGCTTCCTGGGTAGGGGGAGACCAGCAGCAAAAGGCATTTGTCTAAAGGTAATACCCAATGAGGTGGAAGTGGTATTAAGAAGAGGAGTATTCAAAGAAAACTTCCAGAGCCCTAATGGTGTTGCATGGTGGTACCACATGTAAATGTGGCAGTGGTACAAATTTGCTTCTGAACTCTTCTGTCACCTTGTAGACGGAAGAAATGCTTTTGCTGGCCTTCCATACAGTAGATATTATCACCCTCCTTAATTCATTTCTTTTCCTAGAGGCTCAGTACTTACGATGTTTGGTGTCTGCCTAACACCAGGACAGGACTCCTCCCTCGCTGGTAGTACTTGGTGAGGGGAGAAAAGTCATCAGAAAGCTTCAGCTACCTGCCTTTCTCTACCAGGTTGTTGTGAAAACAGTTTTCTACAGTGCTCTCTTATGCTCATTATTTGCCTGACAACAAATTCTCTTCATTGTTTTGTTGCTGTTGTTTTAATTTTATTTTCAAAGGCATTTATAGCTATTGTGATCTTTCGTGACAGTTGCCTACGTCAGGAGCAGAGGAATCGATGGTTCCCAGAGGAGGGCTGTCAGGCAGAGCTCTCCTCCGGTTAGCAGCAAGCAGTGCCGCTAGCAGCACCAACACTTAAAAGCCCTTTTCTTCAGTGACACAGTTACAGGAGAAGCAGCAGAGATCATGCCAGTGGCTGCACAATTTCACTGTGTTGGAGCACTGATTGCTCAGATGTGTATGGGCACCTTTTCATTTTGGTTTGTCACTGAGGGCCATGCATTTAAAGATCTGTTTGGCACTGGACAAGAGCCCTGGGGGCTGGCAGGCTGCCTTCTAGAGACGTACAGCAGCAGCAACTGCCCAGCTTTTTTCCCATGGGAAAATACTGGGAACCCGCCAAATTATCATCTTGGCTCTGGAGTGTCACTGCCCAGATGGCTGTTCTGCATCAGAAGGCATGAGACATGGAGGTCAATGCATAGGTTTGGGCCCCTGGGTTTAACTTTGGAAACGAGATGGCCAAGATAGTTAGGTGTTCCTGCTAAGGACCAGAAGTACGCATTTGCTCTTTCTCCAGCTGTGCCCACTGTGTTCTACTTGAAGCCGCTGCTGATTGCTCCTCTGGTCAGCCACCATGTCTAAAGAGTTCTCTTTCCTATTTAAGATAACAAAGTATGAGCAGGTACAAGCAATTTCCCTTTCCTTTTGTTTTTTCAGTTGCTTTGATTCATGAAGCCCCTCCAGTGCTGAGGAGAGATTCTAGGGGCTCAAATTCCTCCTAATTGTCTGTAGCAGCCCATCAAAGTTGAAATGCCTTTGCAATACTTATAAAAAAACCTTTTGTCCTCATTTTCCCAAAAGCACTTTGTGAGTAGCATTAAAAAGTCCCTCTGAACAGCAGGGTACATCGACTCAGACTTGGCATAACATGAGCAAAGTCCTTGCTCAGACTCAGCCTGTGGCTGTGGCACGTGGCATGGCCTTTCACTGCTGCCTGCCTCTCAGAGCATCTCTCTGCTGTTATCCAGCTCTGTTCAGTATCTGTTCAGTAGGAAATGTCTGCACCTGCAGAAAACAACAACAAAAAAAACCTGTGCATAGAGAAGGGCAGAGGCAGCTCTAGGTTCTTCATGCTGCCTATGGCCCTTTTTGTCCTACCTGGGACTGAGAGAACAGCATGTACTCTGTCAGTGGAGGCTGGAGACGTCCTCCCTCACAAGCAGAAGAGGTTGGATTCTGCTGCAGTTCAGTTAGCAGAGGAATGCTCTTGCTGAGTTCTTGAGAACAACTTGAGGGAGTATAGTAAGAGGAGGTGCAGTTTTCAGTGGCAGTGATTGGGACAGAATGGGGGAAGGTTCCTCAGGACTGAGAAACTGCAAAGCTGGGAAAGGAGAAGGCTAGGTCATTTTGATTGTTCAGGCATTGGGAACAGCACGTCACAGGGAGCAAGATAGGGGAAAGAGAAATAGAAGGCTAGTGCCAAATTTGAAAGGCACAAGCCAGAGAAATAGATGAGAAGGAAGAACATTTCATTCTGATGAAAAAGAGCAAATGTCAGTGCAAATTCTGGCATATCTGCACAAGACAGCAATAGCATTACTAAGCCTAGAGCTGAAGAGCTGGCATCACTGCCACCAGGAAAGGGAAGGTAGGAAGCAGGGCAGGGACATTGGAGGGAATGGGAGGGAGGGAACACAAAGAAAAAAAAAAAAAAAAGGCCTGGAATAAAGAGATTGATTGAGAAATGAAGAGAGGGTTGGGAGCAGTGCCAGGAAGTGACCATGGCAGGACGTGACAAGGAATGAGGAGCACTTTGGCCTCTGTCTTGGCCCTTGAAAGAGCCCCTGTCTTGGGCTTCACATCTCTCTGAGTGGTACCCATTGCTGTCCAGCTATATTGGCTCCCCATAGCCACCATAGTTTTGTACATTAGCTGTTTGAAGCCCAGACTTCTCTGGACAGTGACTCTGTCATTTATAGCAGGGGTACCTGTGTACTAGGCATGGTACTGCTGCCTCCTGTGTCATTTCATGCTGGGATCTGGAAAGGCCTTGCATGACACAGGGCTGATGGTTCATCCCACCATGCTTTCTGGAGCTATGAGCATCATGCTGAGAGGCACGGGTATTATCAGAGTCAGAATGCCACTAAAAATGAGGCTTCCCTTGTCAACATCACCATGTTAGAGAATGCAAAAACTTCACAACCCAGGAGACAATATTGCCTTTGTCCTCTTTTTCTCCAAGAAGGCAGTAAACTACAAGTGCCAGAGGATGTAATCCAAGTGCTAATAAATTATTGATGTCTCTCTTCAGCTTTTTACTTACTAAAAGAATATCAAAGCTCATTTTATGAATGGTCCAGACAGATTCTCTTTCGGTATGCCCACAATTTAATTCACAAATATTACACTAAGCACTAATATTGAAGCAATGCAGTGTTCTCTCTTTAAGCATTTGCAAAGGCTAATAGATATTTTAAATTGTATTGGCTCGTAAACAGGTACAGTGAGGGAAATGACACTTTTGATTCCAACAGATGTTTAAATTCATAATTTCAAAAAGAAAAGAGCTTGTTATTAACTAGAAATGCACGTCTTTTTTTTTTTTTCTTCCAACATTAAGGGCTGATTGAAATCCTGAAATCCTGTTGAAACAAGTGGGCTTGCTCCTTAGGGATAGGCTGTCTCGTTCTTTGGCAGCTCACACAAGTCGTAGGACAGCATGACTTATTTTATATTTAGCAATAGCTCCTCTCTTCCAATATGCCTATTTGCATAAGTCAACTTAGAAACCATCTGTATTGGAAATACTCTTCCCATTCCTGCTCGCTTTGGGGCAGCATGTGGCAGTTTGTTAACAGTATATATTAATTTACACTGTTTCTTGGAGCAGTAGAGAAGTGACTTGAAGATGTCAGTGCAATTTCCCCAGTAGGAATCTCCCCCGGACAGAAGGCTTAATGTTTCTCTTTCATTAAAGTGCTCTGCAACTTTTGATGGCCGTGAGCACTCATGATCCCCATAGCTGTCACATCTTGAAGACAGGCAGCAAGCTCCCATGTATACTTCATATCAGACCTCTGCAAATTTCGCCCAAATAGTGTGTCTCATTAAAAAGCAGAACAAAATTCTGCCTGTTAAATTTGTGCTGTGTCCTAGCCAAGCTCAGAGGAAAGATGAGTGGTGTTTTAGCAGAGGCACGCTTGAGTGGCATTCACACCAACATGGACTGCAGTTCCTGACTGCACCAGTTCCTTGGTGCTCTGAATAGGGGAGGCAGCACCACAAACGTGCATTGTCTCTGTTCTCTGCTTGCCATTTAGAGAGAGAGAGTGACCAGGCATAAAGCCCAGAAAAAGGAGCTGATTTTTACAATATGGTATACATATTTTGCAAGCCAGCCTGCAAACTGCTCATCACATTTTTTTTGTACTGTATACATAAATATTCATAATTAATCCATGTTAAAATAGAGGAAAAGGCTTCTAAAGAACAAAAATACCCTCTTCAAGCAGCTTACACCAGTGACATTGATCCTCTGCATTTCTGAAATTAAAAAAAATGAGCTTTGCACAGCTTCTGCAGTACTTTCTGGAATTCAAGCTTCCTTTTTTTCCCTTTTTTCTCCTGTTTCTTCAGGTCGTGAAAGTTGATAACAGTGATTGATGCACTGAATCTGGAGCCACAGAGGTGGAAATAACAGCACCGAGTGATAGATGACATTTCTAAATCTTCAATCTCAGGGCTAGAAACCTTCATTATCCCTTCTCCTGGTCTGCCTCATCTTCAGGCTTTTTCCCATGATTTTCAGGTGCCACCAGGATGCTGACAGTATGTCAGGTAGAAAGATGTACAAACCTTTGCCTTTTGGATCAAAACCCTGTGCTCAGCTGGGGGTACATCACCTCAGGAAATGTCTTCTTCTCTTAAAGGTGGAAGGGCTGGAAAACCAGTCCCTGGGACTGCTTGCAGACCTGAGCACCAGACAGGATTGGCTTAGATTAAATAAATCACAGGTTATTCAACATCAAAAGCAGAGTGTCTGCGGAAATGAAAATAAATTAAAAACCATCCTGAAGCTGTTCAGGCTGCTGCAAAGCCCAGTGGGTATTAGATGTATTTATTAAACAGAGGTAACTGTTTGGTACGGGTTGACAGACAGACCTGAGCTCTGCCAGGTCTTTGTTTTCTGTCCTTGTGTGACTCAGCTTTTAAATCTGATGCTCTTACTCCTGGTCTGCTTGGCTGGGCTGCTGACACCTCCCTCCACAGTGTCTCCCTGCTCTCTGTAACAGCTGAGTCCCTGGCTTCAGAGAACTGCTCACCCCTGTCACCTTACCAAATAGGGATGCCCCTTCCTTGCTGCCTCACAGCACGCTGAACCCCATCTTTGCTTCTTCCCATCATTGCTGTTGGTGCCTTTGACAGGTGCTGTGTAACAGTCCCTACCAGGAGAATTTGGCACTCATGTAACACTGGGTATAGATATCTCCAGAGACAGTTCTCTGGCTTTCCCCTCTAACTGCAGTGCTCCATCACGTTCCAGCGCTGCCACCATTTTTATGGTGTGTGTGAGGTCACTGAAAGCATCCAGACAAACGCACAAGCTGACCAAGCAGACCGGGATTTTAATTTCTCTCTTCCCCTATAGGCCTTGCCGGGTAAGGCAGGGGCACTCCTTATGCATTCTCTGATGCTCCTTCCCACATCCCAGATGTGATCCAGTCACTGCTGTCTGCTGGCCAACTTAGCCCTGAGAGATTGTTTCCTGTTGTGCCCCCATGGAAATGAAACAAGGTATTTTAAATGTGCATTTTCATGTGGTTTAGAAAACCTGCGCTGTACTGTCTAGCACTGTGTGCTTCCTGCAGTTCCTCTCCAGGGCTGACAGAAGCAAAAGCCAGACTACTTTGCACATACATGCTGGATGCAGCAGAACAAGTGCAACTCCTGGCAGAAGGAGGTGAGCTCAGGGGAGGAAACGTCACATGTGGCTGCAGTTATGGTGGCAGTGCCTGTGCTGCAATGTGGTCAAAAGGTACAGAAGCCAAAGGGAGGTTGCCAAGTGTCTCTCATTGGTGTCCTTCACTTCCAAATTCAGGAGGGTTGCTCCCTCGGGAATCAGCCAAGAGTCATCCCATGCAATCAGTGTCCTGAAATCCAGATTTAGCAGACCCGACAATTCAAGAAAATCCCAGCTTTGGGGCTTTTCTCTCTGCATGTTCACACACACGCCGAGCAACCCACTGCTCCACAGGCCCCCCAGCCAATCTCACATGCAGCCTTTATGCTCGAGCAGAGTTGTGCGGAGCAGCACACCTGATAAGCTGCAAGCATGTTGTGGCAGGAGTTGAGGTGCGAATACTAAAGCTAAGGTTGATGCTTCAAGTCTGCTCACTTGCCTGCTTGCAAGATTTTACGAAGCATTTAAAATACATACTGCTGTAGGGCACAGAGAGAGAAACAGATCAAATGAGATGAGCCTCACAAGGCAAAGAGTGTAATGAAACATGAAGCAAACATGCAGAGATAAGATGGTGCAGTACACCAGCCTGGATGCAGGACAGCGCATAATGCCTGGATGTGCTGGGCGCAGGCGGGAGGAGGGAATGCTGACAGTACAGGGGGTTTGCAGGAGGCTGCTTGGGGGGGGACCTGTGCTGGATGGATGAACCAGCAAGGAAGGCTGAGGCAGAGGGGAGGGAGGAAGGAACAGGGGTTCGTCCATTTCCTCTGTCGCAGGGATCGTGGCAGAAATCCCCCGAGGGTACGCGTGTGTGTGAGGGCCGGGACAGCACCAGGGCTCGCTCCTGCTGCGGGTCTCAGCGGCCGGGAGAGGAGCGGGGCTTCTCGGGAAGTTTGGCCGTCCGGCCGCTCCGTGCGGGAGCGATGCCCCAGGGGCAGCCTTCCTCCTCCTCCTCCTCCTCCTCCTCTTCGTCCTGCCGCCTCGTCCAGCCGCGCGGCGCCGCCGCCAGCCCGGGAGGGGTGCGGGCTTCGGGAAAAGCCGGGAGAGGCGGTCGGGGGCTGCGGTCGGGCGGCGGAGGCGTGAAGCCTCGCCGAGCATCCCAGGGGCGGGGGCAGCTCGCACCAGGAGGGGGGCGGGAAGGAGTCCCCGGTGCGGGAAGGACTCACCCCGCAGCTCTCAGCCTTCCGCAGAGGCTCTCCGGGAGCCGCCGGACGCTCGCTGCCCACCTGGGGGGGCCGTGAGCGGCTGGGGCACCCCCCCTCCGCCTCGTCTTTCTCTCCTCCCCTCCGCCGCCTCCCTCCCTCTCTCCCTGCCCGCCTGCCTGGGATGGTGGAAGGAGCCGGGCAGACCCGGCGGGGCTGCCCTGGGCGCGGGGGGCGGCTCGGGGGCCCGGAGCCCCCGCCGCCGGTGATGGCCAAGGATGTCCTCGGAGGGGGAAGCCGAGGCGGCTGCTGAGAACGGGCCGGGCAGCAGCCCCGCGCCGGGGCCGGCCGCCGCCGAGCGGGAGGAGGTGAGCGGCGGCGGGGGCAGCCGCCCCGGCCCGGGGGGGCTCGGGAGGGAAAAGCGGAGATGGGCTTGGGGAAGGGGCCGGCGAGCCCCGCGCCGGGCAGCGGGAGCAGGCGGCCGAGGAGGGGATCCGCAGAGCGGGGGAAGCCGGCGAGGCAGCCGCGGCCCCCGCAGCCCGGCCGGGACCTGCAGCCGCGCCGCGGGGGCGGCCGCCAACAGTCGCCGGGAGGGAGCCGAGAGCGGGGCAGTGCGGAGCGGGGCTCTGCGCGGTGCGGAGAGGGGCTCTGCGCGGTGCCCGCCGCGCCCTGCTGTGCCGGGGGTGCCGGCGGGAGCGGGCGGAGTCCCCGCAGCCGGGCGGCCGCTGGCGGCCAGGTGTTGGGGGCGCCGGGTTCGGGTAAGCGGCTCAACCCGACCGGGCGGGGAGCCCCTCTGCGGTCCTTCCCCGCTCTGGGTGTCGCTTGCCGCCCCGCTGAGCATCTCCGTGCCGGGAGGATGCGGCATGGAGCAACGGGGTCTGTCGGGTGGAAGTTTGTATCCAAGAACGCCTTGGGCTTTGTCCTAGGGTTGCCTACTGTTTCACGAGGATTTCTGAGGTGGTTAAGGGAACTGCGGCTCTCAGGCACTGGCGTAAGTTGCAGGAGGCAGGATGAGTGCACAAATGGGTTTGTAGCCTGGTACTGGGTGGCGTTCAGGTGTTTGGGCCAAAGGACTGAGGTCATCCCTCCCATTTTCCCGTGGGGTCTAGGCTCTCACGATGCCTAATCTGCAGTAGAAAACGCTGTCGCACATATGGCTAAATGTATTTCTTTGCATCATCTGTGAAGCCCTTACTGCGGCCTTGAAGATCATAGGCAGGGGATGACGGATGTGTCTGAGCATTGACACAACAAATACTGAGCCACAAGGCACCAGCCAGACAGCTGCAGGGCTGTGCGGCAGCCGATGACAATATGCTCACAGCCCTGTATATTCAGGACAGCCAGCTATCTTGTGTTCACAGTGCCTGAGATTTCCCTCTGCACCTCATGCAGTCTTTGCTCCCAACTGTTCTGACAGGTCTGCCACTTAGACTTCCTATTCCGTGCACAAATCGTGGAAGTGGTTGAACTTTCTTCATAACGTAGAGATAACAACAAACGTAGATGCTTCCAAGGATGCAAGGAGCAGCCTTCAAGCAGTCAGAGAAGTAAAAACAAGCCTTGAACATTTCTGTGGGCAATTGGTCTGCTTAAAGCTTTTGCTAATGGGTCCCATGGCTTGTCAACAGTCTCATGGTCCTGTGGTTGAAATAAAATAGGCTCAGCAAAGCCCACGTGAAACTGCGAGATGTTTAGGTTAAACGACAGTTTTTAAAGTGCCTAGAATAGAAAATTGACTTTTCATCCTAGGCTGAAAAAAAACTGTCTTCTGTGGGTGAAAATGAGGGTTTTCACCTGTCCAATTGCTTTATAAACACCTGCGACACAGCTCACTGCTAAGAGCTGTTACTGGGTCCAGGATACAGCTGCTGTTCTGACAGTAGAGCTCCCCAGTGTAATTACAGCCCCGCAGAAGATCAATAGATGGTTAATGCTGAAAGGGATTTTTTGATTTATTTGGCCTACAACCACGAGCTACAGAAGATTTTCCAATATATTAAGTCCACCATAAAAATATCTAAGTCATTTCTAGACATGAGAGCACTTGATCTTTCTGCTAAGCACATTATATCTCACTTCAGTCATCCTCTTCTCTGTTTCCCTTCTGTTCCAGCACAAACATTTGCACAAGTCTATATCTCAAATGCCTGTAACAGTGATGTCTTAACCCAGCAGTCCTACTTCATTGGTCTTTTCCTCTTGCTTCTTCCATCCCAATGTAAATAGTCTTTTTTGCTTGGATCTGCAGTTGTACTGAAATGTCCTGTATTAAACAGGCATTTCATGGTCTTCTGTATGACTCTTGTCATTTATGGATTTCCCTTGGATCAAATACATAGACTTAAATCTTAACAATGGTTTTAAATTGCCTTTATTTGGAGATAAATCAGCGTGAGAGTGACTAACAGAGAATGTGTCTGAAGTCCAAGCCGTTATTCTTGAAAACAGCACAAGTGAGGATGCTGCTGCAGAGCAAGGAGAGGCTGCTTGGTCCCCAGCTGCAGCATGGATCCAGTTCTTCCAAGGGCTGCTTGGGTTTACAGCTGGTGTTGCTGAATGTCAGAGCAAGCTCTCAAATTACCTGCCACTGCTCTGATGTTCTGTGGTTTGTTGGGTTTTTTTTGAGGTTGTTTTGTTGGTTGTTTTGTTTTTGTTTTGGTTTTGTTTTTTATATTTCTTTCTATTGAGATATCAGTTTTTTGAGCTGGATGACCTGAAATTGTCATGGTTTCAGCGGTGGTGTTGGATTTTACTATCCCATTAACACTTGAAGGGAAGGAATACAAGGGCCCTATTTTTCTAAACTTTTCAGCAGTTATTGTTGTTGACTGTTTTTCTGATATATTCTCCTTTACTTTTTTCCCCTCTGCTCTGTACTGCCCTGGTTAAGCTGTGGGCTGGCTGTCTTTCTTGTCTTACTTGTTACTGTGACAGCCTACACCTACACTGAAGACTTGATGGTGGCTTTTCTGCATTTTTTGCCAATTAAGAAATGGTCTTAAATGTTTACATTTTTAAAACTTAGCTGGATTTTTTCTTTTTTTCTTTTTCTTTCTTTCTTTTTTTTTTTTTTTTTTGAGGAAAATAAACCTAGTGAGTACAAATGTCATTTATTTGCTACCAAAGCCAAGTAATCACTCAAGAAAGCTGAAGGCAGCAGCCACTTGACATTTTGAAATACGTATTTGTCTTGTTTGTATTGGCAGAGTCAAACAGCAGTTGTCCATGACTGGTTTTATCTTGTCTTCCATATTTAAGAACTCTAATTGGGCATGACATAGTGCAATCGGTTGGCCTGTCTAAATAAAAGAGGGAAAACCTCCTGGGTAGATGCTTCTGAAACCAGTGGTCATCAGCTCACTGATACTCTTGGAAATGCTGTGGAAGAGACAGACCACATAAATGTCTCAGCTGCCTCTTGCTGCCAATGCTAAGTGGAGCAGAAATGTGTTTCAAAAGTGCCGTTTGTGGCCACAGCAGCACCAAGGAGTGCGACAAGTTCAGCAAACACATACATGGTTTGGCTTGTTTGCAGGCTACAGCTTTGTAGACAGTCAGGTCAAAAGATAGCTGTGTCCTTTCTGCTTAAGTGTGCCACTGGATAGCCACCTGCTACTTAGGGCTTAGTCTGTATTGTCCTCCAGCTTTTTATCCTTTTTCCCCTATGTGAATATTAAACACATTTGTTTTATTCAGGCTTATTTTATGGCACTGAAAACATCAGCCAAAAATCCTTTCATAACTTAGATCAGCTAGCTTTCTATTGTCCCCACCTTTGAAGACAGTTTCTCACCTTTCTCACCAGCAGATCCTCATGCTCTGACAAAGCCTTTCCTCCACAGATCCACAGAACTTCTTGGCTCCTTACTGTCTCTGTGTCTTCCTCCTCCTCCTGCAGGGGTTTGCTGTTTCACTGCGGCTACTGTGCCCAGCAGACACAAAGTCAGGTGCAGGGGGTGGAGAGGAAGGAGGGCACAGGGCCTGTGACAGAGATTAGAGTTTGTCCCTACCACCACTTCCAAGCAGAGCGTCAGAGGGGACCTCTGAGTACCAGTTCTCAGAGAAAGGCTATTTTCTTGCTAAATCTCTCTCCCAAGAACGGCACTGACCCTGCCTTCTGGCTAAAGGGAGAACATAAAACACACACACACACACATATATATATATATACACATATATAAAATATGAAGTGCTTTTCCTTCCCCTCAGTTCTTCTGAATCTCTTGCATAAGACCTGCTTGAGTAACACCCTGAATAATTGCTTCTGGTTGGCTTGGTGGATGGCTGTCACCACCCAGAGGAAACATGATTGACCTTAGAGATGTTATTCATACGGAGTACAATATTGCTCCTCTCAAGTTTGAATCAAACAGGTAAAGTCTTTTTCTACCCCTCCTGCCCATTCATTCGTCAGGCAGAAACCAAAGAAGTCTCCTTATTTCTTGATGCAAACAGCGTCTCTACTAAAGACAAGGGAACAATTCCAACAATAGTTGCATCAGAGGAATAGCAAAGCTCTTTTTTCATGATACTGCAGATCCAGGAAATATTTGCATTGCAGATCCTGTCAAAAGAAAATCTGTGCTGAGACATCACATCTTTTTCTGCTTTTGTTCTTTCCTTTGCCCCACTTTATCTTCTGTTCACGTGCTTGTTCTTGGTGCTCAGAAGTTGTCTCTCTTTTTTGTACTTTGCACGAAAAGCTGCTGAGAGTTTAAATAAATAGATAGGAAACATCAGACAGATGTGTCTGAGCTCTGAACGGTATCTTGGGCTCTGGCTGTGATGGTTTCTGAGGGCTTCGACCTCTCTGACAGAGCGCTCCCTTGGAGCTCCATCACTAGAGAGTCATAAGGACAGCTGGCAAGCAGCCGTTAAGTGCATCGATGGGAAAAGGAGAGAACAGGTAGCCAGGTGGTAGGTCCCATGCAGGTGTCATTTCTAATGCTGTGCCCTTGGGAGGACAGATGGACAGCTGATACCAGTAGAAAGCAAGGGGTCTGTACACTGTTTTGAAACTCCAAATATGCTTCTTGTTCTCTCTTTCCCACTTCAGACATTGTAGAAGATAATAGCCATCCAGAAGGGAAGGGTGGGTACCAAGGCTCCCCTTCACTCAAGTGAAAGCCATTGCAGGGATGAAGCAAGAGGAATCTTCTACCTGTGAACACAGCGTGGGATTTCTGCTCATCTCTTCTTACACTCTGAAGTTGAAATATAATATCTTAAATTATTGCTGGTTACCAGAAGAAAAAAAACAGTAAAATGTCCCAAGGTGGTCCATAGTCATTGGGTTTTTTTTCTAGGTGTGTCCTGACGCATGTAGTGAGTTAACACCTAACCCTGCACTGTTGAGCTGCCAGCTCTGCAAGCCACCGAGTTGTTCCAGTGACACTGTTGTGGCACTAGAGAAAAGGCTCTGTTTGATTTTTCACTTATAGAAGGAGTTCTAGTTTTCAGAAAAGCGCAGCTAAGTAGTCAATTAGTTTTTAAGTTCTAATCATGGAAAATATAGTTCACTGAAGAGTTCACTGAAGAATATAATCATTCATCTGGCTCCTCTGAGTCTCAGAACTACAAAGTTAAAATTAGCACATCATGAAACATCATTGGGGTCACAGTTCTCGTAGCAGGGGTTTAACTAACCAAAACCCAAACGCTCATGTCATTTTTGCAGCGGTGTGAGATGAGCTACGATCCCCACAATGCTGCTGGTAGCAGAACTGCCCATGCTGGGTCCTATGTGAGCTGCATCTCATCCCAAGACACCAAATTAAGGAAAAGAAGTTCCTGTGTAAGAGTTTATGCTTTCTGCTCTTCCCCCATGCATCCTAGCCTTAGAAGAGCTACCATATGCCACAGGCAACACCCACTGCAACCTTAACTCTGCCCCAGCAGAAGGGGCATCCTCAGCCCCCGAGATGCAGTGGGAGATGTTGCAGAAGCAGGCAGGACAGATGGTGAGTGGGAAGGCTGGAGAAGCCTGGCTGTTTGGCGTTAGGCTGGTAGCCTTCCCTCAGCAGAGCTAAGGTTGGGAATGGTGTCTGGCATTCCTGGCAGCCCTTCTCATGGTGCTGTGTCAATGCCTGGGAGAGGATGGAGGGGATTATGCCTCACAAGGTGACGAAGTTTGCAGTTTCTGTGGCTTTACATTGGGTGCATAATGTACAGGGAGTGCCAGCTGACATGTAGCACTCTTTCTGTACAGACTGATATATTGTGCATCCCAGTTCAGTTTTCACCTACTTTGTTGTCATATGTTATTGCAGAATGTGCATCTGGGAGAGAAAAGAGAAGTATGAGAGAGAAAGGAGTGATATTCATCACAGATCCTCTTTTCTCACTGCTGGAATGCTACGTCATCTTAACAGGAGCACCATTATTAAAAAATCTCACATCGCTGAGGTTTCAGCTGTGTTCAAAAAAGTACAGAGATAGGGAAAGGCAGTCTGTGAGTCTGACAGAGCAGTGGTGGATGTTACTGCAAGGAATACTTAGCTGCAGCCTGAGCCCAATGCCATGGTGCTGGGAAGTCGTCTGCTGTAGCATGGCTAGCTGCCTCCAAATAGAAAGTCACACACAGGAGACAGGAAGGGTGGAGATTAAGAGGCCAAATCACAGATCCATTTTGTCCTGTTTTACCACTGGTTACCACTTAGAGAAAAGCACACCACTGCAATAATAATAATAATAATAATAATAATAATAATAATAATAATAATAATAATAATAATAATAATAATAATAATGAAAAAAAATATATATGAAATAAACTTTGTGGTTCTGGATCAGGTTCACAGTTCACTTTGAAATCTTCCCTTGAGTTCACTGGAACTTGGATCAGTTCCAGATGACATTTCTTCTGAGCACTTACAAGATTTTTTCTATCCATTCAAAGCTTAGGGTGTTCCTTTAGAGCAAGCAAAGATTAAATTGCATTATTAATAATGAACTACTTTTCTAATTCGCAAAGTCTCTCTAAACAGATGCATTAGACAACTAGACTGCCAACAGCCAGTGAGTAGCTGACAAGATGGTGTACATGGATTCATCCAGGATCAGATCCATCCAGGAGATGTCAGCCACAGGGAGCCCCCCCCCCCCCCCCCCCCCCATTTCCACTGTCTCTGTTTCCAGGCTGAAGCACCAGGAGATGGTCTCTTGTTTTCTCTTGGCCAGGGGGCCTTTGCCTGCCATCACTTGCCCCCCTTGCTCTCATGGATGTGGGGCATGACAGAGTAGGCACTCCTGGCAGAGAGGCAGTCCTGCCACTGTCTCTTAGTGTGGCCTCTCAGAGGTCACTGCATCATTTTCTCTCACAACTAGGCTGCTAAGACAGTAGCTGCAGGATTACCTCAGATGTGGTTCTGCTTGCCCATGAATAGCATCTCGAAGCCAAGCAGGAGGAAGTAGGGTCACCAGTAGAGGTAGCATCCCAGCAGTCTCACTTGTAGGCTTCACAGCAGGCCTTGCTTGGCTGGAGCCATTCAGCACTCAGGCATGAGCAGGTTACTGGGCTGGCACTGACAGTAGCAACATGCCATAGGGATCCACCTTGGACTGCAGCATGCCTGCTATTGCAGGTCAGTGCATGATGAAACACACTTTGGATGCAGCAAAAACACAGTCAGGAAAGCCTGTCAACAAGGGGCTCATGCCATCTTCTCTACATCTACTACTTGGGTTGCACAGTGCACAGCTGCTATAGCCTCTCTCCTCACTATGTGGGACTGGTGTATTTCCAGCCCTGGTCTGAGCAGCTGATTGGCAGAAGTCAGGACTTTCTGCCTTCTGAACCTTCCCTCCATGCTGAACGAGTGTCTGTCTCTTGACATGATGACTGATGAAGTGTAAGTTCAGCTCTGACCTAAGGGGACATTTTCTTGCCCATCGTGAAGCTCTGTACCCATCTGTGAACCTCGTACCAGTAATATTTACGACTGGGAACCGTCGCTATCCAAGGGAGATGTGCAGGGAATTTGGCTTTGTGTCACTGCTGTCAAAAGCCAGCAGTAGTAACATCAGCAATCTGGGGGAAAAGAGGATACTTTTGTAGTGTAGTATTTTGTAAGCTTGTAAAAAACTGTTGTTTTTTAGCCCTGATTTCTGTTTTGCAAATGATGACCGTTCTGTTGCTAGGATTCCTTTGTGCCAAAAATGTACCTGCACAGCTTCCCTTGCAACAGCATGTGTGTGCTTCACCAATGGAGGTGACTGGGCACAAATGCTTCACATCCCTCAACTTCCTACCCTTACATTTTAGCAAGCATATTTCCCATCCTGTCATAATGTGTGGCAAAAATACTGTCTGCCTACAAACATCTTTCTTTTCTGGGATTTCCTTTATTTCTGCTTGAAGAACTCTTGAGTATTAGAGTACTAGAAGCTCCTTCTGTCCTGACCTCTGCTTTCTTCTTCTTCTGATGGTATCTTAAATCCTCGGATACATGAGGATGAAAGGTGTGAAGTAAAAGGCTGCCTTTGTGCTGCACCTCAAGGGGGTCCTATCAGCTGGCATTCAGGTGGATCAGCAAGACCATAGCAAGACATTTCATGGTTTGTCTTGTCTGGTTATAATATCTGCTGGGAAAGGAATTAAATGCTTCCATTCTGTGCACCTTACCAGCCTGAGACCTCCCCCTTACAGCTCTGGTGAAGGAAGGATGAGATTAAATCTCCACAGGGCTTTAAACAACCAGAAACCCAGCAATGCTGGCTCACCACAGGAGTGCAGCTGCCAGAGCAAATGCCTTCCCATTGGTGATGCTACTGACTTGTGCCATGCACACAGGTTATTCCTTTTAAACCAAGTCAAATAGCATCTCTGCTTGGAAGTGGTGTGACAGCCTCTGCCTGCATGAGGTTTTCATTCTTGCAGGAGCTTAATGGCAAAGAAGCAAATGACGTGTTCAAAACATGCAGCTACAACTGTACCATATCCACAAGGACCGAAAGGAAATTCTCTTTGATGCTTAATGTTTTTCTCCAGTGCTTTCTTTCCCTTATATTTCCTATCCCCTCCATGCTGGCAGCCATGCTGAGAGCACTTTCTATTGGCTCAGCGTGAGCTGGGGGTAATGGGCTTCTTGCAGTTTAAGATGGATGGAGGAAGGATTTTATTTCAGGCTCCCCAGGAGGGGATTTATGAGATGGTTGTTGTAATATCTCTTTTCCCTCACCAGGCCTTATTACTGATGCCCCGTGCGGTGCCAGATTGGGTCACATAATGGAGGAGCTCTTCAACCCATCATATACTAGCATCTGGGTTAGCATAACCCTGCAGGCTCTTTCCTCTTTGTACTAATGAACATCTCACATAGGAGTTCATTTGGCCCTGTGAAGCAGGAAGAATTGTACTCTTAATCTTCTCCTGTGCTTGTCTTCTCTGTAGTCACCTCAGCCTGGGGATCTCCTCAGTACTTGCAAGGTGATATCTGCAACCACATCTATTTTGTCTTCTAAAGGAAGGCAGATGGAGATCTGCTTGCCCTCATTGCATCATCTTGTCTTACCGCACAAATGGTGAAGCTGTTCTCAGCACGCCCGAGGCTGGTCCTGGTGTCAGAGATCTCCTCAGTTATCCTCAGTAGCACAACTGAGGACTCACCTCAGCAAAGTCTTGGTGCACCTCTCTGTGTTATGTTCTGCCATGTCCATCAGGAACATTTCCTACTGCCCTCTCCTGATCAGCATGGAAGAAGACATAGACAAAAAATCTGCTTTCATCCAGGCTGGTCACAACACCAATGTATGATTTGTAGTTGTTGACTGTTCTTTACCTTTCATTTATCACACTGGGATATATTCATCAGAAGTATAAACCCACAAAGGCAAATTAAATTGTGGCTGGCATTAATTTTTCCCCCATTTTCAGTTCTTTCTTCTTTGCTTCTATTTCTCTATGTTTCTTCCATGTAATTTCCCATAGACAGGAAGACTGCAAATTAAAACAGGAAAAAGAAAAAAAAAAGACATGACTGACTCGTTGCTCACCTGAGCAATCCCAAGCTGTGAGGTCACTTTGCTGTTGAAGACAGTGATAAGGTCACCCTGCAGTGCTGCAGCCAGCTCTGGGAGGAGAGCAGAAGCGCTGTGATGCCAGGCTTGCCGTGCATCTCTGCTTGCTGAGGCACGACCACAGCATCACTACTGCAGCACCGTGTCACCACTGCGGGACTCTCTGCCCCCTCTTAGGGCAGCTGTATTCCATTGTAGAGCAGACAGGGCTGTAGATCTAACTTTTTAGAGAAGCTCCCAGCAGAAAGGGAGTATCTGGTCGGGAGGAGCTTCTTTCAGCCTGTAGATGGGCTGAGAGGATTGCTGGCTCAGTGGGTCCCTCGGTGCTGACAGGGTCACTCCTTTCCTATGTCAATCCTTGCTCAGTTCTTTTCCTGGGCTGGCAGATCCTCATCCTCACCTGCTGCCTCATTTTCCCTGCCTCAGTGACATCTGCATTGGTAACATCTGCATTCAGAGCATCTCTAGGCTATCCTCGCCTCTCTTCCACCTCTTCACCCCCCCCCTCCTGTATTTCCCTCTCATTTCTCTATTTCCATTCGGGCCACGTCCTGACTACCCTCTGTTTTCTCTTATTCTTTCATTTTAGACATGATAGCATTTTGCTTCAGCAAAATTGAAGCTCTTGAGGTCAGCCACCAAGGGCAAACATGTTCACACATGGGGTTTCAAAGGACAGGAAACGCTTTTGGCATGATTTCCCTGAAGGAGAATTTGAATGCTTTTGAAATCGGGGAACTCAGATATCTGACTGCAAACCAGACGCAGGCAGGCGAACTTGGACCCCAAACTGTCCACAAAACAAGCACTAGAATAAATTCATGCTGTTGCAGCATATTTTCTGCTTAACCAGCTCTTGCTGGAGTTTTCAAGGAGACTGAAGCACTGAATCTGACAGAAGAGGAAAAAGCCATTTTGTCACTAGAAGCTACAGAGAAGTAGTAAACATCTGGCAAAATTATATATAAATTTTTAAAGACTAACTGCAAAACATTTTGATCAGCTTCCTTTGAACTTCACGGGCTATTTCTGTAAGGGCTATTTCTGTAAGGGTCGGTTTAGCAGCCTTTGGCTCAAATTTGGTACAGCAGTCCTAATTAAAAGAGTACAAAACCAGAGGTTTGTAATTATCACCACAACCATTTGTGTGCTGTGAGTGGCAAAGAAAAAGAAGTAACACTTTGAACCCACCCCGCTGTGCACCCACTTCTGAAGTAAAATACAACTACTGATTAATGGTGTATGACAACAACAGGCTAGGTAATGACGTGCTCTGCTGAAGCTTTGGCAGGGTTTGACAGAGCATTGCATCTAGAGCTGCACATGGAATTGCCCTGGCAGTAGCACTGGAAGCACCTCGATGCATACACAACACCCACAGCCTTGTGCTGATGACTGATGTTTTGGTTTATGAAGACAATTGCCCTGTATAAGTTAATGGGATATTAGCCATTAGGTTGGCAGAGTTATAGAGAAATAATTGCTAGATTTGACACCATCCACTGTATTTAAGCATAAAATCACTGCTGATAACATATACAATTGACACAAAGATGACGAGGCAACAATGAGCACAGTCCTACAGAGAGATCTGCTTCATTTGATAATTTCATTATTCAATTCAAAGCCAAATCTGAAGTTACATATTTCAGAGTGGAGAGTGCATCCAGACTTTTAGCTGTCCTTGAAATAGCATCTCAGAAATTATCTAGGAGCAAAGTGGGTGGATGCTTGAATATACACTCCCAAGCCAAAATCTTCTAATACAACTCTTGGAGATTTTTAAAAAAGGTAAAATGTATGGAAATGGGGGGTGATTTTATGGTTGAATATAATGCTAGTGAAATAAGTGCTGAAATTCTGCATCCACTTGCAGGATACGCATTAAGAAGGATCTAAACGTGATAGAGAAAAAGACAAGCTCCAAAGAGAGCTGGGAAAAAAAAAAAAAAAGAAAAGAAAAAAGCTGTGCAGTGAAGGGCTTTGAGACCTTGACCCACTTATTTTGGAAAAAGAAAGCCAAGAGATGTCATAATTAGAATGGAGAGGCACCTTCAGAGAAAGAAGGCAGCAGTATGAAAAGAGTCTTTTATTACATTCAGAATGGGAATCCCCACTGCCATCAATGGGGGCTAAAGTGAGAGAAAATTACAATGGCAGTGAAATTCAGTCATCAAACAAATTGCAGAAGGGGTTGTAAGTTCTCAATTTGCTTTTGTCAGTAAAGTTAAGCAGGAAGTTTTTATGCAAGATGAGCTTTTACCAACGAACAGTCATTGGATTATACATAGAACTGTAGCGTAACATTGCATTGCCTATGAGGTATATGAGTGAGAGAAGGTGTAGTGTCTCCTGGTTTTAAGATGTAAATGCAGTTTGACTCATAACACAAGTTGATAGGAGAAATTCCTATTACTACCTGGGAGTACTAAAGAACTATTGTATCATAACTACCCCTGCCATCACCTAGGTGCAGCCATGTGGTCAGCTGGTGAATCCAACTATCAGAGATGCTGATGTCCAAAGGTCAGCAAAGCAGCTCCCACCGGCAAAACTGAGGCACTTAGACGTTCAAGGTAGGCACCTAAAAACCTGAGCTGATAGAAACTGTCTGGGCTTCTAGCATCCCTTCCTTCTCCTCTAACCAGTGGATGCTCACGAAGAGAGTAAGGATGCCTGCCTCAACCCATGCCCCAGGACTCATTGGCTCTTATGTACCCATCAAGAGGAAGAAACCCAGGGACATAAGTCATGCAGAAGCATGTTCTTACAGTTAAAATGTGCCTTCTAAGGAGACACTGTGGCATGGTAGGGCAGTTGTAATGTCTTGCTGTCTTGGCCACCCTCAGTGCAGTTGCTTGTAAGCTCACTTAGGATGGTTGTGAGTTACAGTCTAGCTGAGCATATTTTCATGTTGGTGGCTCACAAGTTGTCCAGGGATGAAACCCTGCCCACCCACTCTTCCAGCCCCTGGTTATGCTCTGCTCCAGCTGCTAAGTGCAAAGCTACACTTTCTCCTCCTGCTTTCTCCCCACCCCTTTACACTAGGCAAGATTAACAGCCCAAATATACATGCTATTACAATGCAAAATACTTTTTAATTATTTTAATGACTGCTGCTGTAGCCAGAAGCCGATCTGGCTGCTGCAGAGCTGGGACAAGTGTGGGTTTGGTGTGCCGGCTCCATACAGGTCCCTTCATTCTGGCATTTGATCTTGGGTATCTGTCATCAGAGGGTGGCTTTGAAGGCAATTGCTCTTTCAGCCACTGCCAGTGTGCTTTCTCATTTACAAACTAAGTTCTGCACAAAAGTTCCTTGAAGGAGAAATAACCAAAATGTTGCCAGCCTGGAAACTCCTGTTTGCTGCAGGTGTCGGTTGAATTTCCAGTTTTCTGTGAGCAGCTAGGGCTTTCGAGACTATTTTCCAGCAACTGCAGCAGCTAATTAAATAGCATCTATCATTTGGTGTCTTGGAAGATTTCATACCACCAGACAACAAGCAGATCTCAGGAGAACTTGGAGCTCCCTCTCCATTTTGAGTAGGACACAGACCCAACACTGTTTTTTTTGTTTGTTTTTTTTTTTGGAAAGGACAGGTCAAAAAGCCCCAGTACAAAGGCAGAGTGGGACCAAGGGCAGCTCAGAGGAGGGCTGCCCCAACTTTTCATGTTTTGGGCTCAAATCTCCGAGTTCTAGTTTGCAAATAAGGTTTCTGAGTTTTTGCCTGTTACGGGACAGTCACTACTTGCCTCTGGCTGTAGAGCTTGCTGCCCTCAATGTCTTCAGTTACATTTCTCTTCTAATATATTCCAGGGGGTTAGGGCTTTGCCCCACATCAAACTGACACAGAAGCCGCAGCATTCCTCAGAAAACACAGCTCTCATTCACTCTCTGGCCAAAGTTATCATGGAAATTATTAGTTTCCTTAAGCATTTATTGTAGTTGTCCCAAAATACAGGCTTACCCTGTTCTGATCTGAAACACTCTGCTTGGAAAGGAGAAAATTCCATGCAGTACCACAGACATCGTGTTTGCAAGAAGTTGGTATGTTAATTAATAAAGTCTGGGAGCCACTGGCTTAGCATACTAATGAATTTGTTATGCAAAGATAGATGGAAAGATACATTTCATTATTAGACTTTTGAATGTGTGATGCTTTCATTGTAATTATTTGTTGCATTTCCTGTCTTTCTTATGAACACACTATTAGTATTTCTAATACTATAGTAGAGTTAGATAATTGTTTCAGCAAAGGAAAGGAGAAATAATGAGATATAAGCCAGAGGAACATAGTCAAGGCTTGAAATGAGAGGGTCAGACAGTGAGGTAGACCCTAGAGGAGATATCCTTTTGTAACTGAGGACCTGCAGAGAATAAGATCTAGTTAACAGCAAAGAAGAGCCTTTTTCCCAAAGGGTTCTGAACATGAAGGTTGGGCTGAACTGGACTGATAGCTGTGTGTAAATCTGAGAGGTCTGGCAGTGGGCACTATGGCTGCATGTCCTCACTAACGCCAGGAGAGAAGTTGCATTTCTTACAAGCTACAGTGAAAATAGTGAAGGTAACCCATCTCAGGAAGATCCAGCCCTCTCAGCACAGGGGGCTGATGGCTATTTTTGAGGTGTCTCCATGGAGCTGTGAACCTGCAAGCCTTGGAGCTGCTGCCAGCCCAGCTCTGATCAAGACTGGTAAGACCAGAGCCACCTTCTTCCTGAAAGTGGGGGTGGCATTTCGTGCAGCTAAGCACATAAAGAAGCATCTGCCAGCTCTCAGACTGCAGTATGGCCACTGATAACCCTAACCAGCAGGGCTGGTTGAATCAGTTCTTGGGTTGGAGCCAAGCTGTGGGTTGCAAGTTGGACCACAGAGCTTCAGAGATCAGAGAAGTTATTAGTCAAAGGAAAGCAAGATAAAGGAAAGGAGAGGATTGCACTGCCTTTGGCAAATAGTGCCTTAACTGAAACAGGACAGCCTTTACACGACTGCATGTAGGGCCAGGCTGTTAGGGTTCCTGATGTATTTAAGCACACACTTTACATTACAACTGACTACTAGACATCCTCAGATGGGTTCATAGGGAGAAGCCTACATTGGTCAGGAATGGCACTGGGACAGAGCGGTGGGTATTTGACAAGAGTTTCCGGAGATCAAACTATTTGTGACTAGATGTAGACTCAAGAATTCACCCTGCAAAACTCCTGTAAGTAGTGACTGCTTAAAACCACTTCCTTGCTTTCCTTGAGCCTTCCTGCAAAAAAGTTAGGGAAAACAGCCTTATTCCTTCTTATACTGAAGTCTTTTGTCTTCCCTGCTTGCAGAAAAGGTATATAACCTGTTCTGTTCCTCTGCACCCATTTTGTTAGTAACGAGAATACAGTCCAAAATAATTATTCTTCATTCTGATACAGAAATATACACAAAAGGCTTGGGATAAGAATAGAAATCGTTATAGGCTCCTTCTAGATGCATCAGGGAGAATCAGGAGCCAAATTCTGCCCTTCCTTGCTGCAGATGAATGCTGTCACTCCCTAAAATAAATAAAATTGCTCTGCACTTACACAGTGTCAGATTAGAAGCTAAGAAATCAAAACCTAACCCTGTGAAGTCTAGTTTGGCAGTGCTCACAGCAAGCCATAAAAACCTCTGTACTTACTCAGAAGTGGCTCTCTGTTCCAGAAAAAAAAAAAAAAAAAAAAAAAAAAAGGCAGTATTAAATCTGATCTGATAGCCCTGCAAGGTTAGGTGCCAATGCCTCCATCTCATTGAGAAAACAGTAAATTGTTTCTAGTGGTGCTGTGCTATTATTTCCTGAGTCATAAGATTCTGGTCCTTAAACTCCTGGGTGATTCAAGCTTGCTTACAGAATCCTAACTGCTCTGGGTTTGGGAGAAGCTATACTAGGGGAGAACTTTATCCCAGTATAAAAAGAGAAGACATTTCCCAAACCTAGCATCTGCTGGCATCTATTAAGTAGTTTGATGCATTAGGGGTGGTCCCCTGGGAGAAGGAGTAGTTGCATGCTTCTATTTTTGCATGAAATCAGGCTCAGCAGAGGGCATGATGATGCACAAATATCAGCATGTCTTGCTGTCTTTTTCTCAGACTTAAGGAGAAGCAAAGGACAGTAGTGGTGAGAGGGATGTGTTCAGCCCTCCACATTACCCACTGGGTGAGCAGGGGGTTTCATGTCACACGCTTTCTACAGACCAGCTGCTGCCAGCCAAGAGTATAACCCGTGCTGCTACTGCTCTTTGCAGAGAGACAGCTCTGCTTCCGCTAGCTGCTTGGCTGGATTTCATGCCTTTTATTATAGCCCAACATAGCATGACAACGCAGCTGAATCACTGCAGCATCGCAGTGGTAAGACCACAACCACTTCATCTTGGTGAGCATAGCAGGAATACAAGAATGAAAACTCCCTCTCCACTCCCAGTCTGACTTTTGTGACTTCAAACAGAAGGATATGCTATTTTTTAAACGTTCATTCACACAGACCCTTAGCCCCAGTGGTTGAACCTTTCAGGTATTTTAGGTAGGAGCTTGTCTTCTGACAAGCCTGAAGCTATGTGCACCATGCTGTAATCCTGACAATTTTTTCAAATAAATGTGCTCGAATCTGGTAATTTTCCTGATGGCTCACCTCCAAGAGAAAAGTGTCAATCACCCAGTAGGTTTTGGGGCTGGGGCTGAGTCAGCTCTGACTCAGTCAGCAGCTCCAGCTTTGCCAGGCACTGGAGCTCTGCGTTGGTGCAACCCATTGGGCTGTGGCCCCACAAAAGACACTGTTCCCTGATTCTGCAGCAGTGTGGTGTGAGAACCCCCTAAAGCACAGGGGGAAGCCCACAGCCCTGCTCTAAAACCTTCTTGGCCCTGTAGTAAGGTGTGTAGATAGGGGATGGGTGCTGGCTCCTTGCAGGGTACAGAATCTGAGGACCTGTCTCATCTTCATCAAGATGGCCATCTGACCTGAATGTGGGCACTGCCATATGAAGGACTTCCCTCCTGGGAGCTGGAGGAAGCAAGGATGTGGTTTTGTCCAGACCTCTGTCCCTATCACAATTTTTCTGGCAAAATAGTTAATATTCCCATTTCTATGGAGTAGGGTGGTGTCCCCATCCTCAGGCAGTCAAGAGCAAACCTGGTTTGGAAAGCAAAAGGCACCATATGTACTATGTAAAGCAGTGTGACTGACAGGTTCCTCTCTTTGTCTTTCTCCCTTTATCCCTTGTGGTGTGATTTGAAGCAACGCCCTGTGAAGCAGTCCCTGAGTGCCTGCATGTGCAGAGAGTCACACTGGAAATGCCTCCTCCTCTCCATCCTCATGTATGGTTGTCTGGGAGCAGTGGCCTGGTGTCAGCTGGCCCGAGTCACCAAGCTCAGCTTCGACAGCTCCTTCAAGGGCAAGTCCATGATCTACCATGACAGTCCCTGCTCAGATGGCTATGTCTACATCCCGCTGGCCTTCCTTTCCATGCTGTATGTGGTGTACCTGGTGGAGTGCTGGCACTGCCATGTCAAGAGAGAGCTGCAGTACAAGGCTGATGTGGACAGTGTCTATGAATGTATCAACCGCATGCAGCAAGCCACTCCGTGCATCTGGTGGAAGGCCATCAGCTACCACTTTGTACGGCGAACCCGGCAGGTAACACGGTACCGCAATGGTGATGCCTACACCACCACCCAAGTCTACCACGAGAGGGTTAACACTCACGTGGCCGAAGCTGAGTTTGACTACTCTCACTGTGGATACAAGGACATCTCCAAAGAGCTCCTGGGCCTGGAAAGCTACACAGCCACCAAGCTGAGGTTCACCAAATGCTTCAGCTTTGCCAACATCGAGTCTGAGAACTCTTACCTGACACAAAGGGCTCACTTCTTCACAGAAATAGAGGGGCTGGATGACTACATGGAGGTAAGGGAAGGCATGCAGCTCAAAAATGTGGACTTCAAAGAGCTCATGATGGCCTACGGGGACCCAGATCACCTCCCATGGTATGTGTCTCACTATGCTTTCTGGGTGGCAGCCATCCTGATGATCTCATGGCCTCTCAGGGTACTCATAGAGTATCGGACTGCATACGTCCACTACCATGTGGAGAAGCTTCTAGGCCTGGAATACACAGCACCCGCCACGACGGAGGAGCCCCTCTACCGTTACCGCATGCCCCGGGATGCCACGCAGGACAGCACAGAGCTGGAGTGGCACATCTGCACCAACCGGCAGCTGATCCCCAGCTACTCGGAGGCCATGCTAATGGACCTGGCTGACTCCCCAGCGTACAACAGCTACACAGTGTGTCGGTACAGTGAGGTGGCCCACGGCTGCGAGCGCTGCAACCGTGCCTCCAGCACCTCCTCCATCTTCTCACGCCATGCTTTCCACAGCTGCAGTGGCAACTCCCATCTGTCCCTCAACACCAGCCGCTTCTCCCTCTGCCGCGTCCATGGCTCCCACAGGACAGGCCTCTGGCGGAGCCGCAGCAGCAGCATTGCTGACCGGGGCTGCCATGATGAGCAATGCTGCTCCTACTCCAGCCAGCTGGCTGTCAATGAGAACCCCCCTACCTACCATGACGCCCGCTTCTTCCCTGTCTTGATCGTGCATAGGCCAGAAGGGCACGATGGACAGCCCTTCTATGTCAGACGCTCCTCCTGTTTAGAAACATCTCTGTGATGGGCTCCCGTGCTTTCCCAGCTCTTCGGCTCTGGAACAGCTTCACTGCTGTGCTTGCAGATGCCACCGGCCTGCAAGTGTCAGTCAGCAGAATGAGCTTCAGATTTCAATTCTTCTTCTTGACTTTGCATGAGGATATGGTCACCCTGCCAAGTGGCCCACCTCATTTCCAAAGCTTCTCTCCTTCCTCCTATTCATCTCCATGTTTATTTTTCCCCTTCCTTACACTCTTTTACTCTTCACTGTTTCTTTGTTTCCTGAGTCTCTGCCTCTCCTCCCATCCCACTCTTTCTTTTACGTTTCAGTCAGTATTTGAAAGCTGTTTCCATGAGAGGATTTTAAAAGCCTATGTTTTGCCCTGCAAGGTAGGAAACTCAAGAGACAGCAAGGCCAAGCAAGCTGCTGAAAGGCCTGCAGCCAGTGTCAAGTCAGAAAGAGAATTCAAATCTGCAGGCTCTGAGTCACCTGTTGCAAACCTCCAACAAGGCTTTAAAAAAATTATTTCTGCCAGTCTTTTTGCCTCTTCTTTCATTTATTGTCTCCTTTTTTGTACTTCCTCCTCTCCCCTTTTCTCATCTTCCTTTTTTGTTTTTTTTTCACCTCTGCTTTCCAATTTATCATTGCACCTTTCTCGGGTTTTGTCAGTGAGGATGTCTTTCAGCCTGTAATTGGCTTCTGTTGCCCCAAAATAAGGTATTTGCAGCACAGATTTCAGTGTCCATTGACACAGCCACTTGAAATGTCCCTGAGAAGTGCTGCAGACATTCACCACAGAGTAGTGATACACAAACAAAGCAAAAAGCATGCCTTTTGCTAACCATGCCCTGCCTGGTCTGCAGCAGATGCTGCTGCATTTCCAGATGTAGTTAACCTCCTTCAGCTCCACCGGTGTTAGTAATTGTCAAGAGCCGTAATGTAGATCAGTGTCCTGCTAGTGCCACTATTTTTAAGACTGTAGATCTGGTTTGTGGTTACTTCATTCCTACCACTTGCTTGGAGCTGCAGGGACTGGCAAGGAGGAGAGAGGTCAGGGAGGGAAAGGTGTTAATCCACTACAGCCCACTCACCAATGGTCTGAAGCCTCTTCCTGCAAGGCTCCCTGCAAGTGGGTGCAGAGCCTTCAGTAAGGCATGAAATCAGCCTGGCATTGTCACCCACAGGAGGTGGCTGGTGCTTCCAAGAGCCAGGGACCAGCCCAGGGCTTCTGGCCATGCTCAGGAGCCCCAGGGCCTCAATAGGTGCCAAACCTGCCATGTGCTGAGCAAGCTCTGCAACATTTCATCAGGTGGGTAGCTGAGGTGGGCACCAACTTGCAGGAGAACGCAATACAATCTCAATACAGTAACTACCAAAACCAAGGTGTTGTGCCTCCCCGTGGTAGGTAGGTCAGAAGCTGTTCCCTCAGAGGGGCTAGCAACAAACGCTTCCTCCCAAGTCAGTTCTGTGTGTATCTGTGTAATATGAGATTTGTAAAGTCTTATTAGAATGTGTAAATTATATGTAACTGTGTATGGTGATTTCTTATGGCATTGACTGTTGCACTATGTTAAATACATTTTGTTTTGGTTTGATGACTGTTTTGATGCACTGTTTATTTCAACTCTGGAAGCAAAGACATTGCTTTCACATGGGCAGTACCTGGCTAACACACTGCGGAGGATGGCACCATCAGGAGGGTTGTTTAAATTTGTATGAGCCAATCTTTTTTAAAGTAAACACTGTATGTATGATTTATGTGACATTTTCATTCTGACAGCTTGGCATTTATTGTGAAAGATATGTAACACATAGGATGTGTTAGTTTGTCACCTCTAAAAATGAATAACCATTCCAGACACGAGGAAGAACGAGGTTTGGGCTTAGGGTAATGATTATTGTTGGACTGGGCCCAAAATCCTGAAGTGGATAAAAGTCAAAATAAAATCAAGACGTAGACCCACCTCACCATGACCCAGTCCTGGTCCGTAT
This sequence comes from Perdix hodgsoniae, assembly GCA_035772895.1. NCBI lineage: Eukaryota > Metazoa > Chordata > Aves > Galliformes > Phasianidae > Perdix > Perdix hodgsoniae. Next base: position 25,703,007 of record JAPSGF010000001.1, on the reverse strand, counting down.
CGATATCACGCCACTCCTGGCAGAGCTGAGAGCCTGGGTTAAGGATAGGATCAGACCCGACCTCCAGGCTCAGATTCGTCTCTAGTTTACTGGAGTAAAAGCAAGCCCTGCAAAGGGCTCCCTCCTCTTGTCTTTACTCACACAAAAAGTTAAAACCAGCACATATGGAAGATTTGAGAGCTGGAGGAGGCTGAAACCTCAAGAAATAGAGAGGTTGGAGTATTTCAACACTGCTTCTGACTGAAGGAGGTGTTAGGAAGGAAGATGAGAAAGAAAGGAATAGATGGTAGAATAACATAAATTAGAAGGGAACAGAGTTCAGATGCAGCTCAGATAAATGAGCAGCAGAAATCAGGCTCAGGCACAGAGGCACGTTGTGCAGCTGTTGCATTTACCTGCAACTTTAAAAACCATTCCCATGTCTTGCCATGGCCCACTTAGTCTGATGTGTATTTCAGGACTGAGTGTTATATTTGGGTCCTCAGAAGTGGCCACGTCAAACAGTGTTACTATCCAACATGAACCAGCTCTAGCAATCCCATTATTATGATGGGCTGGGCAGAGAAAGGAGACAGTTTATGTGAAGTTTAACCTTTGCAGTGTGCTCAAAAGCTGCTGCAATATCCAGCAACTCTTGGACTGTGTCCTTGTGAGAGGCTGAGAAGCCCAGAGGCTTTTCACTTCCTTACTGCTCATGGTCTAGCCCAGCTTTGGGGCACTTATTTGAGAGCTATTTTCCCTGAGGTGTAAACAGCCCCTCCTGTTACACGCCATGGCTGCTGGTAGGGGTGACTGGAAAGCTGGGAGCAGCTTGGGGCTGGCCTTGAACCATCTGGCTTCAGCAAAGGGCCCGTGCACGGAGCACCTGAGCAATCAGCTCAGGGCTCCTGCCCACAGAGCTTGGCTGTTCCCGATGCCCTCAGGAATCACACTGTTGTCACCCTCTGCTGTGGCTCCAGATATGGTAGATCTGTTGCCACAACAGAAGTAAGGAGAAGAGGAGGGCACTGAAGCCGCCTGTGTGCCTCAGTGCTGTGTCCTTTGCCTTAACGCAGCACCACCATCACCAGTGTCACGACCTGCAGAACAAAGCTACACGGATTAATGCAGCAATACCAATGGCCAGGAGAGAGTATTCATCTTCAGTTCCTAAAAGCATTTTGGAATCACCAGCTCCTCAGACTCTGCACAGCAGTGCTGCACTTCTCTGTAAGTTTTCCCACAGCAGTTTGCACTCCAGCTGGCAACGCGTGCCAGATCTTGGTCCAATTTCCATGCAGTTCTTCCTGTTGAAATAAAGCCCTTCTCAGACACTCTGAAGCCAGATCCCCCACTACTGACAATTCCAATTGTTCCTCTGCTTCCAGCAAAGCCCGGCTGCCTCATAACGGCCCAGGGCCTGGCCCACGTCACACAGGAAGGCCTTCCCACTGCCAGCTTACGAGTCTGTCCCTCTGTCCCTTCCCCACCAGCCCCAGCAAGGCTCCACATTGTGCCCAGTGCCCCAGTGCGGATTGCAGAGGCACAGTGAGTTGCAGGGCCACCAGTTAAGTGCTGTAGTTGCTACTGCGGAGCTGAATGCTGCACCGTAATGACTGTGCTTCTTATGGCATCTTCCAACAGATTCTCACCATAATCCCTGTGAAAAGACGGTGCTAGATTTTGTTTGGACAGTGACTTTCCCCACACTTTGCGGGTCACTCTGTGAGAGCGGAGATCTTCTCAGCCCTCCTCTTGTCCTGGCAGCAGCAGAAAGGAGGCTGAGGGCGCACATCCCTGCAAGAAGGACGGACTGAGCAGGGGTGGTGAGTCTGCGGACCGCAGCAGATGCTTGGCCGAGGGGGGCCGAATCCCCATCATCCCCTCTGACAGTCGAGGGCGGCTCCCGGGCCACGCTGCCCTCCGCAGCCACGCGGAGGCCCCGAGGGAAGCGGCGTCCTCTCCCCGATGCCCCGTGCGTGCCAGCCCTTTGGTGCTGCTGCGGGAACGACTGCGCCCCGGCACCCACGGCCTCCCTCTGCTCCGCCCGCCTCGGGCCGGGCCGGGCCGGGCCGGGAGAAGCCGGCGGCGGTGGCGGCGGCGGGGCGGTGATTTTCCTCTCCGGGGGCCGCTCATGCATATTTATACCGTGATGTCAGAGGGGAGCACGGCGCGCGGCGACCGCCCGAAAGCGCCATTTCCTGGCGGAGAAGGCGGCGGCGGAGGGCCGGGCCCGGCCCCGGGGGAGGAGCCGCGCGGCCGCGCGCCGATAGGGGGAGAGCGCCCGGCACTGAGCGCCCGGCGGCGGCACCGCACGGCACCGCGCGGTACCCGGGGCGCCGCTGACCCGGCCGGAGCCGCCGCGGAACTCGGAGCGTTCCCGCAGCGTCGAAGGGCGGCCCGGCGAAGCCGAGGAGCCGGGGGAGGATGGTGGTGCGGGAGCGATGGAGCTGAGGCGGAGCATGGCGCTGCCGCGGCTCTTCTTGCTGGGACTGTGGGCTGCGGCGCTCCGGGACGGCGCCGTGGCGGCAGGTGAGGCGCTGACAGCCCGGCGGGGACTCGGGGCCGACGCCGCCGCGGGTGGCCGGGGCTCGGCGAGGAGCGGGAGCCGCGCTTGGCGGCGGGCTCGGAAAGACTCTGGGGTCGGCGGAGGCATCGCCCCGGCCCTCGCCTCGCTCGGGTCTCGCCCGAGGAAAGCCCGGCGCGAGGCGTTCCCTGGCGGTTTGTGCCGCCGTTCCTTCTGAACCGGTTTTCCGAAGTTTCACGTCCGGGGCCGCACGGTGCCCGGCGGGCGGGAGGCGGCGGGACGCGGGAGCGGCGGTGCCGCGGCGGGACGGGACGGGACGGGACGGGACGGGACGGGGCGGGCAGCTGCCAGCCGCCAGCCGGAGCGGCGGGACGGCGGGGCACGGGAAGCTCCCCGCAACGCGCGCGGGCAGCGGCCGTCTCCCCCTCGCTGCAGAAATAACTTCGCCAGCCCGTACTTCTGTTCCCAGCCATCAAAAGATTCAGCTGTCTCAAGAGTTTGTTTTTTTAAAAAGCCACCACAGGCAGATCCGCTGCGTGTTTTGACAGCCGCTGTGTTCTTTTGCTGTCAGTTCTGTCTGTTGGCGAGGAATGTGACATAATTTCATTTCAAGCAGCCCTGCACGCTGCAGCGGGAGCCGCTGGTGCAGATCGGCTCGGAGGAGCCCCGCGGGGTGAGGTTGTTCCCTGTGCTGCCCGAGTGCTGTCAGATGGGAAGGTGGGAGAGTAGAAGGAGGAAGGGGAGGCGTTGAAATCCACTTCGATCGCCTCTGTGCTCCCTCCTGATACCCACGGGAAGGGTGCTGCAGATTAGGCTGCGTTTTGTCAGAAACCTGTACATTTACTGAAAGACCCTGACCTGTATCTCCTCATTTCAGTCGGTCCTGACAGGGGGTTCATTGTACTTAAACGATGTGGAGAATTACAACTTGGGCTGAATGCTCACACTGTATATTAAATTCCTCCAGCATTACTTAGTGTGGGAACTGAAACCATAAAGGGTCTCTAATGACACTTCATTGTTTAATTTGTGGCTGACTCTTCAGCGGAGCCGGCCCGGAGAGGCCAGGTAATTTGCTTCTCCTTTGAGGCACCTGAGCTGAGAGTGCCGGTCAGTGTCCATGTGCTCAGCCTCCTGCCCGTGCTGGTTTGCTGTGGCACAGAGAGCTTTTGTGCAGCTTTCAGCTTTCCTGTTTTGCTCCAGCGCTGAGCAGTGGCAGGGAGGCTGCTTTCTGGCATGCACGGAGATATGTAATTTGTGTTACAGATGAATTAAGTAATGTGAGATTAGATCATCCTCACCCAAGGAGATTAAATCCTTAGCCCTGCAAAGCAGTTGCAGAGCCTAACCTAAAGCTAGCTTACTAGTTTTGCTGTGCTTCTTGTCGATTTGCTGAATTAACAGCAGCAGGTAGGCAAAACACAGCATGCTGGCAGCAGCTGTTAGCAGCTGGTGGGACTCCATGGGAGAACATCCTGTTGCCAGCATTCAGGGCTGCTTGGGGTGCTGGGCTGCACACTTTCCCTGCCGCTACAGGAGGTGTGGGGCTGGGGGAGAGTGGCACACAGCGCACCTCTGTGTTTGGTCACCTTTGGATGTGATGGAGTTGTAGAGCAGCGGGGCTGCCGGCTCAGCAGTGCTCTGTAGGGCAGTAAGGCGTCCTGCAAGCAGCTGGCAGCCAGTGCCTGTAATGCGTGGTGATACGTGGCTGCACCAGAGCGGGGGAGTGGTGGGGTGGTGTTGTTGGGGTTTGTTTTTGTTGTGTTTTCCTGAAGGATGCGGAAGCTGCTCTCAGGACATAATATTGGGCTGGGCTAGACCTGTTCTGATCTGTCAGTCCTGTGCCACCGCATAGGAAATGTCCACTCTCCCTAACAAAACCAGCTTCACATTTATTTTCCACATTCCACCTTTCCCACAGTCTCCTTTGATCCTCTGGTTTCTCTTTTATTTGCCATCTTTCTTAAACGTGCTCCTCCAGCTGGCTTCCGTGCTCTCTCATGGTAACACATTCCATAGATGCACTCTGCTCGAGGGAAGCACTCCCCACCCACCCACCCACACATTGCTCTGGGCCAGATGCTGATTGCTTCTGTGGCAGCGTGGCAGCGAGCAGCTCCACTGGTGCTGGTCCTGCTGTTTTAGGGTTGCAGCTCCATGATCTGAGCACAGCACAGTCCTTTGGCCGGGCTCAGAGACTGGGCAGGCTGCTGGGGCACGCATCGCCTGCATTGGGTGGCAAATCCCTGCTCAGCAGTGAGGTGTACTGCAAAACAGCCTTTGCTTTCACAGGTCTTGTAACTGGCAGGGAGACTTCCTGTAACACGGAGGAGCTGTGTACGCTGAATAACATGGCATAATTGGTTCTTTCTTGTCCCAGCTCCTTTCAAATGCGTACAATGGAGAAAGCAAGATGCTTTCTTAGCAGCATAGGAGCTCTGTAGCTGAAATGAAAGCCAGGGGAGAAAGAGGGAGGTGTGGTACTGCAGTGAGAACGTGCTCAATGTAGCCAGACCGCAGGCATGACCAAACTCTGGCCCTTTGGGCTAGTTCTGCCCAGTAGCATTACCTAGTGCTGAGCAAGCAGAGCTGGGAGCAGCCCCATGTGCAGACTGAGCACCACCTCTCTCTGCTGTAGCAATCTTGGTGCCTTTGGCTGTTGCTGAGCAGAAGCAAGACTGCTGCTCTATTTGCAGAGCGTTCTGGTAGGGTACGTAATTCCAGAATGCCAACCTGGAGTAATTTGCTGTACTCCAACCCCCCTTTTTTCTGGGGGTGGGGAGGAGTAGTATTTTTCTTTTAGGTATGAAGTTTACAGGATCTCCAATCAAATTAAAGGTGTCCCAGGGTCAACCCGTCAAACTAAATTGCAGCCTGGAGGGAATGGAAGATCCCGAGATGTTGTGGATCAAGGATGGAGCAGTGGTGCAAAGCGTAGACCAGGTGTACATTCCAGTAGATGAAGATCACTGGATCGGCTTCCTCAGGTACACCAGATGTGGAGAACGAAGAATATCGTGGAAACTATTGCAGTGTTCTGCTGTCAGCTATAGCTGTGTGACTGCAGTGACCTCGGTGGGCAGGGTCCTTCAGCCTGCAGTTCAGCGTATGGCAAAGGCATAACTGAGAGCAGAACTGAAGCCGCTGAGCACTGAGACGATGCGCTGGAACCCTACTGGTTTCCTGGCTGCTGTGCTTACAGGTGCTTTGCTAACACTTGTACTGCTTGAGACATGACTTCGAGGTGAAAGGCTGTTCTTGCCTTGTTTGTTCATCTTGCTCTGCTGTGCAGCTGGAAGACTAATGCCTGACTTACAGGTTCTCTCTCTTGTACTCTGTTTTCTTTCTCTCTCTCGAGCTGTCAGTCTGCCTGAGGGATGAGCCTTGCTCATTGAAAGGGAGATTCCCAGGACTCCATCCGTTTTCTCTCTTTGAGGAAGAGTGTTTGGCATCTGAACCTTCCCTGAGTTATTTTGCAGAGATTTTTCTAACATGTTTACACCACACGATACCAGGCCTGCCCTGCTCAGAGGCTCAGGAACTCCCTTCTGCAGAGCAGCTTTCTGCAAGCTTAATGCAGCAGAAGGTGGGTGTTGGTCAGTTCTGGAAGTGAATTAAACAGGATCCAAGCTTTTCCTCTGGCTCTTTTTCTGTACATAAAGAAAGTTTGTACAAAAAAGCATGCCATCACTCTGAGGGCTCAAAACTGTTAACTGACTAAGAATAAATCTTCTGAGCTGAGGCTTCTTTTCCTCTAAGGTCTCTTGGCGTGGCGTTGCATGGAGTCTCCAGTTCCAGCCACTAAAAATTTTGTGACTTGCCTGTAATAAATGTTCTGATAGGGAAAAAATACTCTATGCCTTGTGAAACTGTTGCATAACATTGTGTTATGGAAACAGTTTGTCTTGAATCTATACCATTTACTTCCTCCCGTTCTGCTTTGCCTCTGTCAATCTGATCTCTTCTCACATCTTGCTTTTTTCCACTGAGAATTTTCTGCAGCCCCAGGGCTAAGTTAGGGTGCTAAATCCAGACGTCTCCATGTTTCTCTCCTTTTTCCTTTCTGCTGCTGAACCAGTCATTTCTCCCATGCACTGCGTGACTCTCTGCAATTGCTGTGTTTCAGAACATGTGGCTGGGTGGGCAGGACTGCTGCTACCAGGGGAAGGTACAGCTCTGAAAATCAGGCTGTAATGGGACCATTATGTGCATTTCTCCGAACACTATCCCTTTTCAGTCTTCCACCCTGAGACATCCTTCCCTGTGCCCAAGAAGGACTGCTAATGTTAGGAGTGTTAGTTAATGTTAGTGGGTCTCAGATCTGCTGAGGATCCCTGCACAGCAGTAGGCACATGGCTGTCGTCCTGAGGAAGCAGTAGACATTGCTATAATGATGGGCACTCAGAGTCACACTGGTACCTTTGGTAGCTGTAGTAGCTTTGGGACCAAATTCTGCCTTACTACTCTGTCCATGTTAGAAGCAGCTGAGATGGTGCAGATATCCAGTGATGGGTGGAGGAACAGAATTTCTCCTACGAACTGCTCAGTCACCACAACTGCTTTCCCCTGTTTAGGTGCATCCTTTCAGAAGGAGAGTTGATGCTGAGCAAGGAACAATGTAGAAGGGTGAGGTCAGGGTGTGGAGTAAGCCACTGTAATCTCTTCGAAAGCATAAACTGAGAGCCGCAAGTTGTTTTGCATTGTGAAGTGCTTTAGAATAAGAATAACACTGAGTGCAGTGAAGTGACCTATTTATTCCCACAGGAAGCTGTCCAGGCACCTGGACAGTTGGAAGAACAGTTGGGCTCGTTGGAGGAGTGTGATTTGGAGTTTCCCACTGGTTCAGGCACTGTGGGCCGAGCTGTCGCTCTCAATGAGTAGATAGTCACGACTCAGGATCAAGGAGAGGACTGACCCCTTGCAATTCTTAGAGGACACAAATCACAGGTTTTCTGCAAGGATATTTCAGAGAGAGGTTGTCTGCTCTGCTGAGGATCCTTACACCCACTCTAGGGAGGAGCTTCCTTTCTCCATTGGTTTCCATGTGCTTTGTGCTGGCTATTGCCCTCCTCCCCAGAGCTGGCTGCATTTCTGTGGTTGCTGTCTGTGCATCTGGTTTGCCAAATTCTAGAGGGTCCTTTGGGGGCAAAACATGCTTTATCCACATAAAATATCGATATGGCTTTTGACTTTTTTCAGCCTGAAATCCGTCGAGAGGACAGATTCTGGGAAGTACTGGTGCCAGGTTGAGAACGGGGGGAAGAAGGAAGAATCACAGCAAGTGTGGCTCATAGTGGAAGGTAAGGAGGAGTAGTAGTGCTGGTTTCCTTTCAGATTGACCCATCGATTATACTTCAGGTGGAAGCGATGAGAGTGGGTTGCTCCAGTGGCAGGCTTCTTTGCTCTGAACCGCTGCTCATAACTGCAGTCAGGTTGCTCCAGAGCAGGACTAAGAAATGACAGGGTAGTAACTTTGAGGAAAGGAGCTGTCAGTTTATTAGCCTTCTGGTTTTATTTTGGCACATTTCCTTCCAGTCCCTCAGTCCACTGTTGCTTTGGTCTTCATAGTTCATAGAATAGGCTGAAAGGGATCCATGGGGATCATCTGCTCCAGCCTTCTTCTCAAAGCAGGGCTTCAGCTGGTTCTGTGTATCAGCCAAGTAGATCTTTGAGGGCACAGTACAGCTTTAACCCAGTTCTGAGAGCTTCAGGTGAAGCAACTGTACATCAGCGCTTCATAGACACACCTTGATGTGGCACCGTTTGCCTAGTCTTATCTGACAAAATATAACTTGTAGGTGGTTGTCCAAAAGTTACCTGAAGCAGAGTGGTTTGGTGGCTTCTTATTGCCTGTATTTCATTTCCCTTAAGCCTTGTTAGGTCCTTGGAGGCTGGTAGTAATAGGATGGTGCAATATTTGGTGAGGCAGTTGACAAGAACAATGCATTTGCATAGAGAACTGGATTCTTGGGTGTAATTAGTAACGTTTTGGGCCAGAGGTTAATCAGTACTTTTAAAGAGGGGGTATAGGTTGGGTACCACCAGAGATGGTGTCGTTTGGGTGGCATTTTACAGCAAAGGTCTCGCTCATTCAGAGCTGTGGAAACATTCGTAGTGGTTCTCATGGCAAGAGGAGTGTTGTCCTGCAGTTGTCTTCATGAGTTCCAGGGGTTTGTCCACCTAAAATTTCAGGCACAGCTCCATCTGAGAAACATTATTTATAGCTTAAAACTTGCTTTTGTACAAGGTTTCTATTTCTCTTCCAATTGCCATGGCCCACTGCAGAGGTGGCTGCATTTGTATGGTGGGTGCATTAGGAGTCATTGGGTAGCTCAGCCTGCTGAGCAATCTGAAAAACAAAGGAGCCCTTCTGGATAATACAGGCGTAAAAGAACAAAGTCACAAAAACCAGCTGCAGCTAGAGAAGGGGGAGTGCTGTGAATGAAGGCCAAAGCTTACAGCAGAAGCACAAGCTAAAAATGCATCTAGTCATTTTTATGAGAAAAGCAAGTATGACAGAAACTAGTTAAGCTTGAACTGAGTGTGCAGTCATGTGAACTGGAAGGTAGTGGAAAAAGATAAAAAATTAAAAAGAAGTGATAAAGGGTGGATTTAAAAGTAATAAACTGAAACTTGCTGCTGTTAGCGTAAGAAAATGCTTGGCAATGCAAATGCCTGTCAGTCCCACCTTCACTGTTATCTCTGAATGTATTTCTTCCTTGGGCATGCCAGCTTTATCTAGAAGTGATTTGCTGTTTTAATAGTGACTGTTCTCCTCTTTGACTGAGAGGGAATCTTTTCTGGTCACATACACAGCCCTCTGTAGGCGTTGACGCCCTTCACTGTGCTGTACAGTGCAAGCATAGACTGTTGGGGATCTAAGTTACAGTGAGCTATGTAATATCTGTGGGTGGAGATTCACTTAGTCTTTATCAGACAGAAGTTGGTATTTGAACTGTGTAATACAATGCAAATGTTTGATTGTATGAAACACTCCTCAGAATTTACAAAAACAGAATGACTGAGAATGTTTCTGGTGTAGAAACTAGATTCTGGCTTTACTAAGAAGGTGATAGTGTTTGATGCCTGAAGAGGTAATCCAAGAGGCACGCTGCAGAGTGTGATCGTCTGAAAATAAGGACTCTTTCTTACAGAATTTTCCCTCTGAAATTACACCCCTGACCATGGGTCTGGCCCTGGGGCTGCTGACCCCCATTATGCCTATGGAGTCAGCACCCCAGCCTGACCGACAGAGGCAAGTTCACCTTAATACTGTCTAAAATCTGAGCTGTAGAAGATTATCCCTGTAGGGTGGATACTGAAATAAAGGATACACAGGCTCACTGTCTCATTTTGCCAGTGCTTTCCTGGTTGTTGGCTGCTAGCTGCCTCCATGGTGCATCTTTGAGATGTGGGTGCTGGCACTCACCTCCCTCTGGGAACTGGGAGGCTCAACATGCCGCAGACAGCGAGGTGTCCAGGTAATGTATTTACAGGGGCAGTGCAAGTTCCTGAGCCAGATGAGTCAGCTGCACTCCCTGAACTATGAGAGTTTTTAATTGTGGTCTTGGCTGATCTGGTTAGTTGCTACCAAAGTGAGAAAACCTGCTGAGCGGGACAGGATCCTCCCAGAAGGTTACCTTGGGTGCCATGGCAAAGGGACAGCAGGCAAGGATCCAGCTCACGGGTAGAAGGGGCATCAGTATTTTCCCCTCTGTTCTCTCTCAGAAAAGGAGGGCAATGCAGGTGGAGGTTTCACAGGTGGTATCTGGAAAGTTCATTCTCTTCTGTTCTTTGTGTGACTGCAATAAACAAGTAAAGCATGTAAGCACAAATGAGCGATGAATGGTGGTGATGGCTGTACATGTCCTGAGCACTGGTCTTTGTGCAGATAGGCTGTCGTTCCTGAGGTGACCTATTTTTAGACGTATTTAAGATGATTCATTTACATCACTTGGAAGGGACAAGTGGCAAGGAAGAGAGGAAGGCATGGAGAAACTGCCACATGAAGGACACAAATGGTGGCTGGGCTGTCAGTAAAAGATTTTTGGTTTTAGCTTTTAGTTGTAGAGCAGAGGGAATGTCAAGTGTTAGGCTCCTAAATCTATCTCAGCACCTACTAATTGCCTGCTTTTGGATGTACTCAGCGTCTGCTGTGCCTGCTGGAGCCATGCGGACCTGTCACCTCTGGCTGAGGGCAGGCAGTGTGACCTAAGCGTGTGAGGGACCAGTATCGTTCATTCCTCTTTCTGCTAGCAGTTTTCCAAACACTTTCTCTGTCTGGGGGTACCTCATTTCTTGTTTCAGTGTAGACACTGTCATTAGCTGCTATGCTTGAGTTTAAAAGGCGCTCAGCACTTCTCTGGGCCTTCAATTCCGCCACTGGTCACACCAGAAGTGGGTGTCACTTGTTACTTAGCATTGGTAGCTGCTGAAACTGCATGACTGGTTTGAAATGATGAAACCACCAGAGACTTGGCACTGCCTGTAAGAGGAAGCACGTCTCTGGATGCACTGCATTGCACTCAGCTATTACCAGTAGAGAGAAGTCCTGAGGTAGCCTCACTGCAGGTCCCTAAGGGTCTGATCCGAGGCCTGTTGCACCAAGCTGGAATTTTGCCACTGGCAAACAGATACTTACTGAGCGAGTTATGTTTATGTTAGCTCTGTAACAAATCATCCCTAATTTCAGGGCAGCCTGGTGCTCTCAGTGTTGAGCATGCTGGGCAGCCCCTCCATTCAGTTTGGCTGTGCAGAATGTTGTGAGTGATCCCTGCATCTCATCAGAGGAGTTCTTTCCTCATTCAAATGTTACAGCCACTAGTTCAGTGTGTTTGGAAAGTTCCATTTTTAATGTGTGAGGTATCTGCAGCTGGGTTAAATGTCTTAAAAATGGTGTCAGGCATGGCTATGGATATAGACTGTTGCTTCTTAAAGCTCCAATATCTCCAACTGAAAAAACTAGCAATAATACTGTTAAAAGCTACTTTATAGGGAAGTTTTGAAGGAAGCTTGGTGAAAGAGAGGCGTTCAAAGCCATTTTGGGGAGGAAACATTCTTTTCTCACTGACTTATAGTAGGAATGAATGGCCATTCACATCCTGAGGTGATCTAGCATATCTTGCGAAGGGCTTGGGCAGGGTCAGATTAGGCACAGGGGCAGGGTAGATGGGTGTCCAGTGTTGGGCACTGGTATTAGTGTTTAAAAACAGAGTTGGAAGAAGCCTCTCATGTTGGTGTCATTTGTCTGTTGCTTTTCTAGGTGTGCCCTACTTTACTGTGGAACCTGAGGATGTGTCCGTGTCCCCTAATGCCCCATTTCATATGGCCTGTGCTGCTGTTGGTCCCCCTGAACCAGTGACAATTGTCTGGTGGATGGGAGACTCTAGAGTGGGGCTTCCAGACATCTCCCCCTCCATCTTAAACGTGTCAGGTAAGGCTGCTGCCAGTGCAGAGGGTCACTGAGCATCTAAAGTTTGGAAAGGGAGAGCTCTCTGCATATGTGCGTAAGTGACACTGAGTCGCCACAGTTTGGGAATATTCTTTGACTGCATAGGAGGGCTGAGAGATCATGAACACAACATATGAAGCCAGATCATCTTAGAGGATGATGGCTGTATTTTCTGCTGGTGCACAGGTTCCTCAGTGCTTGGATGGAGCTGGCGCTGTGATGAAGATGCTACTGGAGATGTGATGTATTGGGTGCCTCTTCTGTTCCACCCACGTGGAGTGTCTTTATGGCTTTATTAAATGACTGTTGGTGACGTTAGGCTTAGAAACCTAAAAGCATTCACATGTAACAGACACCACCTCCTCTTTCCACATATAGCCATGTCATGCACTGCTTTCCCCTCTCCCCCTCACTCCAGCCTTGCGGCTATGCTGGATATTGTTGTCATTAAAACCTGACCTCCTCATGTAGTTTGGCACTTTTAGGCTGTTTGTATTGGTGCTGAAATGGGCTGGTTGACAACCTCAGAGGCCAGGGTTTGCTCCAGAGCTGGTGGTAGTGTGTGGTGGTAACATTGCCTTCCCACCAGCAAGCAGTAGTGTTTTGGGCTCTCCTCAGCCTGCTTTCAGGATAGGGCGGTGTATATCTACCAGTAGCTATTCTTGTCATTAGCCTCCTACAGGTAACTTAATTCTAGTTACTTGTCCAACAGCTTTGTGATGCATCTCTATGCTGCTATTATTGTTGGCAACCCCGAGCCAAGCTTGAACTAACTAGGTTTTATGACTCAGATTCATCTCTGGGGCCTCTTCTTCCGTGTTAATACAGTTAACACCCAGGGGGAGTTTGTTTGTCTAAATCTCTGGCCATCCTTCAAGCTATCCAATCCAATTAAGCGTTCCCTTTAAACTTAATTTGTATGTAAATCAGAACTTGGTTTGTGATTTGTGATGGTTTTATCATCAGCTCCCTCTTCTACGTAGTCGCTGGATGCTGTTCCAAGTTGGAAATGAAAACAGCTCCCTTATGATATAATCTGATGGTTGAAAAGAAAACTGAAAAGACTGATAATTGAAAGGGGAAAAATGGTTTTAAAAAAGTGTCCTTTCTTCTACTGACCTCATCTTTTGGTGCCTCACTAAACTTTTGATATTGTAGGGCAGTGGCGGAGCTGGAAAGCCGGATGCTGGCATTTTATCTCATTTATTTAATCAGAAGGAAAAAGGTGAAATTGATAGCTTTCTCACCTGGAAACTCACTTCTGAATTACTTAGAATTTTAACTGTATAGGACTAATTGGGATTTTCCTTGGGGGGATCTTCTCTTTGCTGAGGCATGTCAAAAGATGGTTGGTCATGCATTGTAAACTAATGAAAATGCCAAATGGTGGAGAAAACAGTGATTAAGTAGCGTCCAGAAAGCAAACCTTTAAAAACAGTTTATTAAAAGGCCTGTTGTGTTTGGGAAGGAGTGCTGGCAGTGGTGTTGGAGAGCAAAGAGGTGTTGGTTTGTGGTGCTCTTCGCATTTTCCTGTATTTGATCCTGTCTTTGGGAAGTGCCTTGCATGTCAGGTGCTTCTCTGCTCTGCTGCATGCTGGCAACCTTTTCCTCTAGCTGACTGGAGTGACTGAAAGGATCTAAAATGTGTTGGTCTTTTATTTTGTGGCAGTCCCTCCTCTCCTCTACTACATTTCTTTGCAATGATGACAGTCTCAGGCTCTTAGAAGATGTATCACAGGGCAAAAACAGATATTGTGCAAGCTGCACCATGTGGTTCTGAGAGACCTTTCCCCTCCTGAACTGCATGCCTGTAGTGTGCCAGCACTTAACCTTTCTCTGGTAGAGCCCTATAACACAACTGAGGGCCAAACAGAGTGGAAAAAAAAGTGCTGGTTGGTCATGATTCTCTAGGCAGCTTTGCAAATGTGTCCTAGTCATGCTTGATTAACAATACCCATACGCACCTTGGGGCAGTTGGATATCAGTATGATGCCATGTTCAGCCCCTGTGGGACGGGTGCTCACAGAAGAGAGGGTTCATAACCATCCCATTTATTGAGTCACCCCTGCAAAGTGCCTCCATATTGATGCAGCAGTGTTTTGCTTTCATTTCCTTTACATGTCTTCCAAAGTTGGATGCAAAGCAACGGGCAGGTGGGCATTAGCTGGAAGCCCACACATCTGGCTGGAAGCCTGCCTGCTGGTGGCTGTTGTAGAGGAGCTCAGGTGTCAGGCTAAGAGCTGGAGTGCTGATGAGACACGTGGTTCAGCATGGTCCTTGCTCCAAGAGAGCAGTGTGTGAGAAAAGGACATCTTCTGATCAAGTGCTGTGAACTGCTGTTCTGCCAGGTTCGTCCTTCTTTTGCACTGCTTTCTGAAGCTTTGAGGGAGGCTCTTATACACTGCCAGGCTCTCTCCATTAAAAATGTGGTTACCACATTAATTACATTGAAATCCACATGCTTTTGATTGGCACCCAGCTCAGCTCTCCAACTGCTTGTACAGCATGAGCTAGATATCACACCATTGAAATTCTGCTGAAGGTTGGAGCTGGATGATATAGCTGTTTGTTTTTTTTTTCCTTTTCTTGGCTGATTTCCAGGTATTAATCAAAGCACAGTGTTCTCCTGCGAAGCTCACAACGTAAAGGGATTGTCTTCTTCTCGGACAGCCACGGTTCAGATTAAAGGTAAGGGGATGGGGGTGGGAGGTGGGTTTGCACTGTGGGGAGTGGAGGAAGGGCCCCTTAATGTGAGGGACTGCCTCGGAGCTGCCGGCAAGCTGCTGGCTGCAGCTCTCAGCAGCCGAAAGGATGCTTTGTGCTCTGCTGGCAGATCCTACTTGCTGCACAGGGCCCTGTCCCAGGCTGTTGGAAATAAAGCACATCTGATTCAGGAATGGAAATGGGATGTCAAATAGCACTTTCTGCTTGAAAAGAAGGGGGTCAGAGCCGTCAGATTGTTTGTGAGAGATGTAGTTGGATATCATCTAAACCATCTCTGGGGTAACCTTTACTGCCTGGAGATAGATAGGTATTCTTAGTGCTAAGGAGGCCATTACTTCTGCTTGTTTCAGTTGGCATCGCATTAGATGCTGAAAAGAGACACGGAAGGCAATCACCAGTGGCCAATAAAGCCTACTCATCCACATTGGTTTTATGGATCTTACTTTTATGTTCTTTATGCTACAGAAACTAATTCAAAACAATTCCTAGCCCTTCCATGGGCAGCTGCCATTCAGATCCCCCAGACTGATGGCAGATCTCCTTGCATGCCGGTGACTGAAACAGGAAAAAGTGGAGCAGTTAGCTCTTCCCCTCCTCTTCATGTTGCAATGCCTCTGCATTTGAATCTTTTGTCATGCTTTAATGCATGTTCAATCACTTGATTATCAGTTCCAGGAGACATGTCACAAAAATCATTTGTTCCAAGAAACAGCTTATTGCTCAGTCTGTGTAACAGCAACCACTTATGTCTATATCAGATTCACAATTGCAGCAGGGAGTATACATTGAAATATAGCTCAAAAACCAGCTGTAGATCTGCCATTCCTACAGTGTATTTTTCTTCAGGACAAACATTGTGGTTACTGCTATGCCAAGAATGCAGTGTGCTGCACTAGGAAGATTTACAACTTAATTTTAAAACCTTTGGAGTTGTTGCCTTAAAGGCTTGTCTACACAGGGGAATTAGTTATTGTGGAATATATCTTCTATGGATATTTTTATCCTGGGATAGAGTTTAGTTCACAGAGCTATTAAGCTTTAAAAGTCGCCTTATGCCATAATTGGAGATAACGTTTGGCATAAACAAGCACTTCTCTTTTTATCTCTCTCTCTCTCTTTTTTTTTTTTAATGTTAACACATGTTTAACCATAGATAAATGATGGGATAATGCAAAAAAGTGCTCTAAATGCTTCAGGGTTAACCATAACATGATGAACCAACACCACTTACTTGTGAAGGACTTCCACCTTCATATACCTGTGTGCGCACTTCAGAGCTGAGGAAAGTGAGTTTCAGAAGTATGGCAGACCACATGCCAGAGTGTGACATCTTCTGAAGAGACAGAAAGAGGTTTTCAATGTCAAATCCAGAGCTGTAGTTGTGTAGTTCTAAATGTAATGCCTCAAAGATCTATCTAAAAGAGAAGTTATAAACCTAGGGAAGGGATGAGGTGCTTCTGAAGAGCAACAGTTGGAAGATCTGGAGCAAGCCCTGTCAGAGTTCAAGCAGAGCTTCCTAACAAGGGCATCAGCAGGGAAAGGAGCTGGCCCAGATAATGTTAATTTAGTCCTTGATCCTATAAACATGTGGACTTGAAAGATACTACTCCTGGGAGCAGTTGTCTGTACGTGTATGGTCAAGGCTTTTCTTGCACAGATCCATCTGCTAATGAGGACTCTGAAGTCTTTCTACAATTTATTAAACCATTTGTTTCTTCTGTGTTTCCAGTGGCAAATATTTTTGCTAGGGCATTGACAAACTGCTAACATTTCTTCCTCTTTGCTACTGTTGTTGTTCATTGTCTATTCTCGGTAGTGCCCACAATGTGCTTGTCTACTCCAAGCAGAAAATTACTGTTATTGTAGCCCACAGTCCCCAGCAGTGCACAAAGCCCCATTGTTTCAGGCACTCTGCAAACACAGGGGAAGTTAACTCACATAATCTTAACACTTAAGCTGCTGTTTTTGGCTGCCTTTGCTCTCATGTGTGCAGCTAAGGGTCGTATCATGCGTTTCACAGTATGACCACAGCCACTCCTTCTTGTTCAGTGTGTGATGGGGAAATGCATCTGTCCCTCATGCATGCTGTAGAATTAGGGGAAGGAGCAAGCAAGCTGACCCTCTTCAGCTTCACAGTGTAGGTGTGTTTACAGCTCATTATTGACACTGCTATTATAGTTCATGTCTCCTTCAGTCCCACAGTCCAGGATGTGTTATTTTAACACCGAGAACCCAAAAGTTATCATAGAATCATTAAGGTTGGAAAAGACCTCTAAGATCATTCAGTCCAACCATCAGCCCACCATGCCCACTAACTGTGTCCCTTAGTGCCACATCGATGCATTTCTTGAACACCTCCAGAGATGATGACTCCATCACCTCCCTGGGAAGCCCATTCTGGTGTTTTATTGCCTTTTCTGAGAAGAAATGTTTCCTAATATTCAACTTGAACCTCTCCTAGCTCAACTTAAGGCTGTTGCCTCATCCTATTGCTGTTACATGGGGGAAGAGGCTGACCTCCACCCCGCTACAACCTCCTTTCAGGCAGTTGTAGAGAGTGATAAGTTCTCCCTTGAGCCTCTGTGTTTGCAGAAGACTTGAGGGCAGTGTTTCAGTGATACCCAAGCGAGCAAAAAGACAGCCTTTTTTCTCCTTATGAACCTGAATACCAAGATCAAAAGGGAAAGAAAGCAAGACACTGGGAAATCATAAGTTAACTCCAAGAGATTGCATTGCTCATCCCAGCCCTGTGCTCTGCCCTACGACACATGCACACATAGACACACACACACACACACACACACACACACACACACACACGTGCCCCCTCCCCTCCTGGTCACAAATTACAGAACAGTGAAGGCTTTATAGGGTTAATCTGTGGCACCATCTGTTCCCTGCCTCATCCTCTCCCCCAGATCTGCTGTCCTGTGTGGTGGCCCCATGGTGTTGCTGGTAGCAGAACGGTGAGATGAGGAGCTCTCTGCCAGAGCGGGGATTGCAGATGGAAGAC
The DNA here is from genome assembly GCA_035772895.1 of Perdix hodgsoniae. Lineage (NCBI taxonomy): Eukaryota > Metazoa > Chordata > Aves > Galliformes > Phasianidae > Perdix > Perdix hodgsoniae. Next base: position 25,685,313 of record JAPSGF010000001.1, on the reverse strand, counting down.
TCCTGCTTTGTGATTCTCCACTGCCTCTTTTCACTGAACATAGCCCAGGAGAGGTGGAAAATACGGTCTTTAGATTGAACCTTGTCCTGAGGACCTTAGATTTTTGAAAGACAACTTCTGAGGGTATAATCTGTTGAGATGCAATAGAAAAAAAAATTTCAGTATGGCAGCATATGATTTTGAGAGGAACATAAGGTCAGGGAGAGATTGGTGTCTGTGAAACCGGTTGTTTTTCAGGAGTGAGGTGTCTAAATTAAAGCAGAAGCTTGGGAGTGAAAAAGAGTTGGGAGGAATGTGTCAGAAGGAGAGCCTGGAGGCCCCTGTGGTGACGGAGGTATTTGATCAGAGCGAGTGCAGAAGCGATGCTGCAGTGCTGCTCTGTGATGTAGGAAGCACGAATGCCTGATTAAATGCCTGTCTGGGAATCCTGATTTCTGTTTTTGGCTCTGCCATTAATTTGTAGTGTGGCATTAGCCACGTAATAGCACTCTGTTTGCCTCAAATTGCCTCTATAAAACAGAGAGTGCCTTAGAGTTTATTAACCCCAGAGCTGAAGGAGCAGGGTTCCACCCAGGCTCTGTTCCAGGTGCTGCTGCAGCCGAACTGTGGGGAACTGGAGTACAGTTATACAGTGCACCCCTCCAGCTGGAGCTGGCAGAGCTGCTTTGAGGCCAGACTGAACTGGGAGAGGGATTTTAAAGCCCTGATTTGTTCACAGTGCAGACCCACAGACTGGGCTGGGTCATATTTTGCAGTGGAGGGGGCAGGGAAGGGGACTGAATAATGCAGGTGAGGGCATCACCTGCTGCACTGCTACCAAAGAGTAGCTGCCAGTGTGCATCCAGTGAGCGTCCTGCACTTGTAAAGAATGGATATGGATAGCTTGTTCAATGTTAAGGTAATCGTTTCATTCACCACAGTCAGGAACACTCTAAAGATGTGATATTGTACCATTTCTGTCTGTGATTTCATTGCATAATTTCTAGCCTCAAGGCTCTGTGCATTTCCATGTGAATACCTGCTCAAATCTGTAGATGCTGAAAAGTCTCTTTGTTTCCTTTCCAGCCATGCCTCTGCCACCCCTCAACGTGACGGTGAGCCAGGTCACCAGCAGCAATGCCAGTGTGGGCTGGGTGCCAGGGTTTGATGGCCGTGCTCCCCTCCATTCTTGCACTCTTCAGGTACGAGTTGTCCTGTTGACAGCTCTGGTTGTCTCTTCTAATAACGACAGTATGCTCTGGGTTTTCTACATGAAGAATGAGACTCATCACAGCCACCTGCCTGAGGAGTTTGCAGAGCGTAGGGTGGTACAGGAGAAGTGGGGATGATGGTGGAAGGTGACAAGTTGGGCTTTTTTAGACAAAGTCAAGCATGTTTGCATGTTTTCATAGAATCATAGGGTGGTTTAGGGTAGTTTTAAGCCCTGCCTCTAAAACTTATTTGGCTTTCTGCTTTCAAAGACCAGTTCGACCCAAAGCATCAGGGGTGATGGTATCCTTGAGCTCCAGCTTGTGCTCAGCTCTCAAGATCTCTGAAAAATGGGAGCTGGTCTTTAAATTCCTGGAAACAATGGTAGGAGTCCAACTTCAGGCAGTTAGTTTCCAGCATATGCACTTACTGTAAGATTAGATCAAACAGAAGCCAAGCGTCCAGGAGAAACAGCAATTCCTGGAGAAAACAGCGCAGCTCCCTGTGGGCTCATCTGTGGGTGTGGATGGGGAGCACCTTTGCATTCCCCACCTGATTACAGCACTAATAGGAGCTGCAGAGGAATGTCTGTGGGATGTTGCCAACAATGCAGAGGAGGAAGGATTACAAGCACAAGGTATCCTGGAAGCAGACTCGCTAATTTCCTTGCAGAGCTCTTTTATTTGGGAGGTGGGAAGGAAACCAGAGGTTTCATACTCTGATGTTTATTCCTGTTCACAAGTAAAAGAAACCATCATCCTGATTTGGCTGCCTGGCAGAGGGAATGCCTGAATATAGCTGGCCCTGGTCTGTGTTTTTTGTTGCTGCTGCTGTTCTCGTTCAGAGCTGAAAATGGCTTTCTTCCTCCTTCACAAAGCCGAGTGAGCTCCAGCTGGAGCAGCCCTTTCTCTCTGGGTTGCATGCTCATTGGCTTCAGCAATTCTAATCACTCCGAGGTTTGTTCCTCTTGCACTTTTGGCAGGGACTGAGGGAACAAGGACATGAGGAAAAGAGGCCAAACATTGCGACTCGGGTTCTGCCTGCTCAGCAGTCTGTAACCCTCTTCTGTGCCTTGCAAACTTTTCCTGTTCTGAGGACGAAGTTGCTGCATCTGGATCTGGGAGCAGGTTAATCTGCCTGGCAGTCATCTTGGCCAGAGAAAGCTGCCTTTCTTCTCGTGGGCTTTGACAGCAGGAATGCCACAGTTTGTCTCCCCTCCTGCTCCCAGGGCTCTTGTTTTTGTGAGAGCCAGTGACCCACATTCCCATGTGAGAACACGCAGGCTCCTGGCTCACAGTGAGGGAGCGATTGTCCTCTGCTGCAGCCATGCGGGAGGAGGAGGGGCACTCGGCCCCATGCTCTGGCACCGCGGCCTAGCAGCCGGTATCCCACAAGCCCCCTGCTAGGGTGGGCAGGTTGGTTCTGCCAGGGATGGGGCAGGAAATGACTGTGTTCATGCACTGTTAGCAGGGAATAAAGGGGGGCAGGTGTGAGACCTCTGCTCTTCAGAGTAATGGACAGAGATGCACCATCAGCATGAGGGGTTTTGCACAAAGGTCTGATTGTTTTGTTCCCTGCTTTGGAGGACACTGATAATGACAACAATATGCTTTTTTATTAAGGAAATTTGAGAACCGTATTTTTCTCAGACAGATAAATCATTGGGCCAAAAGTGCGTGTGGGAATGAGCAGGGAGGAAGATTGCTATGGTCTTAGAGAATGCAGAGTCCCACCAGTGTCTGACTTTTGTCACGCAGCTTGCCTTTACTCCTAGCTCTGCTACTTTGTATATGCTTGAGAAGAGAGATGGGCTGAGCCTGGGCGCTACACAGAGATCTCTGCTATTGTCAGTACAAAGCAAGTGGGAACATTGAAGCTGCCTGTGCACTAAAAGCACGCAGTGCTGTCAGATTGGAATTAAAATCCCTGTTGCGTAGGAGTTGAGATCTCGAGGGAGAAGGCGGGGAAGAAGAGAGTTGCAGGAGTGATAAAAAGTTTATTTTCAATTTGGTTTGAAACTGTTCAGCTGAATCAAACCATTGGTGTCTGCCAAGCCTCTAATCCACTGCCAGACAGAAAGACCGTGTGCTTCTGAAAAAGAAGCTGAATTAGGGGTGGTGTGAGGCTACAGGGAAAGGGAACTTGATCTAACCGTGCTCATTGCCCAAACTTAGACAAGCTGCAAAAGCAAGAAGCACTTCAAGCAACAGGCACACTCCATTTTCTTTAGAGGAAATGATAATCAAGTGTAGAATTTTTAACATAGGTAAGGATGTGTTTTTAAGTATGGAACCAAATTTTCAACTGGTGGAAAGTCACTGTGTTGCCAAAGATAAGGGTGTGATGTCATTTATGCAAATAAAGCATTGCTCATGGGTCTTATTCGACAACTCCCTTTCCACACAGCTGATACCTTATCTATACCCCTAGGGACCTGTTTTTCACGTAGTAAAACACTGCTCTGTTTCATGCTTGGCACAGGTTGCTGAGTCCCCAGATGGCCAGGAGGTCTCCACCGAAGTTGCCCCAGTGCCCCCCTTTGCCTATGGTGTGCAGGGCCTGAAGCACTCCACCAACTACAGCGTTCGCGTGCAGTGCAGCAATGAGATGGGCAGCTCCCCTTTCACAGAGAGGGTTTACTTCCAGACGCTGGAGCTTGGTAAGCAAATAGCAACGAGTTTGCAAGGTGGTTCTGAAGCTGAAAAAGAGATGGGGATAAACTTCTTTGGACTTCTTTCTTGTTCCTAAGCACAAGAGAGGTTATGCTGTCAGATTGTTTGCTCTGAGAATCTCCTAACAAAATGTAAATACATAATCCAATGTGGGTAACTGCTATGATGCATGAGAAACAGGGTGATCCTGCCACAGTGCTCCTGCATGCTCCCTGAGGTCCTTGGGTTTCAGAGAAAAGCAAGGGACGTTGACTGATCATATCTTCGCTACTTGAAACCAACATAGTGGTTGGTGGCTTGCAGGATTGGTTTCTCCCCTCATGCTCTCTTCTGGCTGATGTCAGGAAAGGGAGTCAGCCTGTCTTTTCAGTGACCGTCAGTGTGGGTAGGGCCTGATTTTCTTGCACAGTGATTGTATTCTGTCTTCTGCCTTCAGCTCCAAGCAGCACCCCACAAAATATCCATGTGATCCAAAGGGATCCTGGTTTGGTTTTGGAGTGGGAAGGTGTGGCTCCAGATGTGCTGAAAGAGAATGTCCTGGGATACAGGTTGGAGTGGATTCAGGATAACGTGACTCAGGTAACAGATCCAGGGGGAGATGAGTCATTGTGAACAGAGTTGGAGAACGGTCAGATTACATTTTTGGGCATGAGGGTCCCTCATCTTTTACCCAGATGAGGGGTTAGATTTCTGACATTGCGCTTGTGTAAATTCATCTGTTCTGATTTGCAGCAAATGATGATACTGCCTCAGTATTTGGACCCAGTTAACGTGAAATTCCTTTGTGTGAATGCTCACGTATAGATAGACCAGTTCCCTGATGTTCCTTGTGCAACAAGGCCAACAGAGAGGGATTTGGTTTATCCGTACCCCTTTCCAGTTCTGTCCCAAAAGCAGCTCAGAGTGCAGGATTGCTCTCCTGTGGCAGAACTTGTTTTTCAAATCCTAGCAGCAGAGTGTACTTAACTGGACGAGTTACATAGTAAATGACAAAAAGAAGGTTGCAGATTAATTTACAGTATGTGGGGAGTTGAAAGGACCCTGTCAGGGTAGAAGGCCTTTCATTTGATTCTCAGTGTTGACCTTCCCCAGGTATCTGCCTTTGAAGTTCACAGCATTTCTTTGGTTTCTCACTCCTTAATATATGTTTCACCAGCACCTATTAATGATGAACAAGCTTGTAATAACACGCAGCAAGAGAGACTTATTTCCTTTCTTTCATGACCCATTTTGTACTGCCAGCATCACTGACTTTCTGAATGATAATATTGTGAATTCCCATTGAGTTTACATTGTGTCAGTAGTGGAAACTTCATGTGGCTTTGCTGAAAGTGATGTGTAAGAAGGTCCCCAAAATTGCTGCAGATATGTTGGTTTCATCTTCCTAAGTGGAAACTAGCCATGAAATTCAGAAGCAATTTGAGATTTGGCCAATAAGTTAAAGCAGACAAAATTCCTCCTTTGGATTAAAATTGTCCAATACCTTGCAGTGTGTTGGTGCATCTTTGTGTCTAAAACAGATGAAGCAATTGTGTCTCTTAATGAGAAAAAAAAATTATATGGGAACTTTTATAGAAAGGTCTTGAAGTAAATCATTAAACTTTCTATCTTCCCCTTTCCCCTGGGAAGCTGTTAGTGATTTTTGAGAAGAGAAACCCGAGGTGACATCCCAAGTTAGTGGTGAATCTGAGACTAGAATAGGAGTCACAGTTCCTCGCCCTTGTAGCACCAAGGAAGTACGCAGTAATGGTTTGGTTTAGACATTTTAGCTCCCTTTTCGGGCATCTTACAGCTTGTTGCCATTTGCTCTCAGGGGGAGATGATTGTGCAGGAAACAAAAGCAAATCTCACAACATGGAACCCTCTCAAAGACCTAATCATCAGGGTATGTGTGCTGAACTCAGCTGGGTGCGGACCATGGAGTGACCTCTTCCTGTTGGAAGCCCAGGAGGTCATAGGTGAGTGTCCACTGCCACTCCTTCACATAGGGGAGAGTAGTCAGCATTAGAAAAGGTGCATTTAGAGCTTTGAAATCTTTCATGTAAGTTTGCATTTAGCAGAATAAACGTGAGAGAACTTCTCTAATGTAGGTTCTTGTAGATTTGTTTTAAGGCCATTCCTGATGTGTTAAAGTTGAACCTGATTTAAAGCATATCTGCATAGTTTTTTGTGATGATTTTACTAAACATGTTTATATGAAGGCAGCATGGCACACTCCATGGAGAGACTGAGCTACTGGTAGGAGGGGAAGGTTGTGGTGCAGCGGCTGGGCTGTACAGATTGGACTCTGTGGAACAGTGTGCTGGGGGCAAAGAGCATGTGTGCACAGAGGACGTTCCTAGAGGTGAAAGGCAGGTTGGGTCATCAGAGCTGGTTTACTTGCCACTTGCATTTCACAGTAAGTGGGAAATAGAAGCTGGGGTATGGATACGGTCTGAGTTGTGTTTGAGGAGATGGACTTTGTCCTGCAGCAGGATCTGGAAACAGAACAAGACCGAAATCTGTAATCTCTGGTGTTGACACACTTCTGCTCCTTTCTTCCCAAGCCACGTGTCTCTTGGTCAGTCACATGATCATGGATCCTTCTGGGCTTAGAAATGGCAGGGGAGCCTGGAGGGGGCCTCCTGGAGCTGGGGAAACGGAGCAGAGAAGCAAGGGAGAACTGCAGCCCTACCTGCAGCAGTGTACTGATGCTGGCTTTGACATGCAGTATCTCAAAAAGGCCTTTGGCAGCCCAGTTCTTGTGATGAAGGCTGTACTGATGGTTTATGTGAGCACACTCACTGTAGAATCAAAGACTTCACATTATTTAAAGAAGAACCCATAGGCTTGAGTTGAAAGAGACATTAAAGATCATCCACTTCCAAGCCCCTGCTATAGCAGAATTGCCACCCACTATATCGGGCAACAGATCAGGCCCTATCCAACCTCATCTTGGACACCACCGTGGATGGGGCATCCGCAAACTCTCTGGGCAGCCTATGCCAGTGCCTCACCACCTGAGTAAAAATTTTCCTCCTAGCATCTAATTTAAATCTTCCCTCTTTCAGTTTAAAGTCATTCCCTCTTGTCCTATCACTGTCAGACCATGTAGAACATCATTCTGCTTGTAAGCTCTCTCCAAGCACTGGAAGGTCTCACTGAAGTCTCCCCAGAGCCTTCTCTTCTCCAGGCTAAACAAGCCCAATGTTTTTAGTCTTTCTCCATCGGGGAGGTGCTCCAGCCCTTTGATCATCTCTGTGACCCTTCTCTGGACCCATTCCAACACTTCTACATCCTTTCTGTGCTAAAGGCCCCAGACCTGGACGCAGTACTCCAGATGGGGTCTTACAAGGGCAGAGCAGAGGGAACTCACTTCCCTCTCCCTGACGGCCATCCTTCTTTTGGTGCAGCCCAGGATAACAGTTGGCCTCCTGGGCTGCAAGCATGCACTGCTGGCTTGCGTGGCTTGCATCAAGCTTTTTGTCCTCCTGAACCCCCAAGTCCTTCTCCATGGGGCTGAAATGGAAGGGTGGAGTATCAGAACTGTCTCTACTAGAGAATGATCATCTGCTCCATCAGTGTGTTTTTCCTGTTGGTCTTTTTTGTGGCACCCAAATGTAGAGAAAAGCACCTGAAAGGACTAGAAAATCCCTTTGGAAAATGTCCAGCACTGGCAAGAAGCCCCAGGAAATGTATAGGATTTGCATATTACAGGGAGCTAGAATGAGATAATCTTAAAAACACAACATTTGCTTGTTTTTATTTACAAACCACTTCAAAAAAGCATCAGGGCTTTGGCCAAGTGCATGAAAGCATGTATATTTGTTCTGAATCCTTTGTCAGTTTCCTCAGCTTCAGTTCACAGTAATAGCATTCTGGAAATAAAGGTTCACTGTGGAAAAGCTGATAGGCCCTAAACAGCAGAGCAGCAGAACTGCAGAAATACTGCAGTTTTGTTGCAGGCCTGATAGAAAATATAAGTTGCTTCCCTTCCTAAAATAGCAGGCTGGCACTGGTTGCTTTCAGTGAGAAATGCCAGGGGTGGTTTCTGACCAGCTCCCAGTGCGGCAGCAGGGATGACTAAGCTTGTATAAACTTTAAGGCATATTTGTCATCACAGCAATCTAGTAGAGCTCCACCCTGCCTATGCAGAGATCTTGTGCACCATTAACAAAGAACGTTTTAGTATGTTCAGAAGCATCTTCGGTGTAAACCTCTCACTTCTGCTGCAGAGAGAGGAAAGGAATAGCCTAATAGCGTTTTTTTCTATCTGTAACTGTCGTGATTACAGGCAGGAGAGGTCTCTCGGATTGTTTTTTCACACCTTTGCAATAGAAGGCCTCCTACAGAAATAAAAAGGCTTCTTTCATCATCAGAGGGCTCCTAAATCCTCATTTATACTCGTCCAGTAACACTGGCTTCCATCTGCCCTGTGCAGTCTTAAGGCATACGCTGGTCAGAAGAGAGGAGAGCAAGAGATGGGAAAGCAACAGAACTGGGGAGGGAGAGGCAACTCATTCTTGGGTTGCAGCCATCCTCCTTAGCTCAGTGGCAAGAGGGGGAAGCCAAGATCTAGGGCAGAGCAGTAGACGCAGTGAATTTCAACATTCATTTCTATTTCTGACATGTTTGCTATAAACTGGGATGGGCTCCCGACTCCCAGCAGTTTAGAAACAAGGAGAATCACTTTGATTTGTTTTGTTTTCATCTGTCCTCCTTTTGGAGGAACCCCTCCCTTGAAGCGACCTAAATCTGTGCTCTCTACCAGACCAGAGCAGACAGAGTAGATGAATAGACTGAGAGGGGCTTGTCTCACTGTGGGGCCAAGGAAACTATTGTTAGCTATCAGAAAGGATCTTTTACATCAGCAATGTTCCCTGTTTCTCCCCTGATTGTTTGATGGTAATGCCCCAAGTGATTGGCTTGGGAATTGTTGCATTTCTGTTTCAGATGCCCCTCCCTCCTCATTAACAGCCTTAAAAGCGAGGTCAGAAGGTTCAGCAAAAAAGGGTACAGTAACACCAAGAGCCTAGAAAACTCTCTGTGTGGGAAGAGAATCAGAGTCACTGAAGGAAGATAAGATGCTGATGGATAGGTGCTAGCTCTGATAATTTTTTTGTAAGAGGAGAATTCTCCAGAGCTCTGTTTCCTTAAGCCTCGCCTGTCTAACATTGTCATCAATAGACTAACAATGCTTCCTTGAAAACGTGGATGGTAAGGCTTGACAATGCAAGGAGTAAACAAACTGCAGGAGCCTTTTGCCTGCCAGGACTCTGCCTGTTGGAATATCTCACTCCTTTTCAAACATCTGTGCAAAGGTTAATCCAAATCTCAGCCCATTATCCTGTCTTTTAAGAACAGGTTTACTTATACTCTCATGATATATACTACTATAGGATTATTTATGCCATCAGAAATGACTCATCCTTGGCTTCAGGTGAAGCACAGTTGACAGTTGCAGGTGAGCAAGGGAGCGTGAAGATGAAAAGTGCTTAGGGATCTGTTACCTGTACTTGTTTGCTCTTTAAACAAATTGGAGATACAAGGGCTATACTAGGTTTTAATAAACGTATTCAAATTGGCATTTAGTCATCGGCAATTTTATTTGGAGAAGAAATCTCTCAGGGAATTGGATTAATTTATCTGTTGTTTGCCAAGCATAGATCATATTCTTCTCTTCATAGCCATATTGCTGCAGTATCTTCCTTCCCTTGTTGCTTACTCAAATTGGCAGCGTGTCCATTTCCTTTGTGAAGAGGAGAGGTTTGTAGTCAAAAATATATCTAATCTGAAAGCAAATGTTAGACAAGACTTGTAACCTGCATGCTGGTTGACTTCTTTCTTGACTTGCAGGGCACTTTGAAAAACCTGCTTCTCTTTGGTAGAGAGGTATTACAAAATAAAAAAGGAGCTAACAAAACTGAGAGGTTAACAGCCATTACCAAGGCTCTCTTTGTGGGAGGGGAAGCGTAAATAGTCCCTTATCAGATTGCCATGAAGAGCTATTGTCTCTCAAAATGTTATCTGTTTGGCCTTTGGGCAGAGCCTGGTCAAGGCTCTGCTGGCTGCCTCCAACAGGGCAAAGTGAAAATTGTATGCAAAATTCCCTTTTTAAGTTTTTTTTTTTTTGTCTCGAGACTGCAGGTCATGATGTCACATGAAGTAGTTTAATCTGGAGCAGTGCCCTTTACCTTATGGGTGGTCAAAGCTAAGAACAGGGTCTGATAGCTGCATGTATCTGCTCTGTCCTTGCTGTGTCCAGCAGCTAGACTGATTGGGTAGCTGCTTATGCAGAGCTCCAGTGCACAATGATTCACTGTGTATATCAAAATCAGCAAGATGGCTTTTTCATTTAAAAGCAAAATATTTATGTATCCCAGTACGGGCTGTTTACTATTTGCATTCTTCTATTTGCTGACTAGTGTTTTCTGCATCATCTAGGTGGTCAGAGACAGCCTCCTTATGGGACGTCCTGGGTTCCTGTGGCATTGGGCATTCTCACAGCTCTGGTCACAGCTGTTGCCCTGGCTCTTATTCTCCTACGAAAAAGAAGAAAGGAAACTCGATTTGGGTAAGGGAGTTTCTCCTAGTGCTGCTTAAGAGACATCTTTACTTCTTCCCCCAGTGTGGTTTTCTGACTGATCACCCAATTTGTCTGTCACACCATTCAGAAGTGAATGGCCTGTGTCACCATGGCTCTATGTGTCTTTTCTGCTTTCTAGCCATGCCTTTGGCAGTGTGGTTGGCAGAGGGGATCCAGCTGTCCATTTCAGAGCTGCCAGGTCTTTCAACAGGGAGGGCCCAGAGCTCATTGAAGCAACGTGTAAGTCCAGTTACCTCAGTGATTCTACTTGAAAAACTGTTCATACATGAACTGCTCTCTCTGTTTTTCCTGAAACTGATGGTTTTGGATCAAGAATATGGGAAGTAATTTCCGATGAGATTTAGGTAATCTGTGGATGATGACAAAGGTGAAAGGCAAGAGTTGCTGTTACCATCTTAGTTACATAACAGCATTTACTTGCCAATTACAGTCTTTCTGTATTTTAGTGCAAAGCATAAATTCACCACTTCCCTGCCCCTGTTTCACACTGTTTTGACTGTACTACAATGTAATAGTCAGATGAGTGAGGCGTAACAATGTTAGCAGTATGCTCTAAGCTCAGTTTGCTACAAGCGTAAACATTCAGACAGGTACTATGAGAACTGTAGTGTACTTAAAATAGTGTAAAGGCCAGTGAGACTATTGAAAACTGGTTCAGCTCCATCAACTTAAATGAGTCCAAATGAGCCAGTGTCCATCAAGTGTCCCTTCTCTTTGCATTCTGTCTTCTCAGTTATTCACAACAGTTCTGTATTCCAGTTGTTCTTGGTGTGATTAAGGGCGGTGCAATCACAGCCTCTCCCTTTCAGTGCTTTTGGCAATGAAAAAGATGTTTTCTTGTGGCTAAAAGTTACTGATCTGTTACTCGTCTGTGGTGAGACTTGAAGATGTGGGACGGAACTCTTTCAGATTTTCCGTCTTGCGTTATGGAAATAAGACTGGAGATGGAATTAAAGCAGGTGACTCTTGATGCTGTGACAGAACATTTAAGTATCCCTGATTTTACTTTTTTTTTTTTTTTTCCCAGTGGAGAGTGTAGGGATCAGTGATGAGCTGAAGACAAAACTCAAAGATGTCCTTATCCAGGAGCAGCAGTTCACCTTGGGACGAATGTTAGGCAAAGGTAAGAACCAAAAGCTGAACAAGACTTTACATTAGAAGTCTGCTTGGGTTACCTTTCCTGCTGCGTAGGGAGAAGCAATTATAAGTAGCTTGTTTTCTATCCTTCTGTTTGTAGATGGCATTTAAATGGCACTTTCCTCCAGTGTAAGACATTTCAAAGGTTTAGCATAACTAAGGGGATATTGGCTAAGCCAGTATGGCTCTACAGAGTTATGAACTGCTGTGTATGTTCAGCTTTCCTGAACTGTTGATTCACTGGGGTATGATTTTTTTTTTTCAGAGGTTTAAACAAAGGAGTATTCATTTAAACTTCTCCTGCTCATTCTGCTTTAAAAGTGGTGCTATAGAATTCCTTCAGTTTACATTCAAATATGCTGCAACAATACAGAGGTAGATGATCTACTACAGACACTCTAATGCCTCAAAACACACGCTGATTCAATTTCACATATTTCTAGCATGTCAAGTGGTTTGTCTCCAGATATTAGTTTGAGCTCTTAAAGAGGCATGTCTGGAACAAGTACTGAATTTGCTGGCATTTGTCCATATTCAGGACTTTTGGAGTTCTTACTTCTTACCTACCACTTCTCTCAACTTTTCAGGTCATGAGGAATGGGCAAAATAAAGTTGGGATGCTTCTCACCTAACTTTAGCTAAAAAATTGGCCCAGAAACTCTCTGCAAAAGAGATTTAGATTTCCTGAATTGCAGACTAGTGTCCTTCCTAGCTGTTGAATCAGACTTTCATTCTTTTTGACTGAAAGTGTGTAACAATAAAACAAGTAACTAAGAGAGGATTGTGAGTCAGGAGTCACACGCAAAAGAGAGCTGAAGTGTTTGGCTTCCTTTTTCTTAACGAGACTAGTTTTATTGCATTCTCTTGACCCTGTCCCACTGGGAGCTATATGCTGCTCCAATCCTTCCAGAACAAATGTGTTTCTGAAGACTTTCAGATCAGGAAGATGACCTTCCTGCCGAAGGTCAGAGGGCTGAACAATGCTAAGTAATTCAACAGTGTCAGCTTCTGGCCAGTTTCTAGGATCCTACTAACAGTTCTGGGTTGTCCCCTCAACAATTAACAAAGTAGAAATTGGCTGCATGGGGTCCTTGGTGGAAGGATGCTAGCTGGAAAGATCTGTGGTATGTTGGCAGCCCCACTCACCCAACCTCTGTTCAGCATACAGGTTAGAAGAGGGCACGGCTGTGTTATCTTGGGTTCTGCTGACTCTGCAGCTGAAAAGAGCTGCACAGTGCAGAAGCAATACAAAATTGCTCAGATCTTCCCTTTCTTCTCTTCTTTGGTCTGATATCCATGGCATATGATTATTGTGAAATAAGCACATGCCATACAGCAGTGAAGAATGCTGTGAAAAGCCAGTGGAAAGATAATGTTTTGGGGTATGTATCTTGAGTACCACATTTTACTTCTTCCTCTTCACTATCAGAGACTCTCATCAAAACAGATTTTGGATTGGGTAATCAGTTACAAAATTAGGGAGAGCAAATCTAGAGCCAGAACTAATGTAGAGTCTGTTATGCTGTGGGTGTAAAGCCACTTCATGTTCAAATAATTTAAGATTTGACTGTTTGCATTTCCTCTCATCTCCCTTAGAGAAAACACAAGGGTAAACTCTTCCTTATATTAATTGACGTGTCACACACACAGAAGAAGGTGTTGCATATTTTGTCTAGCCATCAGTGATTCATGCAAGTCATTCCCTGAATTTTGAGAGATAAGGCCTGATTGTGTCCCGAGTGATTGAATGCTGGCACTATTACTGGGCTGTCAGCTCTGACAGCTGTCACCTGCAAGAACGGTCAGCACTGGGAGCATCCTCATCCAGCCCATCCACTTACTGCCTCCTGCTCATGGCCACTTCTCTGACCAGAATTTCACTTGGCTGTATTCCTCATGATGTGATCTCCCCAGAAATGTCTCCCTGAGGTCCCAGCTCATACTGTGACTGCGTTGTCCACTTAGTAGAGGATTGCTTGCTTTCCCTCTTGTTTTTCTTTCTAAACTGCTGGCACAGTGACCTCTGTCTGCTGATTGTGCTACCTCTTCTAGGCACGAGTATGCTGAAAACTGCTGACTCAAGTTGCAGAATGAAAAATGAAGCTGGTAGCTGCATTTCTTATGCTTACTCAGCTTCCCTGTCAGCGACCCCCAGTGTGACCCTGCTGTGAATCATACTTTCCTCACTAAAAGCTGTTCCCTCACTGCCTACTCTGGTCTTCTCACAGGAGAGTTTGGGTCAGTTCGAGAGGCGCTATTGAAGCTAGATGATGGCTCTTTCCAGAAAGTGGCAGTGAAGATGCTGAAAGGTAAGTGGGAGCAGGTCTACCTGAACTACTTAAGAGAGAAGAGGGCTTGGAAGGATTAAATGTAATCTGTCCTATTCTCCATCAGATATCTACAGACATTCTTCCTTACTCCACTCTGAGCTTCCCACTCAGCCCTTCAACCAATGTTCTCTCCATCTCATTTTAAGTCTTTTTGCAGTGGAAGCTCTTCAGGGAAGGACCTATACTACCTCAGCTGGTTCTACAGCATCCAGCACATGGTGATTGCAACCAAAAGCATGTCATAACTGCAGTTTTTATGTGCAGAGGATCTTGTTCAGTTGCTTGATTCAACAGCAGCACTACATCACCTGGCATAGGCAGCTCAGGCAGGACTGCTTTGCGCTATGATGTAGTCAGCAGTAGGTGGCAAAGTAGTCCAACTCCCTTCCAATTAGTTACTGGAGGAGTGTACAGAACAAGGGCAGCTAACGTTCATCAGGTAGAGATGTGTGACACAGAAGGCAATAAATAGGTATAAGTGAAAGCAAGTATGTGTGTATATATTTATACATGTGTTAACCTATGTTATTTTAGCCCTGTTGCCTGTAAGGCAGAAATTAACTGTGACTGACTGAATGCAGAGTCACACTTGTCTACCTTTGAAGTTAAAATTGGCTGCCACAGAGTGCCAGTTTGTGCTAAGTATACTGATGCCACAGTGGTGTAAGTTAAAACATTTTCTCCAGTCTCAACAATCATTGTAATCAGTTTGCAAGGAGTTTAGCAGATAGTCAAACTGTCTGCCTTCAAGCATCTGACTTGGGAACTGTTACCCTCTAGTGGGACCTTCCTTTCTCCTCTTGGCAATCTTCTGAATCATATTGAATGACTTCCCTAAAGCAAAGATTATGAATATTCCCATACAGGTCTGAATCTGATCTTGTAGCAGAGCTGAAGGACTCTCACTAAATTCAGCAGCAACAGTGGAGGAAGTATTCTGCTGGGCTAATTCTTGATTATATCATACCTCTGTAAATCTGGACTAACAGTGAGAAATTGTTTTCTCCAAATTTATATTGATGTGTGTCACTAACAAATTTGGTCCAAGGTCTTCAGTACTGAGGTCATTTAAGAAAATTGAACTCTAGCATGACTCAGTTGTGCTAAGAGATGGAGAAGTATGGATCTCTCATGCTGTCCTCATTAGATATGAATTGAACTCTGTGACCCCTGCTGGGATCTCCAGCCATCTCCTCAGTCTTAGCATCTTCTGTAATTCTGTGTGCCATCTCCTCTTCCTGAGACTGTAGTTTAGGTCCTAGTAGTTAGTTTAGGTCCTTAGTAGCTAGTTTTAGCTAATTTATTCTTATATCTTTAATATGTAATGCACACGTGATTTCTATGGCTTCCAAGGAAAGCTGTTGCTGAGAAATGAGCTGCATTAATTGTCAGGTATTTCCTCTGCCAAGAAGCAGTTTACCAGATGTCCCTGATGCATGCTTACTGACCACCGTCCCAGATGAAAATGTCAGGCTCTGCCTTGTTGTAAACTGGCTCATCTAGCTGTAGGTCTGGGAAGATGTGCAAAACCACAAAGAACAAGCTTCTGAAGATCGTTATCTGTAATGTCCTTTGGAGCCATTCACTCAAGAACCAAGGAAGAAAACTTACAGTGACCTTTTCTTCCAGCGGACATCTTCACCTCCACTGACATCGAGGAGTTCCTGCGGGAGGCTGCATGTATGAAGGAGTTTGACCACCCGCACGTCACTAAGCTGATTGGTAAGCCAGCAGTGCTGCTCACTCCCTCAATGTCCTCCCCAGCCTCACGTGCCCAGCAGCGCTGCTCTCCAAAAGCAGAATTGGTGCAGCCACCTCTGCTCTGTAGGGAGCAGCACCTACACTTTCCAGCCCTAAAAGGGTTTGGAGTGCTGAAAATAAATACTTGCAGCCCTCATATGCCTGCAGTAAACATCTGTTATTTAAACTAATTAACTTGTTCTTGAAACCTCTACAGGAGCATACAAAGGAGTTTATATCCTACCTGCCAAAAAATGCACATTTTTTCTGCAGCTTCAAAAGAGAAGGGCACGGTAACCTCTAAGATTCTCGTTGGGCCTGCTCTGTTTGCTAAAACCCCTTTGCTGTGTCTGTATTCACTAGGAGTCAGTCTACGGAGCCGTCCCAAGGGTCGTCTCCCAATTCCCATGGTGATCCTGCCCTTCATGAAGCATGGAGACCTTCATGCTTTTCTGTTGATGTCAAGGATCGGGGAAAATCCTTTTGTAAGTCTTTCTTACTGTGAAATTCCTATAGGGAGGGCTTGGATTTTCAGAGAATGTGCCCAGATCAGTTTGGGTTTGGTCTTGCAGAAGCATTGGCAGATGATCAGATTTTGACACCAGAGGAGACTCTGATCAGATGTTGAAGTATTTAATGCCATGCACACTGAGAACCTACTCCTGCTTTCTCTATATCCTCCTGTCCCTGCTCAGTAAGCTAGTAGAAAGTGTTGCAGTCCTGCCATAAGAAGTTGAAAGTTGAAATAACTCAGTTATTTCTTTCAGAACTTGCCTGTTCAGACACTCCTAAAGTTCATGATTGACATTGCCAGTGGGATGGAGTACTTGAGCTCAAAAAATTTCATACACAGAGACCTTGCAGCTCGGAACTGCATGTAAGTAAACCATGAACCATGAACTTTTAGAGAAAAGAAAGACTGGAGTGGATGAGGGAGGAATGAGAAGCTTTTCTCACAACAGAAGTGAGGAAGGATCCTCTTGGGGGATGTTGGCCCTTGCATCTAACTGACAGCAGGCATGGAAGAGTCTTGTCCATGAATGTACATGTATGTGGTGGTAGTGGTACTGTGGGGGGCAACTGTTAGCCTTCTACTGCGCTTCAAACTGACCATATTTAGAAGAAAGTATTCCATCATTGGTTTGGACATACATATATTTTCAGAGAGTTGATTACAATGTTGTGTGTCAGCATGGGCTATTTGTTCCACTTTATAATGTAACCAACAGAAGAGAATGGGTTTGTCTGGGTCAGAAAGAAAGAAGCTTTAAATATAGTCTGAAATCTCTATTCCTTGTATCTCTTTTGAGGACTTGATTATTGCAATATAAGAAATGTAGAATTTCCTGGAAAGCAGGTGAAGAATGGCTAATGTGGAGAATGCCTTTAAAAATAATTGCCTGGTGAACACTCTGCGTGATCCCACATTGCTATTATTTCCCCAAACTGCCTTGCCTGCTTTGAAGTGAAGATAAATCCCTTTTGTTCTTTCCTCTCTGCTTCTTTCCTGGGAATGGAAAGGAACAACCCATTCTGGCAGGCAGAAGTCTGCCTCTGAACAAAATGACAACAACCAATGAAATCTGCAGTGAGACGCACATTTCCAAAGGCGTCTAAATGTCCAGCTGTACAGACAGGAGGCTGATCAGTCATAATGAAAAATGATGAATTAGCCTGTATTGACACTGCTGAGAAACTCCTATTGTTTTCCTATTTTGTAATATTAAAAAAAAAACAGTCTTCCTTTAGAGGAAGCTGAGTGCCTGTGTCATCACACCTTCCTTTATGCAGCCTGGAGGCATGATGTCCTTATAGGCTTTACTCCTACTGCCTACTGAAGTGTCTAGGTTTAAGTAAGTGTGTGACAGAGCAATTCAGGCCGTTAACTTGGTCTGAAGAGAGTGGCTTGCAGATGTAGTTTAGGCAGCTGTGAAATGCAGCTAGGCAAGTACCTTGTGTTTTTTGATTGCTTATACAAGGCATGGTCGTTAGTGATAGCAGTGAGCAATGCAGGTAAACACTGTTGATCTTTGAACCTCCATAAAGTAGCTGAGTTCACTTCAGATGACAGTGCAGGCCATCTGAGCATGGCCATTTGTTTATTTGCTTATTCCTAATTATCTCTCTGTTAGTCTCAAGGAACTGATTTGAGGCCACTGAATTGTTTCACATCAGTTGTCAAGTAGATGAAGTCATTATCCTTCTTGATGACTAAATACCTCACTTCCCTGCCCAAATAGTCCTGGTTGTACCTCTTTTGTTGCCTGAGGTGGCCAGTGAATGCTTTTCTTAGTCATTAAAACTTTCCCATAGGCTGGATGAGAACATGAATGTGAGTGTTGCAGACTTCGGGCTTTCTAAGAAAATCTACAGTGGAGACTACTACCGTCAGGGCTGTGCTTCCAAGCTGCCAGTGAAATGGCTTGCTCTGGAAAGTCTGGCGGATAATCTGTACACAACACACAGCGATGTGGTGAGTTTTGCTCTGGTGCATTTGGGGACTGCTTGTATTTCTGCAGAAGTGGAGGAATCCTTCTGGGGTGTACTTTGTACCTCCTAGGGAGGATGGGGAAAGGCCCTGGTGGCGGGAAAGGGAGTTTGCTTGGTAGTCTGTGTTTGAGGGGCAGTGTCACCTCTGCCTTGAGTGCTCTCAAAACCCAATATGTGAATGATGAGTGATTTATGGCAGAAGTGATGAACCCTTTTCACATTTTCCTCTTGTCCTTAGAGCCTTCATTTTTCACTTCTTTCCCCTATCCTTTCCTTTACTTGTCTCCCTGTCCTTCTCATTTTCTGTTCTTTGGACAGTCTTTTACTCTTTTTCCTTGCTCTTCCGTGTTACAATCTGAAGGTGATCTAAATCTCTATTCCATACACTTGTGTACATATGCAGGAATGGTGCTCCATCACACAGAAGGCATTGGTGGAACCATGGATCAGTGCTTACACACTCCTCCCCATAACTTCTCCCATTTGTCTGAGATTTTTGCTTCCCTCCTCTTTGGCATGGGGTAATTTTTGATGGGAGTTTTTTTTTTTTTTCCTGTTATTATTTGCTTGGGGATGGAAAGCAGGATAGGATTGTTGTTATTTTTTTTTCTGCTCTGATGCCTTATCCATTCTTCCTTGCTGCCTTCTGATCTGGTTTTGCAGATCTGGTTTTGCATTAGTTTTCTCCTTCAAACCTGTGGACTTGCCTTCGAATTTACCCATGTGTCTCTGAAGGGACACCAAGAGTGCCTCGTAGCTTGGCTACTGTGTTGCCTGGTGATTGCTGTAACCACTGCAGGCAGTGTTCAGTGATTGCTGATCACAGTTCAGCCAGTTTACAACAGGCACTGGGCAGGGTTTGCTTATGAAGATTTTTTTTTTTCCACCTTACAGGTGGAACCTAAAAGTCCAGTTTTGATTTAAAGTTAGAAGCATGACAGTACAGAGTACAGCACAAATCAGTGTGAGCTGTAAGCAGTTTGTTCATTGCCCTGCTTAGTGGCTAAACTCTTTCATTTGTGCCTGTACATTTCCAGTAATAAAGAATCTGTCTCCACGTATTAATTGGTGAGCTCCAAACCAAACTCTTTATGTAGCTGGGGACCACAAAGCTGATGCTACATCTCAAGAACCATGAGTAGAAGGTGCCTGCAGAAGTTTGTAGGTGGGAGACAGCGATAGCTCCAAGAGCCTTCTGTTCCACTGCAGGATAGGGATGGTCAACAGATGACATGTTGGCATCAGCAGCATCTGATTTTATTTTGTTTTTTAGCTAGAGTTGGGCCAGCATCACTGCTGCTCACATGATTTAACCCCAACAAGCAGGGAACTTTGTTCATTGGTTCTCTGTGCTGTTCCCTTTCAGTGGGCGTTCGGGGTGACCATGTGGGAGATTGTGACCCGAGGGCAAACCCCTTATGCTGGCATTGAGAATGCAGAAATCTACAACTACCTCATCAGTGGGAACAGGCTGAAGCAGCCACCGGAGTGCCTGGAGGATGTGTGAGTACTTCCTCTCCCTGCAGACGCATGGTTCCTTGAGAAGTTTGGCTTACAGGAACTAAACGGGGGCAGCTGGCTGACCCTGCAACCTGAATCCATCTACTTTCCATCACACAAAAGCATTCACTATGGAGTCTCTGGGTTAGCTATCAAATTCTCTCTGCTGGCAGAACTCCCTGGAACCTGTGGTAGCTCTGCAAGCAGCCAGCTTGGCTCAAGAGTTTGAACAGCATCAATTCTCTTGGCTGTGTGGAAACTATAACTATGTCTCCAGAAGCTCGCTGCTCCCTGTCTTCTCAGGCCAGCATCTAAGAAAAGCGACGAGTTTCATCGTACAGCCTGAAGCAAGATTACAAAAAAAACCAAGATTGCAGAGGCTGTGTGAGCCTTTCAAACCTAGGTCCAGTTATCAAAATTGCACCTAATATTCACATAGAAATAGTAGGATGACAGAGAGATAAGACACAGGAATATATATAATGTTCTGAAGATCAAGGTCCCACCTTAAATTGCAGGGGGAAACAAAACCAGAACAGTGTTGTGGATATGGGTTTTAGACATTTCCAGACTTAAAGGAAGCACTCAGGTAGTTTGCTAGTGTGTTGCAGCCCATGCTCCTGCCTTATTCCTGTGGCATATCTACAAACACTGTCTTTGGTGGCCTTTTAAAGCTGTACATTTTGTGTAAAAGGGACTAAAGAAGTCCTCTTTCTTCCCCTTTGGTCTTCCTGCTATGATGGAATATATTTCATGTGCCTTCCTTTTCCCCTGCTTTTTTTTTTTTGCTTTTTTTTGATGTAAGGGGATAATCTGTGTCTTGTTACTGAAGCTGTGCACTTTTGTCTTCTCAGCAATTCATTTTGACTGTTCCCAAGCTTAAATGAAAACATAGTTATGCCACTTCTTAAAATTATTGTATGTCTGCCTCTTGACTGCTGTGAGTAGCTTTAGTTCCCAGTTGTGGAACTTTTAAGATGCTATAAGGGCCAAAAATAGAGAAGGGATGCAATGAGCTGCTAGACACTGAAGAAAAATGCATAAGAAAACTACCAAAAAATATACAACTTCATTTTGAGAGGCCATTGAGCCTCTTTTGATTGACACCCATGGGGATATGCTCAAAACACTTTCCTACATGCTCACCCTCGGCTTGTGCTGATGGCTGCTGGCAGCAGCAAGGTCCTGATAGGCTGTAGAGCTGATCCAGTACAGCTGGTAGCTCTTTCCCTTTCTTTCAAATGAATTTCTGCTGCTCACAGGGTGGGGTAAAAGAATGTATTTAATTTGTTGCTGCAGAGTAGGGAGTTTCTGTTTTATATGGAGCACTTATAGTTATTTCAGCCACTCGCAAGGGGCACAATTCAGGATTGAGATAACAGAGGCATTGAAGCTTTCTATAAAACTAGTGTGAAATCCAAGAGGCTCATAAAGCTGATACAGAGCAAGGGAGGTAAAAGCAGAATAAAGGCCATCATGAAATGCTTCATTTCCTCGTGAGGGCCATCTTCAGATTTTTTCCACTTACAATTTTAACTGAGGTTGTTTGTCCATGGTGTTTTCTGGTGCCAGCACTGTGTTTTGTCCCTGCTCCCCACAGAACTGGTGACAGGGAAGAAACAGGAGCACAGCTGTAGCTTTGGTGGGTGATGTGCAGGAAGGAGAACGATGGCTCTGGCCATTCTCCAGCCACGCTGGAGGCATCACCCTGTGTTCTGTGTGGATGCTGGTGCTGATGACATCTTGCATCAGCCCTCACTCAGGCAACCAGAACTCTCAGCTGGTGTTTGACCATAGGGTAAACACCGCCTGCGTGGCAGGATGGGGCCTGTGGCCAGTAACAGCACTAGGCAGGCCTTGAATTTCAGGGTTTGGGGTTTTTTTTTGGTACTCTCTAATTATTTTGATTGAAGTGCTTTTGAAAATAGGAAGAAACGAGGATTTTAAATCCATAAAACCTGCCTAGGTGCCATCAGCTACACGGGGCCAAAACCAATGAATTTTGGAAACGTTTTGGTGTTTGTTAATTGTGATTGCAAAAATAAATGCTTCCCTAAATGTTTGCAGTACCCCCCACGGACATACCCAATCTTATTATTAAAAAAAAAAGTTGTGCAAATTTTATGCAAAAAATCACACACCAAAACTAGAATTCTTGCCATTCACTGTTTTCTCTGCCGAGTGAAGCCAGTGCCCTGGTGGAGGTCAGAACCTACTCACTCATGTCCTATGTTAGTGATTTTGGAGGCCTTAGGGTAGCAGTTCTTTTCTAAGGCGCCTTTGAAGTGGTGAAGAACTGCATGAGCTTCAGTGTTACAGAGGTGGGATGGAGCCTTCTGACAGCTCCTGAAGAGCTGGCTCTGTTCACCTCTGCAAAGGTCCCCTCATTTGATGCCTGTGCTGCACTGCACAGAGTTGCTGCTGGGATGTGCAGGGCTAGATGTGTTGTGTCTCAGTGCTCTTCTTCTGTGTTGCAGCTACGATCTCATGTGCAGATGTTGGCATCCTGAGCCCAAGCTACGCCCAAGCTTTGGAGTGCTTCGGTCCCAACTGGAAATGATTCGGGGGAGGATGTCCACACTCTCTTTAAGCCAAGACCCTCTCTATGTCAACATTGGGAAGGACAAAGAGTCATCTGTCAGTGACCCTGCCGTGCACACCTCTTTTGGAAACACGGACGGTGACGAGACCATTGCTGGGGCAGCAGCTGCTGCTGTCACGAGTGACTATCGCTACATCATGAGCCCCTTGTGCCTTGGAGATGATGTCGAGGGTGAAAGGCATCCAGATGGGCAGGAAGGGGAGAACAAAAGCCTTCTGTATGAGCTGGAGACAGAAGGAGAGAAAAGTTGTTAGTCTGTACATAGCAGTGACACTCTGCTTCCCTGGGACGGGATGTGTGCAGCCACAGTGCCGCGTCACCTGGGTCTCTGATGCTGGATCTGGAATGGCTTTGAACAGCACAGGCCGAAGCTCTTGGGCAGCTTTGGCAGCTTTCATTTCTGTGTGGGCTGCAGTTGCGGACAGCTTGTGTGGACCACAGCCCTGACATGCCCTTGGATTTGGGGAGGGAGGTGGTAGGGTGGCAGGCTGTTCACATCCCGCAGAAAGAAGGTCAAAGCCAAGGTGGGCAGTCAGAGCCTCTGCTCTGGTCTTTCTCACTGGCAGCTGGAGCAGAGCTGAACGCACCTTCTGTTCAGTCAGTGCTCGCTCTCGTGTAGATGTTGTCTTTGATCCTGGCTGCGTGACTTCGGGACTGGTACCTCTGAAAACACTAGTGGGTATGTACACCATCATCAGGACACTGGGGGAAGTTCTTGTGTTCACTCAGCAGTGCTGCCTAGACGTCTTGCCTACCTCAGTGGTTCTCAAACTGCCATTTGCAGATATGCATTCATCCAACATTGAACATCTGGCACATTTCATGCAGTAATGCTCACTGCTCCCTCTGCCCAGGGCTCTTTTAAGGTACTCAGACTTGCAGGGAGCAGTGAAATTAGAAAAAAGTGGAACATCCCTCTCCACCCCGCATACCTCTTTTCTATGTTGTTTTTTTTTCCTGTTTGGTGCCGATTTGGGCCTGACCAGCCTTGCAGCTGGCCTTCAAATGGGAAGGGAGGGAGAGCAACTGGCATGGGTGAGGACAGAATCCAACTTCAAAGGAATTGAGAGGAATCTGCGTAGAGAGGACTTGCTGGCAGTGAGGGGAAGCAGTGCTAATTAATGAAAAATGCTGCCCTCCAGGAGAGGAGGGAGACTGCTTAGAGAATGGCAGACACGCATCACTTTCAGCAGGAGCAGGATTCAGCATTTGCTTGAAAGTAGGATTTCTTTAATCTTTCTCTTTTAACCATCCTCTGACTTTTTCAAACAATCCAGTGCTGTAGCTGCTGTGGTGAAGATATGAAGTCACTTTGGGGAAGGTATGTGTGAGATGGGGGGAAGGAACCAACAGGGAAGCCTCTTTCTAAAGAGAGAGAGTCCTTATCACGAAAAAGCTTGAGAACCACTGGCCGTCTTATTTAGGAGGTCTTCTGGCACACTGCAAAAGCCACATCAGATCATAGACCCGTATCACTGCAGCCTTCCACACAGGGCAAAATTGATGGTTTTGCTCTTTGGGTTCTGTTTTCCAATCAGCATGTCTGACTCACTGTAACTGCAAGCGCTTTTGTGGTTTTTAATAATTTAATATTTTAATGTAAAATCAGCATTTGTTTTGTGTAGTGTTTCCCAGCAAGGAAGTGCAGCTACATCTTACTCTAGTTATCCTAAATATTTGCTAGATCTTCATCTGTTTTATTTTCAGTGTGCTGAAAACTCAGCAGTATCACAGAACTTAGGATGCCACACTGCTTTTCCTCAGACACAAATACCACCAATGTCGTCGCTTGCCAGGTTGGCGAAGGTGGGACCAATGAGCCAAGATAGACTGCAGGCTCGGTATCAGGACACCCTATCATTCGATGCCCCGTTCTTGGCTGTTGCCAGGTGAGGGGCTAACTACAAAATTTGGGTCCAGTTTCATCGCTTGCTGAGAGCACCTTCCTAGGGAAGGGAAAGTTCAGTCTGGGGCTCGAGCATGGGTCCTTTCTGTAAGATTTCCTACTACCCAGTGCTGCCCTACAGCTGGAAGCCCAGTACGGTTTCTTGGTCACAAACTGCAAAACCTTACACCCCAGGCAGTAAGGGTTTTTTTCATCATTTAGCTGGATCGCTGTCAATGCAGGAGAGAAAATAAGAGCTAACAAAGGTTAGCAGAAACCCCTGCAGCGCACACATTGGCAGTGAGGGCAGAAGGCTATGCTCCCTGCAGCTGCCTGGGAAACACAGATGTACATAGAGACTCTAACTTTGGGAAGCATGTCATAGTTTTTATGCATTTTTTTAAATAATAAAACATGTACTGTGTCTGAGTCCCAGCCTGTTATGTGCGGCAGTTTGTGGGGATGCTCTGAACAGATCTTCCTTGTTCGGTGGGTACATTGGTAACATGGGCTTGTCTCCCAGAGAGCCTCAGCCCCAGCCAAAAGCCTTCAGCGACCTCCTTGGAGGCTGGCAGTGCCACATCCCACCTAGGTGCCAGCAGCCTCTGCACTCTTCCTTCTCCCTGCCCCCCACTGACAGCACTCCCTGTCCCTCCCACTGAGGAGGACAGCCTTGGAGGAGGTGGTTGGAACTCTGCTGCTGAGTCAAATGTTTCCAGTGCAACGTAGAAGAGCCCTTGGGTTTCCAGCTGACCGAGAAGAAGAGATGCACATCACATGTTCATTATTCATCACCCAGCAGCACAGTGCACAGCCGCTGCCTTTACACTGACACCAGGAGGATGAGCTATGGCGAGCAGTGGGAGGGAGCACTCACCCCCATCTGCTACACAGGGAGAATGACTTCCGAAGCACGGAGTGGCTGACTTGGTTAGTATTGTTAGGTTGCAGTGCTCAGTGCCATCCCTTGGATCTGGTTCAAAGGATGACTGAATCCTTTTGCACACGAGCCCGGTCAGATCAGGTACACAAGCAGCAGCAGAGGGAGAGTCACTGGGAAGAGGAGGGGAGGCAATAGTAAGATGGTACTGGAGGATGCAGCGCTGCTCTGTGCCAGGACTTCTGATGCAGGCACTGTCGTGCCATACTGGTTTCTTAAAAAGCCCAACATTTGGCTGTATTAATGTACAAAGAGAGATGCACGACTGCCCTCATGCCTGCACCTCCTCCTTGGCCGGTGTGGGGAACGAGGCCTTGTGGGCTTTACTCAGTTAAAACACTCACTGGAGTCAAATACATTTAATTTTGAGTAAAAGACTGTGCCTTGCAGGACAGAGAAAATACACACTTGCATGTGCATTTGTTCCCAATTTACATTGCATTTTGCTGGCATTATTCATTCCCTAATGCTTAGCTGCCAGCTTTTGCCAATTCCCACTTTTTTCAAGCAGAAATTTCTGTAGAGGTAATTTTGGAGCCGAGGAAGCTCAGCTCTGAATTTGGTTTGAACTTCAGGTACTCCTACGTGCAGCCAGGAGCTGGACTCAGCCATCTTTACAGGTCCCTCCCAACCCAGGATACAAAAGCTGTGAGGGACAGCAGGTGCAGGCGGTGATCAGGAAGCCTTGTTACTATGGGAAACCAAGTCGAAATCGATCACTTGGTCCAGGAACACCGACAGACGTGGGCTTTGGTCGCGTGGGCTCCGTCACAGATGAGGAACTTGGCGTCAGCGTGAATCAGACTCCAGTCACTGTCCTGAAGTCTTGTGGCAAAGCCAGGACAATGGAGCCCTGCTTACTGACTGCCCTGGGGGCAGCGTGCTGCGTGAGGGGATGGGACTTTGTGGAGGGGAAGGAGGGTCTGCATGCAGACACGGTCTGGTTGTGAATATAAGATACTGCACGACCCGCTGGAAAAAACACGTCAGTGAAGGTGACAAAGAGTGGGAGCAGAGAGAAACTGCAGAGCAGGTGAGAGCAACGCTCTGCCCACAGCCATTAGCACGGCAAACTGGGGAGCTCGCAGCTCTCCCAGCTAATCCGTATGACAGCGATCCTGGCTGCTGCCCTGTCGTTAACCAAGCTGCGTGGGAGCGCACTGCCAGCAGCTGCTGCAGCCACTGCTGCCTGCCTGCGTGCTGCCAGCCTGGAGCAGGGGGCCGTGGTCACTTGCTGCTGCCTTTGCTTCTTTCCCCTTAATAAATTGCATTGAAACAAGCTATAAAACCCACAAGGGCTCAAATTGCTAAACAAAGCATGCCAGCATGCTGCCATCAACATTAGGCCAAATCAGTATGTTTCCCAGGTTTATCTGTCTGCCTTATTCCTCCTCTTGCACGAAGGTACCTAAGGAGAAGAAGGAGGGTTTTGCAGGCAAGTGGGCTGAGCCATAACAGCCTTTCAGTGCCCGTCACCCTGTCCCCAGGCTGCAGAGCACGCAGGTAATGGAAGATGCAGACCTGGGTGCTACTACAAAAGGGACGGGGCAAGATGTGCCAAGCTGCCAATACCAACAGTGTCAAATCCTGGCATCCCGGCTCAGACCGGCATTTACACTGACCGAGCAGCTGGGGCAGCTTAAGACCATCCCTTTGTATTTGCTTGCTCCCCCCGCTGTAGTTCGGGATCCTGGGGCAGCGAATGGTGAGGTGAAAGACTGCAGAGGCTACACGCAAGCAGCTGAAGCACGGGCATGCGTCTCCACCGGCGCTGCTGCGGGGGTGGAAATCTCTGGCAGAGCTAGCAGCCGGTAACTGCTCATCCCCTGATTGACGCCAGCTCGTCTGCCAATGCTCACAGCTGCGCCAGTGCCACCTCATCGAGGCTGCTGCACCGGCCGTACCTGGGGCAGCGACTTACCTCACTGCTTGAAAGGGTGTCTGCATTTTCTGCTTATAAATGGAGTCTCGTGGGCCAATGCCTGCATTGCTCAGGATTGCTGCCCTGCCAAGGGGCCAACTTTTTTTTTCTGCAGGCATAATCAGGCAAAAATTCCAACGAAAAGAGCTGAACCTATTTATAGCAGAAAATAGCCGGGCTTGATTTTCTCCATTTTCTTCCTTAATACTCTCAGGGAAACGTTCCCAGCCTGATGAATCCCGTATAACTGCAGGGCTGCAGCACTGGGGCTGCAAACAACGGCTGGCCCACAGGAGCTCTGTTTGGGGATTGAGCTCTCGCATTTGGCCGTCACTGTGTCAGCAGAGCAGAGCTCACCCACCACAGGCCGGTTCCCTGCTGTAACACAGCACATAGCCTGCAGCCTGCCAGCCCACCTGGCCTACCCCTGGAGGAAGATGGCTTCCTGGGGTGGCTGGAATCCTTTTCCCTCCTGGTGCTTGTGCTGGAGTGCTGCTGAGCACCACTGAGCCTCTGTGCCAGTCCCTCAGTAGGGGTGATGAGCAGCTCCCTGTGGACGTCCATGGGATGTTGCCTGAACGAGGCTGGCAAGAGCTCAAAATCGTGTTTTACAACTTGCCTGTTTTTAGACAAATTCTTACTGGCATCAGAAATCTGTGACTGTAGAAAATCTGTACTTGCCTTCATTCCAGGAAGGCTCTAAAATTTCATTGGAAAAAAAACAGTGGATTTCTTTTTTAGGTAAATATATTGCAAGTGGTGCAGACAATAGACTGTCACTGAGAATGAACTCTGAAAATTAAAAGTCCTCAGCTCACCGCTAGCAAAATGTGGGTAAAATCCCGAAGACGACAAGGTTTCATTCTCATGCAGAGCAGGGCAAGGTACAGTCAGGTTTCCCCCAGGTTTTCTGCTCCTGGAGCTGCTAACACAGCTGGAAGCACAGTGCTGCCTTGTTTTCACCAGAAACTGATAGAATCATAGAATTATAGAATGGCCTGGGTTGAAAATGACCATAACAATCATCTAGTTTCAACCCCCCTGCTTTGTGGGTCACCAACCACTGGACAAAGCACAGCAATGTGGATGAACCCACTGATAATGTCAGTTTTCTTCCCAACCAAACGTCTGTTTGCAGGGAGGATATTGTTAACTTCTGCTCAGTTACACTGGTTTTGCAATTCTATGGGAAGCAACCAAAATGAGAATTTGACCCCAAAGATGTCATTTTGATTTGCGCAGACATTTGGAGTGCAAAATCTGAAGAGATTTCTGGGTGTGCAGTTGGGAGTTGTCCTGTGAGGCCCATAGCATTAGACAGGGAGAGCAGCAGAGATGCCCCTGGCATCCAGCCCCCTGGCAGCTACTCTGGGTGCTTCTTGGTGAAATGCATCATATGCAAGCAGAGGCTTTGAGAGAGTGCCTCAGGGTCGGGATGGGGGCAGAGCACTGGCCCAAGCCCTGCCTGCTGCCTGCCTCTCCCCTCCAGTGCTGGCAGGTGGGGAAGCTGCAGGGCACGGATGTAGTTTGTCTTTTAGCACCATTTAGATGATTAACATCGATTAGAGCTTCTTTAAGTGAGGATGCAGCTGCACGAGAACTACAGGCTTCACATATCTGAGGAATCATCAGCATTTCTAGTTTGAAAGGAAATAATTCTTGGAATCAGCCAGCAGCTAGGGTGCTTGCAGAGCAGCAGCCAGGAGGACTCCCAGCAAGTTGTCTCTGCGGCGGCAGCTACTTTGGTGCTGGGGCTTATGGATGCAGGGAAAGTGCATTGTGGCCAATGCTTTCAGCAAGTGCTTTCAGCCAGCTCTGCATGCAGCTCCTGGCTCTTCCGTCTGTCAGGCAGCAGCAGCACACTGACCCAGCTCGGATCCCCCACATGTCCACATATAAGGACCTGCAACCACCTGTATTTGGGGAGACAAGCACCAAGCAAGGGGGATCAGCTAGGGCTGGTCTGAGGAAAATCAGGAAATGTACTCAGGAGTGTATTTCAGAAAATGTCTGTGTTCCTACCCCCCCATTTATTAAAACGTCTTAGATTTATTCTATCGTGATAACAAACTGCCTTCAGGGAGCTGCCTCGCAAGCTCCCACCCCCACCCCCCTTTGCAGTCTGGGCAGTGGGAGGAAGGTTTAACCCCTTACTCTCAAAGCCACTCATGAGCTTAACAAAGGGACAACACCAACTCCTGGGAATGTTTTTTTTGTTTGTTTGGTTGGTTGGTTTTTTTACCCCATTTGGGCAGGGAAGGATTTGTTAGGCTGCAGAAAATATGCTAGAAATATACTGGGCTTGGCAAGAGTTGTTGCAGCTGGAGAGGCCTATGCTGCAGTGGTTAATGCAGATGAGGTGCTGGCTGACGCCCTTCAGTGTGGCCCTGGGGGAGATCCCTGTCCCTGGAGAACCAGCCCCAGCAAAGACCTAGCTGGAGAAGGCTACTGCAGACACATTCAGAGGTTCTGCCCCAAATGAGGACCACCATGCTGGGACTAAAATGTGTGGAGATGCTGTAGACAACAGCTCGCCTCACGTGGGCTTCATGTGGAACTCCACAGCCTTCAGGCACACACCCACGTGGGGAGGTTGCAGGGGAAGGGGGCTGGGGGCTCCAGTGGGCAGCTGGGGGGCTTTCCTAGTTCTCTGAAACCCAACAGACAGGGACAGGCTTTCCTCATCACCCGCTGTTTAACCCTGTGGGAATATTTAATAAAAACTAGGCAGTACTTAACTGCCAACCTTATCTTTTCAGAGCCAGCAGTGGACCTCTGGCTTTGAGCTTTGGAAATCAAGCTTTATTCCTCACAGCTCATCACAGCACACAGCTCTGGTGAGAGGTACATTCTATGATTCTCTGACACACGAAGAACACACAGGCTTACATGGAGGCGATGCCTGCCAACAGAAGTAACTTTGCCCAACAGAGGTAACACTGGGGCACTCTCAGAAAGCAGCCACCACAAATGCACCCTCAGATAAGGAAGCCTTTATTTGGGATGCGTCAACACCGTTCAGCCAGGAAGTGCCAGCTTCACCATTACCTCAGCAATCTTAACGTGGCTCCCGTGTCTGCAGATCTGGTTCAGCATTCACACATTATATTCTCCGTGTGATCCTGACTCACTCGGTGCACAGGAAGCCGCATCCTCCACGCTGACATTTTGCAGACTTTAAATGATCAATTCGAGCATTTTAACAGCATAATCGAAGCGTAAGGGCGGTGGCTGCCATTCAACGCAGTTACTGCCGCTGAAATGCAACTGTTTTTACGGGGCCGCTTTCTGAAGGCGTATGCCTGTTTTCCCTGCGCTCCGAGTGACTGCCGCCCCCTCAGGACGGGCGAGCAAGGGGAGGGACGAGCAGAGCCCCGAGGGCATCCTTCGGCCGCCATTTTATACACTCGATCTTATACACACTTCAGCACCTTGACGGACCGCGCGAGGCGCGGGGGGGCCCGCGGGGCAGTGCTCGCCCCCCCGCGTGCCCGAGCGCCCTCCCCCCCCGCGCCTGCGCGGCCGTCCCCTCGCGCGCCGCACGCCAACGGCTCCCCACGCGGGAGCAGCGTGTTTCCCTCGCGCGAGGGCGGGGGAAGGGCGGGAAGGGCGTGTCCCCGCGGAGGGCAAAGCGGAAGTGCGTCGGCGGGCGGCGCCGACCAATCAGCGGCGCGCTGCCGGCGGGCGTCGCGAAGCTGCTTTGCCGCGGTCGCCGCCGGCTGCGCTCTCCCCCCGCCCGGAGGACGGCAGCGCCGCGCCGAGCCGCCGCCCGCCTGGCGGGGGCGGCCTCGCCGCCGGGAAGCGGGGAGGAAAGCCAGAGGAAGGAAAAACGGGAGCGGCCCACGTGATGGGCCGCCGCGGCCAATGAAGACGGCAGGAGGGTGCGCGTGGCAGGCGAAGGCCTCAGGAGCTGCGAGCGGGGTGCGCGGGCCGGGCCGGCGGTCGGCGCCCCGCGCCACCTGGAAGCGGCGGCTGGAAGCAGGTAGGAGCCGGCCGCCCGCGGGGCGCTGTCCGGGCGCTTCCCCCCCCCC
>JAPSGF010000001.1:25587284-25649291 GCA_035772895.1 Perdix hodgsoniae | reverse complement strand
CGGGGCGCCCGCTTTCCGCTCGGGACGCGCGGGCGGGCGGCGTTGAACGGCAGCGCCGCGCGTGCGGTGCCCGCTGCCATTGGAGCGCCGCGCCGCGCCGCGCCTTGTCCCGCCGCGCGCCGCCCGTTGCTGCCTGCGGCACGAGAAGCGCGCGCGGAATGCCCTGCCCGGCGGCGCTGCGTGCGGCGGCCTCGCCCGGTTCGCTTCGGAGTTGTCTCCTAACCGGGGTTTTGCGTTTTGCACGTTTGCCTTCCCGCACGTTTTAAAGCCGCTTTCGATAGTTTCGCTCGGTGTGCTGACCAATGGGAGGTGTGCTTTTAAATACCGGCTGTGCGCACGGCTGAAGTATAGCTGAATGAGCCGCTTGTAACTGGGGCTTCCACGAGTACGCGGAGCTCCTGCTATCATGAAAGTGGCTGCTGTGTCAGACCAGGCGTGAGAGTGCGTGTGAGATTGTGCTGGGAATAGACAGGTGGTGCCGGGGCTGAAGTTGCTTCGCTTTTGCCTGCTGTAATTGCCCAGAATTGCACCGCAACCGCAAACATCCCAGCCGCACCTGATACCGGGAGCACTGCATACCCCAGAACTGACCGAAATAGCACAGTGTTGTTAAATACTGCAAAGCGGAACAGTGACTCAGGAGCCTTTTGTTTATGTTGTGTTTTGGCTGAACACGTGGCTGGCATGTTTTTGAAGCAAGCTTAGAAGATTCGCAGAAAGGCTTTACCAAATGTTGAATCGCTTTATAAGCTGGTGTCGTTTTGCAGTAATGTGAAATCTGTAAGTGTGTGGGAAGTCAACGATGCAGCTTTGAACGCGATTGCATTCTTCCTGTGATGGCTCTTCCTTCTGTGTTCTACACTCTTTTTTTTAAGTAGTCCTATATGGGGAAGTATTTCTTTCTCCAAGTAGAAGTCCCATCCAGGTCTTTTAACTAAGCAGTTTCCAAAACCTGTGCAGAACTTTTTTTTTCTCTCCAATGTATCATATGTATGAAGTTCTGAATGGTGAAGTTGGGTCTCTTGTATTCCTTTGGTGTTGAGGACATCCCTCATAGGATTTCATCAGTGTTGCCCATCTTTCTTAATTATGCCCCACAGACATGTGGTAGCTGCTTTGCACCAGTAACTCCAGCTGATGGCAATTCTTCATCTCATATTCCTGCTTCCCCCCCAGCTATGCATTTCTTATAAAAATTGACTGTTTTTTCTTCAATGTGATGTTCATATATAATCAGATTTAAAGCACAAACGTCTGAATGGTGTTCTTGTAAGTTACTCTTTATCTTACTCTAAACTTGCATGATGAGAAATGTATGAGCTGTGTAAAGAATGGCATCTTTACTGTTGTCTCTCAGGATGTTGGTTACATACTCACCTGTGGGGCAGATGCATGAAAATGGATTTTTGTGCATGCAGGTGGAGGAAATTTTTTAGTTTCTTAAACAGTGATTGGGCTGATCATAACCGTACTGATGTTTCCTTGCTTAGATGTAATTATTCTGATAAATTAGAAAATAGATAGCTAAGGTTGCTCTGGTGCTTTCCATTCTACCATTTTATCTTGGCTGCTTTGCCTTTTTGGGGGGCTTTGTTGTCTGCTTTGTTGGCAAACATTCATTCAAACTACTTTTTTCTTTCTTCCATTCTTCGTCTCTGTCTTGGACAGACTTCTCTAAAGACTTGGGTTTATGGGGAGGGAAGAAATCCCAACTGCGCAGACAGTCTTTTTCATTACAGAAACTTGGAGGGTTTTTTTTTCCTCCTCCTTTTCATTTTTTGAGAAGTTTTGGATCTCCGAGACCTCTTTCTGAGAAGAGCGAAGCAGCTTTTTCCTTTGTGTGAGAAATGTGCCATTCTCTCTTCTGAAAACTTTTGCACGTTTTGCTAAATGCTTCAGTAGATGACCTGAAGCGTTAAACCGGTATCAGAACAAAGAGGACTTTGATGCATCAAGCAAAGCAACGAGTGCTGTCATGGCAAGGCATTAAATGAAAATGATTTGTAGGGGTGTTGTAACCCACATTTGTAGGAACTGAGTTATATGTGCACTATTGGCCTTGATTTGTTTTGTGCTAATTGTGCTTGATTTTACATGGTACTGTTTGTCTTTAAACTTCTAAAGGGGATAACTGTTTAGAAACAAACAGACAAAAAAACAACCTTGAGAGATGTTCAACCTTCTTATGAGAGAGAATGTATGTAAAGAACTTTAACTGACTTTTTTTTTTTTTTTCCAGAATGGTGAATACATGCGGATGATTATCAGAATCGTGTAGAATTTGCTTTTTATTTGAGAGCTTATCAAACTGCTCATCATGGAGAAACAGCAGATTGTGCTGGCTAACAGGGACGGTGGGACAGTGTCTAGTACAGCACCTGCCTTTTTTGTTATCTTGAAACAACAGCAGGGAAATGGCAAAGCTGACCAGGGAATCCTGGTGGCCAACCGTGACGCTTGCGCTCTGGCCAGTGGCGTATTAATGCCAGTAAAACCCAAAATCAAGACCTGCCTCCCAGCTGACTGCGTCTCAGGTGGCATCACTGTCACCCTAGACAACAACAGTATGTGGAATGAATTCTACCATCGCAACACGGAGATGATTCTGACGAAGCAGGGGAGGCGCATGTTCCCATACTGCCGATACTGGATTACAGGTCTGGATGCCAGCCAGAAGTACATCCTGGTCATGGACATCTCCCCCGTGGACAATCACCGATACAAATGGAATGGCCGCTGGTGGGAGCCCAGTGGGAAGGCAGAGCCCCATGTTCTTGGACGAGTGTTTATTCATCCAGAGTCGCCTTCCACTGGCCAGTACTGGATGCACCAGCCGGTATCTTTCTACAAACTCAAGCTTACCAACAATACCCTGGACCAGGAGGGTCACATCATCTTACATTCTATGCATCGCTATCTGCCACGGCTTCACTTGGTTCCTGCAGACAAAGCCACAGAAGTCATTCAGCTCAATGGCCCAGATGTCCATACGTTTACCTTTCCACAGACAGAGTTCTTTGCAGTTACAGCCTACCAGAATATTCAGATTACCCAGCTGAAAATAGATTACAATCCTTTTGCTAAGGGATTCAGAGATGATGGCTTGAACAGTCGGCCTCAGCGCGATGTGAAACAAAACAATAGCTTTGAACTGGAAGAAGGTAATGTTTTTAGCTCTGCCAGCATTCGTAGTTGCCCTGCTGAAGTTGACGTGTTAGAATTACATCGGAGAATAGATTCTTCATTCATTGGTCAGAACTCATCAGCCATGAACCTGGAGAAAGAATCCTTTAATACAGAACAAGACTTTGTAGGTTTCCTGGACACTGGCCTGCCTTCTGGTGATATGCCAAAGCTAAAGCAAGAAGTCACTGAGAGGTGGGTTAGCGTTCTGTTTTTACAATAAATGCCTGTTGAGTGAGGTATTTGGTAAAGCATCAAATAATGAGATGCTTAGTAGACAGATGTATGGATAAAGTTTGTTTGACCTGAAATGGTGGAATATTTATTGTTGAAAACTTTTCCTTCCCTTAGACAGTCATCTATCAGTTTGAACGTTCTAATGTATCTGAGGAGTACAAGAGTTTGGTGGTTTTTGTATGTTGCTTTAACTTGCTTTGTAAAGAAATGTTGAGGGATTCTTCTTAACTCTTGTGGTGTTTAGAAGTCTAAATTTAGTTTTTTTAAATTTTAAAGGGAGTGTGTTTCAGTGATGCAGTTGTTGTCATTTTTTTTTTTAAGAGTTTCTTACCGCCACAACAGGCTGTTTCTGTTTCATTTTTCATTAATGAATGAGTGAGGGTGTGTGAGGATGATGTGTGTTTGGATTGGGTACGTGTAGTAGTTACTCCAAGGTGGCTGTTTTGTTAGTTACTTCTTATGTGAGTTCTTTCCTTCCTCAAGGGAGATTGAAGCAGCCCACCTTTCAGTAGTTCAGTACTTAATCTGCCAAAAAATCAGTATCAAGAGCAACCCTATGTAGATGAGTATGCCAAGATGTTATTTAACTATACATAGCAACTTTGTCAAGTAACTAGGAAGTCAGGATGATGGTAACTGTAATTCAAGCTCACTTCCTAGAAGGAAAAAAGTGTGTTGCTTACAATGTAATTATAGCTTGCTTCAAAGGCAGTGTGTTAAGAGAGGATAAAGATTTGATTGTTTTTTTTTTCCTTGGAGAAATGATCTTGCCTTTTGAGTAACTACAAAACCTTGAATTACAAAGTTGTCCATTCATTGAGACTTCCTGATTGTGATTAGTCCTGACTGCTCCAGTTGCTGTGGATCTAGAGTGTCCTAGATTATGCAGTAATTTCCAGTAGCAGTGTATCAGAGAGAACGTCTATCCTTCTTTGATCGTCCAAAAATGTAAATTCTAGATAAACTCTTTTCTGATTATAGGTCAATGCTTAGATAACTTTGCAGATTGTAAGTAAAACACTACATCTCTGAAAGTAGCTACTGAGAAGTTTGGAAACTTACTTTGTCTTAGAAATTATTTATTTTTTCTCTTTGGAGGCAATTCCTGTTGCAAAAGCTTGAAGTTTTGTTCATGGTCACATTGTTCATTGGCTTTGCCTGAAGAGTGTCATTGAAGCAAATTGTTTGGAGGGATGTTCAAACAGTAGCTTCTGTGGTTTTGTTTTTTTCCTCTCTCCTGCTTCCCTTTATTTCCCAAAGGATAAAAACCATAGTGCTGAAAGTGTGGATTGTGTCTGACCCAGTAAATTTTGGGCTGTTTTAGAATGAATTACTCTTTCTTTTTCCCCTCTGAATAATTTTAGGGACTCGAGAACCTTCCTGAAGAGCAGCTCAGGCTGCTCTTTTTTTTTTTTTGAATCAACAGGCTTTGTTTCTTCAGGTTCGGTGTGTATTAGGTGCCTTCCCCAGTTTCATCTCAAAGACAAATCACCTCTGAAGTGTGCTTAAAGCTGCTCATGCAGGGAGAGTCCCTAAAGGATTTTTCTCTGTTCTGTGCTAGGAAATATTAATCATTTTATGAATAAATTTTTCTCATGCTTCTAAAACAGCCTTCAAATTTAGTCCAGCTTTTTATTCTATCCTCTGTAATCTGTGCAAAACAGCCAAATTCTGTGCTTGGAAATAACAAAAGCTATTTCACACAAGGAATGGCAGAACTCTTTATTTATGTGCCAAGGTCTTCAGGACATTGGTTCTTTTCCTTCAAATCTGTTTACAGAGTTTTCATGCCACGCATCAGCCTTTCAAGGACAGCATTTGAGTGAGTGGTATCCTCCTTTATCAAACAATAAGTGTTATATTTCCTTGCTGATAACTGTTATTTCCCTACGTAGTATTACCTATAAATTGATGGGCACTGTCTTGCCTCTAGACAGGGTAGTGATTTTTGGCTGGCATTAAATTTGTAAAAGAGCTAGAAACTGGGAGCTGCTGCTGTCAGGTAATGTGTCCAAGGGAGGTGGAGTTCCTAGTGCTATAGTGTGGAATGTTTATCCCACTCGTGCTTAGAATTGCTGACTAAGAGGTTTCCTTTGCTGCAAATGGAACTTCATAAGAGGATGCATGCAGCTGAGAAGAATTTGAATCTTGGGTTGTTTCTGCACTTTGGAAATAAATATTCTCATTATACCAGGTAGTCTGTTTTCTTCAGTGCTTTGGGAATTTGCTTCTTTTTATCAGGTGTATTGTAAGAAAAACAAATCTTTAATTTTATTATGGGCGTTTCTAAGTGGATGTTTATACCTTCAACCACTCAAATGCTGGGAGCATGGAGGGAATCTCAAGCAAAAGATTGCGGTTCCGAAGTCTTATAGGCTGCTGCACCCTTTTCCCTTTGAAGGTCTTTTGAATTTTCTGGTTCAAAAATAGAAATACTGTGGGATGTCCGAATGCTCCCGTAGGCCTGCTTTTCTAATTTCGTAGTGCTGTGTTTAGTCTGAAAGTTTGGTTTTCTTTCCCTCACTGGCTTTTGGAAGAGTTCTGTAATAACCATCCTCCAGCCTCAATCACGGATAGTGACAGATTTCTAGATCAATTCCAGAAGAGTCCATGTGTTCCATATGTATTTTAAAATGATCTACATAGAAAAATCCAGGCAAATGAGCAGCTAGAAGTTCAGTACATGAGCAGCTGCATGGTTTATTTTGGCAAAATGCAGGAGAATTACCTCCTTGTGTTTGCTGTTTAATCATGAGTTACAAGGTAGTATGTTACATGGGAGTATTAAAAAAAAAAAAAAGCTTGCTTAAATGTGAGCATTGTCCCACATCAGGTAAGGAAAGAAGCAGTTCAGATGTGATGTCACCATTTCTAGCTGATCTCAGATTAGAGGGAAGGTTCTGAGAGGACAGACTGTGATCTGCCTTCTCAGAGAATACAGGAAAAGATGTTGCTGTGGTTGTGTTGGAAGTAGTGCTCATCACAAACTAAAAGCAAAAGAAATGAGAACAGTGCAATGAAGAAACTTGTTACTGTTGTCTGTGAAGTTGATAATTGCATTTGAATTTAAAATATTTGGACAAATATTTGATCTTTTTTTATGTACACACATGGAAGGTACCTCACTTGTCACCATCTGGCTTATAGTTGTAATAGGAAGAGGAAAGTGGCATTTGTGCCTTGGAATTTGATTTTTACAGCAGGGCTTCTTTGATTTAGGTAGGTACTGTCCAAATCCCCCACAGAGCGATATTCCTTAGCTTGAGGAATGCATTTTGCAGTGGGTAAAGAAAGATGTCTGGAAAAGCCCTAACTTTGTTTGGCTTTCAATTGGAAATAGTAGAATTCAAATGAAACGTTTATTTGTTTCTTCATTTTAGAGGATTTTAGGAGTGGCCCAGGACCTCTAAGCATATCATCTTGGAATTTCTCTTGCTCCTTGAAGAAGAAAGGCTTTTTAATCTTGCATTTGACATTCTCCTTGAAACGAATGTTAGGAACTTGCTTATAGAAAACTCAATGGCCTGAGAAGACAGTAGACAAAACAAGATTCTCTTGCAGCACCACTGTTAACCTCAGCAGGCACATTTTTTCTTCAAGCTTAATTCTGGTTACTCAGTGTCCCTGTGAATTTTCTAGGAAGGGTCTGTCTTCCTCCTAGGAATTTTATTTGTAAGTATATAAATCTGCATCCTTGTTTAACACCGCAGTCTTTCTTTATGAGCTGCTCCAAGTCATGACTGGTGTGTGTGTTCCAGGTTTTATCCTTTAACTGTGCCCTAAGTCTGCGCAAGGCTGAAGCAACCTCTTTCTTCTCTTCTTCCTCTCCTTTTATCACAGTCCAGGATTCAATTGAGAGTAGTCATTTCTTCAGGGGGAAAAATATACAGAGAGAACAAGCTCTGTGTTCGCACATATCATCTATATAAGCAACATTAAAATATCAATATATAATGAAGATGTTACGAAAGCTGTTACATTATTGAAATTGTTAACATTAAAAAAAAAACACATACTGATTTTAAACATTTTATTAATTGCACGATGCTAACAATTTTAATATTTTAACATACTTTTAATATATAATGCATAATACTTGGAAAGAGTATATTAGAGTGCCATTCAATATGCTTACTAATGGACTTCTGCTACTTTCCAAGTTTCATTCTGCATTTGAAATTCTTGTTTTGTATTTTATGTGTTTTCTTATGATGAGAAGCCAGTTTTTGAAGTTCTTAACAGAACTGCTGACTGTAGTTTTCTGAATGAAATGTCTGTCCCTCGAAGAAGCCCATCATTTGGGAGTGTGACTGGCTGTCCATAATGTCCAATTCGTAGTATGTAACACTGATTAGCTCAGTACTCCATTTGAGTGGAAGATGGTGCACAGTTGAATAGATTGTTAACGTTCTGTAATTGTTTTGGAAGGAGAGTTTCATTTACAAATGGTTTTTGTGTGGCTTCAGGATGATTTAATTAAAATTTTGCTTAAATCTTTTGAACTGAAGTATATTAAGCACTTATTTAGCTTCTTGTTTTGCAAATAAAGTAGCTTTTACTAAAGCGACAATTGAATATTTTGTAAACCAAGACCACATCTAAGCATTTAAAACATAAAACTTAGCATCAGTTCATGTTGTGCCTCGAACAGGAAAACTGCTAATGTTATCCCAGTACTACTAGGGGAGGAAATGATGCTGCTGTTTTCACCAAGGGGCTGTATTGTCTTCAGTGATGACAGATGGTGGGAGTTGTCTTTGTTTTGTTTTGTTTTTGTTTGTTGGTTGTTTTTGAACGATAGCTACTTAAAATGTAAGCTTGTAAACAACAGCTTATTTAGCCAACTCATATCTTGGAGCATTTTGGAAGTTCTTTACAATGTGCAGCAGAGGGTTATAGGAGACGATAATGTTTTGGCCAAGCTGGAGGTTTTATAAAGATCTGTTGTGTTTTTTTTCTTCCTGCCCAGTCCCATTGCTAGCAGTTATGAGAGCAGCTCCCGAGTGGCATCCCCATTGGACCCCAATGGACAGTTCAATGTAGTCATTAAAGAGGAACCTGTCGATGATTATGACTATGAGACAAATGTTTGCACACAAGGAGTGAGTGTGAAACAGGAAGACACGGATGAAGAAACTGATGAGTATTCTAACACTGACGATGATGATGATCCTGTCCTACAAAAATGCCTGAGGAGATACAGTGAAGCAGATAGAAATGATGGAGACTTCAAGCCTAGGAAGCGTGTGCTATCCAGTCCTTCAGGTGTTGCCAAGGCAAAAATGTTAAAATTGGAAAGTGGGAAGATGCCTGTGGTCTATTTGGAACCTTGTGCGGTTACAAAGAGTACAGTGAAGATATCTGAGCTACCACAGACCATGCTGTCCTCTTGCAAGAAAGACAAATCTGCATTGAATACAGTACTGGATTCTTTGCCTGTCTGTTTTGAAAACCACAAAGGTTCTTACTCAGACACAGCTGCTATAACTGAGGAGATACCTATGAAAAAAATGTCTCCTGGAAATAAACTGGCACAGAAATATTCCTCAATCAAAGAGGCCCAATGGATTCTATCTAAATCACCTAATTTTAATCTTAGGAGCTCCATAAGTTGTCAGGTTTCAGACAAAGAGGTTTGTGGAAGAAAAAAAACCGGAGTACTGAAGAATTCTGCATCCCTGAAAGGCTCTGGTAGCAGTCAAAATTTGCTGTCATCAGCTACCACTAAAAGAGGAAGGCCACGGAAACTGAAAATCTCTAAGGCTGGTCGGCCACCTAAAGGTATAGGGAAACCTGTGATAACGAGCAAGAACAGCCCTATGGGGCCTGGGAGCATCCTTCCAGATGTTAAGCCAGACCTTGAAGATGTTGATGGAGTCCTCTTTGTGTCCTTTGCATCAAAGGTAAAACCAAACTGTTTTGAATTAAATTCAGCCAGTTTTTACTTACATGCTGAAGGTGTATTTTCATTTAAACTGAGTTTTAAAATGTGTGACCACCTCAGTTCTGTTATTGTCTTGTCCCAAAATTAATCCATAGCATTGTCTTACTTAATGTCTTCTGGAAAAATAATGGGATCTAGGGTTCTGTATAAGATGAAGCATATTTGTTTGTTAGTTTCTATTTTGATACAGATCAGTGATACGTAATGTGACTTGGTTTGCATATAAGGCAGTTTTTTGAGGCATGTTATTCAAGGCTCTTTATGTATATAGGAAGCTCTTGACATTCACACTGTTGATAGAGCTGGAGGAGAAGAATCACAGAATCTTCAGGCTCCCTTGTTGACTACAAATGATCCAGGTAATTCTGGGGGATTTTTTTTCTGAGTCAATATTCCCTGTGGTA
This sequence comes from Perdix hodgsoniae, assembly GCA_035772895.1. Taxonomy (NCBI): domain Eukaryota; kingdom Metazoa; phylum Chordata; class Aves; order Galliformes; family Phasianidae; genus Perdix; species Perdix hodgsoniae. The sequence goes on along the minus strand of JAPSGF010000001.1, from coordinate 25,639,523 downwards.
AGGGAATTTAAAAAGGCACATTGCAAGATTAAATATTTAAGTCATTTTTTGTCACATGAAATATCTTTTATACTTTTTATATTTTTGAGAAGATTGTCAGGCAAGAATACAAGTACTGGAAAAGGAGTTGATGGAAGAGCTGAAAACATTGAGGCATAAGCAAGTAATACATCCTAGTCTTCAGGAAGGTAAGTGTGCAGTATATATATTGTTGTATATTAAACTTGATCGTACAGACTCGATAGATTCCTACTGGGTTTAAAACTACATATGCCTAATACAGTTGGCATCTGATTTTTGGTTACATTTTTTAGACAAGTATTATTGAAAAATGTACACGTATGTACAAATAGGAGAATATGAATGGAAAACTGTAACTGTGGTTGGATTCCCACTTGCTGCTTGTGGCAATAGCAAGAAAATGTAAGGTATTTTATTCAAGTTGTTTTTTTCTTTTTTTTTCAGACTTCCAAAGTAGTTTCAGCCAGCCAATAACAATGTTTTTGTTTCCACACATTCATGTTGCGAAATAGAAGGGGTGGGGGAAGTAAGAGGTTACTCCTGAATCTCTTACAGCAAAGTAGGAGGGTTTGTGTTTTATATAGCCTGTGTAGAAGATGCTGAGACTTCAGGCCATGCCTGTTTCGTGATGTTAATCCTTGTAGAGGACAGATGGAGCTATAAATGGAGAAATGTTTAATTCAGTCTGCTTTTCATATGCCTGATTGTCTGAGTTGGCATCGGTCCAGGTTCGCTAGCCATATAGGAAGACCCAGCAACATACTTCTAGCTTGTGATCAGGTAGAAGAAAGATCAATGCTGTCAAAAGAGTGGTGATGTTGAAAGTCTTTGATGATGCCAGTACTGAGACTGGCTTTGGCTTAGGCTTCAGAGCAACTGATGAAAGAACTGATCAAAATTGAAATATCATACCTCTTGTTCTTGAGGTTCTCTAAATTTCTTATATGTTTAACTGTAGTGCTGTAGGAATTTTGACTTCAAATACTGTTTCTGGTTATGTTGGGTCCTGACAGATTTCTGGTGTGAAGAACCATGGATTATCTCAAGTGGTTCATGCAATGTGTGTGGTGAGATCAAACCTGTCAGTTTGGGCAGCCATTTAAAGGGCTGCCTTTACATTTTGGTGTTGAGCTGATGTTTGTGTTTTTCATTTTCACAAATCATAGAATCAATTTCAGTGTTGTAGAATTGCTTGGGTTGGCAGGGACCTTAAAAATTGTTTAGTCCAATACCTCTGCTGTGGGCAGGGATTCCTTGCAGTAGCACGGGTTGTCCATAGTGCCATCCAGGCTAGCCTAGTACGTTTTCAGGGATGGGGTATAGAATAGAATAGAATGTCTAGAGTTGAAAGGGACTTTTAAAAGGTCATCTAGTCCAACTGCCCTGCAATGAACAGGGACATCAAGGTCTAGATCAGGTTGCCCAGGGCCTGATCCACCTTTGCCTTGGAAATCTCCAGGGATAGGACATCCACCACCTCCCTGAGCAGCATGTTTCAGTGCCTCACCACCTTCACTGTAAAATAATCTTATATACAACCTAAATCTATCCTCTGTAAACTTGAAACCGTTTCTTGTTGTTTCTGTCATCACAGGCCCTGCTTAAGAGTCTGTCCCCTTGTTTTCTGTAGCTCCCCTTTAGATAGCAAAAATCTGCTATCAGGTCATCTCGCAGCCTTCTCTTCTCCAGGCTGAACAGCCCCAGCCCTCTCAGCCTGTCCTTATAGGAGAGGTGCTCCATCCCTTGGATCATTTTTGTGGCCCTCCTGTGGGTATGCTCCAACAGATCTATGTCTCTCCTGTATGAAGGGCTCCACGTTGCTGGCTCATGTCCAACTTGCCATCCACTGGTACCCCCAGATCTTTTTCGAGAGGGCTACACCCAGTCCCTTCATCTCCCAGCTTGTATTGCGAATCCACAGCTTCTCTGGTGGTGGTGAATTCTCAGCGCTCTTATAGTAAGGAATTTCTTCCAGACATCTAATCTAAATCTGCCCTGTTTTAGTTTAAAGCCATTACCTCCTATGCACTCCCTGGTCAAGTCCCTCTCCATGGTTCCTACTCTCCTCATGAAGTATTAGAAGCTCATGATGAGGTCTTCCTGGAACCTTCTTCTGTGTAGGCTGTGAAAAAACAGCTTTCTCAGCCTGTATTCTTAGGAGATGATCCACCTCTCAGCTAGATTGTGCCTGTATGGTATATAAGATCAGTGTTGATGGTTGTATCATGGATGTCTAAATGCACGTTTCCTCTCCCATTATAGGTGTCCTGTTTTGTAAAAACCTCACTAACATTCATGACCTCACACATCTGTGTTGTCGAATTTCAAAAATTGTGGTAAAATCTTCTGTAGTCTGCTACTAGCAATGCTGCGTGTTGCACTCAGCAAATGTTGTGGTATGGCAGTATTGAATAAAGCTCTAGGATTTGCCTCTTGGCCAGTTTAAGGTCTGTGTATTTTCTCAGTTACATCAACTTTAAGTCCCAGAGCTTGGTGCAACCTAATCAACATTCTTGATCTTGTTCTTCAAAATTTCTTGGCCAGAGATGATAACTAATGTCTCCTTATGGTGTACTGCAAAACAGGTAAAGAGGCATGGCTCCTTCCTTTCAAAGTGTGTGTTTTTGAATGTTCATTCAACCATCTGGTTGAAGCTTACTGGATTTCTCTTGATATTCGTGGATATCTGAAGCCTACAAATGCTGTTGAGTTGTGAAGTTAAGAAAATGAATATCTAGCGCAGCTTGCATTATGAAGTTAATGTGCTTAGTCATCAGATATAGAAAAGTACTTCTGGTTGGCTAGAAAGCCCTCAGTGCTTCCTGTGTGACTAGTATTCAGATAAAGGATGGACTGCAAAATGCATTTGAAGAGGTGATTGTGAAGATTTTAGAGGCATTGGGGACTGCAAGAAGAAGATGCTCCTGAAAGATGGGAATTCAGCTTCAGCATGTTAGGAAGAAAGCTCCTACTAGAGTACTGCTGTGCTATGGAGAACCTCTTCTATCTGAACTAATTTGAATCCCTTGTCACGTTCCTGAAAATCAAAGCACTGTTGTCTGGCATCGTGATTCAGAGAAAATTGTTAGGGAGGGAGTTCTTAATTTGCTACTATTTGACTGCAGCAACTGAACTTAGCAGTGCACTGGAGATGATGAGAAATTGGTAGAAGTGATAGTTTACCTGTCGTGTTTAGTGATGTCCGTACAGGCATATTTGTTCTCTTCAGGCTGTGTTCTGAAAGTGACAGAATAATTCACATAGAATGTCATGAAGAATAAACTGCGTGCTTTTTCCTTTAAAATCACTTTGAAAATAAATAGATGCCGTCCTGACATTTGGCAGTTGATGTGTTTTTATACAAAATGCTACACAGCCTTACTTGTTGTACACATCTTTGCCATGTAGATTTGGGAATTGTATCTCATTAGACTGTCTTTGGTAAAGGTGTTCTTTTAATAGCCACATCTGAGATTTGTTCTGCATCTGTTGTTTTTAAGCTGCCAGTTATCAAGTGACTGTGCTTGCTACTTGTCAAGATAAAAGTCTACTACCAACAAAAGGTTTTTGTTGTATGTGCAGATTCTACTTCATTTGTCCTGAGCATTGTCAAGTAATACATTTTTATTTCAAATCTTGTATACTTAATACTGATTTTTCAGACTTTGGCAACAACAGCAGCGTTTGTAGGCTTCTCTTAAAAAATAAAAAATAATTAAAAAAAGAACAACCAAAACCCAATAAAGTAAATATTCTCTACTCCAAACTGAGCTGAGTTGGATAGCCATATATTCTTTCACTCAATGAATAGTAGTTCTGTTAGCTTTTGCTTTCCCCATTATTTCTGTATCCTTACCTGATTTGCTAATTCAAAAAGACACTTTTTGTGGCTAAGGTGAGCCTTTTCAACTGTGCATTTGGGGGAAGTAAGGAAGATGTTAACAAGCAGTAAAGTGTCCAAGCCAGTGCCATTCAACAGAGCTGACTGTTTTGTTTCATTTTAGCCGTAGAATTATAGAATCACACACAATGCTCTCCCTGCTTTAAAAAAAAAAAAAAAAAAGAAAAAGAAATAGAAAAAAGACAGGAGGGTTGATTTATTGCATAGGAACAAGATGGCTGGCTAGCTAATTTCATGCTTATCCATAAGGACAGTGAGTGGGCAGGTGGGTGGAAAAAGCTCATGCAGAGATCCTGTGAGAGCTGAATACTGAATACAGCTTTATTGTGGAAATGAATAGAACGCTGACATTCTGATTGCTAGAACTCTGCAGAAACTTCAGTAGCAGTCCAAAAAAGTATCAAGTCATTTTATTTTCCTTCTATTTTCATCTCCCTAAAATACTCTTTAATTCATACCTCTTGAAGTTTCATGGTAAGTAACAGTTATTAATGTTTTTTTCAGACCCATTAAGGCATGGATGAATGCTAGAAAAGTCTGTATGTAATGTGAAACTTCACTTTTTTTAATAAGCATCCTTACTTTTTTTTCTTCTTAACATCTTGCTGCATTGAAACTGATAATTGCTTCCTGCAGTGGGATTGAAGTTAAATTCTGTGGACCCAACAATGAGCATTGACTTGAAATACTTGGGTGTGCAACTTCCTCTGTCCTACTCAAATTACTCTTTGTGGAGCTATCCAGGAACAAACCCCAATTCTCCAGGTGAGTAGAACATGAGTTTACTGAGACTGAAAGTGTTATGTTGTATTGTCTGTGATCAGAGGGATTTGGGACTTGATGCTGTTCAGAGGTAGTGTTCTTTTTCATTAGGATGGGAATATTAAACTTTCCAAAAGCAGTGAAAACAGAAAAGTACATAATCAAAATACTTTAAAGAACATTTAGTTTTATATTTGATTGTATTATTATTATTATTTTTTTATTATTTTACAAAGCTGTCAATGAAATGTGCTTATAAAATTACTTGTATTTCTTGTCTTAATTTATTTGGTATCCAAACAAATGCATTTTTCATTAAAATGTGACGGATTCTACTACTGGTAAATACTGTTGTTTTTTTTCAACAGCGAACATGCTTGCTAAACGAAGCACAGGGTGGTTAATTCCGATGTCTCTTTTGCTTTAGTATTCTGACTGCTGTTTTCTCCCTGTACTGTCTTTGGAGCTGGTAAAGAGGCAGACCTTATGTCTCAGACCTGTCTACATCACAAAAGAGGCAGATCCAGTTCGGAACACCCTAGTCCAGCTCGGTGTCAAGGGCAATTACTTCTAGCCTAGCCTAGCAGTGTATAAAACAGCTACAAAGGGCCCTGTTAGTATATCTACATTATACTTTAGCACTTGGAGATGATGGATTATTTGATGGAGCTGTCACATCTCTGAAAAAAAATAAACAGTTCACTAGGACATTTGTAACAATCAGTCTTGATTTATAAACTGAGGCTAGCTTTCTTCTTTTCCAGATACTGGATTTCCTTTTGTTTCCAGAACAGGAAAGACAAATGATTTCAGAAAGATCAAAGGCTGGCGAGGGAAGCTTCATGGTGCTTCTAGAAATGAAGGTAAAAAAAAAACAAACAGAACGAGATTAAAACAAAAGTGATGAGATGAGTGCAGATATTTGTAAGATCTTTGTCTTAACCTTGGAGAGATGTTGCAATTCAGTTATAGTGTGTATTTTAATGATTTATTTTTTGTTTTGAGACTCTCTTGAATATTGCTACTACTTCCATGAACTGCCAAGAGTGAGCACTTAGGAGGGGAAAAAAAAACAGAAAATGATAACATGAACAGAATCAATAACAAAACATACTCAGCTTTACACATAAGGTTTTGGTGAAAATCAAAGTTGTAATAGTTTTGGTTTTGTTCATCAGTTTTGGTTTAAGTTGGGGAGCAGTATAGGAAGTCCAGAATTCTGTTGCCCTAGAGAAGTGATTTTCTTTCATATTGGGTGCATTTTTAACTCCAGTTAGGTGAGTACTTCTATATATTCAACTACTTTGCCCTGCCTCAGAAAGAAATGAGTATTTAGCAGTTTGACAGGTCTTATTTGGAAATTAGTTAAAATATTTCTGTTGTATTCTCTGCACTTGAATACTGTATTGTGTTGGGGTATTACAGATTTATTCTACTGTTGCCAGTTACATGGTAGGATACATGTTTAGGACAAACAAAAGGAAGCTGCACAGAAACGCTGACTGTTGAAGACTTTTTCTTTTTGTGAATGAATATACTTATACTTTCCTCAAAAGTACTATATATTGTTTAACTGTAGTTTTAAATGTGTATATAAGATAAAGCCTGTCAGTGTGCTTTCCCAGGGGCCAGTTAAAATGCTCTTCATTTATTTAGGTGGCAGTTCAGAAGGTTCCTTGAAGAATCGTTCAGCATTCTGTAGTGACAAGCTGGATGAGTACCTGGAAAATGAAGGAAAGCTGATGGAAACAAGTATGGGATTCTCTTCTAGCACACCCACTTCCCCTGTGGTATATCAGCTTCCCACCAAGAGCACTAGCTATGTGCGAACGCTAGACAGTGTTTTGAAGAAGCAATCCACCGTAATTCCATCCACATCTTACACGTTCAAGCCTGCTTCTCTGTCATCTACCTCTAGGAAGGCAAGGACTCAAAACAGACAGACGTCTTCAAACAGTAGAGGGAGATCATCCTACAAGCCTATACTGCCTTCACCTTTTCCTGCCAAGCAGAAACAGAACTTTTCAGCATCAGTGGAAAAGGCTGCTAAGTCTCTCTCAAGTAGCTGTTTGACTAACCAAGCAGATGGTTTCCTGATGCCAAATCTGGATGAAAGCATACTGCCAAAACAAATAAGTTTGCGCCACACAACACAACAGCAACAAGCAGCTCGTCCACCAGGTCTGTCTAAATCTCAAGTAAAGCTGATGGACTTGGAAGACTGTGCTCTCTGGGATGGCAAACCACGAACCTACATTACAGAAGAACGAGCAGATATCTCCCTGGCTACCCTGCTTACAGCTCAGGTAGATAGCAATATTTTTCTTTCTTTCTTTCAGTACTGTTGCTTTTTCAATTATCTGTAGTTATTGAAGCTGCCTGTAGATGCAGAAAATAAGACTGAAGCTGCTAATGAGCATGACAAAACATGTTCTTCCTTTGTGTTGTAGCCTTTATATTGGGAGTTCAGAACTGCTGTCTTAAGAGCATGTGGAAATACTAATCATATTAATAATGTGTCGATAATTATAATTTAATTATATAATTAATTATGAATTATCTCAATTTCCCTGTTAAAAGTTTTAATTGATACAGTTGCTATTCAGTAACTACATTTCCTTAATATTGGACACTTATTTTTTTCAGTAGGGCTAACTCCAAAAAAAACCTAAAACAACCCAGAAACAAAACAAAACATCATGTAACTTTGATGACAGATGATAAATTCTTGCTTTCTTCGCAGCCCACTTCTTAAAGAAGCTGTACAGCTGTCTCAAATTGTGTCTCAGAATATTAAAATGTAAACTCTCCCCTGTTGTTTTTTTTTCCATATGTGTGACAAATTTTTGTAGATTTTGTAGACCATGTAATAGGAGGGAATTACAATTCCGAATGAACTTGGAATAGCAATTTCACATCTGCTTGATTTCACCTTGCTAAAATTTCAAGTGCTTACTTACTATCTAAAACTTTTTCAGGCTTCTCTCAAAAATAAACCTATCCATAAAATAATACGACGACGAGCACCTCCTTGCAATAATGATTTCTGTCGACTGGGTTGTATATGTGCCAGTCTAGCACTGGAAAAACGTCAGCCTACCCATTGCCGCAGACCAGACTGTATGTTTGGGTGTACTTGCCTGAAGAGAAAAGTACTGGTGGTAAAGGGTGGATCAAAACATAAGAAAATACTGAAAAAGGCTGTGCGTGGAAATCTTGTGTTCTGTGGATCCCAAGAAGAACAGCAAGAGGATGAAGATGTGGAAGAAGGGGGTGTGGGAGACGAAGATGAGATGAAGCAGAAAGACAAGAAGAAAAGAAAAAAGGTGGAATACAGTGAGTATTGCTGGGTAAAAAGCAATTTCTTAAACTTCTCTGAAATCAACTGTCTTGCCAGGAAATTTTTTTAGGTTCTAGTAGGGATCCCATTACTAAATCCAGAAATGGGAATGAGCTCTGAGAGATCTCTGCAACGCTTATCTTGGTGTAACTGACTGGCAGGTAATCACACCTTCTCCCTTTTAGTAACTCTTACCTATTACAGGCTTTTTTGCATTATTCAGTTGTTTATCTTGCTCAAATAACTGCTTTCTTTTTGTTAATTTTAACTCTCTGAACCCTCTAAATATCTTCAGAGACTAAGTATATGAAATAATTTCTGCTGTAGCTGTTGGCAGTCTTTACTGTCTACTACTCTTTCTTTCCCTCTTAGCAAGCAAGCATCTGGAGCTTTATTTTCAGTATATACTGTATATAATTATATTTCATTGACTTTAGTGGAAATAGTTTAGAGTAGTTTTAGACCTGTCCTAAGGTATGTTCAGAAGTATGACAGAAATTGGCTATGAGCTCACAGCTTTGTTCTAGTAATCGTTTTATCAATAGTAAAAAAATGATGCTAGCTGGTCTTCCACTGGAGTAAATGAATTTTTATGTGTAGTTGTATTAAAAGTATGTTTTTTAGATGTTTGAAATTTGTGTTTGCTGTCTTTTAAGATCCCCAGCTCTGTAGTGGCTTTTAAATCTGCTATCTTAGCACAGCTAGGAAACAGTAATTAGCACAGAATCTTTCTCATTTTTATTTTCTGCGTTTGTGGACAAATCCCTGGTGGCTTCTCACTTGAATTTGAGACAAGAAAAGATACCAGTATTATCTTCTTAATTGAGTATGAATTAGTTACTGGTATATGGGTAGACTTTAGACTCAAACTAAAATTTCCATTACTGCCATGCTACATTAGTTTTCACTTGTATACTGGGCTGGGCTTTTAAAATTTATTACTGTTTTTGTTGTTTTTTTTTTCAGCTATCTGTGACTCAGAGCCGGAAAAGCCTCTGAGGAATTGTCCATTGTGGGTAAAAGTAGAAGGTGAAATAGATCCAGAACCTATTTACATTCCAACACCATCTGTTATTGAGCCAGTTAAATCTACAGTCCTGCCTAACCCAGAAGTCATCCTTTCTAGTAAACATAGATCTTCCAGTGGAGCGAAAACAGGCAGAGTGTATACTCCTAAACCCAACCCAGTGGTAAGAAATGGAATATGTTAATTATTTTTTTAAGCTGAAAATTAAAGCAAACACTGCCAAAAACTTCTCTGTATTTTGGATAAAATGGGATGATAGCTAGTTGATAAGCTAGGATGAATTGACGTGTATCTCTTTAACTATGTTAGTCTTCTGTTGAGAATTTACCATAGCATTGAGAAAGGTGGCAATGATTTGCTGATGACCTCTTAAATAATGCAATAAATACATGTTGTTTATAGGTGAAATGATTACTTGTCTCTAGTTTTTGTAGAAGTTACTGTCTGCAGGATGTAGCCTTGTTAATAACTTACTTGTGAAAAAAAGTCTGAATAGTGGCACAGAGGATCACTGTGGTTGTAGAAACTTTTGTGTTCTTGTTTGTGGCTTCACTGTCAGTGTTGTAGGAGTCTGTCTTTGCCTCTCCTCTTCCCTCACCTTTATCGAACATAAGCAATAGGAGTCATAAAGGAAGAATAGTAGTGAGGTTGAGTCTAGTTACATATAAAGAAGAAAATATGTCAGAGTTGCTACTTAATATTTATCAGATAATTAAATGATGAATGACACTTCAGGACTTCTTTCTCTGTTGAGAAGAGAATTTTGAACAGGTAGGTTTTTTTCCTATTTTTCTTCTGCTAATTTGGGAACAATCTGTAGACTGAGCTATGATATTATAGAGTGGCTTGCATTGGAAGGGAGATTGGTAGATCATCTACTTCCAACCCCTCTGCCATGAATGGGGTTGCTACCAGCTAGATCAGATTGTCCAGGGCCCCATCCAACCTAGCTTTGAACGCCTCCATAGGTGGGGCAAGAAGAAAGATTCAACTTCAAATACTAGAGCTTTCTTTTGATATTTTCTGCTGTAGCATTAATATTACATTATTTTAGAAAGCAAAACTGTCTTATAAATCTAGTGCACATCCAGAATGGAGAGGTTGTATGAGTGTGTGTATGTGTGTGTGTGTATATATATATATATTTATTTTTGTAGATTCGAGAGGAGGACAAGGATCCTGTCTACTTGTATTTTGAAAGTATGATGACTTGTGCAAGGGTTCGAGTATATGAGCCTGGGAAGGAGGAAAAAAAGCAACAGAAAGACCAAAAGGATTCACAGAGCTCTTTTGTAAAGGTAAGAATTTACACTGTGTCCAGCACTTATCCTGCAACAGGTAGAAATATTGGAAATGGGAAGAAAATTTTTCTTCAGGAACTTCTACATAACATGGGGGCTTGGCTTTTATCTGTTGTTGATGTAGTGACAGAGCCCCAATCAGCATGCAGTGATGGTCAGTGTTCCTTGTTACTGTGATATGAATCGTCTTGTCTATGGAAGTTCCTGGCTGCAAAACTCATTATTGCATGAGTCTTTGCTGTTAGAAGATGAACGTTTTACTGCTGTCAAAGTTAAAATGCTTTCTATGGTTATGGATAATAGCATGATGAACTAGTGTATTTTGTGATGTGATTTCATTGTGGGAGAGGATACACAAGGATAATATTTTGTACATGTTTTTTTTTCTCCCATAGATGTATGAACAAGGACTTCTGTCTTCAAAGAAGGAATCTTCTAAGAAAGAATTATCTAAAAGAGAGTCTTCTAAAAAAGAATCTTGTAAGAAAGAAACCAGTGAGATAAACAAAGACCCTGAAAAATGCGGAGGTAAGAGCTGAATCTTGAGTGTAATTGAGTGTGTTGATAGTTTTTGGCTTAACGAAAAAGGAACTATTGATGAAACGAGTGCATTTGCTGTGGGAGTTTCTACAATTGCCAATAAAAATCTTATGATGTGCTTGCAGTTTCCTGTTTTCTTAATCAGTTGTGTGTCATGTGGGAGATACAGCAGGCTAACTACCAAGTACTTGCCATCGTTCCAAGGTTGAAATGATTGGTGTGACAGTAGCTCGTTCAGAGTAAAAGGTTGTATTATACAGCAGACTTGTATTTAAGGATGGTAATTAGATACATATCAAGGAATGGAAATCAGAGGGTTCCCTCCCTACTCTCATTACTTTTTAATTACTGAAGAATTAATAAGTTTACAAGTGGTGTTGTGAATCTTAGACCCTTGTGTTCTCCACTTAGAACTGTATGGGTCAAAGAAGTGCCTCTACTTTATATGTAACTGTTTGATGTTGAAATATTTTAGTTCAAGTTGAAAGGTTGAATTGAGTTTTTGCAGTACATTATGTGTGAATATGGCTTTGAGTTTGTAACTCATGAAGAGGGAGGTTAGGCATCTTTGTCTCTTTCCATTTGAAACAGCCCAAATCATGTTGCAGTCCTTAAAATGAGATGTACTCAAGGCATTGTGTCATCCACTAATGAAATACAGCTGCCTTTTTGAGCTGATTTTTTTTTTTTTCCCACTGTTTAATGTATACAACAGCATTCTGTGTTTAAGGATCGGAATGGAAAAATAATACAACTAGTTGAAAATACTGATGAATTGCTAGGTCAAAATTAAAATGACCAGGACACAGGGCTCAACATCCTTACAGTTTTGCAAAAAGTGACGTTGGATCTCCAATGACAGCAAAAGGTCGTGCTTCTGTTAAACATCTTCCACAAAAGACAGTTCTGCTAGTGGCTTGTTTGTCAAAAATAGCCTTATAGGACACTTGTCCTTTTCTGACTCAAAGAGAAAAGTGCCATCTCTGGAATAATCAGTCATGCTTTCCATTGCATATTGATGTTGCTTGGAGATGTTACATCCACACACTGAAACAGTCCAGCTTTGTTTAGCTTGTGAGATGCAACGGGATACAACCTGAGATGGTATGGCTACAGAGAATTAACTGTGAGAAACAGTTACCTTAGTTTTGCATTTTTGCTTGCTTGTGAAGCCCTGCAAGGGGAAGTGATGTTTTGAACAGTTCTTTTACTTGCCCTGCAGCTGAAACAAGGGTGGAGGTGGGCAGAATAAAACTGTTTGAATATCCAGGTGATTAAAATGCCATAGTATTGCAGAAACCTATTTCAATTCTTTCTCAGAGAAAAGTTCGTGGTCTTCCCATAGTGAGGGGGACTCTTCCTCCGCCTCCTGTGTTCATCCCACCACTCCATGTGCACCAACCAAACTTATCGAGATTATCTCTGACTGCAGCTGGAATGAAGATTGCAATAAGATATTGACCATCCTATCACAGCACATCAACAGTAACATGCCACAGTGCCTCAAAGTGGGTAGCCTCATTATTGAATTGGCTTCGGAACACAAGGCTCAGGATGCAAACAACCCTCCTGTGTACTCCTCCAGAGTGAAAATTTCAGTGCCATCCTACCAGGACAGTGATGAGAAGCCTGAGTCACCTGACTTGGAGACTCCCGATAGTGGAGTGCCGTCATGCAAAAAAGCAGAAAATGTAAAGTTCTTTCAGGCTTACACATTGGACAAGCTACGAGAGAAGTTGCGTGGGGGCAAAGGCTTGCCTTTTTATGCAGGAATTTCTCCTGCAGGAAAGCTGGTTGTCTACAAGCGCAAAGCTAATAAGAGACACTCAGGCTTGATTCAGGTGGGTCCCTCTGCCTTTACTGTGGAGATTAGATTCAGTTTCATCCAGTATCCTAGAACCCCTTAAAGAGGAGAACAAACACTCTTTTAATTTGTCTACCTAGTCTTTTGACTGTCCAGACAAGATTTCTTCATATCCAGTGACGTTTCTGTCTCTCTGTAACCTTGTCCCTTTTGACAGGAAATCTGATTCCAAGTCTGAAGTCTGGTGATTTAGGTTGGTCTTTTGGCCTTTTAGGTCTTGGTGGCCCAAGTGCAGAATCTTTCTCAAGATCTTGGAGCTTTTGAAAACTCTGCAGGTGCATTTGGCAGATAACACTTCTGAATAAGTGGCTGTCAGAAGCCACAGAAAGAATAATTTCAGAGGAGCTGTGTACACTGGGACAAAACTTTAAAAGGAAACTGTAAACATTAAATTGCTTTTCATTCAGTTTGCTAGTCTTGACTAATAGCTTGTTGTCTTCTGCGTGTATGTTAGTGATGAATAGACTTCATAAAATTCAGAGCATGTCATTTCTCTGCAGTCTTGTGCTGCCAACTTGTTAGGAATTGCTGGGAGGAGCTGTATGTAGGGCTAGGATCTCTTCTTTTTCAAGGATATTTTGTGGTCATAGTAACACCACTTGCACTGGAGGTGTATGAATTAGAAAATGAGAATTGAGTTCATTTGTGTAATGCTTTGCAGATGCATTGCCCTCGCAAGGAGAAGCTCTCAGAAGGAGCAACTTAGGGACAGACTTCCTGTTTTAAAGGAAAAGTGAAGGCCTTTTTCATTACGGTGTGTTAAAATAAGTGGCTTTTAGAGGTTACTACCGGACAGCCTGGAAGAAGAATGCAGTACTACCAACCAAATTAGTATAAAATTTCCTGTTGACCACTAGGCTTACAGCCTGATATCCAGAAAAGTCTGTTTCTTCTCTCAGTTACAACTGCGGCTCTGAATGTGAAGTCAATTAGTGATACAGTACAGACAAGAAAAGAAAGCTAACAAAGCTTTTGCAAACTCCTAGAGTTTTGTCCCGATGTATATGTATGTGTTCTTTCTTCTGTAATGCTAGGTGATGATAGGGTAGAGAATTTTATCTAAAATCGTCCTCATATTTGGAAAACCACTCTTAACTCAGGACTGCAGTGTAAGTAGGAGAGGAAAAACGCGTGCTAGCTTCCCTCTACTTAATTTCAGTGATTTCTCATGTTCCTTTGGACTCTGTGGTTCTGTGTGAGAGTCTTGTGTAGCATCTAATATCTGTATTACAAAGATGCAGCAGAGTTGCTTGAAGTTACTCTGAGCAGCAGGGAAGTCAGGAGTTCCCAGTCTGAATTGTAATGTGGGTTTTTGTTTTTGTTTTTTGAAAAGGACACTTGGAAGTCCTGTGGAATGAAACACCTCTCCAGAGGTGGTGAATTAGCATTCTTTTCACAAAATTTCCCTTTTCCACTTTTTTCAGGTTAATGATAAAAGGTATCCTCATGCCAAACTGCTTTTGGGACAGATGGGGGCATTACATCCTGCCAGTCGGCTAGCTGCTTATGTCACAGGCAGGCTGCGACCCACAGTACTTGATATCTCAACCCTCAGTACTGTGATCTCCAAGGTAGCATCCAATGCTTCTGGGACACCATCAGTCCAGGTGCCCACAACATCAGCTCCCAAAACTACATCTTCCATCAGCACTACTTCAAACCCCAGTGTGACGACTCTGAAAGCTCTTACCCCACCACTGAGACAGATAGGTAGGTTGGAACTTATTACTGTATTTTAAATTGCGTGAAGGTAATAAAAAGCAAGTGTACAGCATTGCTGTTGATTTCTTTGCAACAGTGCCTGCTGCCTTTGGCTGACTTGCCAACTAAGCTGCCTCTGCAATAAATAACCTCTCTAAAACAGAAAGTTTTATTTTGACTTCAGAATAAGACTAGAGGTGTTGACTTGACTTTTAGTTATTTTACTAACAATACTAGAGCATATTTTCAAGAAGCAAGGAAGAAGGGATACAGATACCCATTGAGCTTCAGTTTTTGTTTTGAGAGTTTTCTTACTATGATTTTTTGATTGCTTCTCATCAAGCATTGAAATTAAAACGAGGGTTTAAAGTGCGAAAGGATTGCTCCGAGCTGTAGTTCCTCAAAGTTTGTTTTTCTGATGATGTTGCACTTAGAATTGGAACTCACGTGACCAGCAAAGCTGCATGAAGCAGCGCAGTGAAATACAAGACGTCTGGATTAGCAAAAGAACAGGTGTGCAGCCGATAACTACACTGGCCTGCAGTCTCATTGGATTTCACAAGCTAAACAGGGTTGGACGTAGTCAGCACTCTTGAAGTTTTTTTTCTTTATTTTGTCAGTTTTTTCTTTTTTCTTTTTTTTTTCTTTTCTTTTTTTTTTTAAAGGAAGGAGTATCGGGAAAAGCATTTGGTACTTGTATCTGAGTTGGTACTGAAGTGCTTACCCAGCATGGCAAGAGATGAATTTGCTTTTAAATACTGTGTTTAGCATGATTTTAAGCAACAACAACAAAAAACAACGAAAAGAAATCTGGTTCCCAGCCACGCATTTCTCCCATCTTCACTAAATATCCGAAGAAATTTTGCAAGAGAAAAGGATGTTACCTGTGTCCTGGCAAAATGTTAGCTTTGGTGAATTGCTCTGTTTCCTTCTGCCTAAATTTTCCTTGCATTGTAAATGGTTGTGTTGTTTTTCTCTTCCTGTGATAAAACCACTTGTGTCATGTGTTTATGCACTATTAAAAAGGTGGCTGCATTTCATTGATGGGTGAAGTGATCATTGCATATATGCTTAAGTTGGGCTTGCGCAATGATCTCTGCATTGTTGTACTATGTATCTAGGTTCTGCTTCTCATCTGTAAGCATCTGGAGTGATACAGAGATGGTATTCTGATTCTTGGAGAGCAAGGGATGAAGGGAAGCTTCCCAATAGTGATTTCTTCCTGTTGGTCAAATTTGTCCCATCCTTAGCTGCACAAATGTCACTGCAACACGGAGGAGGCAGGACAGAACTGTCTTCCTCCTTCCTCTGTGGCTGTTTAACACTTACATACAGTCAGAAAATCAAGAAGAGGTGAAAAGAGAAAGATGGAAAAAACTACTACAGGAAGAATTCGAGATTTAGAACATAGTTTGAGCCTGTTATTGCACCTAGCCATTTGTTTCTTTGTACTGAAATTAAAATTCGTAGTTTCATGATAAAGAACGTAACTCCTCAAGACCTAATTTTTTTGTATGACCGGGGGAAAAGCAATAGAATACATGCATATTTCTAATATGTAAGTCATATTCAGGACTGCCGTGAAGGTTTCAGGTTAATTACAGGGTGTTCTTTAAGTAAGTGGAGACCCAAATTCATGATGAAATGACAATTGTTGTGCCTGAAGAACAGCGAAGAGAAGTCTATTAAAATTTTGACCTGCAAGTTTTTATTTGCAGCTGCTCGACCCTCACCTGGTGGTGTGTTCACAAAGTTTGTGATGAACAAAGTTGGAGCTCTGCAGCAGAAGATGCCTTCAGTGAGCACATGCCAACCTCTGTCAGGGCCACAGAAGTTCAGTATCAATCCTACGCCGATAATGGTTGTCACCCCTGTGGTTCCCACAAGTCTGTCTCCAGCTCACTGTACTGTCTCTCCTGGGGTCACTACAGCCACCACCACTTTTCCTGTTACTGTAGAAAGTACCAGTGTGGCACCATCCACTGTATCTGCTCCTAGCCAAACAAGAGCTAATGAACCTGCCTCCTCTCCTCCTGCAATTACAGTCACAGATGCTTCTGCAACACCTGGTACCAGCACTTGCACCACTTCCTCATCTGCCACTCCTACCACCACTGTGAACGTAACGAAAGCACCTGTGGTTGCTGCTCCAGTACCAACTCTGTCACTCCCTACTGTAGTAACAGCACCAACAATTACTTGTCCTGTTATCACAACATCCCCTTCCACAGTTGTACTAACAACTGCAGTGGCTACATCTGTGGTGACCACACCAGCTTCCTCTGTCAGCTCTGTTCCGATTATATTATCAGGAGTGAAGTCAGCTCCTTCAATAGCTCCAAAAAGAGGTAAGACTTGTCTGCTTCAGCATATTGTTGCAAATGCTCACTTTTTTCTTTCCTTGTTCATTGTTGGGACAGCGTATGCAACTGCAGAACCCAGTCTAAGTATAGACTCACTTGTCTCACCGTTATCTCCAGAATGGAATAAGAAATGTAGTTTCTTAAATGGCTTGCTTTATTCCAACCTAGCCTAAACTACTAGAGAAGGGAAAAAAAAATAATAAAATAGTAGTTATCTGGTCAGTATCTGCTATAAAATGAGCTTGAAGTCTTCCATTGCTTCTTGGCTTGTAGAACTGTGTAGCACAGTTACTTCTGTGATTGCTACAATTTCACCATTGGTATGGAATTGAAGAAGTAGGTATAGAATTACCTTTTCACTGTTACTTGGGGATTTTCTGAGTCGTGGTTGAGAACTAGACACACATCTAAAGATCCAGTTGTTTCTAAAACATTTGTGTTTGATTAAAGAATAATCCCTGGTTTATAGGATGTTTTCTTAACCTGATTTCATGTAACTTTTGAAAATATTTTAGATGATCCTACTCCACAAGCACAAGCTCTAAATAAGACTCCTCCAAAGGTATCTCCTGGAACAGAGAAACGTGTAGGACCGCGA
This sequence comes from Perdix hodgsoniae, assembly GCA_035772895.1. Classification (NCBI taxonomy): domain Eukaryota; kingdom Metazoa; phylum Chordata; class Aves; order Galliformes; family Phasianidae; genus Perdix; species Perdix hodgsoniae. The sequence continues at coordinate 25,622,105 of JAPSGF010000001.1, read as the reverse complement.
CTGTTATTGATTCCAGTGCCTCAGACATCCCCTGCTTTGCGACCATTAAACAACGTGCAGCTTCCTCAGAAACAGAGAATGATTCTTCAGCCTCTCAGGAGCCCTGGTGGGGTGAACCTGTTCAGGCATCCTAATGGACAGATAATTCAGCTTGTCCCACTGCAACATTTCCGAGCTCCAGGTGCCCAGCCCAGCGCCCAGCCTAACGTACAGCAGCCAGTGGTGTTCCGCAATCCAGGTAGGAAGTCCAAGGTTTCTTTTTTGGCTGACTGGTGTGTTACTTAGGTTTGTCACACCGTATTTCTATCTGTGATACTTATTTATCGTACTGAAAGTAATATACAGCAGGGTGTGAGTAAAGACAGTTAAGTGTAGCTACCCGGACATAATGCAACTTGAGCACATCTAACATGCAGAAAGTGCAATTAGGAGTTAAGTTACCAATATGTGGGAGTTTTTCACAGCAGGTAAAAAGGTCCATGTGTGTGACAAAGGAGCTGTAGCCACTGTATTATCACTTAAAGAGCTGATAATCTCCTAATTCAGAAATCATACTGCTGGAGATGCTTTTAAAGGGAACAAGCTGTTAGCTGTGTCTCTGTGGACTGTAGTTCCTTTCTGATTTGAGGACTTGGCCTGTTACAGGAGAAACTTGCTGCCTGTAGTCTTAATTTTCTTGTTTTAAAAGGAGTTTTGAGTATCTAATGAAGTGCACTGATGGGTTTGTTAAGTTGGAAAAGACTGTGGTGTAATCACATGATTTTGTCCTATTTTTTCTGTGTGGAAGTTTTTACTGAGAGAGGAAAAAAAAGATTAAACATTTGTCTTTTACTTAAGAGAAATCCCTATTTCCCTGTTTTCTGTAAGTGGGAAATAATAAAATGGAAAGCGAATCTCAGCTAAATACAGTGCTAGAGCTTACCATTAGGTCTGTTCATTCCAGAGTGACCACATTATTTTTTGAAGGGGGTGTTCTGTATAAAAATTGAACTGTTTACTTTATGCAGCATTCACTTTTTCACTGAGAAATTGTTATGATGCTGGTTACGTTGTGATCCATGAGAATGCTGGCTGCTTCTGGTACAGCATCAAATGCTGAATGAAGATCATATGGGCAAGTATAAGCTGATATTTTCTTTTCTTCACAGGATCTGTTGTAGGAATTCGGTTGCCTACACCTGCTAAGCCTCACGAGCCACCTGTATCTCCCGCTTCCTCCGTGTCTTCCACTCCTGTCACAAATTCAACTGTACAAACTGCAGGACCCAAGTCATCCTCTACATCCACTCCAGCTACTCAAACATCTTCTCTTCCTCCTACAGTAACAAGTTATGTGTCACCGGCAGGCACTCTGACTCTGAAGTTCTCACCTCCTGCTGCTACTAATGTGAAAAATCAAACCACCACTGAATCAAAAGTAACTGGCAACTCAGGTGTTCTACCATCTTCAAATGCTAATGTCTTACCTTTACAATCTGGTAGTTTTGCTTTACTTCAGCTCCCAGGACAGAAGACTGTACCAAACTCCATTCTTCACCATTTTGCATCTCTTCAGATGAAGAAGGACTCCAAGAAAATAGGCCAGAAAGATGACTCGGGTGCTGCTCAGCAAACAGAAATGGAGAAGGATTTGCACTCAGAGGAGAGTGAAATTGCAGAGTCTGAGGTCGCAGTGTCAGGTGGCAAACAAGAAAAGGAGGTGTCAGTAAACCAGTCAAATAATGTTGAAGAATCAGTGTCTGGAACAGTCACACCTGTTGAAAGTTCCACTGCTTTACAGGCATTTGAGAAAGATTCAAAGGTGTTTGAGGGTTCTGGTGATGGTGGTCCCTCTCTTCAGAACGATGTTTCCACAGACGTTATATCTTCTGACCATTCTTACATCAGTGAAAAACCAAATGGTGAGGAAAATGAAGCAATCACGGGTGTGAAAGAGAATTCTGTCTGTTCTGAAAATGTAGGGGCTGTTTCAACTAAGTCTGAAACAGTTTGTGAATCATTAGAACATTCTCTAGCTGCTCCTCTGAACGATGCACATCCACAGGGTCTCAAGGATCAGGAAACTGTACAGTTGAAGAACCATGGTGAAGAACAAATATATGCTGAATGGGAAGTTAAACCAGTTAAAGAGGAGGAGGGTGAAGTGCAGGCACATATGAAAGAGAATAACAAAGCAAGTTCTGGACAGTCATGGAGACAGCAAGAGCAAGATATGCAGCTGGAGAACAAAAAGGAACAGACAGGAACTGAACTGCCTCAGAACAAAAAGGAGTTCCAGGATGGTCCTGCGCAGCTGAAAGTGGAAAAAAAGGAGTGCAAGGCCTCTGCAGAAGCAGAAAGTTTAAGAGAGAAAAAAACAAACGAGTCTGAAATAAGTTCTCCAAAAGAACAATGTAATGCTTTGGGAGATAAGCAGGTAATAAGTACTGAGGAAGGCAAAACCAACATAGCCACGAGGGAAAACAGTAAAAACAAAGAACAGGGTACTGTTGATTCTCAGGAGGAAATCAAAACAGTTGAAGATACTGTAATACCTGCTAACAGTTCTTGGAGCAAAATATCCAGCATTGCGCCTGTTTCAGAAAACAAAAGTGAAGGAGCTAACAAAGCTGATGGATCTGATATAGATGACTTCATGATACTTGAACAGAAGGCACAGGAACCCAGGCATCACAAAAAGAGTTCTACACCCACTGGTGATACAACTGATTATATGGAAGAGGAAGATGATGATGATGATGATGAAGATGAAAAAACTGATGATTCTGCTGATGAGATGCTGGATGGTGCTTCTGATTTCTCAAGTGAAGAGGAAATAGATGTTGAAAAAGTGGTAAGTATTTAACCGTTTATGAAGGGACTTTTTGAAATTCACCAACTATCATGTCTGAACCCATGGATTTGAAAGAAACAGCATAATTGTGTTCTAGGTTTCAGTTTCCTTAGAAATCTTAGATGTGGCTTCCAAGTGAAAATGTTTCTGACTTCTTTCCTGTCAATTTTTTTAATAGATAGCATGTAAGTGGCCTTTTAGATTCTGTTTCTCAGTTTGAGTTACATTGAAACAGCTGTAGTAGAGCTGTTGCATGTGATGTTGCTACTGTATTGACTCAAGCAACTTGGTTCTGCCTATATCGCCTAGGATTCTAAGATGTATTAACCAGTCCGGTATTTCTCATATTTTAAGCTGTTTCCTTTTATTCAGCTTTCATAGTTCTTATTAGTTAACTTTTGTTTCTGGAAGGAATGCTCGAATTGTTCCTTGAATTCCTTTGAAGTTTAGTGATAAATTCAGGTAGCTCTGAAAACTGTCATTCTGTGTTCAGTAGAAAAGAAACTGGCTACAGAAGCCACAGAATAACGGAAGTGATGTGGTTAATATCTGTGAGGTATGTTTACATTTTAATGCTGGTAGAGTTTCTGTCTGATTTCATTCAGAAGCTGAAACAATCATACATGTAACTACTTCATGTACTTTTGGTGCATCAGAAATAGTGTACTGTTAGTTAAAAAATACAGAGCTGGGTTTTTCTGACTGGTGTAAACAGACCCAAGAAATTTGCCTTTTTGGGGACTGGTAGACTATATCAGTGGTTTCAGAATGTGAAGCTCCAGGTATTTAATTCCAATTATGTAAAGTTCTTTTATCCCTTCTCTTTTCATGTCTACTGTTGAAAACCAAATTAGACTTCTTCCTCTTGTAATGGTACCCAGACTAACTCCGTTGAGCCAGCAACCACAGCTTTTGAAGAATGCATTTTATTGAACAAAAAAGTAGACAAACCAATTGGTATACCAGCTCACAATTTACAGGCATGATAGTAGCCATCCCAGCTGCGTGAAGATGATGAAAATAATAGCATCTATGATTTTTGGAAGCTCTTCCAATTTGCAGAACTGAGCTGTTGCTGTCTTGTGTTGAGTGGGTGGTGGCAGTTTGACAGTTCTGTATCTTCAGCAGGGTTATCATCAAGTTTAGAGAACTACAGTTCATAGTTATCAGTTGCCCAATTAGCCTTCCAGACAAAGTAGTCTTAAAAATCTGTTTACCAACAGATAATAAATACAATGTCTTGGTCACAGAGTAGCCTGTTGCCAGGATGGATGTTTTAAAGATCTGTTTTTTTTCTGTCCTCTGAAAGACTGATAAAACTAATTACCAGAGATTCTAAGAAGAATTTGTTTTGGAATAAATGCATTTTGTATGTTTTGGAAGTGATCAGTACAGTTCAGGGAACCATATAAGGTATTTACTATAAGTTTATAGAAACTTGATTAAACTAACTTTAGTTCTAGAGCAGCAAGGCTGGGCATTGAGATCTTGAAGAGAAATTTTAAAATTGGTTCAGAATTTGGGTGAATTCTTGGTGTGTCAGTGTGTGCTGCCTGCAGGTTGAGTTAATATATCAAATGCCTACTGAAGAATTCAGTTTAAATCTAGATAAGTCAGTCTGTAGTTTTTTGCACTGGGGGCCTGTTGGTAAGAAAATATTTTTCTTGATAAGACTCGAAGCAGCCAGGAAGACCAGTCTGGAAGAATTGCAGTTAAGCATTTTTATTTATTTATTTACTTATTGCTACTGATGAGATCTTCAGTAGATCAACAGAATGAGGAAAGTACATCTTGATTGACCATTCCCTTTCCTGTGCTCCTGAGATGTGCTGGTTATGGTTGTTCCTTATTTCACGAGGAAACAAAATCCTTTGCTAAGAATGGATTGATGTTTATCACTAATGGCCTGAAAACACAGAACAAAAGTAGGAGTATGAAAGTGGGTTAGCTTTTTCCAAAATGCCTTTTGCATTTCTCTGTGTAGCATTGCTTCTAAGATTATTCTGCCTGAAAGACCTTAGAAGAGCTGGAGCTGCTCATCTCTTAAAAGTTACACTCAAGCTTTGTGGTTAATATGGTTTGAAGATTGGGAAGCTTAGAGAAGATTTCTAAAGAGTGGTTTACAGATCCGAACAAACATCTTCCTCAAGAGAAAATGGTGCTAGTTGAAGTGACATTCTTGTAACAGTGAGTTATTTAACTTTATGCTAGTTCTTAAGGTTGTGAAGACCCAGCATTGAGTGCCTATTGGGAGCAGTAGTCCTTTGTGAAGGGCTGCAGATACCTGAGTCCAGTCCTTGTCAATGAGTAGACAGGTTTTTCAAGGTATTTTTATTGCTCCTTAGGGAAGAACATACAGGGTAGTAATTTTGTTTCAAGAGAGAAATATACTTAAAATACAGTTATCCAAGGTAGAAATGCAGGCTTTTAAATTGGAGACCTTCAGCCCATTAAGGAAAAAAAAAAGGAATTAAAAAAAAAATTGCTGTAATACTCCTCTAGCAAGAAGTTACTTATCCAAAAGCATTCTTACCATTGTAGTGAACCTCTTTATTTTAGTTTACCAGTCCTTGTCAGGAAATTCTGGACAGCTGTGTTGTAACAGGTGTTTCTTCTTTGGTTTCAGCTTATGCCTCCTCCCCATAATAAGTTTTACTGGGGAGACGCTGGGAAAAAGAGAGAATACAGTCAAGAAAAAGAGAATACAAAAACTCTTAACAGAAGCAAGTTGTTCAGCAAACCTTTTGAGTAGCTGAGAATTCTTATTTGAACTGCAGAGCTTCAGACAGTGCCTCAAATGACAGCAAGAGTATGCTTCACATAGGCCGTTTGCATTCTCATTGGGATAGTGCTTACAGGACAGGCTGTGTAGTTCTTGTCTGTCAGACTGGCTGAAATCAGTTTATATGAACAGGTAACAGCATGAATTTTCTGTTATATTTAGCTGTTAGAAATACAGAAGCAAAATGTGCGTGCATCTTCACTAACACTTCTGTTTAGTGAAAATACTGACCGATCTGTCACTGCTAGTTTGGAATCTAGGCTGATTTTAGGTATTCAGGAAGTAGTGCTAAAAAAAAAATCCCAGAAGACTCCAGTGAGATTCAGGATGATTGCTACTTACCTGTATTTTAGCTGTCACTGTTTTTTTTTTGTTTGTTTTGTTTATGTTTTTTAGTAGGTTTCCCTGTGAGGTTTTCACTGCAGTAGTGATTTTCTTGCTCCTAATTTTGCACGTTGATGCCCGTCAGCTTGTTGCCTTGTGCTAGCTCTCTGCTCTTAAGAAACTCCTGTAGACTTCTTGGCTCAACAAAAAGATGAGCTCCTTAAGCTGGTACCTCTGGTACCTCTGCCCTTTTTTATTTTTTTTACCTTGAACTGCATCAAGAGAAGCCTAGGGGTGATGATCCTCTGGGGTTTGGTGGTATCAATAAAACCTTTTTTATTTTTTTTTTAACAACTTCTGGTGCTGTGGTCTGAGACGTGATGTTAAACTCCTGTTCTCCAAGGCATTACATTAAATGGCTGCTTGGCCTGAATGTCACAAATCATGTCTGAATTGTTCATGAGTGGTCGTTGGTTTTAGCAAAGACTGTCAGGAGTTGTTCTGATAGTTTAATGATATGGATAATAGACTTCCATAGTCTTGTTTAATTTGCTAGTGTAGAAGTAGCCTCTCACTGCCAGGCAAGGTATTTTATTCAGAATATTGTAGTAACTTAGTGGTTTTTAAAACTGACAGACCATTACAAATGGTTATAGCACTGTAAGTTTAATAAGTTCAAGTGATATGCTTTTGGATGATCTGAGGTTTAGCAAATTCTAAGATGTACAGAGCTTCTGATACAGATGTGTTACGTGTGAGAACCGCAGACACTGTAGAGTACAAGGCAGATCCAGAAATGAAGGATTTCCTTAGGTAATTTCTAAGGACGTCTGTTATCTACCTTCCTTCTTATCACTGTCACAGAGACTCTCTGCCATGAGGCAATTTGCTGTTCAGGAACCAGCAAGAGGGAAGTAGGCTGCCAGGAGCAGACAGATGAAGAAGAATGTGCTTAGAAATAAGTATTGAAGTGCTGATTTTTCTTTAGCAACTTTAGACTTTATTTTAGTGCAGGATTGTTCCTTTTGTTTCCCCGATTTCTTAAGGTTGAAGGCATTTAGAAGTTTTGTAGCTGCTGGAATGCATTGAGGATAATTTCCCAGTACCGATAGAAGGCCCAACCAGAGGAGATGTGTTGCTGGATCTATTGTTCACCAATACAGAAAAACTTGACACAGAGATCCAGACTGGAGTTACAGTTTTAAGCTATAAGAAGGTGGATTTAGAGTTGATAAGATGGAGGAGTTTCTTACTATGAGGGTGACAAACAGGTTGCCTAGAAAAATTGTGGATGACACGACTGGGGAAAAAGTATTCAGAACCAGGTTGGGTGGTGCTTGGGGCAACCTGGTCAAGGGGGGAGTTTCACTACCCGGTGCAGCGGTGCGGAGTTGGAACTGGATGAGCTTTAAGGTTCTTTCTAACCAAAAAATTCTGTGGTTCTCTGAACTGTGGGACTTGCAGGAGGGCTAATGCTAGAAAGGTGAGGCTTCCACAAGCTGTTTAGAAGTACAAACCAGAGCAGAAGTCATTCATGCTAGGCTACACAGAGAATTTGGCCAATGGAGGATTATTGCTACGTGTGTCAGATATAGCTGATCTCATGGTGGAACTTAAGAAGTGGACTTCTTAGTTACATGTAATGGTGATATATTTCTTAGTATTGGGAAGTCAGAAAAAAAGATAAGAGAGGAAAGACTTTTCATCCTGAAGCATTTTTGCCTTTGTTGTTAAAAGTAAGAAGAAAAAGTGATGATTGTTTTATGTATGTTTACAGGCAGGACCTGTAAATTTAAAGATGTAATGTTCTTAGTGGTCAGTGGAGTTACTCTGTCTTCTTTGAAAAACAACAGCATGCCTTAGGTTTTGAACACTATTCTTCTAGTTTGATAACATGTAAAAAGTTTCACCGTGAAAACAGCTCTAGCTGGATCATTTCTTTCAACCCTTTGGTTAGCCCAGGGCAACTTGTCAGCACTCAGTGGCTTTACCACGATAACGGTTCTAATAGAAGTTAATTTCTTGGTGGTTGTTCTTTTTTCTCACTCTGAATACAAGCATCTTTGGAGTGACCCTACAGAAACCTTCCCTGCACAGCTTCACCCTCTTAAGAGAAACTGTGCATCTCTTGCATGTAGAATCACAGGATAAAATTGGAATGCTAGAGAAGATACCTGTGGGTTTCCAACAAGGGAAGTTTTATGAATGACTGAGGAGAGAAAAATCAATTAGAAGTGCTCCTAGAGAATGTAAAAAAAAAAAAAAAAAAAAAAAAGGCAGTGGGAACAGCTATGCTTGTTTCCTGTTGAAGCTCCACAGAAGGTCCACTTCTAGGAAAATGGTGTAATTTTAGTATCTTCCAACTAATAATTTGTTTTGTTTTGCTTACCCTTCCCTCCTCTCTTCCCATTTAGTAGACCATAATTTCAGACTCAAGTTTACATTCTTCAGTTCTGTGACCTTGTACAAATGGATCGTTCTTTGCTTTTCAGTTGGGCAAATGGAAATGTAGTTCTGGCTTGACTGAAAGGTGATTTGGAAGCATCTGTCTTCTTAAGAACCAAGACTTCATTTAAATCAAAATAATAATAAAAAAAAAAATTCACTGAAGCTGAATGTTGACAGAGGTTGTAAGAAGTAAATATAAATGTGAGAAGTTGTTGAAAAGTTGCTGTCTGTATGGATAAGTGATATTTTTCAAGTTAGATTTTCATATGGTAGGACTTGAAGTTTCTGGAAGCATACAGACCGACTTTCCAGGCATGCAGCAAAGCTGCGCCCTGATCACAGGCAGTGTGTAAGCTATTAAAATATTTAGGCAGAAATGAACAAGGGTCTCACCTGGGTCTCATTTTCAGTAGCCTCCATGTTCCTGATCTCAACTGCAGGCAGTGTGTGGTTGGGCCTCTCCGGGTCCCAGCCATATGGTATCTCTTGACTTTCATTCTTGTGCTATCTGCCTTGGGAAGCGGTGGTAACAGAGCTCCTGACCAGCCCCTCAAGTTCCAGTGATATATACTGCTTCCTTAGTAAAGGTGGTGCTTTTTCTCAGTGCTCTGCTTGATCCCAGCGCTAACAAGTCTTGCTTTGTGGGGGAACATTTGCAAGTTGCAGTAAGGATTCTATGGGTTTTTATGCACAGAGTGACAGTAGTTCGTTACTCTTCTGCCGATGCCAGTGCCATATTTGATTTAATTTCCTGTTTCTCTCTTTGTACTGGAAGTGTCATTTTTTGAGAGAACACGTGCAGTTGTTCTCCAAGGATAGTGACTGCTTGCATGAGTTCACTCTCCTTTTCTATTTCTTTTTCAAAAGATGTGATGTTTTAAAAGCATGGACTGACTACTAGGGAGTGTGCATAGCAGCTTGCTGAAGCGGGGATGCTTTTCTGTTTGGGTCTGGATCAGCTGGAGCTGGTAATCCGAGATTCACCTTTGTTTATTTCATTAGTAATTTCTTGATAATTCACTGTTCAGGAAGAAGTGTCAGCTTGTCCATACAGGAGTAGTTAGGAGTCTTTTTCTTCTTGGTTTTTTTGTTTTTGTTTTGTTTTGATTTGTTTTACACAGCAGACCTTACATAGTTCCATTCTACTTAAAAGACTAGAAGATTCTGTGGGCAGTAATGTGTGTTTATGTAGACGTAGTATATGTACTACACACACACACACACACACACACACACACATTATAAACACATTTACACTTTCTATATGCACATACCCACTATATACTTTACTAACAGCTACATTACCAACATAGGCATTAGTAAAGGAGGGCAGACATAATTTTTTACAACAGTTGCTGTTTTCTGTAGCCGCTATCACACAGCCATGGGAGAAGTTATTAAACAAAACTTGGAAAAAAAAAAAGGATGATTTTCTGTGGCAGTGTGAGTGGTCGCTCTAATGGGGTGTTGGGAACTAACAGGGCAATTCACTGTACTCTTTACTGTGTCGCACTGAAAGTTGTCAGAGATCATAGCCCTCTGTCAAAAAGGAAATTATCAGCAAGGAGTTGCTCCTGGCTGTAAATCGGGAATGCTTCAGTTAACATAGCTGAGAACTTCACAGGTATGAATTTCGTGATAATTGTAAGTATTCATCATTAATAACATGTTAGTTATGCTTGTGGGATAATCTAGGCCACTCTTATTTTTTATTGTTTTTTTTTTTTTTTTTTTTTTTTTTTACATCACTATAGTCTAATCCATGTCCAACTGAGAAAATGCAGTGCTTTTTCCTTTCTAATAAGAATTTCCTAGAACAGCAGTGTTACTGTGCTCTATCACTAATGAGTTGTAGATAATCTATAAAATTGGCATTTATTAGAGGCCTTCTTCTGGTACTGCATATTGCCTTTTTCATATTCTGTTCTCAGGTGGTTTTTGTGATTAACTATTTACATTAGTTTCAGGTAAGTATTTGGTTCTGTGAAGGAGGAGATTACAGCTCCTCAAAAAGAAGGAAAGAGAAGGAAGGAAAGGCAGAAGAGTAGGAGGAGAGTGAGATGCAGTAGTCCAGGGAACTGAGATGGGTGGAACAGAGAATGAGATTTAATGGCATTTTCTTACTGTAGAAGGAGAAAGATCTGTATTCTGTAAGAAACCCACATTTTATAATAATTAAAACAAATAATGAAAGCTGTAATAAGAAAAAAAAAATGCTTGAATAAGGCTCGTTTTCTTTGTGGGGAGGATAACTTGGTGCTAAAAATGGCCACAGGGTTAGTATTTAACAGTTATAGCTCTGCAGTGGCACTCTAGTTCTGTCTTCACAGATGCTTATCAGGTTTTATGAGTCAGTAGAGTGTGGAGAAATTGTACTTTTGAGGAAGTTGTGAATATTTAAAATAATTATAGGTCAGTTTTTTAGAGCAAAACCAACCATCTTTATCACCTAAAGAGTTTTCCGAATGACTCGAAGAAGCCCAGTTTCATGATCTTCTGTCTGTTGCTTTTAGGAGTGAAAGCACCATTACCAAAGTGCAAACTATTTCAACTCAAGTTAAAACAGTGCTAATTAGAAAGTCTACAGTAGGTGGTTGTAAAGGTAGTTTGGCCTTATTTGAAATGTGGGCAGGAAATCTGCCCTGTGAAGGCTTTTTATCGGACTAATATTAAAAGCATAAATGACAGAGATGGATTTTGCTGAAATAAACTTTGTGAAGTTGCTTGTGTAAGGTATTCCTCAGGTGACAGTTGCAGTAACTGCCTGCTTAGCACTGTTTACTGGCTGGTGTAGCTGAAGAGTGCTGTTCTCTAAAGGTTCTTAATTTTACAATGTTTTGAGACTGAAGTGCAACTTGTTTTGGCCTGAGCTCTATTGCTAAGTAGATACTTATTTTTAAAAAACAAAACAAAAACTGTTCCAGGATGCGTGTGAATACAGTGAGGATGACGAGCAGGTGGACATTGAGACCGTGGAGGAGCTTTCAGAGAAGATTAACATTGCCCGTCTGAAGGCCACAGCCGCTAATATCCGACCTTCCAAAGAGAAGTAAGCATCCTTGGAGAGCACTACAGTTTTGTATTTTATTGCTGAGCTGACACTGAGTAAGCCTATTAAACAAGAGATTTCATGTAATGGTAAGATAAAGCAGGGCTTGTCCGGTTTTCCTAAGTGTTGGTGTATCTTGGTGTTGTGAGGATGGGGCTGTCAGAACTAAGAGTAGATTTGAGGTATTTTAGCTTTTGTTTTGTTCTGTTTTTAAAATTTCTCTGTAATTGATTTGTTCATGAGGATATGTATCTTGTAATGTGTAATATTTATTAGTAAATAGCCTCCCTTCCTGCAAACTGAATATTACAAGCATGGTCACCTTGCTTTTAAATATGATTTTGCAAGGTTCTGTTTATTCTTGCTGGTAGATTTCTAGGCAGGAGCAGTTATGGATTTCATCCATGATCCTGTAAATGAAAGCTTTGATTTTCAGACCACTGCCCCCAGTGAAGAAAGCCTTTTCTTATTCATATGTAGTCTGCCATGGTTGGCTAGCTTGGCTCTTTTTTTGTTCTGTTTTTATTTGCTGCTGCTGCTGCTACATTTGCATTTATAATAATAATGTAAAGTAAAAACGTTGTTTACTTACAGTAAGTGAAGATGGTCATGGCTATTCCTCAGCTGTATCAAACTAAGTAAGGGAAATGCTTGAAGAACTTTATAGAAATTAAGAAAAAATCTGATGGGAGTTATTTTATGCCTCCCAGATGATTCTTCTTTTTTCCTTCCAGAGATACAGCTCAGTTTTTATTGTTAGAGAGCAACAGAGCTACTCTCTGTCAAGATCCTTCAGTGAGAAAACTAGATGTTATGTGTTGTTCAAATAATTCTTTCATATGTGTGTTGTTCTTTGTTTTCTTCAATGCCTGAGAAATAATATGAGGAAGCTGTTTTTATATGTTAGGATAGAAATGAAGTTGAGGATTTTGATTGGTTGGTCTTGGTTGGGGATATGATTACATCATCTGTGTTAACCTGTGTTTACAAAAAGAAAACAACAGCCAAAATACTATCTAAAATCAAATAGAAATACTTCCTGAAGTTAACAGACACTGGCTTAATTTACTGTTGAACTGTGGACTAATTTCACAGTTTTTGGAACAGCTGATTTTTTTTTTTTTCCAGGATGATGGCATTGAAGATAGTTGGCTTCCTTGAGAAAGCTCAACAGTATTCTGCTTTCGTGTAGTTAAGGGGAAAAGTTAATTTCAGGGGATGAAAATGAGCAAATCTAAGCTGCTGGAATATACTTAACGAGGATAGAGTGCATGAGATGAGTAGTGTTGGGAAAAACTTTCTACCTTTCTTCCAGATACCATGCCCGTAATTCTTCGGATGAGAAATTAACAGAAAGTCTTAAGAAGGTATATGCTCTCCTCTTTCCTTTTGGTATCACATCTCCATTTTAAAGATAAATTTTCATCTTGAGTGCGACTCTAATGCAATGTATCTACCTTCTGTGTTATTTATGATTAAATGCAACAAACCAATTACATGTTGGGGAGGGGGGAAGCAGTCCAAATCTCATTAAAGTAAAAAGGACTGCAACTGCCATCAGTGATTTCTCACTCAACTTCTTGTACAGGATAAATATCTGGCTATTATGTTCTCTTAGGTTCTGTGATTTTGGTGTAAACAACTTCTACGGCACCCATAAAATATGTAAGACAATAATATGTAGGATTATATAGACTGCAACATAGGGAAAGGATTTCTGAAAACAGTTTAATATGTCCTTAGGCAAGTTAAAGACAGTGCAGAAGCTAAATTCATTGCAGTCCTTCTGAACTTATGCTACATATTAGGGTCACTTTAAGGCACGTTTCACTAATTGTCTGTGATAACTGTCAGCAAAGCACCTGAAGTCAGGTTTAAAGCTACCTGTTGGAGGGTGGGGTTTGAGGTGTGTTGTGTATTTGGTGAATGTTTTGTATATTAGAGCGGACTGGTACATACGTTTTTGCCTGAGATGAAGATGGGTTACAGGGGACCTTGCCTCCTCAGTGTATTATTCCCTCTGCCCTTGAAACTGACAAGAGGCCCTTCCTTTAAAGGAATTCTACACCCAACAGAAGAGCAGATGCAATTATAGCCTTACTTGTGCTCATTCTGTTTGTGAGGGCAAAAGTCAGCATCAGGAGTCAGCCTTCAGACTCCTCCTGAGGCCACAGGACTCAGAAATACTATTGCTGAACCCAAGGAGTCTTTCTGCTGATTCACAGGGATTTATAGTAGACCCCAAAATGATGTCGAAGTACATTAAGACTTAAGTATTAAGTATTAAGATTAAGTATTATTTCATCATGAAATAAATATAATAATAGAAAAACTATATGAATAATGCTGAAAAAATCAAATCTTCAAATCTGTAAGGGTAATCATTAGCTGTGTGATTTTGCTGTAATGCTGTGGCTTACCTATGTAGCCTTGTACTGCAAAAATGGAAAGCTCATAGATAGAAAGGGCTGCTCATGATTGTTTCTTTTAGGATTGATGTGATTGTGTTGGGCATTTTTTTTGTTGGCTGGCATTTCATGCTTTTGACACTGAGCTTTCATGAAGACATAATAAATGAATAGCATGATGTGATATCTTCAGGTGTCTGGTGAAGCATTGCAAATCAAGCATGCCTTTGAATAGTTTGCTATGACATTTTCTTTTTTTCTTTTAACTGGTCCATATGGTTGCTTTTCCAGCAATATCCTTCAATCTGGACCAGAAGGCAGAAGTCTGAGGAAGAAGCTTTTGCTCATTACCGCCAGACACACACAGCAAATGAACGTCGGCGACGTAATGAAATGAGAAATCTCTTTGAAAAACTGAAGAGAGCTCTGGGGTTGCACAGTCTTTCCAAGGTGTCCAAATGCTACATTCTCAAGCAAGTGAGTATTTTGAAGCCTAGATGAGGGAGCTTTAATCCGAACAAAGTGTCACAGAACAGTTGAGTTTGGAAGGGAGCACTGGAGGCCATCTGGTCCAGCCCTTGCTCAGGCTGGGCCACTTGAAGGAGGTTGTTCAAACCTGTGTCCAGGCATCTTTTGAAGAGCTCAAAGGAGGGAGACTCCACAGCCTCTGTAGACAAGCCTGTGCTCTATCGCTCCCATCTTCTTTGTACCCTCCCTTCAAGTATTTATGTATGTTCATAAGATGCCCTGCCAAGCTTTCTCTAGGCTGTAAAGTCTCAGACGTTTCTCATTGGAGAGATACCCTTAAGCACCTTGTGGCCCTTTTCAATATGCCCATGCCTCTCCTGTACTAGGGAGTCCAGAACTGGACACTACTCTAGGTGTAGCCTCACCAGCTGAGAAGAGGGAAAACATTACCATACCCTGCGCTGTTAACAATAATTTACTTAATATAGCATAGTGTATTGTTAGTCTACTTTGTAGCAAGGGCATTCTGCTGACTTACGTTCAACTTGGTGTTCATTTGGACCTCTGGGTTCTTCTAGCTTCTACAAAGCTCCTTTTTAGTTGGGTGACTCCCAGTATATACTGGTGCCTAGAGCTGTTTCACTACAGGTGAACTTGTCAGTGAATTTCATGAAGTTCTTGTTGGCCTATTTCTCCACCCTGTTAATTTTACTCTGGATAACAGCAGAACCCTCTGTTGTGTCTGCCATTTCTCTCAACTTTGTGTCATCGGTTTACTTGCACTGCCCCATCACGTAAATGTCAGGAAACAAGACTTAAGTTGTAGGTAAATAATTACGCTTGTCAGCTGTACTCTGACATGGTGAAATAAAAGACTTTCTTCTTTAAAATGGAAGAACTTGGGAGGAGGGGTGACCAGTATATTTATCACTTTTCAGCTTGCATTTAGGGAAAGCTGTCTTTATGTGATGTACTTTACATCCCGATTCTGAGTCCTGCTTTCTCACAATGATCAGAATGTCTAAATAAATTTCATAAAGCTTTATTGGAAGGAAAAATATTTTATAATTTTGTGTGTTCTTTGTTGATAAATCATTTTCCTGACATTTTTCTAGGCCTTTGATGAAATCCAGGGATTGACTGATCAGGCAGATAAGCTTACTGGACAGATGAACTTACTGGTGCGCAAACAGGATACTTTGATTCGAAAAGTTTCCATACTTTCAGGTGAGGATGTTTTTTAGATACAAACCGCATGGAATAAAGAAAGAAAGACTTTCAATCGTGGTACAGAGTAGAGTAATCCTGGGAGGATCTGGGTAAGTCATTAATGTTCACATAAAATTTAGACAGGCCCTTGATGCCAGGCTTGCCTCTGTGTGATACACTCACCCTGATAAGAAATGCTTTTATTTTCCTTAGTCCCTAAAGGAAATCTAGAATGATCTCTGTGCTGCAAGCCATAGGCCTCAGTTCCTGTTTTCTGGGTATGTTTTAGTGGGGGAAAAAAAAATTAAGTCAGTCACTGATCGCTTCCCAGAACAGCTTTTCTGCTCAGTGCTTCATAATATCATACTATACATAATTTGTTACATAATATGCAACTATGCCCAGTTACATTCTTGATAGCATCAGTACCAAAACCTCTTGACTCTCCGCTCTATTTTGCAAATAACTATCCATTTCTTGCTCTTTTGAAAACTAGTGCTTTGTAATGTGTAGATGGAGGAGGCAGCTCTATTGTAAAAGAGAACTGCAGTGTATTCTGAGCTGCTGCTCACTGAGGGTATTCGAGATCCATGGAATCACAGAATATCCTGAGCTGGAAGAGGCCCACAAAGATTAGTCCATGTTAGAACTTAAACTCTAAATTGTAAGGAGATCAGTGTAGTTATTTCACCTTGGACCAAGAAATTGTGAGCATCTACAGAAAACATGATTTATAAAAATCTTGGTTTAATATGAAAAATGTAACATAAAACAATGCTGAACTGTATGTGAGTTTTCTTTTAGATGTTATTTAACAGCATGTATCAATCCAAGAAATCTCATACAACATACAAATAACGCTGATAATCATGCTTACTAGGAAAGATGTGAGGTATTTTTCCAGAGATGTGGATGTCTGCTGCTGATACTTGTTGAACAGGAGCTACTGCACGTTCAAGCTATTTCTTATCAGAGTTGCAGAAAAGTTCTAAAATGTGTGGATGTTTCTGGAAGAAAAAAAATAACTTGCACCAAATATGTAATTATTACTTTCTTGCTTTAAGTCTGCTATTTATTTGGTGAGGTTATCTACTGGTTATCTAGTTAAATCATATGATAAATTTGAAGTTCCATCCTCACATGTTTAGGTTTGGAAAGAGTCTTTGGAAAGATAGATTAACTTTCCAATGATGTTTCTATAGGGAAGACAGAAGAGGTTGTCCTGAAGAAGCTAGAATATATGTATGCCAAACAAAAAGCCGTAGAAGCACAGAAAAAGAAGAAAAATGTTCAACCAGCAGAATCTGTTGTAACCTCACCTGCTAGCACACATCAAGAAGCATCTTCTGCTCTACCCAGAGATCTGAGCAAAGTGCCTATGACAAATAGAAGAGGCAAGCCACTGATACTTGCCAGAAAAGGAAGCCATGCCACAGGTGGGTTAAAAAGAATGCACTTGTCACTAAATGAAGTCACCTTCTAATTTCATCAAGACTGAAGTGATGTTTGTTCAGAATGTCACTCTAGAGGGTTAAGGCTATTATACTTCACAAAGAGGAAGTATGGATTTGTTTCTCACTGCATAGAGAGCGTTCCTGGAGCCTGTGTCGCTTCTGTAGCATCCTTCTAATCTCAGGCTCATGAACCTTCTAGCTGGAGCTTCTTGCACGCCTGTGCTTGATGCTGGATTGCAGGGTATTGTTTGCCATTACAGGTGCTGTGCCAAAATAAATTGATCTACATGTTCCTTTTTTTACAGAGAACACCTCATCCTCTCTGACACTAACTGCTGCAAGCCTAGTGATGACTCCCCAGGGACAAGTGCTCACGCTGAAGAGCCCATTGGTACCTGGGCAGGTAGCAGCTGTGCCCTCCACGCTCTTGCAGGCTGAATTAAAGCCTCGAGCTGTCAGCAATACCATGACAGCACAGCCAGGTATGGTCATGTGAGAACACATTAACAGGGATACCATGCATTCAGAGATGTCTGTTTACATGGTAACATTCAATTTTTCCTTTTACTTTTCATTCTTTACAACTTAGTGAGGTAGAACCCGACTTTGATAAAAGAAACTTCATAAAATTGTCACAAACAGTCAGTTTGTCAACAGGTTAAGTAACATCTGTTAAATTTTCACTGTTCCCAAGTCAGGGAGATAGGAAGTCTCAAGAAAGTGAAGGCAGAAGGAAAAACTTGAGATCTCTTTCATCACCAAACCTATCTATATTTATATCTTTTACCACTTTCAGTTGGTATTACCGTGTGAAGTCTTGCATGGAAGTGTAAGGATGTTATTTTCCAGGCTTGACTGAGTATCTGAAAGGATCTTGTTTCCACTGAACTCCCATTCCCCTTTTTTTGGGTAAGGTATTGCTTCTGTGATGATTCAGCTGCCAGGATCAGCAGTTCCTGTCCAAGTAAAAGGAATCCTTACTAACTCTGCCATTCCCATTACACTATCAACTGTTGCTGGAAACCCAGTACCCTCAACAGTAGTACCAGCCCCAGAGTCCCATTCAGGTAGGATCTTTATTTTTTATGGATCTTTCTGCATGTATGTAGGGAAGGTTACCCTTGCAAAAATGAGGCTGAACTATTTTTCCTTGTAAGGAAGTAACAATAGGTGCTGTTGTCTGGGTTTTCAAGAGAAATCAGCATTAAGTCTTTTTAGCAGATTGGAAGGATCCTAAAGGACTAAATACAAGACCTTTCTTTTCTTCCTTTTTTTTTTATTATTTTTTTATCTAAGTCTTTCTCTTAGTCTAAATAATAATTCTTGCCCTCAGCAAACTAAGAATTGAGGCCTAGGATGTGTCCATGGCAAAATGCATCCCACTAGGGAAGTTCAGTAAAAAGTGATAGTGGGGCTGTTGAAAATCTTTGTGAGGGTGAAGATTTTGTTTTCCTCATGCATCACTGTAAGAGCTGTATTATAGTTGCTTCCATCTGTGCCAACCTTCTGAAGGAAGGGGCTGGGCAAATGTTTTTTTTTTTTTTTTTTCTACGAGTTGAAAGCTACACTATTCAGATTTTGGGTCTTCACTTAACCAAAACAGTGCAAGTTGTTTAAATTGTGAATTGCAGATTACTGAAGAAAGTAAGCAGACGAAATATAAATAGAAATTATCCTGCAGTTAGTATGGATTACAATGGATTGTGCTTTGTTTGGTTTTGCAGAAAGTGAAGATTCCTTCATGATGCCAAAGATCGTTAATGTAACATCGCTGGCTGCTGAAGAAGGCCTGAGTCTAAACCTGAACAGAAACAAAAATTCTAACACAACAGCTGCGAGTATTCAGGCTTCTGAGAAATCTTTGGTGACACCTCTTGAAAGTAGGAAGAGTGACAGCATCCTTTTAGAAGAAAAAAATAAACCATGTCCTGGAGACAGTGACGGAGAGGGAAGAAGTACCACCGGTTCCATGAAAGGTTTCTTTGAAAATAAAGATGGCTTTCCACAGCTCCAGAATGTGTCATGTGCAAAGGAACCTCCAGAGTCTTTTGGCAAAAAGCTCTGCATTGGTGAGCTTGTAGGAAGCCAAGCCAGGAAGAAGGATGGTGATCATGGAGGGGAAAGATTAAAAACAAAGGAACTGCCATTTCGCAAGCTGCAGATCAAAGATTCGAGGATAGAAATGGAACTGAGGAAAGTAGCTTCTGCAATGGAGGAAGCAGAACTGGATGCAGGTGAGTTACTGAGCAGCATTGAGGAGAGTGATGACACTGATGAGACCCTCACTTCGCTGCTCAATGAGATTGCTTTTCTCAATCAGCAACTGAATGATGACGCTTCAGGTATGTCAGAGCTACCCAGCGCTCTAAGCTCAGATTTCTCCCATGGAGACGCAGAGGCTCGCCGGGGAACAGCCAGTGATCTCACCACTGCTGACGGTTCTTCCTTCCAGTTCGGCCACCTGGGAGGCGCTTTTAAAGACCTTTCTGAGGTTCCAGAGGGCAGTGGCTCTTTAAGCCCTCTTTTGCTGCACCTGGAAGATGATGACATTACTGAGGGGGACAAGAACTCTGGGGAGCCTTCATCTGAAGCAGATGTTCTAAAAATAGTAATAGGTGCTGAAATGAAGGATGCGCTTCCCAACCTGTCCGTAACCAGTGGCGGGAATGGCAAAACTGTAGCAAACTTGGCAGATGCCACTGGTGTAACTCCACCGATTTTGCAGATGAAAACTAACCCGGAAGCCAGTAATGCTGACACTCTGTGGAGGCCCATGCCCAAGCTGGCACCACTTGGCTTAAAAGTAGCAAGTCTGCCAGTGGACTCGGAAGGGCAGAGTGCGAAAGTGATGCCCTTGCTGGCACCTATAGTTGCAAAACTAACGCCTGCTGGGGTAAAAACTTCATCCTCTCAAGAAGGACAGGATAACAAAGCAATGCCTGCCTTAGCTCCTGTGGGTACAAAATTTAGTAATTCTGGGACCCTACCTTCAAGTTCAATTGGCAAATAAGAATGCATCTATTTTATCAGAGAGTGGAATGGAGATCTGGAGTGTGAACCAATGGCTGTGTCTGGCAACCTCCCTTGTCTGCAACACTTTGTTTTCTGTAGGGCATCAGCACTACTCATCTGAGGGCAGGCCCCAAATTGAGAAATAAGTGCTATGAAACTAAAGCATGTTGACGTATTTTTACCTCACTGTTGTATTCTGGGAGTTCTCATTCCCCTTCACAAAATATGGAAGATGATCTGTAAACCATTGCTGGGCACGTGGTATCCTTCCAAAATAGGATCTTCAAGGAAATAGTTTATAAAAGGACTGAGAAGCTTAGGCTGTTGACAGAGGTTTTTTTCCCAGTAGACAGGCAGCTGTTTGTTGTTGAGTTAAAAATCAGGTGTATTTGGTTTTGTACCAGGCAAACTATCTATGCAGAAATGGAATTGTTCACATTTATTGTACCCAGTGTTTTGCAGAATATAATGCATGTGCAGAAATGAGATTGCAGTTATTCTCAGATTTGTTATCTACAGCAACAGAAGGGAAACTGCAGATTGTGTGGAGGGCTGAAGTGAAGCATTTCTGTTCCTTGGTGCTAGTGCTCTGGCAGAGACTCCTTTTAGTAGCTTATGCACAGAACTCTTAGTACATGGGAAGGGTATTTCCCACTGTAATTCGAACTAGAACTTAAAAAAAATAAAAATACAAAAAATTGAAAACCCACCACTTTCACCTCATGCCCCTATCCAAATAACTCTCTCTTTGATGGTTTGGGCATTTGTAAGGGAAGAGTTCAGAGAGTAGAGAATAATTTGGGTACCTCTGCTGCATCTCTAAATACAATGCTGAAGTAGCTGGAGCATTTTCCCAGTTCTCTTCTTCATTTCTCCTGCCATTCTTCAAGATGCGTTTGGTGGCTAGATGTGTTAATAGGAAGTGTTTCTTCATGAAATACAGAACTGTATCTGGAACAGAACTGGTACAGAACTGTCAGGACTGTTGGAGCCTAAAATAAATGAGTGAGGTGTATATTTGAATGTATATATGAAAATATGTGTGTATAGCTTTTCAAACTTTACATTTCCTCATGAATTCAGGAAAGGTACTCAGAGGTTTCTCACTGCGTTTGCACAAGATGTGTATAGGAAAAAAAAAGCCAACAAAAATGCTCATTACCAGGGAAATAGGGCAGTATTGAATCACAAGATGTATTTTTATTCTTCTCTGCCACTGCTTACTCAATAACCTGTAGCTGCTCTTTGCTGTCCCTCTGTAGGAGGTGAAGGGCCTACAGACTGTAAAGATATTTATATTTTTGTACACAATTTTTGTTTTCATAGTTTTCTTGAAAAATGAAATTTTCAGCTTAGGAGAGATGATTTGTTAATGAGTGCATACACAGTCTCTTCCTATCAAGTTTGTAAACAGGAGTTATGGTGCACTTGAGGGGCTTCTGAACTGCTCCTAGAAGGCAGAAAGCATGGCTGTGAAAACAATACAGAATTTGGAAGATAGATGGTGCATTTTGCTTTACATTTAGGAACGTAATCCCCTGACTTACTGTTCTGACAGCAGCACCTGAGATTTTCCCCTCCCTCCCATACTCCCAGTCTTTGGTGAGGCACTACAGGAGGAATCTCATCTTCCTGCACTGAGGTTGTGCAGTGCTGAGTGATGTTCTTCCACAGTTAGAGAGCAGTGTTTGCTGTACGTGCTGTGCAACCATATGGGGTAAGCTGCAACTTCTGGATGTGTGTCTGCTTGGGCCCCCTAGGGGATGCATATATCTTGAGTGTTTCCTGGTCTTTTTTTATGATTTATCTATTATGCTGCAAAGGAGAGGAGCCCTTATAGCTAGGTATGCAAGCAAGTTACTTCAGAGCCTGTGTGAATAAGGTGTCTTCACCTTGCTGCTCTAAGTGATGTGTTTTTAAGCAGTTACATTGTATCTCATTGCTTATTTACTATTTAAATGTTTGATACTAGTGCTTTATTAATTCTTTGGAAGAGAGAATATATGCCAGCCTGAGAGTCATGCAGAGTCTTACAGTTCTCACTGAATGCCTTAGAAAAGGGAATTAATGTGTGAATACACGTCTTTTGCTTAATGTTAAGGATTTTAAACCTTGATTTAAGTCAGTGTAAGTCTGGAGTAACTTTATCAGTTCAGTAGCATTACATCAGACATAAAATTATTTACCTGGGAATCTGGTTCTGAGCATTTCTAATAGGCTGAAGTTGTTTTTTTTTTTAATAACCTATGGCAGTTTACTTTGCCAAGTGCTTTTATGCCCCCCCCCGTGCATGAAACAGCAACCAGAACAGCAGTGATTCCTTTCAAATCTCCAGTCACTGACTTCTTTCTGCATCCTGCCCCTTCATGGTCCCACCTGGCTGATGTATAACTACAGAATTGTGTTGCTTAAGTGCTTTTAAAAAGGTTTGTGCGTTGCACACTTATTTCTGTAAGACGGAGGAAGAGGCAGCATTAAAGCCATGCAAAGGTTATCTGAAATCAGTGTTCTGCTTTAGTAGATGTTTTGTTCAATATCAAGGTAACGGAAAATGCTTGGAAAAAATGTTGGTTCCTGCATGTAGTACATTAGGTAAGAACACACCCTGACTTGAGCTGCAAAAGGCAGTGATTGGTACAGTGCTGGGCAACAAAGCATGTTTGAAATGCTCTCTGTTCTTGCTTTTCCTTGTTTCACCATCTCTTGACTGCAGCTTAATAATTTGCTATGAATTTAAATGCTGCTCCCCCTCACACCCTCTCCACGCACCCCCCCCCCTTTTTTTTGTTTTTGTGTTTTCCTTGTACTCCCATTTATTTGCATTAAATCTTTTAACATTAAATGATGTATGCTGTCTTTTGAGGCAATAATGCAAGAATGTGACATGAAATGAAAAGGTTTTAGAGTCAGGAGAAGGAAACCCCTGCAAGGCGCACATTCTCACTAGACCAAGAGACCTGGAGATTTTGTTTTTTACACACCTGTAAATAGACTGGAATGTTTTTAAGAATATAATGAAAAGTCAGATTTAGCTTTTTTCCTTTTATATATTAAAATATATCTTTCCCTCTTTTCTGCTTTTGAAAAATTGATATTTTTGTAGAAAACTAACAGTACAGGACTATGAAATAACTGTATGTGAGGGACAAAGTGTAAAACTAAAATAAACCAATCAAGCTGAACTAGAAAGTGGCTTTGAAAGTTTGTTACGTGGTGAGGGGGATGGGAGGGAACAGCGGTGGCACGCTGTGGTGACATGAGCACTGTACCCGAGCCAGCAACGCGTGTGTACTCTGAGGAGGAGGAATTCCTGGTGATGAAAGCGCGCGCGCACACACACACACACACACACACACACACACACACACACACACATTGTTGAAGTTTAAGTTTCCGTGCTCCCTTCATGCTCCTTCCCCAACCCTAAATTCAGATTAATCTTTTCTATCTTTGCTTTACAGACATTGTACAGCACGGCTGTCCTTATGGAAACAAGTCTGAAGATCTGTCCCCAGGTGAAGTGTCAGAGGAGATATGTCTTAGAGGATGTAGATAAAATGCCTGCTACAAGGTGCTATCTGTCACTGTTGTCACCTCAGTTCCATGATCTGTTCAATAGGAGATCATACACATTACAAATCTTGGAGGAGAAATGAATGAAAATGTGTTGTTATGGTTAGGTAGCATATTTTTGACAGCTTCTGATGGAAACCCTTCAGGGCTTCATCCCATGATCTTTATTTTAAGGCATAGGGTTATATTTTGAAAAGGAAAGGAATGTAAATATGATGTTTATCCCACTGGGTTTGCAATTGAAAGAACTTGGCAAGAAAGTTCCCTGATGATCCGTGCTGGGGGCTGTGGTATTTGAGTGCATTTAGGGCTCCTCAGCTGTGTCACCCTGATGGGACCAGCTCTGAAGAGGAGAATATAGAAAAGCCTGACAGGAACATCCCTAGGTGAGTTTTGACTTCACTCTGGTGAGCGGCAGGACTGAGGGTGCTGCACTGCTGGGCTTGTTCCTGCTGGCCCCATGTAGTTCCCCTGTCCAACACAGAGGGGTGCCCCTTGCAAGCATCGCAAGCACATGTCTTGTGGGCTAAAGCCAGGCAATTAAATAGCAGCTAAAAAAAGATGCAACACAAACATAAGCAGTATACCGTTTTTAGAGGTTTCCCTTTTCCATTAACTCCTTACTCAACAGCTGGACTAAGAAACTCTTCCACTTTTCCTGAGCACTCCTGTGGCAAAATCCTTGCCGATCAGCTATGGCATGGTGCAAACCACAGGGCTGCTGTGTGGCTCTGCAGCTGCAACACCAGCACAGAGGTCTGTCTAAGTGAGCACAGAGGGTTTGGGCAAGGTCTGTGTGCAGCATGGCTCTGCTGAATTTGTGTTAGAGTTCCTGGCTGATGCAAGGATGTAAAATACTTCACAGGCTGAGATGCTAGAGGACCTTGAAACAATTTGTGTGGTATTGAAGGTGTTCAGAAGAGGTAGGCAATGGTGGGGACTGGACTGGCTTGTTTCAGTTGGAGCTATTTGACTGCTCTTGTTGGCAAGTGGCCAATCAGCGGGACTGTGACATCTCTATAGCAACTAGAGAAGGGGGAGTCTGTGCTTGAGGAGATAGAATGGCTACTGGGGCACTTGGCTCCACTTGCAGGAACTCTTCTCATCCCCAGAGGCCTGTGCTCCTGCTTGCTTTGAGACAACCCACTTAAAACCAGAATTGCATTCTTCCATGTAGTCCAGCTCACAGGTTGAGGGAGCCTTCATCTCATGTCCCAGTGCTTACTTCACAAGAGCCAGAACTTCACCCTCTGTCTTCTGCCCTGGTGTGCTTGCCCTTGTCTGGCTGTTGGACCTCTTGTGTTGGGCTCACATCTGCAGCCATGGGATCTCCTTGTGGCATCCGTGGCAGGGATGATTTTAAGGATCATGGCATTCCTGGCCATTTCATTTTTCCTATTGAAGGAAAAATGAAAACCTAGTGACAAGATGTCTGATTTGTTTGGTGTCAAATGAAGCATGGAGCTGTTAGGATAAATGTTAGACTGCTCTCCCTCAGGAGCTGCTTGTTGCTGGGTGTGAATGAAGCTGGGCAGCACCTAGCCAGGAGGGTGCTGGGCCTTACACGTGGGGCACAGTTCCATCAGGGAACTGTTGGTCCATGCCCAGGCCTCAGGCAGTGCTGGGCTTAGAAAAGAGCTGGCTGACATGATGCCTTGCTCCTGGGCTAGGCTGGGCTTTGCTGTAAAACAGAGCTATGGAGTCAGGATAAAACGTGATCCAGCAAACCTTTCACATTCCTTTGGGAGCCATGTTAGGTGAGTTATGCCTTGTGAAAGCAGCAGGGCCAGCAGGTGGGCATGAGGTGCAAGGTGGATGACATAGCAGATAGGTTTTTTCCTGCTCTAGTTAGCTTGACACTTTTTAAAATGATGTAGATCTGATGATATCTTGTTACGACTTGTGTTCGGGTGACTGACTGCAAAAATGTGAAGGAAAAAGGAGGTCCTTGCAGGACTTTTGCAACAGGTGATGATTAACTCCCATTCCTCAGCTGGCACTTTCACTTTTCAGTTATGATGACTCTTTGCTTTTAACAAGTGAGGCAAGCACACTTTCAGCTGAGGACTGCTTTGTGGAGCTTTAAATTTGCTTCCTCAGCTTTTGGATGTCTGAGGCAATAAAATAAAAAAAATCTCCTTCCTGCAGTTGCACCCCACAAAAGTTTAGTGGCTCTGACATAGGGGCTATCTGTGCTTGCACTGTGAGTCTCAGTCTTCAGGAAGAGTTTCCAATAAACACTCCCATCAGGAGAGCCAAACTGGTGGCAGCCACAGTGGGAATTGTTTACTACCATGCTCCAACACAGACAAGGCCTCATTGTCTGACCTTGACGGGGAAAATGTCCAGTTTTGCAAACTTTGCTGAGCAAGAGAGAAAATAATTATATTGCAGATCAGCTTACAAGGGGAACATTCATGTTTGGAAGAAAACTTGACTTTCATAGGGAGGGCAAGAGAGGCACGGTTGCCAAAGGGAAAAGCCAGCCGGCAGCATCAGTGACCTACAAAGATGGTTTTGAGCCAGCAGCTGCTCCTGGTCAGGGGATCCCAGGAACCTGGAGCTGGATCTCTGGCCCTGGCAGGCACAGGGTTTGCCATGAGCAGTGCGGAGAGCACAGCCTGACAGGGGAGGCATTGGTGCAGCCACATCGTGTTCAGGGCCCAGAGTGTTGGCGACATTTTGCCTCATGTGTTTTCACTTAGGAGGATGACAGGGTGAGCACTTAGGAATAGGTTTTGCAGCATGAGGCTGGCTGTGATCAGCTGTGTGCTCTTTGCTCTGGTTGTTGTGTTACTGCCTTTCCCCATGCAGGGTGTACCAGCTGGAGCCATTTTAGTTGTCTACCCAAGGGGGTGGATGCAATTATCTTCTTTTCACAAGTTTGCATGTAATTTCCTTCCCTTAATAATAAATAAATAACACAGGCAGAAATGAGCTGTGTAACAAGCTGATAACGCATTAATTTTTTCATCAGGTTGAAAGCCAAGCTCGAATGAGTCTAGTTCTATTAATCTCATTGGCTTTTGTGAACATCTCTCTCAAGACTCTCTCTTTGCAGGAAGCTGTAATAGCCAACATAAATCCAGTTTGTTGTCATGGCAATTTCATTACCTACCTTATTGCTGTGTCAAATCGTAGGCACTTGTGGGCTGAAAGGAAAACTCAAGTGAGAAGCGACCTCTGCAGATGTGCACTCACCTCCTGCTCAGGCCCAGGGCAGCCACCAGACCAAGCTAGGTTGTTCAACGCCTTCTCCAGCCATGACCTGAAAACCCTAAGATTTGAGGGCTGCACCACATACCTGGGGGATTTTGCCAGGCTGCTGCTGCCTTCCTGCCTTCCCAACACCTGTCACACTGGGAGTAACCTTGTGAGTTTGTTGCATCTTTGACATAACGTCTGTTTCCCCACCTTGATTCTATCCATACTATTTTGGGTTTCTTTCTCTTTCTGTTGGGTTGTTGCACCTCACTGCTCATAAACACGCTGGTTCTAGCCACACAGCTGCCCTGAGCTCTCTTGTATCTGCTATCTCATGGCACCTGAAGATTATGAGCTTAAGATCTGGGTCTATTTCTCTATTCCCATCTCTTTCAATCACTCATCTTGCCAGATGACTAATTGTCCGCGTTTTCTTGTGTCTGGCATTTGAGCCATACTGCACTGCTTATAGGAAAGCATCCCTCATCAGAACAGTGTTGCATATTGGCATGGAAATCACGCTTGTTAGACGCACACTTGAATTCTCTCCAGACAGTCTTACACATGCAAATGCTGCTGCTAACCCCTTCTTATTTGATGTCACCTCTGTAAAGTGTTCTGCCCTAAAGAAAGGGGACAGTGCATGTGTGTGAGTGTCCTTGTCCTGAGGGGGGGGGGGGAGGGAGGAAGGCATTACTTTGCCAACTGTCTCTGTCAGGATTGCTTCATGAGTTTTGTGTTTCACTCCTCTCCTAGTTGACTTGTATTACTATACCATGTCCTGAGGGAAACTGCCGTCCAAGGTTTGTGGTGTTCTACTGAATTATCGTTGCTATGGGTAGTGGGAAGGTCAAATTTCATTCTGCATGGTGAATTCTGCAAGCTCAGGTACGTTATTCAGGAAATCAGGCTGAGGGCCTGAGAGGCTGCGCCAAGGAGCCTGAGGTTGAACGGAATGAGATTTTAAGAGGAGTTTATTCTGAGTTGTTGCCTTGGCTTCCCAAGAAAATGCAGCTGGAATTGAATACCACACCTAGGCTTATTGGGAAGCCATGGCTTCGGCCAAGTGCCACAGCTCTTTTTGTGCCCATCTCTGGTCCTGCACACTGCTTCCTGGATGCAGTCTCTGCAACAAAGTCATTCTTTGCCTGATGCCCAGCAGTAGTGAGGCTCTTGGGGAGGGGGAGCCTGCCACTGACTTCTACTCCTGACTAGGGCAGGGCTGGGTACAGGCAGTGCGTCTGAAAAACTGCAAATGCAGTCCTGTTCAGATACCAAATCCAACCAGGACCTGCTCTCACTGCGATGCCACAGCTTGCCTAGTAGGAATGCATACTCTTTTGTTTTTAAGGAAGAGAAATGCAAAAAGTAAAGTCAGTAGAAGTGGCATTCATAAGATGACACCCTGTAGGAAGGACTGAATGGAAACAGGTGGGGAAACAGACAAAAAAGCAGTGCTTGAACCTCAGCCAGCTGTGCTGTGCAGTTCAACAATTTGAGAGAAGTGAGTTGCATGCTCTGTTTGATTTGCCAACATCTATGCTCAAACCTTAGCAGGAGGGACAGGGTTGTGACAGAGGAAATTCAGAACATCACCAACGAGTGAAGTGTGTCTGCAGGAAACAAAATGCACAGCTGGGGAAAGCTAATACAAACAGGTGGATTTTACAGCTTGCAATATAATGCTTTTTTTTCTTCTTTTTTTTTTCTTTTGCTTCCTTGCTGTTTTGTTATAGTTCCTTGATTTTGCTTATGGTAGGTAACAATAAAAAGTATCTATGAGGGTTGTATGGCATGTTTAAGCCAAAAGCTCTGTTGAGCTGTTGTCTTCCCAAAGCAAAACCCAATGCTGGCTAAGTGCTTCTCTGCCATCTAGCTGACCATCAGCAAGAGAAAGACTAGCTCCAACCAGGGCACACTCTCCTTTGAGTTTGCAGAAGATATTTGCACTACATTATTCTCCTTAATTACTGTTATCTCGAAATCTAAAGCATGGGATGAATTAGAATGAAACAAAGAGGCTTTTTTAGGTCAATTACTGAAGTGCAGGCTAATTGTGAGCAGAGCAGTACAAGATGGGCAGTGAGGCTCAGAGGCAGAGGCTCACCATTGACCTACATACCAGTGGGACAGCAGGCACTGGGGAGCATGCAGGTTGGCACCAGGGGAGTCTGCACACTTCTTTCCTTCAGGGTCCCTATGGCAGAGGCCACTTGTAGAGCTGGCCCCCAAGATTAGAACTTCTGGGAAGCAGCTGGCTGGGGGTGATGCAGGGAATGCGTTCCCATGTGGTGTTCAGGACTTCTTCCCGAGCCTCAGGGTAGAGCTGGAAAATGGCAGCATTCCTTTTTTTTCACATGAAGAAGAGCCCAAGAGTGAAAACAGCATAGTTCGTATGCTCTACTTATCCTGCCAGAGGGAGGACAAATAAAGGATGACTGTGTCCTGACCTGTGTTTGGACATATGCAGAAAAACCTATCTCATGATCCTTCTGTGCTTGCAACCATCAGAAGCTCTGTCTCACCCAACCTGACCCAACATATCCTAACCCAGCCCAGCCTTTTTCTGGGAAGTGGGCCCTTCTGTGACATTACAGCAGAATGGCAGTGTCTCAGTCAGCCCTTCTGAGTGCTTTTAAGTTTGTGGAGTGTGGTTGTTCTGGGCTACCTTCTCCAAACCCTCTGGCACTCCACTGCCAGCAGGCTGAGGTGTGGAGGTGTACCTGCCTCTGTGGAGAAACATTGGAGGGCCCCAAGCTGGGAAGGGTGAACAGCGACTGCTCTAGGGGAAGCTTTTATCATTCCCCTGGAGTTCAATGGTAAGTTCATCCCATGCTTCACATTTCCAGAGAGAAGTAATTAAGGAGAACGGTGGAACACAAATAACTCCTAGGAAAGGGAAAAAGAACTTGGCATCTCTTATTTAAGCACCAGTTTGGCCAAATGTGGTTTACCTATAATGTGGTTTTCATCTCTGGATGCCCTTGCAAGTACGGGCCTCTATCCAACCTCTGACCACTGCATGCCTCCAAGTCCAGTGAGACAGCCCTCTTCTATCCACACATGGCTGCTTTTGTACCAATTCTTCCAATCTTCCACCACCTGTCCCAGACTGTATTTTGCTATCATACTTAGTAACTCTCAGGGAGCTTCAAAGTTGGCTGTGTACTAGATGCACATATGCCTCAGGCACCAGGGTGAGTCAGTGCAGGGCAGATGTACAGCCTTGGCTTGAGATTTGAAGACACGCGTACGTGCTTTGCTAATTATATTAAAAGAATTTTAAAATGAGGGCATGTATTTTGTTGATTCTTTGAAATACAAGCATAAGACATAAGTGGGTTTATTTGCCTGAGTTGAATTTTAAATGGATTTGTAATTTTTCCTTCAGTTTAGGGTACATTCATCTAATTTAGAAAATAATATTGGTGTAACTGTGCTTGGGACTTGCAAATACACCTGTGTACCTTTTATCGTACTACAGTAACTGCCCATCCTCAGTGTCACAAGCCTTTTATTAGCAGCATCTTCCTACCCTCATTTGGGCTTCCCCTACTGCAGGTTTTGTTTTTACTTCTCTAGGTTTCTACCAATCACATATGTATGTTTTTATTTTCTTAAAACTAAGCTGAGATCTGTGATAGAAGCATATTCTGTCTGGAGTCATTATTAATTGCAGATGTCTACATGACATTTCTATAGCATCATGTAAAGAAAAGATTCTTCTGTTTGGAAATTAAACATTTAAAGCCAGGTACCAGGAACCTGATAAAAAGACCCAAGCTTGGGCTAGAAACAGCTTCCAGAAACTCCTTTTGCTTATCCGTTGTAGACAATAAAGGCAAGAAAGGAACAAAGATCACTTGAGGTAGAACAAGTCAACAAAAACAACTAACTGCGGGGTTCATTCCTGAAATGCTGTACGTGGAGCTTAGGAGACCTTTGGATGTCTTGTGAAGGATCCTTAGTGCATTTTTCCAGGGCAAACTCATAGCTGAGGAAAAGGTTAATAATTAAATGATTATAAAGCTTTCAGTCATTCTCCTACTTGGAGCAAAATCATATGTAAAATATCTTCTATACAGCAAAAACAGCAGTGTGCGGAGACAGGACAAGGGGAAATGGCCAGAAGCTGGAGCATAGGAAGTTCCGCACCAATGTGCGCAAGAACTTCTTTATGGTGAGGGTGACGGAGCACTGGAACAGGCTGCCCAGGGAGGTTGTGGAGTCTCCTTCTCTGGAGATATTCAAGACCCGCCTGGACGCCTACCTGTGTGACCTGGTGTAGGGATCCTGCTTTGGCAGGGGGGTGGGACTCGATGATCTCTGGAGGTCCCTTCCAACCCCTACGATTCTGTGATTCTGTGAAAAACAGCATTTTTCTCCTTTATTCCTTATCTTCCTATGTTTTTATATACCTACTTTGATTCTGGAATAGACTAAAGCTGATCACCTTTCCTCCTCTGCTCTCCCTCCTCACCCAAATGCCTGTTGTTCTAACAAGTCAACAGGTTGAAAGAGGCATCATGATCTAGCAGAATCAACATCCTGCATGGCTAAATTGATGGCCAAGAGCCCAAGTGGAAAGCAGCACCTTGGTCCCTTGGAAGAGTAGACAGCTCCTACAGATGACTGAGTGCTCTTTGTCCCCAGGGTTTCAAAATTGGTAGGAAAAATGTGTTCCCTGCTTTTCCTTTGGCCTTTTCTAAACCAGCTTGAAAGCTGTTCAGGAAAGTGGCAGTGGGGCAAAATGTCTGCACACAAGTTTTGCAGACATGCATGAGCAAGCTCAACCTATACTCTGTGCTGTCTGGAAGCTGTGACTCTGCACTGGTGTGGTGCCAGCCCTTGACTAGCACACCTAGTCTCCAAACTGGCCTCAGTTCCTTGCACCAGCTGCCACGGCTTTCAGTCAGGAGCTCACTCTATTAACAGAAGCATCTGCCAGCATCTGCAAAATATAAATCCTGTCACTCCTGGGTTGTGACTGCAGCGTGGTGCCAGTGCGATGGGGTCACCAAGGCATGGAACTCCTCACTAACCCTGTTATACCATGCTCGTGCAGCTCTCTGCAGGTCCGCTGAGGGAACCACGCACATCCACACCACACAGTGAGGTCAGCTACAGTCACATTCCACTCCCTGTCAGTCCATAGGTCAAGGGAAAACTTGGTCTGTGAGGGGAGCAAGTTCAAGGAAATGTTTCAACATCACACCAAGGGGTGTTCTGCTGCTTTGTGTCTTCTTTCACATGCCTTTTTACCGAGACATTTTTTAATTAGGAAAATCATTCTGATTAAAGCCACTTTGAAACTGTTTCTTTTGCTTTGAGCCATACAGGAGGCTTATGGGATTATTTGCAAGATGCTATTTCCTAGCAAAGCACAGAGGATTTCTGCAACAGAGGAAAATGTTTTCAGATAGTTAATTACCTAATGCTTAAAAATAGGGCATTTCATTTATGAGGCATCTGCTCTCATTATCTGTGGCACCTCCCACAAGACTACTTTAAGAACACATCACTGAAGAGTAAATGCCAAAGACAAATGATATCATTTATTCATGATAGATTGGTTTTTCTGGAAGGGAAAAACTGATGACCTCAGAGTGAAGCTGAAAATCCTGCTGCCTCCAAATACCATTCCTCGATCTCAGTCAGGCTGCTGGCCGCTGGAGTGGGCCCTACACAAACAACAGACAAAAAAAAAAAAAAAAGAAAAAGGGAGTTTTCTTCAAGTTATTTGGTATTTACTGGAGGAACAGGGTGACAGGGAGAATGGCAGCCACACAGGCTAGCATTATACTCCAGTTTCAGCCAAGCTCGTGTTAGTGTAAAGGTTTTACACTAATCCTTCACAAATCTGACATTAGAATTATAAAACCAGGCTCTTCTAGTGGTGAAATAGGTGTGCAGAAGGACTTGTACTGCAACGCCCAGAGGAAGCTGGTGATTCCTGATTGTTTTTCCTTGGTATTAATAGGATCAAATTTAAAAATAGAAAGTGTTTATACTAATAAAACCTTACAAAAGGTTTCTTTAAAGTTGTTGGTTAAATCCTTCAGGATGAACTGAAAAAAAAAAGTGACATTTCATCCTATTTCATATAATTACAGAGAGAGTAAGCACCACTTGGAAAATCAGAACCATCGGTTCCCTGTCCCAGTCCCTTTCCCATGACTTTGGAAGTGTGGTGATGTTTCGGTGACAGTCTCTCAGTTGCAAAGAATTGTAATCACACATCATATTACACTGCACTCAGCATCAAGCACCTGAACAATGCTGGCTGCAGTCAAACAGCATCTCCCAGGCAGACATCTCTGCCATCCCTTGTGTGAGGGTTAGACTGTTTCTTTTTTTTTTTTTTCAGTAGAAGCTTCTAATATTAAAGTATAAACCCTTACTAAACTTATAACCTTCTTATAAAATGGCAACACAGGTTGCTTCTCACAATAAGTTGCTGAGGCAGATACCAGCACAAGATAGGGCAAATATTTTGCTTAAAAGCAGAAACCGGAGCATTCTGACTAATCCAAGATAAGGCAAATCTGCAGGGTAGGCCTAGCACAGAACAGAACAATCATGATAACATTAATCCCTAGAAAAAAATGCAATAATCATATGAAATATTCCCTCCTACCTCCATAAAGGAATACAAGATACACTTAAAAACAACAGGTTGGTGACAGGCCTAGTAGGGAAATATTCCTCAGTAACTGCATCAAGATTGCGAGCCTGGGATGCCCAACTAATGAGTAATGAGGAGAAATGATAACTGTGTTGAGAGAAATGGTATATAAGGGTGTGTATTTCACTGGCAAGGTGCATGTTTTCTCTCTTCTCTAAGAGAGTGTGCATCCACCACTATTACTGCAAATCAAATATGCTGCTTCACTAAGGTTCTTGCTGGAGTCAAACTTACTTCTTCTCACACTTACTGCAAAGACATCTCCCAGATCATTCCCTAATGTTTGTGTGCTTCTCACTAATGTGGTGACTTTGGTGTTTTTCAAGAACTTTTAACTGCTTTCCCCACAGCTCTGTGACGTCAGGCCCCAGAGGAACAAAAATTGCTGTGTGTTAACTCCATGTCCAGCATGAGCAGTCCCCCTTACCAGAACTCATCCCAGTCTGCATAAAACTTAGCACCCTTTTTACACCCTTTTTTATCAGAATCCTGCTGTGAATGCAAACAACCTTTTCCTTAAATACAGGCCACACAGGGTCACAGAGCCACACACCATGACACTGCCCATCACGGTCACTGCTGAGGGCAAGTTAAAATCATGGACCCATAGAATTGTTTGAGTTGGAATAGATCCTTGAAGGCCGTCTAGTCCAACTCCCCTGCAGTGAGCAGGGACACCCACAGCTCCATCAGGTGCTCAGAGCCTCATCCAGCCTGACCGCTAATGTCTCCAGGGATGGGGCACCCACCACCTCTCGGGGCAACCTGTGCCAGTGCCTCGCTACCCTTACTGTAAAAAATTGCTTCCTCATATCCAATCTGAATCTCCCCTCTTTTACTTTGTAATCACTTCCCCTTCTCGTATCACAACGGACCCTGCTAAACAGTCTGTACCCTTCTTTCACACACTGTGTTAAGGAACGGGGAGGACTTTTCCAAATGAAGAAATGCTGTTTCCTGGGCCAGAGTGGGCACGCAGAGTCTTTTCGATCCCCCAGAGCGTGCTTCAGCCCACATCCCCGCCCTGAGGCAGCACCCCGGACTCGGCGGCCGCCACCCCAGCACGCCGCCTCGCGCACGGCACCGCCGAGGCGGCTCCACCCGCGCGCTAACGGCCGCCGCTAACGGCCGCGCTCGCGCCTCGCGATCCCTCCGCCAGGGGCGCGCGCCGCCCCGTCTCTTCCCGCTTGACCCGCGCGAGGCGCCGTAGAGCGGCCGTGATCGCGGGCGGGCGGCCCGGGGGCGGCGGGGATGCGGACGGCGCTGCGGCCGCTGGGGGCAGCGGTTGGGCGGCGCGGGCGGGCGGACGCTCGGCCCGGGAAACACCGCCCGCGATCACGGCCGCTCTACGGCGCCTCGCGCGGGTCAAGCG
>JAPSGF010000001.1:25259062-25586884 GCA_035772895.1 Perdix hodgsoniae | reverse complement strand
CCCGCTTCTGGCCGAGGGCGGAAAGCGCGGAGCCGCCCCCTCCGCCGCCGTCGCTGAGGGAGCGGCCCCCGCTCCCGCCCCCGCCCCGCCCGCGGGGGCGGCTCGCACGGCGGCCCCTCCTCGGGGAGGCCGGCTGCATGGGCAGGCGCTGCGGGGCACCGTGGTCGCCGGCCTCGCCGGCAGAGCGGCTCCCGGGCACCAGGTAGGCGAGGCTGCGGCCGTGGGCGCGGAGCGGGGCTCGGGGTCGCGGTGGCGGGAGGCTGCGCCGTCCCTCCGCTCGCTCCTTCTCCGTCGTCCCCCCCGCCCCCATTTCGCACGGAAGCCGGGAGGGTGATTTGCCGCAGGCTTTGCCCCGGTCTCTCCGGCCGGCTCCGGGGGTGTGCGGGGGGGAGGG
Source organism: Perdix hodgsoniae (assembly GCA_035772895.1). Classification (NCBI taxonomy): domain Eukaryota; kingdom Metazoa; phylum Chordata; class Aves; order Galliformes; family Phasianidae; genus Perdix; species Perdix hodgsoniae. The sequence goes on along the minus strand of JAPSGF010000001.1, from coordinate 25,586,490 downwards.
CTTTGGCCGGAGCTCCGCGCTCCTTGGCAGCGGCAGTTCCCCGAGCCCCTCCGTCGGCGGGGATGGGGGCTGGCGCGTACCTTTTTTACCGGGTATCGCGATCCGTGTGCGTGCCTAAAGCGGAGCTCAATTCGTGGGAGTTAAAAACTCCCTCGCGTTTATTCTCTTCCCTTAATAACTGAGTGCGGCATTGTGCTGCTGGGCTGCAGAGCCCGAGGTGGAGCCAGCCTGTCTCGAGCGAAAGCAAGGGGCTGACGGACAGACCCTGTAGCGATGAGTCTGTTAGCCAAGTGCAGGGACGGGAACATCTTAGGTCTGCTGGTTTGGTTTAAAGCTGCTAATTGGTATTGAAAGAAGGATAATATTTTGTGAAAGCCTCTGCGAAAGAATAATTCTGCAGCCACCCTCGTTATTAAATCTTGCTTTTGGCATTTCTTGCAAATAATGAAGCTTAAAAGTTGTTGCAGATATCTACTGACCTGCGAGTGCATCTTTCAGTTTAGGTTACTGCTGATTTGATCCTCTGGAATCTGCAGAAGGAAGGTCAGCCAGCCGCTGCGAATAGCAGAGTAACAGGAGTGGAGCTCTGGAGCAGGATCGCTGAGAGATGTTTGAACACGCATAAGCACAGCTGAGCTGTCAAGTGCTTCTGCCTCAGACCTGGGCTTGTTCCCCAGGCACGGTTTGCGTGGGGTGTAATATCTCCTGATACCTGGAGATGATGTCGGTTGAAGGGTCTACAATAACAAGTCGGATCAAGAACCTCCTTCGCTCCCCCTCCATTAAGCTGAGAAGAAGCAAGCCTGGGAACAAGCGTGAAGATATAGGCAATAAGGTGAGTGTTGCATGGTGCTGCCATGCTTGCTTTAACTTTGTTGCACGTAGTCCCATCTGTATTGAAAATACCTCTGTGGGAGTCTTGGGGTGACCAGAGAATCACACAGAACATCTGATATGTGGTTATAGTACGTCTTTTAGTTGGGATCTTTAGGCAGGGTCTGAAAGGGTCTGTTCACGATGGATGTGACTGTAAGTACCCAGTCTGAAGTTGTGCTGTATTGGAAAGCTTTTGGGGTTTTCTTCATTCTAGCATATGGAGTTGTTATGGATGACTGGCAGGAGGGACATAATGCTGTTCCTTCCTCCATGTTCTGAACTGCTACCTGGTGTTATAGGCAACCAACAATACACAGAGACTTGTTTTTTCATGTAAGCAATGGCTCTTAGCCCCACCAAGGAGTGTTCTGTGAGCATCTGGGGAAGGGTGAGATGCTTAGAAAGATGGAAAATGTATTTTGTGTCTCTGAAGTGATTATTCAGATGGGTTTGCATTCTGCCATCCTGAATGTGCTTTCTTCTGTCTTCCTTCTCTGCATGCTTCAGACTAAGCTCTCCCTTCTCTAGGGAACGCTTAGTTTGAGGTGTAGTTGATCCTATCTGAAAAATTTGTGGCTCCTCCCGGTGTTGCAGAGGATGCCTGACAGACAGTCACTCTCTGGAAACTGACTGGTGTCATGAGGAGAGAAGGATGACTTCTCTCCAGCTGTGGGCAGAAGAGAAGCTGGGTGGCATTTCCTTGTGCTGACAGCAGGCGCATCTGAGTCAGGCACCTGGTTTTGTCTCTGCCACTGATTCACTCGTAACCCTGGGCAAATCACCCAGTGCTTGCATTGCTCTGTCTCCATAAATAGAAAAGTTAATCCCTCCCCCGTGTGAAGACCCAGTAATAAATAAGAAATGCTTGTAATACATGAATGCAAAGTGCATTCATTTATCTCAGAACAGTAGTGCTTGGGAAGTTAGCTGCTGGAGTAAGGAATGTATGTAAAACTGCAGGGGAAAGAAATAACTCTTTTTAAATGGCCAGTCCCAGCATGAAACTCTGTTCTCAAAGCTCTGCATCCTATTGGAAGTTCCTGGAGATGGCTCTTTTTTACTGAAGAAGTGCTCCTCTCTTGCCACAAAATAGAAAAACCTGCTCAGCTTCCTCAGAGCTGTCTAGAGGAGAGTCCTTGGTGCTGGTGCCTGGCCTGGGTGTGCATGTGCATGCATGCACTGCATGTAATGCAGCCTGGGTGCTGCCAGTGAAACCTGCTTTCTGCCTGTTGCTGAAGAACAGGTAGTTGACCTGTACTGTGGGAACAGCCAAAAGCTGCCATACCACCATATACAGGGGCTCTGACCTCCAGCTCTGTGAAAAGGAGCTAAGTTTGGCCTGCTCAGTTTCTGAACTGGGACTGCTGCTGTACATCCCAGGCCTTCTCAGGTATCTGATTGTTGTTGTTCTGCCTTGCTCATAACTTCTGGAAAAGCTCCATTGTATCCATTCTGCAGTCAGGCCTGTCTTGACTACCTAGGGACATGATGGATGAATTCCACACCAACAAATTAGGGTTTAAGGGCTGGGTTTTGTGTCTTACTAGTGAGAGCAGTTAATCGGTGAGGGAGTTGGCTGGTGAAAGTAATTCCTCATGATGAGGTGTTAGGTGCTGGTGTTGGTTTCCCAACACAGTCTGCTCTGAATGTTTCTCAGTGACTTTGTATGCCTTCTTCAAATGGCAAGGCAAACGAGAGTGGGCCCTTTAGCGAAGTACCAGCAGAGGTGCTTCCTTCACCTATTTGAAATCTGTGATGATCTCTGCTGTGAATGTGCTCCTCTGCCTTCCAAGGTGAGAATCAGTTTTCCTTTTCTGATATAGCAGTAGGAGATCCTGTTGGTCTGCAATCTAGAGTAAGTGTAAATCCTTGGGACTGAAATTTGGGTCTTGCACACGTTGCTCCTGAGGGATCTTTGCTGACCTGCAGGAAGAGCTTCTCCTGCTGTTTTTGTACTTGGACTCTTTGACTTGCTCTGAGATGTCTGTGTTACGTGAATGAAGTGAACCTGGCAGTATGAAAAAATCTATGAAATATGCAGCTTTTGTTGGTCATCTGCTTAATGCTCCTTTAGTTACATGGGATGGAGCAGGACTGTTGCCTTAGATTAATGCATGAAAGCTGATACTTTGCATGTGGGGATGTAGGCGAAGAACAAGCTTTCTTCACCTCTGTGATTCTTCAGAGTCTTTCAGGCTCTTTGTGCAACTAGCCACACACTTAAGTTGGATAAACATCCCCAGCAGCACTGCCTTGACTTCTATGAGCTGTAATTTTTTTTTTTTTCTTTCTTTCCATTCTTATTCCTCAACTTGTGGTAAGTGCCCCTGCTCTTTCCTAAATAACCCTTGGGTTGTATGAGTGCTGCCAGGCTTTCTCTGTGGTTAGGGATGAACCCCTTGGGCAGTTGGTCCTGCTGAAGAGAAGCTGTGTGGAATTTGGCTCCTTTCAGCGAAGCAGTCATGTACTGCTGGTCTGGAAGGGGCAGGCTGTGGGAGCCTGGGCTTGAGGGATCTGTTTGTTCGTTGCTTTGGATGTGGGAGTGTGGGTAAGTACAGATATTTTGCATGAGGGCTGTGCAGGACATGCAGTGTGTTACTTGGGAACTATGCAAGAGAGAGCTTGTTTTGTGACTTTTATTAGGACTTTTTCCTTGCCTGTAATTAATGCATGGTTCTTCCATACTCCTCAAAGGAGATCTTACAGAAGTGAAACTAAGGAACTTGCACATAGTCATGGATATTTTAAAAATATAATAAATAAGGGAAAGAAACAGGAGCTCCATAAATAAAGCTTGTTGACAGACTGGATACAGTGTCTAGTTTTCTTGTTGCTTTTTGAAAACAACTTCTGTTTTGTGGGAATTTCAGTTTCTGTTGCCATGTGACTAGCTCTGTGTTTAGACTTTTCTTTGTGACTTTGGATGTGTTAATTCATTTTTCCTGTCCTCTCCAGAACTCCTTTTTTTATGTTGAACCAATATGGGCTCAGAGTATAGTAGCTTACCATTAGGCCTGCTGAGTGTTGGGACTGTGGCATATTAGCATGGAGTCTAGAAGCTAAAACTTACTTTGCTGAAGTTGGTTGGCTTGTGTTCAATTTCTAGAGGATTACTAGTCCTACCAGAAACCCAACTATGCATCTGGTCACTATGCTTGTGATTCCAATAGAGAGACAGAGTTAAAAACTGGGAACTGAGCACCGTTGCTCATGCTGCATCGGAAGCGGTGGCAGGAGAGGAGGGAAGCAGGGCAGATGTGAGCCATCTCCTGTTGCTGAAATGCCCTGGTTGCTGTGTGCACCCTGCAACTTGGTGACAGAAATCTCTGCTTACCGAAGTAGTGTACTGTAACGGTCCAGTTCCTGCAGGGAACATTCATACTGCTAAGCTCTGCTTGCATCTTTTTTTTTTTTTATTAATGTGGGGAGGGGGGTGCTTAAGCAAATCAGATTGTGAGTGTCAGTGTGAAAACAAATTGTTACAAAATCTGCTTACAGATTTCTCCTTAAGAGTAAGTCAGAGAGTCAAAGAGACATGCTTCAAATTTGCAGCTTATTTCTTTGATCTCTCCTGCTTTCTTCTAAGCTAGAAATATTTCAAGTTGTAAATTTAGAGTAATGCTCTGAATGAAACCTGAAATTTCCCAGCAGGAGGTTTCCAGCACAGGGTCTGTTGTACTGTAGTTTTCCCCTTCAAAAAATGTCATGTGAACATGTGCGTCTGGAAGACTTGTTCCTGATGTGTGGAGCTGGGTTGGACTGGGGGGCTGCAAAACCTTTTTGAGAGACTGTGTTCTGAAGATAAGCCCTATGCTACTTCTAGTAGAATGGGGCTTCCTGTCCTCTGCTGAGGAGATGTATGTTCCTATTACCAGCCTGTGGTTTCCCATTGGCTTTTTGGCACCTCCTTGGTAATGGCAGGGAAAAATCACCAATGTGCATCTCTGTCTTACCTGTGGGCGAAGTGGGCATAGGCACAGATTTATGAGAAAAGCAGGCTCTGTGGCATCTTGACTGCCCATTCCTGATGTAGTTCTTCTCCAGCTCCTTAGTTCCCCTGAGAAGCTGCAGGGTTTGGCTGGGACCACAAGCTATCCTTGACACAAGGAATAGAGTAATACTTCTGGCCTGCCAATAGTTTCCTGCCTTCACTGCCCAATCATTTTTATGTGGAAATGTTACAGCTTTCAAGATGAATCAGTTCAGGCTGCTACTACTGGTCTTAACTGGATCAGCTGAGAGTTGCTGAGCCTGAACTGGAACAGAACCAAAACACACATAAGTTTGTACACATATGTGGTATGCATGCTTCAAAAATCATTGCCTCTTATTAAATTGTTGAAGGTGCAGCTGTGGCTTGTTACAGAGTACAGTTCTTTGTAACTTTTTATGAACAACATGGTTGCACCTTTGCAAAGCCTGCTGAGTTTCTCACAGAGCAGTGTTTTCCAGCTTTGGGACCAGTGGAGCCAGTAGCACAGAGGAGAGGATGTTTCTAGCCTACATCTGACCTGCTGTTGCTGTGCCTGCTCTACTTCAGTATTCATGAGTGTTGCTTGACCCCAGCTGATAGCTGGGGATCTCTGCACAGCTCTGCCTAAATGCACTCAATTGCTTCAACAGCTTAGGGGCTGCCATCCGGAGATGGAAGGGATTTTGTGTCTGCCTCTAGTCAGGCTTATAACAGTGCCTCTTAAAGCAGAAGACAAAGGCTGATTAGCCTCTCCATGGCCAGACCTGTTCTTCACTGTGTGTGGATGGTGTCAGTAGAGCAATCGAGAGTGTTGGAGCTCAAGGGCTAAATCCTTTCTGACTGAAGTGCTCTGGTCACTTCTGTTTCATCCTCAAGTACATGCTGCTCAAGATGACCTTGTGTTTGTTAACAGTTACATGCGTAGGTTTTCCAGGCTACATTTGTTCATGTTACACCCTGTCTTGAGATTACAGGGGCACTAGACTTAGTCTCCTGGCCTGAATTGGAACCTACAGTGAGTGTTGAATGCTGTATATAGCCATGAGGCCTGTCAAAGCTTTTCTGCTGTTGGACAGCAGCCCCAGTTTGCCTCTTGTTCTTGTGGCTAGATAATGGAGTGTATAGCGAATCATTGTGTTTGGCTTTGTACCCTGCAATTGTATCCATGAAGCTCTGTGATCCTTCCTGTCAAACCTGAGACAGGATTGCTGGGAATATCCCACCCTTCTGTCCACCCCTACATAACGTGCTGTCTTTACCATGAAGGACAGCAGAAAGATCCAAACAGAAGTGGGAGTGAGCATTTGCTAACAGCTGAGTTGCAGCTAGCGTAAGTAACACAAATCAGATCTCTTGCTGAGTGGGTTTACGTGGTGATTGCATCCCCTGGGTGGTCACGTGCTGCTTGCCTGGTTGGCCTCTCAAAGCTACTGAGGTCTTGAATTGCACGTTTTTCATCTCCCTCAGATGAGCTGGGTATTCTGAGAAGGCACGTGGGACTTAGAAATCTAACCTGGCTGCAGAGACCCGTAAGCAGGTTTTATTCTGTCCCTGCTGTGCTGGATAAGCCATGTGCATACAGATTGACAACCCCCTTCTGCTTGAGGGCCATTGTTCTGCAGCAGGCTGACACGTGTTTTGCCAAAGGCCTGGCAGGAACAGTAGGAGGGCAGAACTCAGGGCTGGTCAGTGGTACTGCAGGTGGTATATTTGCTGCTTGCTGATCAGAGCAGTTTTTCAGCTTGGCCTACCGGAAACTGTGGGGAAAATCATCCATGGTCACAGTGGGTCACATCTTCCATGGTGCACTGGCTATTTTGTTATCTGCACTTGCAGTGTATGCATCTGTGGTGTATCAACTGGTTTGTTTGCAAAAACAGTTGGGAGTTAGGCCAGGCAGGACCACTGTTTGTTTCTGTGGCATAAAGGGTCTGCAGACACCTGGGAAATGGCACAGACTCAAATGAGATAAAATATATATTTATTACATTTGTTCAGTTGAAAAGCACGGCCTCGCCTCCATTTCCAGCTGAGGCACTGGCACTAAGCATTTTTTTGGCTTGGCAGAGCTTGCTCCTGTTCATCTCGGGGAGAAGTTGCTTGGTGAGCTTTGGAACAGATTTCTCTTGGAGACTGAAAGCAAATACCACGTTAGCTAGTCTTTGGCTTGTTTTATAGTAGTCTCTTGTTTTGGTGTTTGGGGGCAGGGCGTGGTGCTTACATGGCCCTCAAACGGTGCTTAACAGAATGGGCCCTGATATTAGTGCTGAGTGATCCCAGCTGAGGTCTGAATAATTCGCTAGTGCCAAGCCCAGTCTCAGTCACTTCAGGCTTCTGTCTGCTGTACCTCTCCTCACACAGCTGATGCTTCTGAGGGCCCCTGTGCAGGTTCGGCAGGGTTGTGGTGTGCTCTGCTTTGGATTCCAGCTCCACGTGTGGGCTGCTCCCTGTGCCTGAAACCTTGCAACTCTGCTGAGTCTGTGCCCACTAAAGAGTGACTCCTGCAATTCAGAAAACCTCCCGGTGTTTCCTTTCCTTTCATGGCACTGGTTAGCCTCACCCTGAGTGTGTCTGTGTGCTGTGCTATAAAATACAGCTGAGGCCTGTGGCTGTTGTGACCAGTGGTGGATCTGTGCCATGTGAGCAGTCTTCAGAAATATTAGTACAAAGGTGAGTCACTGTGTTTGAATGATCATAGGCTACCCGGGCATCCCATCTTTACTTTGCTTCAGTTGAGCACTGAACAGATGTGATGAAATAGACCCAGCCCAAAGCAGTTTTATGCTTTAAAAAATACAATCCCCCCTCCCCTTGTCTTTTTATTTTGGGAGGGGAGGGCAGGGGGGGAAACAACGCTTTTCCTACACAGGCTCCTAACTTCCACAGGAAGTCTGAAGCAGAACCAGACATTGAATCTTGATCCTCTGAGGCCAAATCTTAGCCATAGCCACGAACCCCAGCCTCTTGGAGATTACTAGGGATGTTTCTCAGTTCTCCCACTGGAGGCCTGTGTGTTCATTTGGGGTTATTTGCTTAAAAGTCCCCAAGTGATGCTGTTGGAAATGCTGATTTGGTTCTGTTGTCATTAATGATATCAGTTGCTCTAGCAATTATTCCTTTCCAACGAGGCACAAGCAGATGAAGAGCTGTATGAATTAGAGCTGTGGAAACCCAAGTAAGCTTTGTAATTTTGCTAACATCCCAGGAGACCAGGACTGTTGTTAGCTACTGTGGAGAAACTCAGATTGAAAATACTGCTATAGAAAAGTCTATGAACTGCTGGTGTATTTAGTATTTCCAAGCCAGCGGCAATAAAAGCCAGTCCTGCTTGCTCTGCAAAATGCATTATTAAGACTCACAATTGTTTAAGAGTAAGATGAGTTAACAACTATTATGAAATTTCTTGCCTGATGGAATTAGAAAAGTGCCTTCAAATTCCTTCATTACAGGTGCTACTCTTACAGTGATGGTCCTTTTAATTTCTGCCCCTCCCAAACACTTTGCATAGTTAGGCTGGAGCGTCCCCCATCATGGATCTGGAGAGACTCATTTCCACACAAGAAAGCAGCTTATTGTGGGTTGAACTTGTAACAGAGACTCACAGCATTAACAAATGCCTGGAGAGCAGAGGATCGAGTTTTTGAAAGGCAGAGAATGACTTGATGGCACTGTCGATGGATTCAGTGGAACAGATTTGTAAAGCCTGCTTTCTCCTCCAAGTAGGCACAGTGAAACACAGTTCTGCCTGCTCAGAAACCTTCTCTGCTGTCGGGTGGGCACAGGGAGCTGATGGGTGAGGTCCAGTGAAGTGCTGCCAAAGTCTCCTGTGCTCAAGTGTTAGCTTTTGAGCAGTCCTACAGGCACTGAAATTTGGGGCTTACCTTTTGAGTAGCACAGAAGGGGCCCTGTGCCTTTGAAGGCCTGTTTGTACTAGTGCTGCTTTCATTTGAAGAAAAGCAACCAAAAAAACCCCCATTGTCCACCTGTGACTTTGTTCCAAAGGAGCTTGAGTTCCCTGTATGGCCCATAATGCAGTCTAGGTGCAGAGGTTGCAGGCTGTCCCTCAAAGAAATGGATAATACCAGCCAAGAGGCTGCTTTCTGCCAGTTGAGTTGCGTCAGTATTGGTGTTTTTGCTGCCAGGCTGGGCTAAGAGTGACGTTTTTCACTCTGGTACCCAACATTTCCACACTGCTGCAATGCGTTCAGGCAGCTCAGCCTTGGGGCAGAGCTGTGCAGTTCTGAGATGCAGCTCATGGTTTTGAGCTCGGTGCTCGGCAACTCGGACTGCCTCTGTGTCGTTTTTCCCTCAATGTAAAACAGACAGGATACTTATCCACTTACTGCAAAGTGTCTCAGCGCCCAGGGGTTTATGACAGCTGTGTAAACTTCTTCTGCTTGGTTCTTCTCCCAGTTTTGCACTAGATACGGTGGTCCCGAGTGCGGTTTTGCGCCTCTCGGAGGTGCCGGAATCCCCCGCCGTACCCCGCGCCTGCCGCAGGGTTCAGCACGGAGCTCCCGGCACACAACGTTTCAACGTGCGAGGTGACGGCATGCAGAGCGGCCGGGGGCGGGGCTTGCAGCCTCCCGTTGCCGTGGAGACGCAGCCGGCCAATGCGCGGAGGGGGGCGTGGCTACCGCGCCATGGCTCCGCCCCCCCGGCGGGTTTTGACGCGCCATGTGCTCGGTGCTACGGATGTGGGGCTTGCGTGGGGAGCGTGCTGTATGTGCTGTGTGTGCGTGCCCTTGGTGAGCCTGACAGGTAGTTGGAATTCAAGTCTGGGGAAAAAGTGGCGAGCTGAACCACCGATCCGGACAAATCCTCCAAACGTGCTGAAAGTCTCTGTCATCAGGCAGTGATTCTGGGTGGCAGTGGCTCTGGTGTCCCAGCTTTCAAGCTGACCAGCAGAGCTGGAGGAGAGCACTGGTTTGCACTGGGTAATAATGCTCGCCTCACAGGCAGATGATGTTGAATGAGGTGTAGCTGGCAGCTTTCAGCTCTGCATCTCTGCCAAGAGAAATGAATTGCTTTTGTCACTTTGGGAAAACTTTCCTCTGTTGTGAAACAGAAGGGTTTTACAGAGCACCCAAAACCTGAGGAGCTCCTGAGGTAACCAGGAGTGGGGAAATACTGTTGAATGAGAGTCCTGGGAAGAATACTTGTTACAAGAAGGCATGTAATTTTGCTGCCAGTACTTTACAGAGGTTTAAAACAATTGGGAATACTCATCACCTACTGCCTGGAGGTTTGTTGGCAAGCAACGCTGACTCTCCTGGTGTTTTTCTCTGGCACTTAGGGCCTATGGTACAGGGAGGAGCTGTCGGCCCGCCCTAGCCACAGCCCTTGGAGATGAAAGGACTGTGCCAGTGGAGCCAGGACTTGGTGCAGGCAGGCAGGAGGTGGAGGTCTGCCCTGGATAGTGGGGAAAGAGCCGGGGGTCTGCAGCTTAACTGGGGGGTTACAGGAACTGGGATGCTCTCGTGGGAAGCAGTGGCAGAGCTGTAGCTCATCAGTAATCAACATAAGCTGCTGAAGTGGTTCGGGCAGAAAAAAGGGCTTAGAAGCAAAATCCGTTATAAAACGTCAAAGCGGGTGATTTTCCTTGCAAGGGAGGAGTATTGCCTATGGGAAGTGAAGGGATTGCTGTCTGTGGGATGTGGCCACCCCTCTGGCAGAGGGATTTACTTCCAGGCCTGCCTGCCTGGATTCTGACCCAAGCCCTGCCCTCCTGCTATACAGGGTGATTTAATTTGGATGCCTTTCCATGTATCCCCAGAAAGGAAAGTACTGTAAACAACTGCCAAGCAGGATTTTGTGTTGTAGAGGATATTTAAATGCTGGGGCCTGGCTGGATGATAGTATGACTATGTTTCTATTTTTCTACATGCGTGTGTGTTTAATAGGAGGAGTGTACTCTCTTCTGTTTGAGTGCACTTAATGTGCCTGTTAGTACAGTAACTTACCCCCTCACTCTATAGAGAGACACTGGTGTTGTGTTACAGCTGTAATATGCATAGAGTCTTGCACAACTCTCTGTAATGTTTTTACAGTGATGATGACCTTGAAGGTTTAAAAAACAAAAAACAACAAAAACCATGTGCTTAATTGTGTGTGAGGCAGCGTGAGTGGTTCCACTTCACCCAATGGATGAGGAGATAAGTACCTCTCTGGCTGATGGCAAGATCAGTGTCCATGTATGATGATTCATCTCAAGCACACAAGATGTTTGCATGCCTTATATGTATATTATGCGGTCATCTTTATGCAGTTGTTTTCGCCATCTCAGCAGCACTTTGTCTGCTAATCCATGTTTCCTGGTCACATTGCTAACAAGTTCTGCAGAGTTTGGAACAGAGAGACTCTTGTTGAATCCCATCCACTGAGTGAGCAGTCAACCAGAGAAATTCTGCACTGTTCCATTTTCCCTCTGTATCCCTGTCATCGTCCCCAGAATGTGGAAATGGTTTTCCCCTTTTTCCCCAGTCAGAGGCTCCCAGATGGAACCTCCTGTGATCCAAGTGAGATGCTGGCCTAATGTGCTCAGGAAGGCTCTTCCTTGAAGTTACACACAGGATAATGGAAAAATAGGGCTGGGTGGTTGTTAGCCCAGGGCAAAATAGATGTGGTCCTGTCTCTGCTGAGCCTGAGATGTTGGTCCTGGACTTTTCCACATCACAAAAATAGGAATGAAGAGCCTTTCTAGGTATTTCTGCAGTGCTGATCATGTTTTCTACCTCTTCAGAGTCCAGTCACATTGGATTCAGACCTAAGGAGAGGCAAAAGGATTTTGCTATTTTTTATTTTTGTGTTTGTGTTATATTTTGGTGGGATCCTGTGGGTTTGTACCAGGCACCTCCTTCACCTACATGGAGCTGGCTCCATGACTCCTGTGCTCTGCCCTTGTTTCAGGCCCTGAGTTTGTGGTGTTTGGGCTCAAGCCAGACCTGTTAATATATGATGGCACTGCAAGTATATTCAGTACAAGCAGGGTTTGCAAATAGCACTGTACAAAGCTGACTATTGTCCAGACCATAAGTTCATAAGATTACTTTGAAATGCAAGTGGACCCTGGCAGATGCTGTGTGTATTGCATGTCTACCCTTACACTGTCACACGCCCTGGTCACTTCTGCATGGTCTCTTGTCAGTCAGACACTATATCTTGATATGTTAGGAGCTGGCTATTAACTTACAACTATAAATCTGTTGGGACCACAGTGGAAGTCTGTCAGTGCTGTGCAGGTGGCGAGTGGCTCGATTAGCTTCTTGCTGGATAAAATATATTTTTTAACTCCTTACTCCTTACTCCTTACTCCTAACTTATTTTTATGCTCCTGGCACGGCTTGTGTTTCTGCTGTGATAGAGCTTGTCTGGTCGCAGTGGAACAGCTAAATTGACAGTGTTTATGGGACATTCTTTCCAATTGCTGTGGTCTAAACACATGTACACTAGCATTGAGTTACTTCTGCCTGGAAATAAGCCATAGAGCTATATATAAGTTATATTGGAACTGCTGCAGTAATGTTGTCGGTGTAAATATAAGAAAGGGGTAGCACCAGGGCTTCCCCTCTGTAGAGCTGGCTCAGGAGGAATTCCCTGTGCCCCATAATCAGTTGAAAAGATGGAGGAAGGTGGCTGAAAGCAGTAACAATGTTGTATGGCCAGGCTTCAGGAAAGAGCGTGAAACATGAAGTACTTGGGTATGAAGCACTGGGTTCTTCTGTGGTGATTGCTCAGTTCTTTTCTCTTGTGTAACACCTGTCAGAAATCCCATAGAGTTCAGTTTGCAGTGACCTAAGCCACAAGTTTGTTCTGTGACTCCAAAACAAATGCTCCATATTCTGTAACTCTTTCTGGCTGGCATTTCCCTGCTCTTGTTCCTGGGGAAGTTTGGGCACTTGCTTGCCCTGGTCATCGTGTTGTGGCGATGTTTTGAAGTGATGTTGATGTGTGGCTGGGATTCTCAGATGCACGGGGATGTTGCTGTCAGCTTCTGAATCTTGTGAAGTACCACTGCTTGGCACTTTCCCTAGGCATTGTCTGAAAACAAACTGCCTTTCTAAGTACCTGTCTGGTTCTTTGTACAAAACTGGTTAGTAAAAGTCTTTGCTTGGTTAGCATGTGCTGATATCTGTGGTGTTTTCTGTTAGTAATAGATTTTTATCTCGCTCAAAAGAAATGTAGGAAGTGACCACTGTAGAAATAGCAAAATGTGCTGATTATGTGGTTTTACTCTTTGCTCATGGCTGTTGTTATTTTCTATCTTTGAACTGTAAGTGCTTGTTTGTCTTGGCTAACTTGTAAACAGATCCTTCCAGAATCACAGAATGGCTTTTGGGTTGGAAGGGACCTTAAAGACTTTCCAGTTCCAACCCCCTGCCATGGGCAGGGTTGTTACCCACTGGCTCAGGCTGCCCAGGCCCCCATCCAACCTGGTTTTGAACACGTCCACAGCTCTCTGGGCAGCACGTGCCAGTGCCTCACCTCCCTCTGAGTGAAAACTTTCTTCCTAAAATCTAACCTAAATCTCCCCTCTTTCAGTTCAACGCCATTCTTCATTGTTCTACCACTATCAGACTGTGTAAAAAGTTTTAAGTGCTTCATTGCAGTTATCAAGTCTGAGATGATCTAAGAAGATAAGAGGCACAAAATGTAGAGGTAGAAGTGAAGTCTTTTCTTAAAACAATTGTTACAGAAGCAGCAGCAACATTGTGGATGTAGATAGCTTTTTAGGGTGTAGTGCTTCGTGAACAAGTTTACTGTCAATCCATTCTGCTGCACTGCAGGGTGATTTTAGTCAATTGCTCAGCCTTCTTTCATCCTGCTCCTCTTATCTGGCTGGTGATGGGGACTACAGCTTGGCATCACACATGATAAAGCTGGTCTCCATCTGTAGCCTACTACCTAGTTGCAGTGCATGCAGCAAGAAATGTGTGGAAACTGCAGAAACTTTATAGCTATCTTTTAATTTTGGCAGAGGACATTAAACAGTTTGAGCACTGTTCAGGTAGGCTAAGTGGTTCAGTACAAATGACAGTGAATGGGGATGTTTTGACTCTAAGCATCACTTTGCTGTTCAGTCTTACTGCCTGTCCTGCAAGTGCTCATCTGCTTCTTATTATCCTTGGACAAACATACTTAAGGCCAGTAGTTCAGGTATTTCTGAACTACATGTGTCACTCAGGTACTCCGTGCAAAGACACTGCTAAATGTTTCTGGGTAGGTGAATGCATCTGAAACTTTTGACTGGAAAGATGAGAATTGAGAGTAATGACTTTTTGCTAAGAGTGAAGGTCCATGATCTTTTTTTTTTTTTTTTCTTTTTCCTTCATGTTCTTCTTTTGGCAACGGAGAATTTTGCTAAGAGTTAAACACATAAAACCAGAAGCACTTTGTGAAGCGCTGAAGAAAGTGCAGTTGGTTGTGTGCCTGGATCTGCGGCTTTCTGAATTTCTTGACAAGTGCTGTAAAGAAATTGTGGTATTTTTTTATGTTCTGTTTTCTCTACGCATGGCAGGAGCTCTAGGTGGCAACACAAACAAAAAGGGGTTATAAGCCTGTGAATAAAATTGCTTCCTCTGAGTGTGTTTTTACTTCCTCAGTTCTCACGTTTGACAAGTCTACCAGTTACTCATGCTTCTGAACCTCAAGTACAGAAGAGAGACCTGCTTTGCCAGTGTCATGTCTTTTCTTTCCAGGTTTTCTGCACCGAGATAGCAGCCTGTGCTCTTTTCCTTTTTGTTGGGTTACCTTTGGCTTCTCAAACAAGTGAACTTGTGGTGGACTGCTGTGCTTCTCATTTACAGAGTTTGTTTCATTCCGAAAGGAAACTGAAGAGGCACTTAAGGAAAATCAAAGGCAGAAGTGATTGAAGGGCAAAGAATGTAGGGAAGGTGAAGCACACTAAATAAATGATTTAATGTGTTTGTTTAGGAAGCTTTGTAGCTGTCTTAGTAACTTTTTTTCCTCTCAGTGCTGTTTTTTGTCTAGTGATGTTTTCCTCTGTAGGTGTGTGGGGGGTGAGACAATAGGATAATGCTTCTTGCTGCTGAATTGCATGGGGACTTATTCAGATCTTTAGGTTGTTGGGTCTAGTCCATGAAATCTGTAACATTCTTAATTCTTGGGAAAGGCTAAGCCGCATTCTGCATCTGAGGTAGGTATACACGGAGTGACAATTGTCTCTTGTAGCAGCAGCGTGCATCTTTGGAGCAGAAAGCTGGCCTGTGGTAGTGCTCGGAGGAGGGAAATGGATATGCTGGGAGCCTGGAGTTTCATCAATGCAGTGTTTCTCTGCAGCTGTGCCTGAGCAGCTTCTTAAAGTGGTTGTGAATCGGGCTTGTAAATTGTCTTTCTAATGCTTGTGAAATGCATGCTGAACCAAATGGGCCAAACAGCGAAACAAAGTTCCTGCTGTATTTCCTGCTCATTTTTACATCAGCGGTCTCTCAGTTATTCTTGGGGCATTTTTAGTTCCCCTGATTTCAGCGCTGGGGCAGGGACACCTCAGCAGGGTACCAAGGAGCATGCAAGGATTGTTGAGGAAACAGTCGAAATCAGTGCTTGAGCGCTTCCCTGCTGTTTGTTTTTTCAGTCTTTGGTCCGTGTTCCTGTGGATTCTTCCTCCTGGAGGACGTTGTCCCCTTTCTGGCCAACAGGAGAAATCTCTTGGGTGCTTGGTAGGCATGTTGGCTAGCAGATGTGAAGTGCTGCTTAATTCTAGTGTGCATAAAGGGCTGTTGATGATAAAGGCTCTCTGTAAGAAGCTTATTTCTCAGGGCAGAGGGCAGGGAATGGAGGAAGGGATTGCAGAGAGCCAGGCAGTGAGTGGTAGCTCGGGGTAGGGAGGGAGCTGTGTGGCTGCTTCTTTATATCCTGATTGGTGTGGGAGAAAAATGATCTCTTATTCCTTTGCTTCATTTTTAAGCATTCTTTCACATTTTTGTCCCTAGTCTCAAGCAGGAGTGAGGTACAGTAATAGTTCAGCATGGTCTGAGCTGCTGGAATCTGGGAGGGAGTTAAGGTTATTCCCAGCTCTGCCACTTGTTTGTTACACAGTAATTATCAAGATATTTCTCCTCAGTGTGTTTTGGTTTTTTTTTTCTTTTTCATCTGGTCCTCTTATATCTGGTTATAGATTGCAAGCCGTGTGAGAGTACGTGTTGCTCTGAACACAGGATATCTTCCTGTTCTTTGTGACTTCTCACAAGTGAAACAAACAATAAATAGTCCAGAATATGTTTAGGGAGAGATTGAATGCTAATCTCTTTATGAACTGCCTCTTTCCATGTGAATGTTGTCTGCATGATAAATACTGTGTACTCCTGTTGTATTTATTTTTCAACCTTAGCATCTTTTAAATTGCTGATGTGAGAGTTTTCCTTTTTTTTTTTTAATGTAATTTGAATTTGCTTACAGCAAAACCATTTTCTAATCTCCTGAGGATGTAAGAATTTACTTTCCCTTATGAAGTCACTGCAGTCTTAGGGCAATGCATGTGTGGGAAGACATAGTGCTCAGCCCTGTACAAGTAAGTTCTGGTGCTGAGGAAAGAGCTGCCAGGTGCTGCAAAGGTGAGCCCTGACCTCCTATGGAGGAGAGGTAAGTTATCGGAGTATAGAAAGCTCAGGCTTTTGTCTTCAGAGCATCTCTTTAACTCTTTCCCAGAGACTGAAGTATGCTGCTTGGAGCTATCCCCTCCTCTGAAAGACCTGATGAGTTGCCCTTGTGCCAGTGAGGGCAGGGTATGGACAAGATTTAGAATAAAGGTTCAGAAATGGCAGTTGATGACTTCTTAGGCAGAACTGCTGTGTAAATCAGTGATGAAGGATAAAAATCAATTGATTAGGCATGACATGCTACGAGTGAATGAAGAAATCATAAATGAATTATGAGTGTCACCTTAGGCAAGCTGATTAAGATGCTTTCCTTCACCCTATATAGTTTACTATTGTAGGAACAAGCTCTGCCACCATGTCTTTCCCCACATCCCTGCAGACTTGGACAAACAGTACATAAATGCTTTGAAACCAAAAATAAATGGCAGTGAGAAGAAATGGAGGAAACCAGGGACAGAAGCTTCAGTGTGGTACTTTAATGAAGTAGTTTTCCTGTTCTGGTTTCCCTCAGCAGGGTTAACTGTGAAGAGGGCTCTTGGAGCCCTCCCTTTCAGTGTGTCTGCCCCGTGTCCATGTTTAGTTTGAATGTATGTGTTGTTTATAGAGTTCAGCACGGAGTGATTTAGGACTGAGCTTCTCCCCACGGCGCTATCAGTGTTGGAAACACTGTGTTACGGCTCATGTGTTTAACTTCCCTGGAGTCGGGAGCTATGCAAAGCTGCCACAGTTCCCTTGGAGCGGGTGCCTGTCCTGCAGTGAAGCTGTGGACTTTTAACTCCTGGCTGGGCCTAGGAGCAGCCCAGCTCAGGGCTGGGGCTCTGGGGAAGGACTGTGGTAGAGCTGTGGTGGAAAAAATTCTGCCAGCCCTTGCCTGAATCCCTGCTTGGCTGTTTTCCTTTCCCTTGTCTCTCCTATTGTCAGTGCTAAACCCTGTGCAAAACAGAGAGGAAAATGACTGTGGAGAGAGCCTTTCTCATCTGAGAAGTGATGATTAACGGTGATAAACAGTGACCCTTTCACTTGGAGAACCGTTAGCTCCTGCTTGATTTCAAACCCTTATATGAATAACTGAAATGCTGCCCAAGGGAGCTGTAGTAATTCATTTTTTATTTTTTATTTATTTTTTCACATTTTCCTCTTACTGAAGCACTTTCTTTGCCTATGTTCAGGCTTTGTGCCTGGATTTGGAGAAGACTAACATATAACACAGTCACAGTCATTTTACTTCCTTTGATCTCCACTTTTGGGACAGATTGGCAGGGCACCATTGCAAGTCTTTGCCTGTACTTAATCCCCTTACAGATATTTTTCCCTGCTAGGGAAGGTGAACTGGTTCTTCTTTCTACTAAGAGGAATCAATGGACAAATTGACTGTGAGAGGCATAAGTCCCCCCCTACATAAAGTCTGGTATGTCACCTGCTCTCTTTGCTGTATGAAAACTTAATGCATGTTTACAAATTGAAATAATTCATTTCTTGTGAAGAAATGATTCTGCACAAGTCCAAGTCCTGAGAACTTGGAGTATGACTTCTTTGCAGGCTGCCCACACAGGGCGCGTTTCTGGAGGATTTGCCTGCCTATTGGAGGAGGTCAGATTGACTCCGTGTGTATATACTCTAGTCTGAAATAAGTCAGGATTGACTCTTGATGTGCCAGCAAACCTGCAGCGTCTTTGATATATTTTTCTTTATTTTAAAATAAACATTCATCACACTATCTTCTCTTGTGCCAACAAAAAATTCCCCACACAGAAATCAAAATAGTGTAATCATAACGTTAACAAAGGTGGACAATTTCCACACACTCCACCCCTTGTCTCTTCACACTTTTATCTGGAACCTTGGATATTCTGAACCTTTTGTGTAATGCCATGGAAGTTTGAGTTGGGCTGCTTTTATGGTTAAGATGATGGCTGAATGGGAGAAGATGCTGCTTTGCTATGGCTGTAGCCAGGGTTGGCTATGTTACATGGACCTTTCCTCACCCTGCAATATTTTTGGAAGAAATTGGACCTTGGTGTGGGCATGGAAGTGGGAAGAAACAAAATAATTAAGGATAATTTCACAGAGAGAGTGGTGAGGTGCTGGAACAGGCTGCTCAGAGAGGCTGTGGATGCCCTATCTGGAGATGTTCAAGAGTAGGTTGGATGGGGACATGGGCAGCCTGGTCTAGTATTAGATATGGAGGTTGGTGGCCCTGTCTGTAGCAGGGAGTTGGAGTTTGATGATCCTTGGGGTCCCTTCCAACCCAAACCATTCTATGATAACTAGGTCATGCTGTAGAAACTGGTAGGAAATCAACCATCTGTGTATCCTCTTTTGCAGGCCAAAGGGACATTTGCACGTGAGCTCTTTTGCTATGGCTACTTCTAGAGGTGCTTTTAATAGTGTTCTTCCCACATCCCCAGAGCCATGCATCGGTATTTATGGCTTCCCTGGGCCTGCCTTATTCCAGGTGCACAAAGTAGAAGGCAGAGTGCAGATTCAGCACGTAGCCCCTGACAGCTGGGGCTGACGGGTCAGGAATGCAGTCTTAACAGCTGGAATTGGACTGAAAGCAGCGAGCATGGGGGGGGGAGGCCAGAAAGGGAGAACAGGCAAGAGAGGGGGTGCGGCGAGATGGACACACATGCACGCACATTGTGTTCATGCATGTGTAAGGAGATGGCCTGCAGGGATCCTGTGTTGCTCACGTTCCCTTTTTTCTACCTCTGGCCACATTTAGTTCCCTGTTCTCTCAGCTGCCTGGATCTTTTTTAATAAATATGCATTAACAACCATTGTAGTGACACCAGGCAGAGCCATTAGAACTGAGGCTCGGCATTTTCGTGGGAAACCCACCCCATGCCACCTGTGCTTTTACACAGGTTCACAAATGTAATATTTCATGTAATTCAATGATTCAAATCCTTTGGGCAAGTCAGTTTGTACCAACTACTCCTTAGGCTAAGGTGTGTAGGTTGTGATTTGTATTGTGGAAAATCATTCTCTGTTGTTCTTTAAATGACTATTTGGAATGCCAAAATTATTTTAAAAAGGCTACTGCTTGTTGAAGATAATGATATTCTGGTCAGGTTTTTGTTTTTTTTAATTCGTTAAAATATGAAGGCTCATTCAGTGGCCAGATGTCACTCTGAATCCTTTACTGGCTTCAAATTGAGCATAGGCTTAAAGCACCTTGAAATGTTGCATCAGGTTTGTGCTGTGAGGATTGTATCTGATGGTATTGGGTCGGTTCTTGGAGGCCACTGGTGTAAGCCTGCAAGGATAGCTGTAAGCAAGGCTTGTGGAACTTATTGGAGGAGAAATGTAGACTGGTCTTTTATGGCAGAGGCATCTTGAACTGGTCCTGTGTTGGAGCTTGCCTTACTATTGCTTTTGTGGGTGGAATATTATCAATCTCCAGGCTTGTTAAGGCAGCACCCAGTGCCAGCAAAGAATACTGAGGAAGACAAGGTTCAGGCTGGAGAGGACAGAATTTTTTATTTATTTTTTAAATAAAAAAAGAATTTTGCATATTCAGACAAATAAGGGAATAAGGTCTTGGGTAGGTGAGGGGCAGAAACCAACAGTGGAGCTGGATATTTTTATTGTTTGCATGCTATTCTAAGACAACCCCTACAGTTAATTCCATCCCTCCCTTCTCAACCCTCTCTTTGCCAGATCAAACCCAAAAACTCCAGCTCCCAGAAAACAAACAGAGGAACCTGGGCCCAAGCCAGACCTTTGCGTGTCAAGCTCAAATACAAAGTGAATATTTCACAGCTGTGTTATAAAGCGCTGAAATGAACGCTTTACATTGAAAATGCTGACAGCCCCTTAAGTAGAACAGTATACTGTAATTAGTGTTCTGTGTTTAATGTGTCAAATGAAACACAGCAGAGCTAAATGTAAAACTTCAAGCTTTTGTTTTTGTACAGCAGTAACAGAAGATCAGACAGTGTGTTCAGACAGTAGATTAGAGCCCACAACGTGTGTGCTGGTCCCTGGAAGTTAAATGTGCTTTTTTTTTTTTTTGTACTGGGGCTTAGGGGCTGCAGGAGGGATGTATGAACAGGACCAGCTGTGAGATTTGGCATTTTGAATCAAATTTCACTTATGTAAGAAATAGATAGCTATTTCTTAGATGCTGACAATGTACAGCTACAGTGCATTCTGGAGTGCACAGATAGAACTTTGCTGTGTTGCAGCATGGAAAATACGTTGGCCCTTGTGCAGCATTGTTAAAAAATTTGGTAACGCTGTATGGGGAGTCGGATGTGAAAGTCACCACACTATGAAATTTAGGCCTGATCTTGGAGTTCTCTGTTGGTGTACTGCCATAGCTGAAGAATAAAGGGGTTTCAAATCTGGCCATGAAAGTTCTTTTTTTTCCTTCTTTTTTCTCAAGTAAAAAGAGCAAGTAGTTATGTAGCTGCTCCTCAAGCAAGGTGATAACTGATTACTTGATGGCCACTGTATTATGCTGGGGAAGGCTTTCTAAAGCAATCCTCGTAGTTTGTATCTCAGGGATTTTTGTGTGCAGCACAGAAACCCATATTTTTGCATGTGCATTATTAATAGACCCACACTCAGTTGGGAGAAGGATGAGGGCAGGCACATTATGCAGTGGATGAGAGATGAACTCTGATGGATGTTGTCTTTTCATGCTGAGTTGGTGCAGTTAGCTAATTAAATGGATTCAAAGTTAACTGTGTTAACAGTTAACAGCACACAGGCCCACAGGAGGGCTTTTAAAATAGATTCTGTCTGTGTGTGGACATTTATTGAAGTAGCCATTCTGGAGTGTAATGGAATAATTGTACTGCAAGAACTCCCTTTGAGGATGCTCTTGTTCATGAATAATTTCTCACAGAGGAATGGATGGAAAAGGTGGGGTGAAATGAGACTTGAGTTGACAAGAATAGGATTTCCCTTTCCATAGAAAAGCAAAGAGAATGGGGGTTACATTTCCAAGTGCATAGCAGCTGGAGTTCTTATCTATGACTTTATGGTGCTGGATGACCTCTTGGCTGTTGTCTGTAAATGATTTAGATATCAAAAAGGCAGATCAAGTATAAGGTATTAACGGGAGAAGAAAACTGGGCACAAACCAGAAGACTATTGTTCTGCTCTGTAAACAGTTACTGCACTCGTAACTTGAAAGCTTTGTGTCATCTGGATGTTTTCTATCTTAGGAAGGATATAGTGGACCTCAAAAGAGGTTCACAGAAGGGTGTCAGAAGTGATCAATGATACAAAAAAGTGGTGTTCAAGGGAGCCACTGAGTAAGTGGAGATTCTTCTGCTTGGAACAGAGATGACTCTGGGGTGACAGAATAACTCCTTGAAAGTCATGTGTGACCTAAAGATGGTAGATGGATGTTCAGTCTCTCTTCCAGCACAAGAGTTGAGGGCCATCAGATGACATTAATAGTAGTCAAGTTTAAAGCAGACAATAAAAGATAGTTCTTGCAATGCGTAACACAGTGGTGAAGTTCCTTGCCAAAATATGTTCTGAGTACTGGGGTTTTAAAGACAAAATTGGTAAATTCATGGTAGAGAAGTCTGCTGAAATAGGTTAAAACAGAATAATTTTAGCAGATAGCAGATGAGAAAGACTCAAATTTGCTTTTCCTTCCTTAAAACCTTCTCTGTGAAGTCTGGATCAGATGCATCTGCTTGCTGGATATGGTTTTCTTAGGCTGTAATCTCTTGCGTGATGCTGTTTACACTTGGCCATGTAGGCAGCTCTATACCACTGCTTTTCCTTCCTCAGTGGCTTTTTTGAGCATTGGAATGTTGCAGGTATCCTCTCAAAGAAGCTTTCTTTATTTCTGTATTTAAATAAATTCTATTTGTAAAGAATGATAATTTTTTTTTTTGTGCCCAGAAGAGAATGTGGGTAGTATTAGAAGGCAGGAAGTAAAGTAACTGAGTAAAAAAAAAACAACAACACAAAAACAAAAAACACAAAAACAAACAAAAAACCCCCTCACATTTTCTGAGAACTTATGACTGTGTGGAAGAGGGGCTGAGAAACTACTGAGCTACTCAGTCTTTTGCTTCTGGTCTGGAAGAGCGATGGGATAACAGCATCATACAGCCTACAGGTGAAACACTGTGGGGGATACCTGGTGTTAAAGATATTTTTTTTTTTCTGTTGAAAAGTTAATTTTCATACCTTCCTTTAAGGTGATTCAGGGCTGTGGAACTCTGCTGGTGGGCAAGCAGGCAAGAGTGGTGGCAAGCTGTCATCAGGTGCAAAACAGCATCAGGGAGAGAGCTTGTGAGCTGTAGATCAGGAAGCAGTGTCACTGTCTGGTTTCCCTTCTTTGGCATCCATTTTTTGTGGAAATGATTACTATGCTCAATGGGTGTTTTTCAAAGAATGACTTGAAACCTGCTACTACTCTCTAGGACCATCTGGCCTAGGTGCACTGGCCAGATGTGAACATGTGGATGGTCCCAGAGGGATGCAAACTGTAGGGAAGAGGAGAGTGTTCACTGCGAGCTAAAGAGCAGGATGGGGGATGTTGAGCTGATCCTTAAAGGATTTCTGTGTTGTTCTTTTGACACGTGGAAACAATTGCTTGTGGTTTGTCTTCCAACTTCAGCAGAAAGAACTGGAATGAGTAAGAAACTCATACTCTGAGAACCAGGAGCTGCTGGTCAAATGCCTTGTTTCCTGAAAAGACAGGTGAAGCTGTCAGGGGCTAATTTAAACCTCAACTCAGACCTGCCCTTTAAGTTCCAGTGAGGATCGCAGCAAGGTTTCCCTTCTACGGCAAGGCCTGGCTGTATTAATACCTTTTGGTAGTTGCAGTTCAAGACTCTGCTGATCTGATCTTACTAGGTAGATGGGCTTTGGCAGCTTCCTAATGATTTTGGGTTCTGAAGTGGAAGGAATAGGGTGACCTACTTAGGCACTGAAATTTCTTTTCCCATCTGTGCAACTCTGAGCAGCTAAATTTAGATTTGTGTGTAAAATGAATGGACATCAGGAGTTGCAAGACAAGCGTTCATACCTGAACACTTCTCTGTTTTTTCTATTTTTGTTGTCTATGACTGTGCCTTGAACCTCCAAATTTGGGGGGGGAAAAAAAAAGTTGATGTTAAAGAAATGGAGATAAGGTGGTTAACAGGTAATTACAATGCAAAACGAACTCTAGAAGCATATTGCATGTGATTCCATTTGATAGCAGTTGCAAATAGCATAGAGAACTGTGACTGAAAATGCCAAATACTATTAATAGAAGCCTCAGGATGAAGTAACAAATGTGGATAGCCAGCCTCCTTTCTTAGCCTTTAATTTAGGGGCACAGAATTACAGGTTTTGTCTTGCAATTGTTTCCTGGCTTGGGTGAGGGAGGTGAGGTGGCCCATTTATTGAATGTGATGACCTGAGCAAGCAAGGACACGTCTGATGACTGTGGGGAGCAATTTGGGCCAGTGTGGGAGCTATTATTGGTAACAAACCCACCGGTTTTCCAGGTCTGCAATGGCACTCTCCAGTGCTGTGGTTAGCTCAGATCAGAGTTGGAAAGAGATCAGGGAATTTTTTTGTGACTGGGATATGCTGAAGTACTACCTGGATGACTTATTCGAATGGCGGTGTCTGTCTGGAACTGGGAAACTGAGTTTGCTGTGTGAATTCCTTCCTCATTTTGCCAGAACTTCAGGAGTGGCATAATGTCAGACTTGTCTTGACTTATTTGCCTTTTGATAGCAGATCTTTATGTGAGATTTGGAAATAAATGATAGCGTGCTCTGCCCTAATTAACTATACTAATCATTCATTTTAAATGGCAAGTTGAGAGGAATCCAGTCTATACTGCATTGCTGCTTTTTTTTTTTCCCCTCTGAAGTTTGTTTATTCTTCTGTCACATTTTGTGACAAGTGATTGACTCTCTTGAGCCCTTATGTCACCTAGGCTGCGGGTTGATCATGGCGATAAAGCTATGGTGCCTTCTGGGCAGGGAGGTGGGAATGGGCTCACAAGTTTCACACGGCCCAATTTTAAATGTGTTTATCCTCCTTTTAGAGACAAGTTGTTTTTAACACCTAAGGATTAATATGCATACTGAGATGTTGTAAAAACATCCATTTGAATGAGGCTTAGAGAGTTGTCTTTCAGATTCTTTACACAAGGCAAGTTTTAAAGCTAAGTCTAGGAGCAAAAGAGGGAGAATCTTTTTCAGAAAATTAACTGTGGATCTCTTGATACAGGTATCCCTTTCTGTGGCAATAGATCTAGCAACATCTGCAGTATGACCTTGGTGGTGGTTGTCTTTTTCTAATAGGACTAAGGGTCTTTTGGAGGCCAGATGATGTTCACTGGTGGTTGAAAATTGTACCTGAAGACTGAGCTATATAAGCTGAATGCTGGCCTTGTGAGAAAGGTGGACTTTCCACCTCCTACAACTACAAGTACAGTTTGTTGTCTGAGCAGCCTGGGGCCCCTGCTGGCTTGAGAGGAAGCTGGAGAAAGCGTGATGGGGTGGTAGTGCCAAGATGAATGAGTTAGCGCTCTTGGTCAGTTTCTCACACTCCTCAAAACTAGGAGGGAGTGGATTTTTTTTCCATAATGCCATGTACAGAAGGGATTTTGGTGATACACTTAGATCTAGTAGCCAGTATAAAGGGGCCAGTTCTTCTTTTCTCTGTCTTTGAGCTCCCTGTGGCTTTCCCAGGCTGGCAAACAGAGAACAAAACCCATAAAACTTTTTTTTTTTTTTTTTTTTTTTTTTTGCTTGTTTGGCTTGCTGGGGAGGCAGTTGTCATGTCAGTGCTGGTGCAAGGGAACTGCCAGGAAGGGAGGGAGTTGGTTAGGATAAGGGAGGAAGGAACGGTGGAGTCTCAGGAGCAGGTGGCTGCGGGAGCAGCTCAGTGGCAGTGTGTCATAAGGCACTGCAGAGATAACATGTGTCCTTGCGGGGCAAAAACATACCTGCTGGTGGATGTAGGTTGCTGAGTTGCTGCTGAATGCTATTAACTGTATAGCCAAGGTCGAGCAGTGCCTTTTAGGACAGCTGTGATTACAGCCAGTCTGAGCTAAAGCCTGTGCTGAGCGGTGTGAGCACAGCATTGCTAAATTTGATGTTTGCTGACAGCATCAAGTATCTAGATTGGAATACTTGAATGGCACATGTCTTTTTCATTTCCTCTTTTGCTGTCAAGTATGCAGTTTCTATGGGAATGTAAACCTCTCTCTGTGTTATGGGCTGGGGACTGATGATATGAGCTTGAATCTCAGCAAATTCTTTATGCATTTGTGAAGCTAAATCTGTATTGAAGTATTGTAACAAACCTGGAAGAGTAGGCATCCTCCCAGCCTCTTTTAGTCCTCCCTCACTTTTTAAAGGAACAATAAATTATTTCCTTGCTATAGTGGTGAATTGGTAAATGTATTTTTAATTGTATGTTATTATACTAAATGTAAACCCTGATGAATTTTACAAAAGTCATGATTCCAGAGATGTTTATTTTATGAAGAAAGGTGACAATTAGTGTTCTCTCACTCTGTCTCAAGGTATCTGGGATATATTATTACTAAAGGGAAAAATATACTGAGTGCTTCAGAGAGTGGGGTATAATGTCTTCCATTTTCGATGTCATGGGTTTGAAGCCAGTCCAAACTGGAAATCACTAGGCATGGATGACCTGCTTTAAGTGAGTTGCTGGCACCGTGGCCCTGCTTTACCTGTTGAAGCAATGCAGCCACCTAGCTCCCTAAGTGGGCTTACTTTTGTTACTTTCTCCAGTGACCTGAACCATGAGACTTATTTCTTCACCCTACAGTTGAATTCTTAGTCTGATAAGCTGTGTTGCCAGGGTAGTGTGGGGAAGCCTGCCCTGCCCTTACCTTTTGTACTCCACATTGATATAAATACAAGATGTTGATCTTCAGGGCAGCCATTAATGATAGTGGTAATTTTACAATGGTGCCTTCTTATGCAGCGTCCATGCCTTAAGGCTTTAACCAAATACAATTTAGATGATGATAATTGAAAACAGAAGGCTGTGACCCAGTAAAATCCATGAATTTGGCAGGGGCAGCAGTCCTGCAGAGGAATGTATGCATAAAATATATAATAAAAAAAAATTGAGCTGCGCAAATGCAGAAGAGAGTAATTTTGTGTCTGTCAGAAGAATCCCAAGACAAAAAAAGCTGGTTTATGTTCAGGTGCTGAGTCCTTTCATGCCACATACCAGATTTTGTGCAGTGAGCATGCTCCTTGAAAACTCTAATTCTCCCTTGTCCAGGCAGCTTTTGTATTTGCTTATCTTAGCTGCTTGTCACAGAGGTCTGGTTATGAATTTCTGTATCTTCCAAGTAGCTCTACCTAGTTGTCTTTTATTTCCTAAAATAGTTGAGATCTTTGTGTGGGGGCAAAGCAAGCATTTTGCATTATCGTCTCTTGAATAGGTCATTGGTGTGTGAGTTTTTTTAACCCAATAATAGGAGCTGTTGTGTCTCTTGAGATTCGTGGGGAGGGATGTGCTGGTACACTGGATGTGGTTTCCAGTTTGAGCACTGTGTGGAAAAAATGGCTATTCAGTACCTAGGAATATGGAGTTGAGACCACACTGTACCACCTACCACTGGATGGAGAAGATGAGGAGAATGGATCAACCTGGAAAAGACTTCTAGGGAAAGAACTGTAGAAAAAGTATTTTGCTGCTCATGGTAGGAAGGTGGGAATCACAGGGCAGTGAATGTGCATCTCAGCTTCTCGCTCCATACTAGTTATTGCTTGCTGTCCTCTACAATATGTGGCAGTGCTTTGGCACAGAGAAATAATCAGTAGATCAATAACTCTATACTCCAGCAGTATTTTACTGTACCTATGTTGAAAATAGAAGTTGTTTAACCTTACTCTGTGCCTGGGTGCTTGTCAGTGAATTTCTATGAGATATGATTCTTCTCGGTGCCAGACTGTTAGTGTCTGCATATGGATCCATTTGAGCTGTACGCATATCTCACAATATTGCTACTTTTCTTTTTCACGTGTTCTAGGTGACTTTGGAGAAGGTGCTGGGGATAACTGTGTCAGGAGGCAGAGGATTAGCCTGCGACCCCAGAACTGGCCTCGTTGCTTATCCAGCTGGGTGAGTCACTTACCATATTCTTTAAAGCTGAGATTAACAAAGACTGGGATGACAGTATAAGGTCCAGGGTGTTTCCAGTGCGGTCTTCTGTAGATAGAATTCACCATTCCTTAGTCTCTTAACACAGAGGTCAATTATGAGCATCAGCACGGCTAGTGTAATTAGCAAAGGAGAAGAACTGCATCTTACGTGCCAAGTTTTAATGATATCCTTTTTATGGAATCCCTTTCCCTCCTCTTGCTCTAAGCTAGGTGTTAAATATATTGTGGGCTTTTTAACTATGCTCTGTAGCTTGCTGACCTTGCTCATAACTCAGTGGGATGGATGCTCAAACCTGTGAGTACCTAATGGAGCAAATGGTGCTTTCAGTGAGTTGGCAGACCCTTGTTATAAATGCCCTGCAGTTTATAACTTGTTCCTTATCCAATGTGGAGAAAGAACTTAGGCTTCATGTTGGCAGCCCTTTGCTTATTGGTTTCTTGAAGTGTTTCCCATCAAATTTGCAAATTGAGATATCTAGATGGAGACATTGGACAGCAAAAGAGGTATCTAGAAGGAAATAGCTGAGGGCTGTAAAGGTGGCTTTGTGAGTTGCGTGTTTAGCAAAACTGTAGATGTTCTGGACCAGATCCTGATCTTGCTGAAGGTAGAGCTCCCTCAGGACATGTCTGTAAATGAGCAAATCCTGTCAGAGTTGCTTGATTGTAGGATGAGACTCATGTGAAGGAAAGTAGCATCAGAAAACTTAAAGGGAAAGTTTGGAAGAGTCAGATTGAGATCTCATAATAGATGGTATCTTGAAAAAGCAAGGGAGGAAAAGCATTTTCTATAGGATGGTCACCCTGCTAGTGGAGGCATGGCTGTTGAGATGGGGAATGACTATGGCTTAGATGGAAAGCTATAGTACTGTAGTCCAAATAAACTGCAAAGACAGAAGAATGACTCTTCAGGAAAAGTCTTCACTGCCTAATGTGGTGCTATGTGGAGATACTTTATCTATCTCTAAAACTGGATTGCTGAAGATCACATGAGCTTGGTTATTCTTCAAAGCTAAATTATTCTGCTGGTCAGCAAGCTATAGGAGAACTGGGAGGGTGGTATCTCCTGGTGGCGTTGCATAGGCATACTCTCCACATGTAGAAGGTGGAATTAGAAGAAAATAATTTACATGAGAATTATGCATGGTGTTTATAAGCACCCAAGAAACAGGCTAACAACATCGAAGGATACTGTATTTCTTGCTGAAATAAGACATGGGATCAATAAAACTGGCTAGAAAATTTTGCCCTTTCTCACTGATATCTTGGTTCACAGAATCACAGCATCATTGTGAAGTGACTTCCTGAAGCAGGGTCAGCTAGAGCAGACTCTCCAGCACCATATCCAGGCAGCTTTTGAATATATCCACCACAACCTTTCTGGGCAGGACGTTACTTATGCAGTGGATTTTTTAATTTTTTTTTCTGTTCTTGTTCAAATAAAATTTAATTTAATTTGTTTTCATTTCTGTCCATTGTCTATTGTTCCTTCACTGGGCACTACTGAGTCTGGCTCCCTCTTCTTCCTTCTCTTCCATGTAATGTTCATACACGTTGATAAAATTCTCTTGAGTATTCTCCATACTGAACAGTTTCTCCTCATATAAAAGATGCTCCAACTTCTCAGTTACATTTGTGGATTTATACTGGACCTGTTCCAGCAAGTCTGTATTTTTCTTACATGGGATAGTGCAGGACTGGATGTACTCCTGAGGTTTGGACTGACCAGAGCTGAGCAGGGGGGAAGGATCTCCTCCCTTGAGTTGTTTGCATTGTTATTCCTAGTGCATCCCAGAAGAATATTGGCCTTCTTTATCGCAAGGGTATAATGCTGGCTTATGGTCTGATTGTTCACTAGGACCCTGTCGTTGTTCTTCTTTGAACTGTTTTGCAGCCCATAAATCTCCATTGTGTACTGGTTCCATGGGATTATTCTTCTCTTGGTTCAGGACTTGGCATTTCCATTTGTTGAAATTCATTAGGTTCCCACTGGCCCAATTCTCCAGCTTGTCCAGGTTACTTACAATGACAGAACAGCACTCTGCTGTGTCAGCCACTCCTCCTGGTTTTGTATCATCTGTGAACTTGCAGAGCGTGCGCTCTTCCTTGTTGTCCAGCTCATTAATATGGAGATAAAACAGTAACAGCCTCTTTATCAACTCCTGGGTGTATCGCTACTGACTTGCCTCCAACCAGACTTGATGCTGTTGATCACAACCCTCTAGGCCTGGACATTCACCCAGTTTTCAGTCTACTTTGCTGTGCACTTACCTAACCTGTACTTTGTCAACTTGTCTATAATAATGCTATGGGAGACAATGCCAGAGGCCTTACTAAAGTCAAGGTAAACAACATCCACCGCTCCCCACTTATATGCCAAGTTAGTCACCTCATTGTGAAAGGTTATGTTAGTTAAGCATGATTTCCCCTTCATAAATCTATGTTAACTGCTTTATCATCTTCTTGTTTTTCATGTTTCCTTGGGATTTGTTTCCAAGATTAGTTGCTCTGTCACATTCTTAGAGATTGAGATGAGGCTGACCAACCTGTAGTTCCTGACATCTTATTTGCACTTCTTGAAGATGGAAATAACATTTTCCTTCTTTCATTATTCAGGAATTTTTCCCAGTCCCCATGACCTTTCAAAGACAAGTGCCCTTGCAGTGACATCAGTCCAAATGGCCTGAAGAGGCCATTTTGATTGCTATACCTAGGCCTTTCAAGATACAAAGAAGGTGAGGATGCAGTCTAAGCTGCATTTGGTCAGAGGAACTTCTGAGTTGCAGGGCCCACAGGTTATCCTGTCTGCTCTATTTTCTTCTTCCCAGTATATTCCCACTTCTGTCAGGAACATTTGGCAGCAATGTTTCTATTCCCTGTTAGCATTCATTAGCTGTGGTTCAGAGCTGTGTCATCATTTGAGCTGTATCAGTATTACAGCAAAAGAGCTTCCAAGGGAGCCTCACGTGGACTTCTGAGAGAGTCCTGAAGGTAAATGCAGGTGAACAAATCACAGTTTGACTCCTTGGGTTTCTGCAGTGTGTTGAGACTCTAGCTGAATCTTACAAGGCCGTTCTCTTATCATGGAGTGTGAGGTTTTTTCCTCTTATCTTAAAACTTTTGTATTTTTTGTTAAATGAAAGTTTGCGATCTGCATGTGCACTTGACAGCATCTTTTATGCTTGAACTCTTCAGATACAGGCAGATAGATTACAGAGTGTGTCACCTTTTCTTCTGCATCTTTTCTGACACTGAATATATTTTCACTTGAAGAAGAGGAGGAGGAGAGGGAGAGAAGAAAACAAGTGCAGTAAGCTGAAATGTTTAGGACTGTTGGATAGCTAAAGATAGGTGAGTTTTATTAACAGTGACCTCCTCTGATGAGCTGGTACATGCCAAACGTGAATATAATCAAGTATGAGGGCACCTGGGGATTCCTTTGGATAATTAAAAGCCTAAGTGGTTCCTTAGGACTTCGCAGAGGAATTCTTGTTCACATTTGGTGGTGGTATCATCTCATGGCCCAGGCAGTATGCCAGATGATTTGTAACAATGTAATGACCGAGGTGACTTGCTGCTTATCCATAGCTATCCTGTCTTGTGATGCCAGTGTGATTTGCTGCACACAAAACTATTCTTTTGTGCTGGTTTATTATAGCATTTGTTAAGAAGTCGAAACATGAGGGAGGTATGGGTGCAGACCTTATTATGTGGTGATGCAAATTCAGTTTGTTAGTATTTGTCTTTCCCTCCTATTCTTATTTCTAGTGGATTTATCTCACATGGATAATTTGCAAGAATCCTGGCATTACCAGTTCACTGACTGTATTTATTTTTATTCCTATTTGAATTTACTGGACAGGGAAGCTTCTTACATGCGGCTGATTTTTGCAGACTGGGTAAAGTTCACAACCTGTCCAT
This sequence comes from Perdix hodgsoniae, assembly GCA_035772895.1. Taxonomy (NCBI): domain Eukaryota; kingdom Metazoa; phylum Chordata; class Aves; order Galliformes; family Phasianidae; genus Perdix; species Perdix hodgsoniae. The sequence goes on along the minus strand of JAPSGF010000001.1, from coordinate 25,554,973 downwards.
GCAACTTGGTCATCCTTCAGTGGTGCTCAAGGTACTCCAGTGATTTCCTCAGCTCTCTACTCATCTATGGAAGTTTTGCAATCCTGACATGCAGAAGTTTTGCTTCTCCAGTTTGTTGTACCCCTGAAAGCTAACTTACGTAACAACTCTGTTTTCCTAAGAACACTTTCAACACACCTAGATTAATTTGGTTGAGATCAAAACAGTTGCCACAGGCATCCTGACTTCATCCAAACCAGGCACATGAATGTTTGTTTGCATGAGGACTTGTGCCTTAGAAGTTTAGGCTTTCTTTGAGCAGAATCTTACTTTGGTCTCTTATTTTTGTCTAAAGTATTACTATTACTGCTTATTAAATGATTGATTTTCTGGATTTTCTCTTTTCTGGTGATTCTGATTCTCCTGAAAGAAGCAATACAACACAAGCTCATTCCAACTCCGTAATGGTGCCTATGGGCTGAATGCGGCATTATTATTTTCTTTCCTTCTCACTGGCTTTTGAACTTTTTATCCTTTTTCTTCTTTGACTCTAATGAGGCTATCACTTCTCCAATGGCTGCTTTGCTGCTCTGGTATTGTTTTAAAGTGATGCTTGTTTTAAGGGAGGCTTTTTTTTTTTCTTCATGCCTGCCAAGAAGGCCAAAGCACAGTGTGCTCTAGATATTTTAGGCCACTGCTTTCATATAAGGCTGTTGTCTTGGGAGACAAGACAACATAGGAGAGAAAACTACCCCCCTCCTCCGAACGTCTTATATCTGCCATCCATGCTTGCCTGTTCTGCTGACAAGCAATATAAACCCAGCATTGCCTGATTTGATCTCTGTTAGTGTTATGCAGTGACAAAGTCATCCTTCTCAGAGGAACAAGCAGAAATCTGTTATTTCTTATAGCATGCTTTGTCTGTCTTTTTTTTCTTCAATCCATTTTTTTTCCAATTCCTTTTTCCTTGTTGTTCTTTCATTTTGGTTTATTTCACCTTTCTTTTTTTTTCTTCTTTTTTTTTTCCTCTTCCCAGTAGCTAGTTGAGGTTCTGTTTCCTAGAAACAAGAATGGAAACAAAGCTAAGAAAATCCTCTGAGGTTACTGATGACTAACATTAAAAAAGGGGAGAAGAAAAAAATTCTTGAAGAGGAAAAATGTCTACCATTTAAATTCCACACTGGCTGCTCAGATAGCTTGAATCAGCTTATCTGTGTTTTTGGTGAAGGGGAGGTGAATGTTTAAGTGTGGTTTTTGTTATTTTTTTAATCCTTGTAGGCTGGTAGTGCTGATTTATTTCACTTCTCTGTGTTCATCTTTCCTTGGCCTGAAGTTGATCATGTGAGCTGGTTGAGAACCTTGTCCTTGTGTGAGGTACCTGCCTGCTGCAGAGAACAGCCCATGCTTTTCCTCTGTTCATAGCCGCAGAAAACTAGTACTTTACACTGTTCTGTGTACAGTGTCTTTTAAACATTTAGGCTCTTATGTTCTCATCAGCTTAGGTCTCTGTCCAGCCCTGATTATCAATTCCCAGCTATTCTAATGAAAGTCAGGGATTTTTCATGTTAGTCTTCCTCACTGGGGAAACCTGTATTTGGTACAGAGTCCCTGGAATGAGTTGTTGAGACTCAGCCTTCAGCTGTAGGGGAATGACTTTTTACATGCTACAGATCTAAAATCAGGCATGGGTTTAATCCACAGACTCCACTGAGTCAGTAAACTGAGTATCTTCGGGTTTCTCTCAGAATCAGCTGTTGCCAGTACGGACACAGCCCCTGGCTAGCTCTGTGCATGTGCAGTACATCTGCTGAACAAGTGAGTTGGACACTCCCTTATACTACAAACATTTAATACTGTAACATCCTTGTTTGAACATGGGAAGGCAGGATGATAAAGAAGTCATATGATCAAACCTAAATGTAGACCTTGTTTCTTCTCATGCTGGTATTTGCCACAAGGTCTTCTCCTTCAGTCTTATTGCCTTGAGTTTTTTGAAATAAGACAACTAATATTCAGAAATGACTATGATGGGTTCAAAATGGGAAAACTACATGGCTAAATCAAATGTTGTTTTACTGCAACTGTCCCTTTTATGTTGGATGCTGCTGCAGCTCTCTCATGTGCCAGCTTGTGCTGCAGCAGTACTGAGCCCTAGTCACTCATTCTCATTTCATCTCTGTTCCTTCACTCATCCCCAGCGCGTTCACAGTACTGAGTGGAAACCTCTTGAATTCTGTCAGCCCTTCTAAGTCATAACTCTCCTGGCACCCTCTCCATGTGGATCCAGGGAAGTAAATGCCAGGTCTTGCACCAACAGGCAGTGACAACAGTCTGTGTCACAGCAGCGGGAGGAAGGGGAGGAGCACAGCAGGAAATGAGTGAATCGGTTTTAATCCTTCCAGGAGTCTGCTCAGCACGTGTGGAGCTGTCTCACGTAATTGAGCGGTAACTCCCACTGGAAGCTGAAGAGCGAGGACTTTGTTTTATTTTTCCAGAAGTGGTTGTTGGTTTGCTCCCAAACACCTCTTTCCAATTCCGGTAGACAAGTGGTTTCCAGACGTGCACATGTGGAGTCTCTTGGAATGTTTTAGTCATCATTTTCCATCGTTCTATAGATAATTTATTATGTTGTGTGGTAATCTATCAACTGAGAAGAATTTCCCTTTACCCTAAGCTGCATAAAACCCACAATGAAAGAATAACATTTAAGATAGACATTGCATAATGTTACAAGGCATGATGAAGATGCTGCCTTGCTTTCTTTCTTTCCTGTGTTAAGTGAAAGGTTTTGGACAGTGTGGTACTGGAATGAATTGTGGAGGAAGATCTAGCAGACCACTAATGACCACGGAGATTTTCCAGTTGGCACAGTTGTGCTTGTGGATCCAGAGGGAAACATAAGAAAATCCCCTCCATTTAGATTGTTAAAAACAATTTCTATTGAAGAGCTGCGACTGCAGTTGGGTTTGAGTTGGGCCATTACGACCCAGTGGAATGTTTTGTTTTCTGTGCCAAAAGTGAACAACATAACACAAGATTTCAGTGTTCTGCAAGTGTCCAGAAAGAAGCCAACCCCTTCCTTCCCTCTCCTCCATTAACAGGAGATCCCTCAGAATGATGAAACATGAATACAGTTTCTCAATTGTAATTACCCACTGCAGGGAAAGGGTAGTCCTCCAGAGTGCCATATGCTAATCCAGCCTTCAAGTTACCACTAGGAGGTGGATCATTATTCTGTTCTGTGCATCGGAAAGCCAGCTGTTACAGCCCCAGGACAAACAGAGGTGAAATGTGATACTGTATGTTACTATCACATACTATGTATGTGATACTGTAGTTACTATTCAGGGTTTTGGCAGCAGCAGTAGTTCTGGTGGCATCCTCCCTTCAGCCGCCAGGTACCAACATGCCTGCTTATCCCATGTCTTTCCACAGCCATGTGGCAGTCATGCAGTATGAGCCTTTTCTCCCGCAGTGTTTCTTTTGCACGTCAGCTCTGCTCCCGTTCTGTCTGGGTGAGTCTGTGCTCATCCATGCTTGCCTGCTTCCTCCTTTCTGCTAGGTGCCAGCAAGGGGTTGCATATGGATATGCTCAGCGCAGCGTATGTCCATGCTGCTTACATCCCAGTGTGGTGTTAGAACTCCCTAAATATGGAGCAGTAATCTGTGCTTCCTCTTCTAACACCTTCAGTGGGAGGAAGCCTGCTGTTAGCAGGTGATGCTCCCCTTTGTGTTCACTGTTCCCAGAGCTACATAAGCCCGGTTCTTGGGAAGAGCACAATGGGACTGTAGTGGAATAAATATTCACAAAGCAGTTTTGCAGAAGAAGGTATCTTTGACCCATCGGTACCAAAGCTGTGTCAATTACAAAGCTTAACTGACAACAAAGTTGGGGGTGTGGTTGGGCAGGTCCAGGCACTGCCTTTGCAATGCATATCAGGGGGACCAAACTGTTAGCTGAGCCCTGGAGAAAATTTGTGTTAGAATGTGGATTCTTACTGCTACCAAAAATGTTAGTGATGAAGAAAGCGAGAGGAGGGAAATGGGAACACTTTTATCTGTGCAAGATTGCAATGAAAATTCTTGTGACAAAAAACAACACATAATTGCCCCTGAAGCTTTCCTGTGCTGGGCTCCAGAGGCTACAAGCAGGGGCTAAATAGGGAGGCTTGGAGGAGTCCTGTGAGTTTGCTGCTGTTTGTGTTGCCTGACATACCATGTTAAGGAAAACTGTGTAGTATGCACTTGTTTCTGCATCCTTCTTAGGTCCAGAGTAAGTATTCCATTTCCCTCAAAACAAGAGCATTATCATGCCTGTTAGATAAGCTACAACAGAGACTGTTGAAAGGACCGTATTGGTTATACTTGACTTCAGCCCACCTTATTGACAGAAGCATTCATTGTCCTCGCTCTTGCACTGTCTACCTAAATGTGCCAGTGACATTTGATTTTTAAACTGTGAAGAAAGCTGGGAAGTAATCCCAATTAGATGGCTGGTTTATTACTCTGTGCTTTGACCTCATTAGCCAGTATGTGAACTAAAGGGAAGTCACTATATTAAAAAAAAAGGGGGGGGGGGGGAAGAAGAATACCTCCTGTGGGGAGGGTCATTCACAGTTTATGCACAAAGAAATTGAAACAAAAGAACAAGCATGTCTGTTTTATTTAATAACAGCACTGAATGCTCTAGTAGAGCTCTGCAAGTGGGGAGCTTTGACAGGTTTGGAAATGTGTTGCATGTCTATGGAACAGGGAGGAGGAATGGCTGCAAAGCCTTGGTGGTTGTGGAGTGCAAGACTTTCCTCATCCTGATGCCTTGCAGCCCCCTGGGGCTTGTCCATCGCCTGAGGAAGGAGGGGGCTGGCAGAGAGTGGGAGCCTGCAGGTTGCAGCCTGCCTCCTTCCTGTCCTGCCACGGCCCTGCATCAGTCGTGCCTCCAGCAACCAGCACCTTGGTGCTGCAGTGGGACTTGCTTAGGAGCCAAGTCCTAAGCTTGCATAAGAGTGGGGGGGGGGGGGGAGTGGGGACTGAAAGCAAAGTCTGGGATGAAAATGAGATACCAACTGCCTCAGCTGGGCTCCACCCTCTGTAAGAATCTCAAAACAAGCACTGTGTCTCCTGGTAACCTTCGCACAAATCCTCAGAGTTTAACTTGAAAGGAGCACATACAGTGCCAGGTGTGAATGAGGGGAGAGGCTGGATTTCTTCTTCCTGGAAGACCTGGTACTTGGGGATAGCCTCAGGTTTCCTTCAATGTCAGTGAGGCAGCAGGCTAAAGGTGAGGCAGCGTTCTGTTAGGCGAAGAAGGGCCAAGAAGCAGTCGTTCTGTTTGTTGTAAGCATACCCAAGTGTGCAGTGAGTGTTGCTGAAACTTGGATGTAGGACTTGACATGCCAGCACTAACAGCTTTCCTGTGGGTGCCATCCTGCTCTGGGTACATACGTAGTGCCTCCAGCTGGCAGCCAGAGAGAGTGGCATGAGCCTCTGCCTGTCCTCAGTGTCACATGTTGTGCCCTGACAGGGCTGACCGAGTACTTCTTGGACTTCAACCTCACCGCATTTCTGTGTGATGAAGGAGGGATGAGAGAGTAGACCGGTGTTATTGTGGTTGCTTCTCCTTCCAGGAAAGCTGTCCTTTCAGGTCTCGTGTCAACTGATGCTTGTTAGCTATTCTGTAGAAAAAAAAAATAAATGAGTGCAGGTAAAATGCCTTATCTCATTGTAGACAATGGAGAGGTAAGTTCATCTTCCATTAAAGCTAGAGCTGCCCAAAGGCTCCCGAAAAGGCAGTGTGGTTGGGTAGAACTGAATGTTGCCAAGCAAAGCACATCAGAACTGTTCCTGCTCAGCAGCCGTGATGGGTAGAACTTGCTATGTTGCTGAGCTTTGGGGCAAGCTGGGCTGGCAGGGGACTTTGGTGCCATTTTGCAGTCCCTGGCAGGCTGAAGACTGAGGCAGCTCTGAGCTCAGCCAGTGCTAAGCTGAGATGAAACCAACAGGCCCCTGGAAGCAGGCAATTCCTTAATGCCGCGCTTTTGAAGCAGCAGGAATGCTCTTTGTCTCTGGTGCTTCTATGTAGATACTGCAGGAATTGTGCTTACTGAAGCATTCAGGAGGAAAAGCTGCTCCAGTTTCCCTGCTGCATTGGAGTTCCTGCTGCCTGATCAGGAAGGCGGGCAGGCAGCACAGGGCAGTGGGGCACCCCTGGCCCACCCCAACATCCTTGGCAGGAGGGTCAGCAGGGTACCCCTGCTGCTGGCTTTTCCTCCTGAGGTTAATCAGATGGAAACAGGGCATAGCTAAATTGTATCACTGCTTGTTTGCTCTTGCGATTGATGCCAATGATACTGACTACGCTGATTGCTAGTGGTAAGAGAATTGAAGCCCTGAGGCCCCTGCCATAAGCTGTCACTTTCATTTGCCCCAGATAATGTGTTTGATGCACAGAGCCTTCTCCCTAGTGCTTGGGAGCTGCTCTGGCATGATGAGGGAATCTTCTGGCTGCATTTGCTGCCAGTTGGCCTATTGCTTACATGTGGGATATGGCTTTCCTCTGGGGCTTGAGTTCAAAGGAAGAAACTTCTTCAGCTTTCAAGGCTTTGTGGTGTGGCAGGAGCTACTCTCGCTGACAGGTCAGTGCAGAGCTGATGTGTGGAGCCAGAGCGTTTCAGCCTAGCTGGGGCTGTGCAGGAACTGCTCCCTCCCAGCAGGGAGGATGCCTTCAAAAAGAGCTTCCATCCTTCCTTGATGTACAGTTGGTCTGGAGAGCTGAATTTGCTCAGAGCCTGATGGCAAATTTGGCAGTAATTTTCTTGTAAACATTGAGTTTCCTTACCTGTATCATTTTTGCCTTTTCCTCTGAATGTTTTTTTTTTTTTTAAACAAGTGAAAAAAAAAATCCATCTTTTTTTTTTTTAATAACTTGACTTTCATTGTTTCCTTTTCCCCTAGATCAGGAATTTCTTTCTTCTCCTAGACACTCCCCTTGGACTTAATTATGCTTTAAATGTTTATGAGCAAAGAAGTTGGACCTCTTATATATGTAAGAAGTGTGTGCAAATAAAACAGGAATGTATTGTTAATGTAATTGAAATCTTAACACTAATTCAAAAATAGTTAGTCAACTACTAATTGTTATAGATTATTATAGAGAAAAAGAATAATAGTGCATTAGAATACTTCCATACAGAAACTCTCAGTAATGGTGATAACAACTAAAAGTGTAATGCATTTCTTCATTTCTGTCCTTCTTTCATGGTGTTATGCTCACCCTTGTGTGGCTTCTTTGGATCTTCAAAGTCAGTAGCTAGAGGGTAAGACCATAAATCTCCAGCCTTTGTAGCTCTTCACTGAAAGAATTTTGATGTGGATGTTGCTGATGGCTTCTTCCTCACTCCAATGTCCACTTAGGGTGGGTTTTTTTTTGATGTATTTGTTAACACGCTTTTACACTTTTCTCACTCTTTCTCTGTTTCCGGCTTCATGTTACTTCTGAATTCATTTTTATGGTGTCTTTTATGCATGTTAGATGTTACTTCCTTGATTTCTTTGTTACTCCAGTTTTGTGCAGCTCCCATGTCTCCGTTTCTTTAACTGTCTGTGATTTGGTCACAGCTGGGGGGAGTTCCTGCTGCCAAGCATGTGCTTCACCTCTTACCGGTCTGTGCCTCTGCTCCTCTGTGCAGTGCCTTATCTGTCCACTTATCAAGGCCTCTGCAATCGTGATGCACCTGCATTTCTCTCCACTACATCACTGTATTGGTTGTAAATATTTTATTCTACATAAAGTAACTGCTTCTTACTGTTATTTATATAAAATGTGGCTATATCATGAAAAACAAACCAAACCAACCCCAAAAACAGAGGTAGAACAAATTAGCCATGGATGCCTGGCCAGTTAGAGAAATTCCTGTCACAGCTAAACCAAGTAAAGCAAAACTATGGACAGGTCAAGAAGAGTTCGGACAGAGCAGATCTGACAAACTGAGGCCTTTCAGACTCTGTGTATAACTCACAGCCTGATGCTGAGGCTGTACTGTTGAGGCAATACTGTATTACAGAGCCTACATCATTAGCAACTTCTTGCTTTTCATCCTCCTCCCCCAAACACAGGGGTTTTGGCTCCTCTGATTTTTCACTTGTGTTGTGGAGGACAAATCTGTCAGCCAGATGCTGATGGAAGAGGGACTGGCTCTTGCAAGCAAGTGGCAGGGTGGAGCATGACTAGGGAGCAGGAGATCCCTGAGGCAGGTGCCGTGGCTGTTCTGTAAGGCCTGAGAGTTGCTCTATTCTGCTTGTTGATGCCTGTGGCAGCTGTAACTTTGGGTGAAGCCCTCAGTGTATGGAGATGAGCCTTTTCTCAAGAATTAACAGTGCAATATGCTGCGATTCTGTAGCATCCATCCTGGAAAAAGTTGCATGCCCTGCCTTGGCACAGAGCTCTTCAGCTATGTAGCCACATTCTGGTTCTTTATTTTAGTCATCTTAGTAGCACTGGTCAGGTTCTGCTCATGGCTTTATTTTCTACTGCTTCTCAGTAGAGTCTCTTCTGTCTCATTGATGATCAGCATGGTTTTGTGTCATGAACTGTCTCAGTGAGCCTTTTTATTCCCCAGCCTTTCTGTCATCAGCTGCTCATTGCTCTAGCCCTCGGGGCTGCTGGTGATTTGTAGTGTTCAGTGGGTGTTTGTCAAGAGTGCTGAAATAAAATACAGTTCTGCAACTCCTATGCCTAGCCCAGTTGATTTAAAACAATGTAGGTGTATTGCTGGCATTGCTTGCTTGCCTGCCTGAAGGGAAGTGAGTGGTCTGGGAGAGAGCAATGGAGATTCTGTGTGTATTAGTCACGAGCCTTGTGTGTACGTATGTGTGTGTGGGTATGTGTATTGGTGTGTGTGCATTTGTCATCTGTGTGTTATGTCCTGTGAAGCCCTGTCAGACATGTAGACTGATGTACAGTCCACATGTATGTGTGCTGCTGGTATGCCTGGCTGTGTTGTTCTTTGTCACAGACCAGAGAGGGACTGTTCCACAAGGCAGAGGAAATGACCTCTCCTCAGCCACTCTGGGAGAGGGTTTTATCCAGTTTCCTAAGCAGCATGGATCTCATTTATGAGGTTTTTCTTCCTCTCCTGTTTGTGGAGCATTAAGGGGAATTGGGATGTTCCAAAGGTAAGTTCCTGTTGAATCATTGGTGACTAGGCAGCCATGAGCCATAACAATTGGAGTCATTTTCAACTTTCTTGCAGCTGCAATGATTCCTAGTTGGTAAGCTGCTTTATACTTCGTGGTTTTCCTTTTGAGCCTGTTTCTCCTGTTTTCTACACATACATTTCTTGTCCACATCTTTCACAACAGTGACCTGGCCCAGCTCTGCCCCCCAAGGAGGGTGCCTCCTGCTCTGTGGACATCCTCTCTGTCCCCAGCACAGCTGCTGGTGTATGCTGCTTAGTGGCTGGCCTGGAATGTTTCTTGTTCTGCACCCATCTTGTGGGATGACAAATATGACTTTGTTTTCCTTAACCATCATCTTGCACTTAGGCTTGAACAATTAAAGGGTGCCAGTCTTAAAACTCTTCTTCCTTCTGCTCTGTACTTTAAAAACAAACCTTGAGATAGCCTAAGCTGCTAGCTAAGTACAGCACGAAATAGCACTGGCACTGTGAGAGGCAGGAGCACTAAGCTCTGTTCCCTACCCCGCAGCACAGCATGTGCACTTAGGCTGACCAGACCCCTGCTGAGGTGAGGTGACAGCATCCTTGCCAGGTGGTGAACAAAGTATTTGCCTATTTCTGTGCAGGCCATCAGATCATACAGGCCCTGATTTTTGTGGGCTAGCATTTTGAGGCTGCAGTATTTGATGTTGCAAGAGAAGTTGTTCTCTTGCATACTTTGTTCTTTTATCTTGGTGCACTGAAGGATGACTGGGAAGTGAGCTGTCTCTAGCATTACCCTGCCTCAGCTGAGGACAGTAATCAGAGCGCTATCCTGTGGTTATGCAAAGCAAATTATGCTGGACAAAGAGAGGCTCCTTCATCTTGTGTTCCCTCATACCAGGCTTGTCTGGCCTATCAGAAATGAACAATGTGAGTTCAGCACAGGCTGGATGGTGGAGAAGCAGAGGCTGCCCTTGTCCCTTTGAGGGTTATCCTTACAAATCCTTCTTGACAGCTCTGCTTTGCCTTGCAGACCAAGTTTACTGTGTGGCTTTTCCTCTTCATGTGGCTTGGTGCAAACAGATTTCTCTCAGATTTCCTTCTGCTTTTAGACATGGAAGAACTGTGCAGGGAAATGCTCTGTGGTGGCTCTGTGGCAGGGGAAGACATGATGAGCCCACTGCTTTTTTGGATCCATTACTGTTTTGAAGCCCCCCCAGTAACTTCTACAATTTCTCTCAGGGATTCTGAAAAGGAGAAGTCTAAAGGTGTGAAACTCTATAAATTTTTACAGATTGGTCTAAATGCGTAAGAGACTACTATGCAGGTGAGAGCTAGCTGGCTAAAGCGCAGTTTGGATGAGGCTCTGCTGATGCTGTTAGACAGGTTAAAAACAGAAATCTTTCTCCCACTACCTTAAGACAGCTCTGAAAGTTAAGTTTCTGGAGGGTGAAAGAGCAGTCTAGAAAGTGTCTTTACGATCTGCTGTGTCCTTCCCTAGGCCTGTGCATTCCTCCACTATTAGAGGCAAGATACTGGACTTAAGTTTGATCTGGTGCTGCCATTTTTGTGTTTTTTGGAGCAGAACCTATTTTGCTCTTTATTTTTGCTCCCAGTCCTGCAGGTTTGGGGTGTCACCCAACCTTTTAAGCAGAACAAGTGTGTTCCTGGTTGGCAACCAGAAATTCCTACTCCGTTAGCCTACAGACAGTTAAATATATTGATCATTTTCTTTTTTACAGTGGATTTCTTGTTTGTCTTTCCATTAACGTGTGTTTGTTCCTGAAGTATGAATTTCTCTGCATCTGATTCCCACCCTTTCAGCCTTCTTGGTTGTGGTTTGGTGCAGATAGTTCTGAGGGCTTTTATTCTTCGGCAGCGATATCCAGATCTTAACCTTTCAACAGATAGGCCTTTCTTCTCAGAATGCATTTAATTAATATAGCCTGAATGAAAATACCTATTCAGTTACATAGCCAGTGTGCACATCCTCTCCCATCACCGTTAACCCGCACCCAGTATTGGCTGTGAATTAAAGCAGCTTTTTGGCAGAAAAAGTTGCTACATAGAAAACACCAGCTTTTATAGATACTGCTTCACTCTGATCAAGCTTCCCTTGGCAACCAGTGCAGTGTTCAAAAAAAAAAAAAAAGAAAGAAAGAAAGAAAGAAAAAAAAAAAGAAAAAGATTTTGTTCTTATCAATGCCTGTTTTCTTTTTCATGCATTTCGTGCGTAGGAAGCTGTTGCAGTCTCATTTGAATAACTTTAGGGAAGAGAACAGAGGCTGAGCTAGAAATTGAGAAATGGACCAATTTTGAAGGAATGGGATTGTTTGCTCTTTTCTTTTATTCTTGCAGCATCGTGGAAAGAGGCTGCTTGTGGGGAAGGCCAGAATTTGTTTTGTCAGCTTCATGGAGTTTTTCCTTCACATAGCATTCTCTTTATACCATAGGTTCCATAGTTCCATACTTTTGGAAGAGAAGGATTTGACCCTTGAACTTCAGCTCAGTTCTGTGTCCTGCAAGATATGGCAGCAGTGGGTTGATGAATAACTTGGGAAAGGATTATCATATCACTATCACAATACTATCATTCTATCATATACTTCTGATTTTCCTGATGCTCTTGAAGAGGTGGGTGTCCTACAGACAAAGGAAGGAAGAAAACTGACTTCTGCAGAGATCTTTTTGACATTAGCTTTCTGAAGAAGGAGGGGAAGGCAGTTGTGATTAGCAGGATGTGCAGGGAAACAAGGGGACAGTGAGAAGAGTAAAATGTTGACAAACTAGGATTTGGGGAAGAATAGGAGTGGAACTGTGAGGAGGAGAGACAGAAGTAATGGGGAGGAAAGGGCATGGAGTGATCCACTCTGCTTAGTGAGTCAGATACTTCATGTAAATGTGATACTGACGTCCAATTCCTCTTCATTCCTGCTTCTATATTTAGCTTATGGAAATTGCTTCTTTTATATATATATATAAAACATATATGTATTTTTTCACTGGAGCCAGTGGGAACTGTTAAGACATTTCCCTTTCCTTCTTTGAAGCAACACCAGGTTTTTATCTGCATATGTGGTGCATGGTTGTGCATGTGTAAGATAGGGTTTGTGCTTTCAAGGAGGTTTAGAAACCCCTTCTAGGAACCTTTCCCTGCTTTCTTATTGGCTGATCCAAATGGCCTTCCTGATGCTGCAAAAACCAATGACATAGCTGTGATAGCCAGTTCTGGCCTTGTAATTGCTGAGGTTACCTGAGTGCTTGTTCCACAAGGAACAGGAGACCTGGGAGAGATTCTGCAGCCATTTTGTCTTTAAAAGCTGCTTGCATCAGGAAGATGTTACTTGAAGGTTGTGAGTAACGTCATAGACCTAGAAATAAACCTTAAAGTATGTACGCAATTGTCAACAGCCTCTTCAGGAGCCAGTGTACAAACAAGCAGGACACTTGATCTGAGCTGGCTGAATAGATGGTTTGTACAACAGTAATATGTACGGCAATGAACAGCTTCTATAAATGTCTTGGAAATCAGACTGTACTAGTGCATAAAAAGGTGATGTTGTCATCAAGCTGTGTGTGCAGCTGCAGAGAAGGTAGTGGAGTTCGTGCTGAAACAAGGTTGCTAGCAGCCTTGACCTTCTGAACAGCTAGTGTGCATCACGGTGGGTATTTGTTTAGGTCCCAGATCAAGCGCTTTTAGAGCCAGTGACAGTTTTCATGTTGGCACTAGCATTTAAAAAGTTATCTTCAGACAAAGATGTGTTGAACTTGAATTTGTTTTGACAGGTTCAATTTGGGAAGTGGTGATGTGACCATTATGGAAGTGAATGCTTGAAGGACTTTACTCACTGCAGTTGGAAGCTAGGAACAAAAAGATCAGTACTTTCTTCCCTTGTGTCCTTTGCACTTCTCTTGTCTCTGAGATGCTGAATGAAGTCTTATAAAACTGCAGAAAAAGGGGAGGAGGATGGATAGATGACTGTATGCTCTTGTATGCAGTTAATTTCCATGATAGTAATTTTTATTATTTTAACTAAGATTAAAGCCGACCTGAATAGAAAGGAGTGGGTACTTTGAGTCTCCTGAGGACTTGGCAGCCATAATGAAATTGGAGGAAGCATAGAATAGGTGGGTCAATGGTCTTGACCATTCCTTGTCTTCATTCCTTTTATTTGGCTACACCAAGTTGCTTTGCTGAAACAAAGCACACCCAGTACTCATGAACTCTCAGCTCCATTGCTTGGGAACTGCTGCAGGTTCTGCTGAAGAATGATTTGCCAGCTGTGTGAGGTGGAGGAAGTGCTCTGGGGCTGTGAACTGCCAAGTGTCTGAACAAGCATGGAGGCTGCCCTGAGCACTCGAGAGGTTAAAGTGGTGAAAGTGGTTAATGTCTGCTCTTTGAGATGATGTGCCCTCGGGAGTGGAGAGAACTACACACCTTTCCAGGCATTTTGGGAGGGGGCAATTTGTCAAAGGTACGTGCTCCTTACTCCCTGAACAGTACTTGTGTCTTGCTGTGAGATCTGTGGTATGTGGTCTCCCATGCTGGTACATAAAGTATCTCTAGCGTTAGCTGGAGCCTTCATTGCTCTCGTGTGTGGCAGACAGGAGGGTGATGGTGGAAAGCATAGCAGTGGGGCGGTTTTTGCTGGATAGCAGCTCATGCAAGAAAGCAAGTTGAAAAAGCTACTTTAGCCTACCCAAATGACTTAATTGGCATATGAGTCCATAACTGATTAGCAAGTCTAGTTTACAGCTCAACATAACCATGTGCAGTCTTTTTTTCAGTAAGTCTGTGGGTTAAAGATACCTTTTTGTGGCGCTAGTCAATACTTGCAGACTACTACAGAGATACTCTTATTTTGAAATTCTTTTTTCCTCCTCTTGCTAGAGTTTATTCGTTATGAGTCCAGCTCAGTGAGCACAAGCATTCCTTAAGACAGAGTTAAAATGTCCATGTCTGTGACTGCTGCTGTGGGACTAACCTGTGAGACTCTTGTAGTAATTTGTCAATTCTCCCTGGTGTTGAGGTGGGTGGCCCTTACCTTCCCACAGGAGATCTGGACAGCACTGGGAGCCAAGAAAAAGAAAGGAAGGCAGGCTCACAGGGAGACTACCAACTCTGGAGCTCAGCTGAGCTAAAATTCATAGCTGTGAGTGGCCAGAGGCTCTGTTCTGGAAGTTACTAACAGCAAAGAACTGGACCTTAGTGGCTCACTATACTAGGAAGTCATTTGTTTACTTGCCTGATTTGAAGACCATGGTTTGTTTTTTGCATCTTTCCTGTTTTTAGACTAGCTTCAGTTCTCTGAAGTCATTTTCTTCAGAATATATAGGAAACTCTTTTCTAGGATGTTGAGTCTTTTCTTTATTCTTTCTAATGTTTTCTTTGAAGCTTATTTTTAGCAAAATTCATCATTGTCATTAATTTAACAGTATTTTAGTCCATTAGACCTGTCAAACTTTACGTAGTGGAGTTTTACTTTGCTTTTCTGATTAGTTGGAGATTTGAGATTAGACAGATATTCGCATCTGTTAACTTCCTATTCCATATATCATTATTTACAAGGCTTAACCTCACTGGGCTTGTTAATGAATCACAAACCACCTGCTTCTTTACAGTAATCCTTCAGAAATTAATAGCGTAGCTTTGACTTGAAACTCCAGATTGGTTCCCCAGGATAAAAAGTGTGGAAGAATCAATCTCAGTCTGACTGTTCCTTATTTCCTCTTCCACATTCTTGCACAAGATCGTATTTCCAGTCATGGCTGCTAGCCTTCACTATTAAGAAAGCTTGATGTCTTTATTGCCTTGGCCTTCTGCATGGGGCATGAGTGGAGAATGATGGGAGAAAGTGTAGAGCAGTCTACTCTGGGAGATTTCTTGTGAATGGCTGGTGACTTGGAGGTTAAAGCTTTGATAACATCTGACTGGGTCTGCTTTGAACTAGTGAAGTTAATGGAGCATGACTGCTTCCACCGGGGACTTTGAGTTCAAAGCCTTGGTGTGTCAGTACTCCTTCCTATTCTCTTTGCCATTTCAAAATGTACGTTGCTTCTGGCAGGTAGCCCTGCCAGTCCATGTAAAGGGGGAGCTGCCTGGCCCAGGGAAAGAGATGCAAGCCTGTGCAGAGATGGCAGTGATGAGACCCTGCCAAACCTGGGCCAACAGCACAGTGAGCACCAAGTGCTGCTGGGAGCACAGAGAGGGCCCTGGACAGCGTGGTGTCAAGCTGTGCTGCTTGTTTGCTGCCTACACTGGGATATTGTTCCTGTGCTTTTGTCATCTTCCTTGTCTGCTTTGGACCAACCGTGCTACTTCTCTATCCTGTGCATTTCTTCTATGACTGATGCTTGTGGCCTGGCACATGTTGTGAGTGAGTCCCACTGTGATGGTATATAAGGGCAGTGCCTGGCAGCGAGGGCTGCTGGCAGTGGAGCTTGGATATCTAGCAGTGCTCTGCTAGCATGGGTGCGAAGGAGGAGCCAGGAGTCAGCATTGGCAGTGTATGTTAACAGTGAGAGACAAAACCCTCGATTTCTATTTTAGAGATTAAATGAGAAATAGGACGCAAAGTCACTAGAGCAATTGCTGTTCTGCCTGAGGCCAAATTGTCTTTCCTTTTATGCTTTCAGGAGCAAACAGGAAGGGCCCTGTGGTGGTGGTGGGTTTTTTTTGAGGGCTGGGGGGTAGTTTTTTGTTGTTGTTGTTGTTGTTGTTTGTTTTTTTGTTTTGTAATGCAACCAGTGGCTACTGCTCTCTTCTATTGAACAAATGCTCTTATATGATGATTTTTGAAACTTTGTCCGTGTTTATGTGGCGTGGAGAAGGTGCAGGACCTGGAAATGTTGCAGGCTGCTTGTGGTGGGTTGAAGCACCAAGTCTGCTGGACAGATTCATGGGGAATTGGGGCCTTTTCTCAGTTACTCTCCTCCCAGTCTGTGATTGTTTTGTTCCTGATGGTGACAATTACATTGCTTAGCAGAATTTGCTACTTACTTCTGCAGCTCATATTTCTGAGAGAGTTCTATACAGCTCCTAAGCAAATTGTTTATTCAGATATGCCTCTTGAGTTAGTAGGTTTTGGCATTGTGGTTTTTCATTTCTTCCAGCCACCTCTCATGGTGTGCTCAACAACTTTCTGTCCTGTGACATGGGCAAGGTGCAAGAGTTTAACTCATCAACTCTGAGGTTTTCTAGAAATTACCTATTTTCTTCATCCTAACATTTTTGTTCTGCTCTAGACGTGCTGGTTTGGTGGTTGGTACAGACGGTTGTTTTTATGGCAGGGGACTTAATCTATTCGAGCCATCACATATACTCATCATTAACCTTTCTATCCAGCACAAGCAATCAGAGACTTACGGCTTTCAGATGGAAGAAAGGTAATTTTTATGATACTAGCACACAGTACACCTCTGTATGGGAGAGATTTGCAATTCTTTTGCATTTCTGGATAGCCAAAGCTCAGCCTATAAAGTTAGCAGATGGAACATCTTTCTGAGGCCGTGTACACTGCTGCTCTGCCAGCAAGGACAGCTCTTTGTTTTTCTTTATAGATATACTTATGCAAACTTTTTTTCCATCTAGGTGTGTTGTTGTGCTGTTCAACCCTAGGAAAAATAAGCAACACCATATTCTGAACAGTTCCAGGTGAGTAAAGTTTCAAGATAACTTGGCTCTCTGTGGGGGGTAGATTTCAAGGTTTTTATAGCTTGAGCAAAGTATAGGAACTTTATTGCTCCCAGCTAATCCCCTCCGTGAGAGTTGCCTTGGGGAGAGCCTGTCTGCTGGCTTATCTCTACCTCCTTCTCATGTGGGGTGCTGTTACTGACAGTTCATACATTGTGTGGCCCCATGAGGAAATGTTAGACTTGCAAAAACTCCTTGATATCTGTATGTTTTTTTTTTTCCTCCTTCATGTGAAACTATGGCCTCAACAATGGAGTTAGGATTCAGACCAGTCCTGTGCCTGGAATAAAGGTGTGAATATGAGGGTGAACCTCAACATTTGGAGCATGTCCAGCATTGTAGGCATACTGCTAGAGATTTGGGCACCAGGGAATTCCCAGGGCAAGTGTTAAGACTTTTGGTAAAGCAGAACTATTGTGTCAGGCTAGTACGTGTGATTTGAGCCTCTTTCCAGTTTGTCCCAGCCTACTCCCCAATCATGATGTATTGAAATGAAATCATTTGTTGGAAATGTTTCTCAGTGTCATTTTCTCTGTTTTAGGAAAACAATTACAGCACTCGCTTTCTCTCCAGATGGAAAATATTTGGTTACAGGAGAGGTAAGTGTGAGAGAAGAGAGGCACACCTTGTCTAGCTCGTTTTGAAGCATGGCAGAGTGTTAGCAAAAAAACAAGCCAGTGAACAACAGCCTCTCCCCAGAGAAACTTATCCTAATGTTGCATCCCTTGAAAGACCGATCAAGTTATGGGCAGCTCTGGATGGTCTTGCTGGCAGCTTTTTAGTGTGCTTTTTTTCATTAGCTTCTGCAGTGGCTTGTGTGGGCTGAAGGTAGACTGAAAATAAGTGAGAGGACACACACAGTCTGGCTATACTCTAGCACAGTGAAGAGTCGTTGGACGGCCCTTAATATCAAACAGTTTAGGACAAGGATAAGCTGAACTGTGTTGTGCAAAAAGTAAAAAGTACGTATGGACTGGAGCTTTTGGAATAGTGACAGAAGATCTGAGTGCCTGTGGTTTGGCACTGTATGTTTGACTGGAGGTGACGATTGCTTCTTCTTTTCAAACATGCCTAAAGGGGGTAATATGGATAACTGCACTGTTGTGCATTAGAAGCTGCATGTCTGTTGTGCATTAGAAGCTGAAGACATGGACTGTGTGTCATGAATTTGGAACTTCTGGATGTTAGAAATCTACAGACATGTTGACTGTCTCTTCTAGGGTTGGGCTCAGTTTGCTCTTTTTTGAGATTAATGGTAGTTTACCACTAGTCTGTGCCTCTTTAAGACATGGGGAGCAAGCATGTGTAAAACAGGTCCCCTCCCGAGTCTCAGCCACAGAGAGAAATGTATCACAGCTCTGTGTTCAAGCTGTCAAGAAGGTGGCTGTGCTCTCCAGAGGTCCCTAGAGCAGTCATTGCAATGGCAGATGTCATGTCACTGGGTGGGTCAAGGGTGGAACCTCTAGTGTTTCAGGACAGAGGCTGCCTTGACACCTCCCTAGTCCCTCCCCCAAGATTTTCCATCGGAGCTTCTATACTATAGTATGTTCTTGGTGCCTCTTTATACTCTTGAAGTCTTAAGGTAAACATATAAAAGCATTAGCATTGCATGTTTATATGAAATTTTATTCCTTGTATGCATAAGGAAATAAAAAAAAAATCCTTGTTTTTTGTACCTCTCTGCTGCTCTGTTATTTCATGTGTGGTAGGAAAAGAAATGAGAAATGAATTGAACATTTTTCTCACTGGCAACCTAAGCTTTTCAGCTTGACACTTTACTAGGGGAAATGACAAATTTTTATCTTTCTTTCTTTCTTTATTTATTTGCAGTTATGAAAGTTTTGTCTTTTTTTTTTCTTTTTTCTTTTTCTCCCCCCTGCTGCAAAATATGTCGCACCCTGTTGTAAGACCATTTCTCTTTTTGGTATCCTCCCACATGCCTCCCATTTGAGTTATTATTTGGTGGAGTAGTGTCCCCTGCTGGTGTCAGCAGTCTCTTCTTACTTTGTCCTACTGGCAGTCCCACAGGGAAATGCTTACTGAATTAACTTTGTCAAACTGGCTTTTAGCAGCCTCATGTTAATACTGCCTTGTTACAATTCAACTTCCTGTGTGACTGGCTTTTCAGGAAGGTCCTTGGCCTGCCATATGCATCAAATGTCTTTTGAATACTTTATATATATATTTCATATACTTTTAACTTTCTTCCCATGGTGGCATAAATTCCCCATTAATGGGAGCCATACAGAGCTTGCTTTTGGTGAGCGTTTGTTATGTGATTGAATATGAATTCAATTTGTTAAAGTTTCTAAGTATATTCTAAGATGCTGAGAAGTATATATATGTGTGTGTGTGTATATATATATATATACACACACATGTATTTATGTGTTTAGTGCAGTAATTGCTTGGAATAGCAGCTGATTTATCTCACTGTAACATCTTGACAACCTTGAGACTTGAGCTCTGCCTTGCAGGAAAAAGAACTGTAACAAATACAGCAAAATCCAACCATAGCACTTTTCCAGGCTGCACACAGTCACTTGGCAAAGCTTTTGGACAAGACAATTAAACACTCACAGTTCTGAGTTATTAAAGCTTTCATTTCTCTTTCTTGTCATAAAAGTTGCCTCTCCCACACAATCAGATGACTTAGCCATGATCAGAAAAGGTACCATTTTGCCTCGTTGCCATGGAAATATTATCTTGCAAGCTACTGGTTTGGCAGATTGCAATGTGGAATAACAAATGGGTTCTGTAGTAGGATTTGCTCATCAGACATTCTTAGCCAATGTTTCAGCTTATCTGCTCCTTCTTGTTTTATTTTGGTTTAATAACAGATAAAGAAAAAAATTGAATTGTCTGGCAGAAGTTGCTGAATTGGCATTTCTGAAATCTGTGAGTTTTTCTTTCTCTTGAGAACAAGTGTAAGAAACCAAGAGGGTCTGTTACCTCAGTGTCTTTTTTTTTATCACTACCAAACGTACATTCTGCCAGCTTGCATTCATGTATGTTTGTTAACTTTGAGACAGAAATGGTAGTGGTAATCTCCCATTTTCCTTGCTAAAATGATGTATGATAATTAATATGAACATTCACGTCATGTTTTTTTGTGGCATGACCTGATTTGAGATCTCCGACGTCCGCATTGCATTAGGCAGTTCACTGAGTCTGGAGATGCAGTGTCACGTAGTTGTCTTCAGAGACTGGCTGTGAATTCCCATTGCAAACATCAGGGATGTGCATGAAAAGTAGTGTTACAGTCTTTGTCTGCTTTATGAGGAGAGTAAGAAAAAGACTAAAACAGGAGACATAGTCTTACTTCTAAGACGCTTCAGACACCTATTCAAATGTGTGTCTTAATTTGGTTGACAGTCTCAGTATGGGCTTTAAAGATTTGCAGGAAATCTAGTCTAATCTCACATCTCACCCTCCTGCAATTCTGGCATATGGACATCTTTTTCTAAGCCTGCCTCCCCGTATGTGTTCTTGAATCTGTCAGAACCCAACTCAGAAGTTACATTTACTGTTCTCTGTTGTTGTCTCCTCCAGAGTGGGCACATGCCAGCTGTTCGGGTGTGGGATGTGGCCGAGCGAACCCAGGTGGCAGAGCTCCAGGAGCACAAGTATGGGGTGGCCTGCGTGGCATTCTCTCCCAGCTCCAAGTACATTGTGTCCGTGGGGTACCAACATGACATGATAGTCAACGTGTGGTCATGGAAGGTAAGCTCTCCAGGAGGTTGGGTAGACAACAATGTTGTTAAATTAAAAGGAGTGGACAGTAACGTATTTTGGTTTCATCTTGCTTCCAGCCTCTATTTTATTGTTATTATCTTTTTGACGTTCATAGATGCAGACAAGTTTGGACATGACAGTGTTCCAATCCCTTAGGGGTGGTCTAAATCACTTCATTGAAGGAGTATTCTCTATTCTTGGAGACGTGTGACATCTTGCTGTCCTGTCAGAAGAGCCTGAACTTTGAAACCTTGACAAAGCCTTGTGCTTTCCTAAAGGCTTGTTAAAGAAACAATTCATGAGATTCAGGAAAGAAACTTTCTTCAGCCACTGATTCCTACTTGGTGTAGTGGATGCACTTGGCTCATTTTGATTTTGTTGTTTTGGGGTTTGTAATACTTCAATTCATTTGTTGATGATTTGGAATGGGAGCTTAGAGAAAGCATGGTGGGTGAAAACTGATGCAGGCCAAATGTCTGTCGTTATGTTGGGGCAGCAATCTGTGGAAAGAAAAACTGTGTCTTATTCTTTAGAGAATGTTTGTGTGTGCTGCTTGTATATAAAAAACAAAACAACCTCTTCCTAAAAGCAGCAGTAATAAATTATACACTTTTGTCAGCTGTGTGCTGCAGCACTGAAAACCCACCACAGACAGAGGACAAAACTTTTTAATTCACTCTTCTAATTGTTGGGGAAAGGTGAGGAGGAGGTAAATGAAGGGTTAGTCTTTGAGGACAAGGAACTCCTGTCATCTGACTGTTCTGCTTGGATAGTGTCTGTTCCCTTTGTATGTTCCTACTGTGTTCTCCCTTTCCCAAGTTCTTTGACCTTTTGAGGTGCATAGAGAAGTGCAGCAGGTTTTGATTTGTATTTTGCAGTACAGACACAATTTTTTTTTGTATTTTGGATCTTTCCATAAAGCTTCCTGTCTCGAAGGAGAAGAGAGAATTCATGAAGAAATGAGTGCTGTTTTTCTTATGGAAAATACCCATTCCCCAACGCAAGTGGTTTGCCCGCATTACTGCCTGTGGGCTGGGAGAACTCCTTGTGCTGGTTTATGGCCTGTCTTCCTGTTTATAAAGGGAAATGGATTTGCTCTGAGCTCCCTATAATTGTGCAATTAGCATATCAAGTCTCAAACAGCAAGTTCCTGCAGGCACTAGTGCAGGACTGCTGACTTGTTCTCAGTCCCAGTCAATGTGAAAGAGGGAATTGAATGTAAATGTGAGTTGTTCTATCTGCCAAATTAATGTTCTCAGCTTCCTCTGGGGAAGTTGTATTCAATGTGAATAGTGTTGAATAGTGCTGCTGCAGCACTTGTTGTGAATATGTACCTGTAATTGGAATGAGTTTCCTTTGCTTCTGAGCAAAAAAATATTAAGCTATCTAAATGATTGTGTTTCCAGAAAAACATTATAGTGGCAGCCAACAAAGTCTCAAGTAAAGTGACAGCTGTGTCATTCTCAGAGGACTGCAGTTACTTTGTCACTGCTGGAAATCGGCACATCAAGTTCTGGTACTTGGATGACAGCAAGACCTCCAAGGTAAGAAAAAGGCCATTAAGGGCCAAGCTGTGAACAAGTACTTTCATCTTATGGCAGGGTGCATTTTGTCTCAATAAGCTGTGGTAACTGGGAATTCTTTGATTTTGCTAGAATCATAAAATCATGGAAAAGTTTGAAAAAGACCTCCAAGAACAGCTCCACATCTCCGGCTGTCATGTTTTTATCTTTCTGTAGACTGGTAGCAAATGCATGCTGCAAGGGCAGCTTGTTTTGCCCTGTGCTGAGGCAGGGGCATGGCTGTTGGAGCTGTGCAGCATTTTGTTTATTCTATGTTATCAAATGTATTAAAGGAGAAAAAAAGGCTAGAAAAGAGCTGCAGCTATTGATATCCTTGCAGCACAGAAGTAGGGAAAGCTGTTTGATGTTGGTCCCGAGCATCTTGTGAAAGTATTTTGTGAACTGTCAACTAAAGCGTTTAACATAGGGAACAGGAATCAATGTATGCTCATTCTTTTGAGTGCTCATGAATGGACATTCCTTTTTCATGCGTGGACTACCTGTTAACATTTGGTATAAATTGCAGATTGACCATGAAAAGGTGGTTCTTCCTGTTGTTGATCAGCTGCCTCTGGGGTCATATGTTTGGAAGCCCATTTTTGGTAGCCTTAATCATGTTCTGTCCCACTGACTTGTTAATACTGGTGATCCTGGTAGTATGCAGCCAGTGGGTCCACAGCAGGTAAAGCATATCACTGCATATCCTTGTAGGCTGTTTGCAGTTGTCTTTCTTTGAGGCCTTTCAGTACTTAAGGCTTGATGTTCTTTTTCTTTTCTTAAAAAAAAAAACAACAAAACTCTGTCTTCCTAGAGTGCCTCACTGTTTCTAACAAACTGTATTTGTATTGATAGGTCAATGCCACAGTCCCCTTACTAGGTCGATCGGGATTGCTTGGAGAACTGAGGAACAACTTCTTTGCAGATGTGGCGTGTGGAAGAGGCAAAAAAGCTGACAGCACCTTCTGTATCACATCTTCAGGCCTGCTGTGTGAATTCAATGAAAAAAGGCTGTTAGACAAATGGGTGGAGCTGAGAGTGAGTTTTGCGTTTGCCTGTTGTTTAATATTCATGCTGGTTGAAGCAGAGCGGGAACAACAGATAGTAAGAGCACTCAGAGAGCACAAGCTGGCCACCAGCAGTAAAAGTCACTGGGCCTCTGCCACTCTGTGACTTACACTGGTTGGGAAGCCAGACAAAAATGGCATTGCTTCTTGGCAAAGAGATTTTATTAATCATTAAGGGTCTTTCATTCTCAAGTTTGTCTTACAGCCACTGCCTTCTGGAAAAGCAATGTCCTGAAGTAGCTTTGGCAACCCTTGTGTTGTCCCTCCTGGGTTTTCCTGTGTAAGAAATAGTCTTAGTAGGATTCTAATTTCTGCTTTCTCTGCAGTGTCTAATCTGGCTTGTGCATCTCAATTCTAGGTTTCCTAGCTAGTAGGTAGTGGATTTGGCTATTCTAAACCAGCAAGCCCGTAGTTAAGAATTTTAGAGGGGGTATTTTCATTCATGTTGATTGTAAGATGTTCACTTCAAAAGATCCAGTGTATTAAAACCAAGACAAAAATCTTTCCATACTTTCTCTCAAGTGAAATGCCTCTTCTTTTCTTTCCTTTTTCTTCTCTAAACTCTGCCTTTCACTCTTGCTCAGAATACAGACAGCTTCACAGTAAGTTGACGAACAATTTTGCACTGAACTCATCCCCTTATCACCACAGTCCATTTTTACCATTTTCTGCCATTTGTACAGATCTCATTGAAAGGGGGGAGAATGATTTTGTTTTTCTTTCTTGACCTCTTGGACAGGTAATGTATCAGTGCAGTAGTACAGGGTGAGGTGCTGCTTGCCTGCCAGCAGTGGTGAATGTCACAGAGGATAAAAACCAGTGTTCAGAACAAGGCCGAAGTGGAAGCTCTTCAGAAAAGAAACCTGGATTTTTAGGATTTTCCTTATTCCCAGGGTTCAAGTTCATTTCACTTCTCTAACCATAATTCCTTTATCCGTCATGTTGCTGTTCATTGTGTTGTGTCTTTAGTGACCTTAGAAGTGGGAGTGCACTGCTCATGAGCCTTGTGTGCTATGTCCTCCACAGACAACTGTGGCAAACTGCATCTCTGTGAATCATGATTACATCTTCTGTGGCTGCGCTGATGGCACCGTGCGGATTTTTAACCCTCTGAACCTTCACTTTGTCACCACACTGCCGAAGCCGCATTTTTTAGGAACAGACATCGCGAGTGTGACTGAAGCCAGGTACTGTGGAGAGGGTGCAAGGGGGGCAAAGAAGGCTTGTATGGGTTAAAACTGTTCCCCAGACTTTTGCCATCTGCTGAGTGCTCTTTTTATGGACTAAAATAGGCAGTATGTGGCAGATCCCCCCAGAACTGTAGCAGCCTTGCCTGACATGGCTGGGCTGCAGCCCAAAGCTGTTTGCTGGTTCACTCAGCATGTCTTACTCCTCATCTCCCTGGGATTGCTTGGATTTATCTGGCAGCCTTTTGGCGTTGGTTGCTGCGAGCAGGCAGGCAGAGAGGATATGGGATGCTGAACCTTGCTTCAGTTGTTCTGTGCCATGACACATTCTTTGCTTATCACTGGTGAAGGTTGAAGACTCTCCTCTGTACAGAAGAGAGTCTTATATTAACAGAGAGCCCAGGCTCTCATGAAATATTATTTCAAAGGCTTCCCTACAGTCTTTTATTGAATAAGATCTCCTAATGTTGCTCTTGGTCTTTCTTCTTTCTATCTTGTACACTCTTGTCTTGTTTTTTTTTTTTTCTCCCTTGCATCGGTATCTTCTGCCCTTTCTCTCAGTATCTGACCTTCTGAGATAGATGGATAATTTCCCAGTCTTTTTCTATCATCTTTTCCACTGCGGTCACTAGTAGGGAAGGAAATCTGAGGGTATATGAATCCAGCCATCATTCTGTTGAATATTTGGAGAGAGAAACAATTTTTTTTCTTGAGCATCTCAACAGATTTCCTCTAAACTTATGGGTAACTTGAGGAAAAAGTTCAAATAGTGCACTGTGTAGCTCTCCTTTAGGGGATTGGTGAGATGTGGAGGTAGGTCCAGTAATTGAGCTAGAAGGAGATCTATCTCAGTTTAAAGTTTGTCATCTTTTGGTAGCGCTAAACCAAGCAATTGTATACACGGACCTTTTAAAAGTGCTGTCTGCTGCTCTCATCATCAGTCAAGCTGAAATGTTCATGTGATTCTTAAAAATGCATTCTTAGAGTAGACTGCAATCTTTATTTTTTTATTACTTCCAAAGAGGCTTGAAAACAGGACTCTCCATATTCCTGTGAATGCCAGAGCCACCTTTTATTTGACTGCAGCTGCCCACAGCTGTATTCATGACTTGATATTTTGATAGGATTTGGGCTATGCTTCTCTGGACCTCAAAGCTACTTGTAGTGGCAGAGCTCCAATTGTCTGTTGTACTAGATGCATTTTGGCCCTCAGTCTTGCATTTTCATCAGTCCTTTTCAATTACCTGTTGTGAACACCCTGTCAATCTAGCTATAATTACCTTACTGAATATTGTTAGCATTGTTGAGGGACTGGGGAGGTAGCTTCTTCTCTATGTGCATGGCAGCAGGAGTTAATAGGAGACTCCTGTTGAGGAGATAGAGGGTTCATGTGGCATGATCTTGTTGTGACATTGTAAAGGGTGCATTTCCTTATTATGCAGAATTCCTCTGTATTTGAGTTTGCTTGCCTGCCTAGAACGGATTGCCGTCTTCAGTTTCCCATCTCATGAGTGTTCCAAGCAGCCCCAAGTAGCTTTTGTGTGGGGCAGGGGTGAAAGGGAAGCATAACAGATACATGGCAACTGAAATGAATCATTCTTTGTCCGTTGTGCTGATATGCTATCTTTTGAATGTGGCACTCTTCCCCTTCATTGCTATACAGGAGCAGTTTCTGCAGCCAATAAACAAAAAATAGCACCCACCAAGAGATGATCCTCCCTCCCTTTCTTTTGAGGTTGCTTGTCTTGGATTTGCCACTTGGTTATGTACTGGTAAATGATGATAACCTCCAGTGATGATTCAGTATCCTCTTTGGTGATCCTTCAGGGAGAATGAAATGCCTGTCTGTGGTAGGACTCTGGGTTGTGTGGTGAGGAGAATGACTTTTGCTGTGGGAATTCCTGGCTTTCCTTGGGACTTCGCTTGTTCTGCAGACAGGCATTCCCAGCCAACTGCTCTTTCTACATATATGAGCAACAGTGTACTTACCAGATCCCTGCAGTGAATCTGCACTCCTATGTTTGACCTCCTTTCTTGAACTGCAGGAGAGCACAAGTTAACCAGGCTCTTCTCTCTTTGCACAGTCGTCTTTTCTCCGGTACGGCTGATGCGAAGTATCCAGACACAATTGCCTTGACCTTTGACCCCACCAACCAGTGGCTTTCCTGTGTATACAATGACCACAGCCTGTATGTATGGGATGTCAAAGACCCGAAGAAAGTGGGCAAAGTCTACTCTGCTTTGTATCACTCGTCCTGTGTCTGGAATGTTGAGGTAAAGATAGATGGGGACTGTTGTCTGCAAGTACAAGTCTTGGGTTGCAAGTTGTGGCTGGGGAAGTAATCTGAAGAACTGCCAAACTTAAATGTAAACACTGAATGCAGAGAGAAAGAATTGATTCCGCTTTCCTTGTGTGATTACTGTGGTTGTTATGGGGCTTGTGCTGGAGCTGGAGGCAGTTCTTCGTCTGCACTGCCATTGTGGATCAGTTGCTTTAGATGCAGTGTGTTGATGCAGTGTGTTACTGCATCTTGCTACTAAATCTTGCTACTAAAAGGTGAGAAGTCAGAGAAGGGACTGAACTATACAGAGCTGGATGGAGGGGCCTCTTTCACAAATGCCCAGGAGTTTACTGCTGACCTCAAAAAAGCTGCTTGAGGTCTGTGGTGAGCAAGTGCTCCAAAGTCAGAGGAATTAAACAAGTAATAATGTCTCAGCTCTGATCCTCATTAACCCATTTACTAGTACTTCCTGTATTAGTTTCTCAGATGGTTATTACCTTCCATTTTGTCTGGTTGACTTCCCTTGAATGGATGTAAGAAAGGCTAGGAGATACAGGAAACAGTGCAATTAGTATGATGGTATATATCCTGACAGTGATCAGGAGGGAGAAAAGTGGAAAGAAAGTGGGAAGAGGTTGAGAACTCTTCTTGTATATTGGCTAATTGCATCTCTTCTTTCGTCATGATTTATAAATCCACAGTAGTACTTGAAATTCTCAAACAACAGTGTAACATTTTTGCATAGCTTTTGAATCATTAGAAACAAAAGGTGCTGACTTACTGCAGGCTTCTACATGCAGGGAAGCATGTTTATAATCTTGATTACATTTGAAGTGAATGTGAAACTCTAGTTTGGGATCACATTTTCCTTAGGAGGATTTCTGTCTGTCTCTTGCTGTTCCAGAATGCAGAGAAGACAGCTCTTTGATTTAATTTTGTTATGAAATTTGCTGCTGGTGATGCCAGTGCAGGGCAATCACATTCAGAGGTTGATTTTACCTGCCCTTAGATGTATCCTGAGGTGAAAGACAGCCATCAGTCATGCCTCCCCCCTGGTTCTTTCATCACCTGCTCCTCTGACAACACCATTCGTCTGTGGAACACCGAGAGCTCCAACATTCATGGCACCGCCTTGCACCGCAACATCCTGAGCAATGTAAGATCCCAGGGTTTGATCTCATTGCCCTTGGGATTGTTCTTTTTTAATATACAAGTATTCCCAAGTTAAGACTCAAACTTCTTTAAATGTCTAACTCAATGAAGGCTTCTCTGTAAGTAGAGCAGATGTTTAATAAAATATATGGAACTGAAGGAGCATAAAGCATATGTAAAGATAGTTTGTCTGAAATAGCCCAGGGGGACTGTTGCTTTTAGCTGAAAGATGTCACCAGTTACAGAATTACTGCAAGTGAAGTTTTTATGTTGTCTATTTGTAAGAATACTTCATTTTAATATTTTGTAACTAATTAATATTTTTCTGGTTTGTTGTTTACTCAGGACTTGATGAAAATCATCTACGTAGATGACAACACTCAGGTACTTCTGGACACAGATTATAACTCAGGGGGAAGTGCAGACAAAGCTGATACACAAGTGATGGACACAAAAGTGGGGATACGCACTGTCTGTGTGAGTCCCAGTGGGGAGCACCTGGCCTCGGGCGACAGGATAGGCACTCTCAGGTAATCCTATGGAATTTCTTGCACAGGATGAGAGCTGGATAGGCATAAGACTTAAACCCAGATCTTGCTGGTTTTATTAACATACTGAAATCAATCATATTATGTCTTAGGATATATGAATTGCAGTCTCTGCAGGAAATGCTGAAGGTAGAAGCTCATGACTCTGAGATTCTATGCCTGGAGTACTCGAAACCTGACACAGGTAAATGCAATTATTTCCCTCTACTGTGCCAGCAGAACCAGACTTTGAAAAATACATCTTCCTTCTACTCTTCCTTGGAATACTTTAGGCTGAGATTTAAACTTGTTCTTTCTGTTGTTGTGTGAAACCTGAGGGGCATTTCTTTGTGTTCATCCATGCAATTTGCTGTAGTATAATGTCATGTCCTTTAGATGCCTTAAGAAGAAGCTGTTGTAAAATGGTGACTGGAAGAGAGAATGGATTTTCAGTAACGGTCTTACCCTCTTTTTGGCTTTCTTAAAGGGTTAAAGCTCTTAGCTTCAGCCAGTCGGGATAGATTGATTCATGTCTTGGATGCTGGAAAGGACTACAGCCTGCAGCAGACCCTGGATGAACATTCTTCTTCCATCACTTCTGTGAAGTTTGCAGGTAGATACTCACTGTCTCTCTCCAAAGCTGGATTTGAGTACTGCTGTTGTCCTATTGTATCACTATGTCTGTGAAGTCATTTTATATACTTAAATACTAGGTTAGACCAGGCTGAAGATACAGCTACTTTTTTTGTCATCTTCTGTAGCTTTAGTCCTAATAGAAGTGCCTTCTTTTCTCTTTTACTTCCCCCTCCTTTTTTCCTCCTTCATAAAAAAGTGATTGAAGCCTCAAGCATTGAAGCCTCTCCTGATTGAAGCCTCAAGCATTTCTTTAGAAATCTTTTTTCTATAGTGATTTATTCCCTATGACTAGTGTCAGATGGTTATATCCTGTCCTTAGTGAGGAGAACTGTGGAACAGTCATCCTCTGAAAAAACCCTAAAAGTCATAAAACATATTTTGAGATTAATTGGTCGTGAATGGATCTGTCATTGCAAACCAGTGTAAGACTTTTGCATTTATGGAATGGAGCATGCTGTATCCCCAGCACCCTTACTACTGGTGCTCAAAGACGTTAGTGTGTTTTGGTGTGCTATTGTGAAAGAGCAGCTAGAGTTGGCTACCAGAGGGGCTGGTAGCCAAGTGTGACTGGTAGGTAGGCAGAGTAGTGACGTTAGTGACAATGGGAAAGTCCTGCAGAACCTAAGCAAGGTGAAGCAGGCAGAGTTCAGTGACAGTAACTAGATTAAGCCAGCAATTCATATCACCAGACAAATCTATAGGGATAAGGCAAATCCAAGAGCAAGTCAGGAAGACAAATCAGCAAGTCAGAGTCAGACTGGAGGAGACAGTAAGGCTGATCACAGTAAAGTGACTTCCAATCAAGCTTATAGCTACAAGGCAGGTTTGAGTACAAATCAGGAAACTGAATGTAAGGGTCAGGATTTGGATCAGTAGGGTATGTGGCCAGGCATAGGTGTGGCTGCAGTGCTGTTGCAGTGATGTTTAGTTGGGGTTCAAGGATGAGAACCTGAGCTTAAAAGTAGCTTCTGTGTGAAGACTGGGGACCTTGCTGAAGCTTCATAGAATGCCTTCAGGGAACTTCTGCTGAGGATCTTTCAAGTTTTTTCTCAAGTAACTTTAAAGTTGGCCAACGTCATCTGATAGCTCTGTCTTTCTGGTGAGTTGGCTTTGAATGCAGTGAGCTGGACTCCCAGGAGATGGGGGAAATGCACTCATAGACCTGTTGGCTAAGGCCATTGTGCAGTTCTATAAGCTAAATGCAGCCTTGCTCTAACTTGCTGTTCAAGTGTTCTTGTGTGATATTGGATACATTTTCATTCCACTGAGATGTTGCTTTGATGAAGAAATAGACTGACGTGCTAAGGGAGGAAAAAATCTTGACCCTTAAAGAAGAAAAGGCAGCAAGAAATATGTGACTGAGTTTGATGACTGAAATGTGCCTGTTGTCCATTTTTAGCTTATACTGAATGTAACCTACTTTTTTCTTGTCGTGTTGCCACAAAGTGTTAAGGCACATAGAGAATAAGAATGCTAGCATGTTATTGGGAGAGAAGACAGAATTACATCCTAATCTGTTATGTAAGATCTCTGTATTGAGGACTTATGCACTTGGAGTATTAACAAATTCAGTCCCTTAAAAGGGGCTTCTGTATTGCTGCAGCATCATTACTGCTAAGGTAGGAGCCAGTTTTAGTTAATTAGGACTGGAATAAAAGAGCAGTGGTATAAATTCAAGCACTTCTTTCACCTTGTATTTGTATTTATGTTTTGATCGACTCCTTCATTTTTGTTCCAGCCAATGATGGGAAAGTGCGAATGATAAGCTGTGGGGCAGACAAGAGCATCTATTTCCGCACTGCGCAGAAGGTAACATTATTGCAGCTTTATGTGTTGCTTTTTTTTTTTTAATAATCTCACCACAAAGAAACTAATTTAAAGAGTGATATCAGAGTTTATATAAGAGCTTGTTGATGTTTCAGCCTGTCTCCCACTCTGTCTCAATACAAGAGATTACTTTCAGAGAACTATTCCTGTGAAGCATGAAGCTGCCATGAGCCTGACCTCTCTGAGCAATATGTAAAGTAGAGAGCTGTTAGGATATCTGTTTTTTTTTTTTTTTTTCTGGTGTCCCAGATACTGTGACACAGTAGTGACATAGCATTTTACCCATCTGCTTAGACAGGGGAAGGAGTCCAGTTTACCCGAACACATCACATTGTTAGGAAGACCACTCTATATGACATGGATGTGGACCCCAGCTGGAAATACGCAGCTATTGGCTGTCAGGATCGTAATATCAGGTTGGTTCAGTTCTTGTCTTGAAAATATTCTTGCAACCTTGAATGATCAACCATCATTGTTTCTTGGTTCTTTGCCGCAGCACTTTGATCTGAGGTCTCACCTCAAACTCAGTGAGGTTGTTTCTTTTATCAGCAAGGGGAAAGGCAGAGGTCAAAGTGTAGATATGCACAAATGTCCACTGGGCTCTTGGCTTCTCACTACATTGCTTTGCAGAGCAAAGTCTTTCTACTGGGGAGAGAAAGTGTGCCTTCTTTGGCAAGCACACCATTGAGCTGCGGGACGACATAGTACTTCTGTAGTGTGGTCATTTTTGCTTTTAAAGGTATGTCCAGTAAGAAGCTATGAGGTCCTATGAGGTAGCTGTGACTGAAGGAACCTAAAACTGAGCTAGATGTGACTGTCTTTTTGCAAGTGGAGTCTATTCTGTGTTCCCTTTTAATCCATTTGTGAATCTGTATGCTTCTACTTTCAAAGCAAAGGAGACTCCTTGTAGTTGTGTGTCTCCCATTGTCTCTGGTGAGATGCTGAGAGTTCTGGACATAATTCA
This sequence comes from Perdix hodgsoniae, assembly GCA_035772895.1. Classification (NCBI taxonomy): domain Eukaryota; kingdom Metazoa; phylum Chordata; class Aves; order Galliformes; family Phasianidae; genus Perdix; species Perdix hodgsoniae. Next base: position 25,523,210 of record JAPSGF010000001.1, on the reverse strand, counting down.
GTGCCGCTGCTAATGTCATTTGTTTTTGTATTCTCAAGTAAATAAAGAATTTTGCTCTCTTAAACATTTCTTTTAGTATCAAGAAACCACAGGTATTTTTATAGGAGGTGGAACTGGATGGAGCTTGTTGCCAGCCATTCTTGATATGTAATGGTTAGCCGTTACAAGGTACCACAGGGTTTATTCCCTCCTACTTGACTCCTCTGCAGTGCCCTGATACTATACTTACTCTTGATCAAAAGCTTGAGAACCAAACCTGAATTTTAAATCAGATAATCTCCTTTATACTGAATCATCCAGTCTTGGGCCTCTACATTACTTTACTGATTGTTTCTTAGACATTTAAATGATGATTGTAGTTTGTAGAGGCTGCAGCTCCCAGCCTGTCGTGAGGAGTGGAAAGAGAGAAGGTTCCTGGTGACAAAAGCCACAGAGCAGTATGTGGTTAACGTGTGATGTTGTCTTACTTTTCCCTCAGGGTTTTTAACATAAGCAGTGGGAAGCAGAAGAAGCTGTACAAGGGATCCCAAGGTGAAGATGGTACCCTCATCAAAGTAAGCTGTTTTCTTCCTTCTTCGCTTTCTATTTTTCCTGCTCTTCTTAGTGTGTTTTAGAGCTCAAAAAACGATATATGAATCTGGACATAATGCCTTGTTTTGTTTTGTTTTGTTGTGTTTTCTACCCTTCTTGCTTGTTCTCTATGTTGCTTTTCCTTATCCTGCTTTTCTTCTTCCTTCTACCTCTGTACTTAAGGACTGGTAAAGTGTTTGGCTTTCATCAGGCTAAAATAGGAAGAATCAGTGGATGATCATAACTTCCCTGTCCTCTGGCTGAAGCGAGGGTCATGCTGTAGAAGCAAGCAGAACTGTAACAGTATTCATAGGAGATAATTCAGTCTGTTTACTTCAGTCTTTGTACTTCTGCTTCTGATATCTCATTCTGACTTTCTTGATCGTTGCTGTCAGTTTTTGAAGGTGGAGTCACCTGTTGACTGGAGTTTCAGAAGTGTTGTTGCCAGAGGGCAAATACAAGTGGCTTTGTATGGTGATGAAATTAATCTGCCTTAAAAATCTCATGTTCTTTGGCCTTAGAGTGCTGGACAACCCCAGTACTGTTTAGACAGTCTCCTTGTGTTTCACACCTGCTGAGTATGTCTAGGCTTTGGAGCAGCATACATGCATGCATCTACCACTTTGTCCTTCCCCTGGTAAAACAAGTGTTGTTATAGGATTAGTGCTAATAGTGATGCTGGTACATTGAGGTATGGAAGAGTTGTATCCTTATCATCAAAGGGGAAAGACCAGTTGACAAAACCACAATATTTCTCAAGTTACCAAACAAGCTTCTTCATTGTATTTATTTTCACTATTATTTTTTGTAGTTTTTAAAGCATCTTCTTCTGTTCAGCTTCACAGGCTATCGATATCACTGATTGGTATAAATAACTGGGTCAAAAAAGGGAGGGGAAAGCAAACAGCTTTGTTCAGTGTCATCTCTTCTGTTTTATAGAGGAAGATAAATTCTCTGTGTCTATTAAATTCCTGAGAAGCTTTTATAAACTTGGATGCTTGATTATGTTTTTTTGTTCTCAAATCTTGAAATGTTGCTTGAAGCTGGATTCTTTGTTTTTAATATTTGTTTTTTTCATGTGTAGCACAAGTGGGGAATCTCAATTGTTTTTAATGTTGCTTTGTTCACTTTTAGGACAGTTATATAACAAAGGGATCATAATTGCCTCTAGAATTTATATTTATTTGGCATGTTGTTCTGAGATCATTACATACATTGCAATTTAGCTAGTAGAACCTGAACAATGACATGTGAAGCCAAAGATACTGCCTAGCCAAAGAAACCTATTGTTATTTAAATTTAATGACTCCTTCAAAAAACACAAACTTTTGCTCTCAATTCCTCTAAGTTTTACAAAGTACAAAGCAGAACATTTGCTGAGAATAGCTGTATTTACTATGTGGTGTAGACTTTAGCCCTATTGAAGTATTTCAGGGCCACCCTGAAATAGCCCTATTGAAGTATACAGGGCCACCAGCCTCCAGATCTAGTACTGGATCACATCATCATTAAAAATAATTTTTCTCTTATCACTTAACTCTGGCAGCCCTGATGTTTTTTAAAATTTTTGTTTTTGTTTTGACCTTATGGTAAAAGAAAATAAGACCCTCCAGTACTTTGAAGGAGGTAGGAAAGAGAAGTATGGGCCTGTGTATTGGTAATAGTGCCTTTAGAGTCATGAAGGCATTTAATGTAAGTACCTTTGGTCTCTGATTGGGTTGGAAATAGTGTTCTAGTTAGTCAGTTTGTTTTAGTGGTTTACTAGGCAGGAAATTTGTCATGTGATGCTGGGCAGCCTGGTACTCAACTGAAGTCCAGTGGAGCTATCTGCATTTCATTCTGTCAACAACTGTGACTGTTTTTGGACCATTACTTTATCAACAGGTCTTTGCACTTCTCTTACTTCCTTAACAGGTACAAACGGATCCCTCTGGGCTTTATATTGCAACCAGTTGTTCTGACAAGAACCTCTCCATCTTTGATTTCTATTCGGGCGAGTGTGTTGCAACCATGTATGGGCACTCAGGTAGGGCATGTAAATTTATGGAAATGCACTTTTCTCCTGGGGACTATATTACTATCTAATACTAGTCAAAACTTTCTGAAGGTTTCTCCCTACCAAAGTTTACCTAGAGGGTATTTTGGACTAGGTTGTAGTTGAGTTATAGTTGTAGTTTATTTCACTCCAATTTAAACCCTTCTAGAATGAATTTTGCACACATGCATGCCTCTTAAGCCATGTATTTATTTGCACAAGTAGTAGCCTGTATAAGGTAGTTTTTTGTTTTTTTTTTTCAGTGTATACCATCAGCTCTTGCTATGCAGAGGCTATTCCATTATAAACAAGGAAAAACTTGTCTTCATGCTTACTTCGCCTTATGATACCCTTTCTATTCTTTGTTAGATGGTTATGGTAATTGGGACATATTGATATGTCAAGTGTTGGATTTACCTGTCTTCAGCTTGGCAGTTCAAATTTTATTTGGCTAATTTTCTGTTCCACCTATTGTAATAATTAAAGAAAGGTTTATTGATTGTTCTTTATTTCAAACAGAAATTGTGACTGGGATGAAATTCAGTAACGACTGCAAACATCTGATCTCTGTTTCTGGTGACAGGTAAGAGGGGATTGCTTGTTTGTGTTATAAACTTTGTCATCTTATACTAGAATTAGTTTGTCCTGAAGGAAGGTTAATTTATTTTATAAGTAATGTTTTATGAAGTCCAGAGAAACATCAGAGCTTTCTGAAGCCAAAATGAGTGCTGTTGTCAAAGGTTGTCCTTCCATAAAACAAGACATCCACGTGAAGTGTTTCAGTTGTGGTTTTCTGAGTACAGGTACTGTTCCCTGCTAGAAAGGAGACAAAGTATGTGTCCTGTTGCCTTACCACCCCCAGGTGTATAACATAATGCATTGTAATGGATTTTGTGATGTTAGAAACAGTGGTGCCGAACCTTTGTCTTTTAGGCTAGAGTTTTCATCAGGTGAATGGGCCTGTCTAGCAGAAAAAGGATTTGGCTTGTCCCCAGTCTTTCTGCTCCTGTTGATGTGGTCCTCTTCCCTGCTCCCCTGAGTCAGCTGTCTTGCAGTTGACTCCTCAGTAAGGTGATGTGGATCACTAAATCAGTCCTCCACCTCCCCCCACCTATAGTTTCTACTGATTTATTGAGCTAAATCAGCTCATGAAAACTGTAAGTAATCACTAGACTGAGCCTAGCTGCAGAATAAGGACTTATTTTGTTGTAGATATCTGATAAATTCCAGAAACGTGGAAGGTTTAAGATACTCAGTTATCCTTGTGATTTTAGTGCAATGTTCCTTCATTGTCATGAGTATCATTTTCTTCACTAGAGGTGTGGAGGAGGTGGATGAGAAGTGAGAAAGGGATTCATGAAGAACTTAGCTGTAAGGAGAAGAGAAATTGCATTTTTTCAAAAGAGAACAGACGAAAGTAGTTTGTTCACACACTACAGCATGTGCAAAGAATGAAACAATAGAAAGAAAAATGGAGATGAAGAAGAGCACAAGGACTGAGAGACTTGAGAGAAAATTACTGCAAGGGAGGGAAAAAGTAAAAGGGATAGTAGAAGCAGAGCATGCAGAGATAGAGAAGTAGAAACATGCAGAGCTTCATGTCAAATTGCAATGTATTTACAAGTTCATGCTGTTTGCTGCTAAGTTTGATTGCAGTGGAGGTGGGATAAGTGAACAAGCCATATTTGCTTTCTGAATTTGTTTATTGCTTTTTGGTGTTGTCTTGGAAGCCAATTATAGTTGCTGTTATGTTCAAGAGAGTTGTTTGAGGAGAAGCAGCTGACTGCCTAGGGTTGCCATAGTACCCAGATGCAGTTCCTCACAACTTTCTCTTTGCTAAAAATCTGAGGGGAATGACAGCTGTTGATGAGAAACTTCTGTGTCTGTACATGACTTGAATAGCTGGGAGTGGCATTCCTGAACTTTGTCACTCAAACAAGTAGGACTGAGGGGTGAGAATTGTCAGCTTTTTGGGAATGTATCCACAGACTATTTTCTTGTTTGTTTGTCTCCTTTTGGTGTGGCAGGAAAGTGAAACCTTTTAAAATACCTTTCTATGAGACAAAGTAAACAGAGAAGATACTGTTGCTTTTGACATTTTTTCTCTGGTCCAGGAGACCAAAAATAGATTGTTGTTCAAAATGGCAGAGCAGATGAATTTTTGTAAGCGAGCAAGGAAAAAGGGAAAGGCTCTTGTTGAAAGTTCCTTGGTGAACTGGAGTACCAGTGAATATGGTGACATTGCCAGTTCTTGAAGAACTGGTTTAAATTCTCTTTGGATTCCAAAGTAGTATGCAGGATATTATAAGTGATAGCAGTAACACTGCCTCTGTTTCTACATCAGTGTAAGTATATCCAGCTAGACAGGAAAGATGGGTGAGATGAAAAGAATTAGTTAGCACTGAGATTATATTTCAAAGAAAATACTGGTTGCTTTATTTTCTATTACCTGAAGATGAAATACTATATTCTGTAATCTGATGTGGATTTTTTTTTTAAAGCCAGATTTCTGAAGAAAAGGAGATCAATAAGATGACAGTTTGCTTTCTTTTCTTAAACATTTTTGAAAAGCTGGTCAGATAGAGGAATAAAGGTACAAGATCAGACATGAGACTGCATAGAACTCTGCAGTTACTCTAGTCCAGAGGGAACCTTTGCCAGTCAGGTTTTACCTTTTTGTCATGAGGCTTATAGTGGGATTGAATTTCCATGATGCTACTACTCTGTGTTTCTCCTTACCACAACTCAAAAGTCTTGTTTGTCTTTGCAAAGGGAATTGATAATTTCAATAAACTGAACTGAGGCTTAAACCCAGCTTCACCTTTCCTTCTTTCAGTTGTATCTTCATCTGGCGTCTGAGCTCAGAGATGACCATCAACATGCGGCAGCGACTATCTGACATGAAGCAGAGAGGGAAGCAGGCAGAAAAGTCTCCTCCACACAAGACAGCTGGACTTATGAGGTGAGCAGAATAGACTGAAAGGAGCTTGCTGGCTTTGTAGGGCTTAAAGTGAAAATTTTGGCACTGGGGTTCAAGTGAAAAGTTTCTTCTTTTTCCACTGATAGTATTTGAAAAGTTCTGACTGTACTTTTGTGGTATTTGTGCCTTTCCTTTGGATGTAGAAACCTGACTGTGGTCTTCCAGATGGGGGCTTATCTAGTGTTGCTTCACTGTTTGCAGTATGCATATAATGTCACTGGTGTCTTAATTTAGTTTACTGATGTAGTCAGAAATTTTTAATAAGCAGTTTAGTACAGGGCGTCCCACCAGGGAAGAATTGCTGCTTCATGAATAAAGTTCTGTAGGTCTGGGCTGAAATGCAATTTAGAGACTATTTTCTGCAGTTCCTGTACTGAAATATGCCTGTGAGCTGTAGGAGTTAGCCATGTTGATTACAATTCTGAAAGAGTTCTTACAGTTGTGCTGTTTCTTTAACTATTTTCAAGAGGCTTTGGAGAAGGTTACCTTTAATTATAAATAATAAACATAAAAATAATTTCCATGAAAAGTTCTTGCCAGCCGAATCATACTATTACTTTTGCTCAGTAAACAATATATCTAAAAGCAAACTACCACAGCCTACAAACTGAATAGATCTAAGTTTATCTGGTGACCTTTCTTTAAAAAGTCGTGCTAAAAAACAGACCCTGTTTTTATACAGAACATGAGTGTCAGAGAACTATGAATTTCTAGTGTAATGTGTTTTGTTTCTATGTAGTTGAGACTCATTTGACTAAAAACAATGCAGGAAGGAGTGCTGAACAAGCTGATGTGGGATCAAAGTGGGGAGAAAAAAAAAAAAAAGATCAACAGAGATTTTTGATGCCATGTCCCACAGTTTCTTTCTCCAAATATCTACAATTTGAGTTTTGGATATAAAGGTGCTGAAGCACTGGAGGACTTACCATACTGGTTGTTAGAGTATCACAAGGAACTTCCCACTCCCTTAAGGAGCAAGTAGCATGTGAACAAGTCTCTCTGCATAATTTCATTTGGGAAGGTTTTGATCTGCTCACTGTTGAAACAGCTCTTGCCTAGGAAGTGTTTTCAGTAATAATGTGAGAGAACTTATGAAGCCTTTTTGTAGCCAAAATTCTGGAACTGTCAAGCTATGTGCTTTTTATAGCAGACTCCATTATTCCAGCAGCTGCAGTCTTACCCTACTGAGGCTCAGCCTGTGACTGATAATCCCAGTTCTCTTCTGCATTAGGTGATACTTGCTTCCGTCACACATACTTGCTAAAGGGCGGTGTTAGTGCCACGCCAACTTCAGCACTTTATTAAACTTGTTTGGTAACCTCTTTGCAAGCTTGGAATCTTCCTGTTTGGTCAGCTTTGAAAGCTTGTTTTCAGTTTTGATCGACTGCTGTGGTCTAGGGAGATCAACAAAAACATAACTCCAGAGCATTTTGGATTGGGACTGAATATGGAGGAAGAGCCTATTGGACCAGCATTACTGAGGTGGGAGAAGAGAAACGAATCTGGTTTGGTAGATGCTTTGTATCTGTTCCGGTTAATGTATTAATTGTGTTTCGAGTCTGTGTGTTGGTTGCATTGGTGTTACACTTAGTGATATAAAACATGTTGTCTCAGAAAGACTCACAGTAGCATAAGAAAGCTCTGTATCTGCTAGTATGTCATTTGTTTGACTAGGTTTTGTCTAAAATGGTATTGCTAGAATTTGATGGGGGTAGTAGTGCATTCTATTAGTTCCATAATGTGAGAGTATGGTAAGATGAATAACAAAAATAATACTGGGAAAGAAGAATGGAGCTGAGGAGGCAGTGGGAAGCTGGAGCAAGAGCACTCTCTCTGTCCAGTTGCAACTGACAAGGCAGGAATTAACCCAGGTGAATAACCTCTGGAATGTAAACACAGAACATGCCTTTCTGGGTCAAACCGCTGGTACGTAAAGTTCAGTATTCTGTGTCTATTTAGTAAAACACTTGAGAGTCTTGTTATATGGACCTTTGCAGTGTGCTCACCTTATGCTCTGTTGTTGCATCTGGGGTGTTAGGAGGTGCATCTGTGTGTTCCCTTAAGTATTTTGTCATTGTTCACTGAATTTGTATAAATCCCTTTGGAACTTAGTAATATTCTCTGCCTCTGCACCCCCACATTGTGATAAGATACAGGAGTTCACGTCTCTCTATGGAAAGAAACATTTTTTTTCTGTTTTAAACTACACTTCTGCTAGTTTTGTTGAAAGTTCCTTGGCTTTGTGAGCTTTAAACTATAGTTCTGCATCCAGCTATCTGTCATCTCCAAGGTTTTGTAATCCTCTCTCATAACCTCTCTCCATCCAACCTTTCCAAACCAAGTCCTAGCCTTTTTTAATACCTCCAAGAACTTTTAGAGAGACTAAAGCTGCTGCTCTGAATGGTTTCCCTGTCTCCTTTGATGGGACATTGGTTTATTTTGGAATTAATCTGACCTGTGTGACCCACAGTTTTCCACATATGCCTTCTAGTTTTGTCTCTGGTTGAAGAATTGCTGATGTATGCTTTTCTCTTATCTACTGAACACAAGCAGCTTTAATTGTTCAGGATGAAGAACTTGTACTCAGCTGATGTTGCTGATACATTTTGGTTTTGAGACATTTGTATTTTCAGCAAAGGAGTCATGTAGAATCCTAATACAGTTTTGATTTTGATCCAAGTATGCATTTATTGTTTAGAAAAGCTTGTCTCAAATTTTTGGAAGGGAAGTTTTAAATTGATTTTATTGTGGAATGTTTAGAGGGATTATAGTCTTGTTTATACATTTTGATTTTAAAAGTCACTTCTTCTGTGACTAGTTGAAGCACTAGTATAAATAGCAGGAGATAGAAATGGTATCCGAATTAAATTGTCTAAAATTAACATATGCTTTCCAAAGAAGTACAGCGTGCCCTTGGATCTACTTGGAAAGAGCTGCTCCTTATCAAGTTCTCAGTGGGGCTTTAGTCCAGTCCAGGAAAGCTGTGCAGTTTCCATGTCTCAGAATAGGTTAGGCTTTTGATGCTGGATCAAAAGTGGTGCCTGAGTTCAGCTGCCTTGGTTTTAACACCAGGGAAGCTCAGAAGGCAGCAGCCCTGTGATCTTTCTGTCAGAAAAAGTTGGGTTATTTTCATTTTAAAACTCTTAGGCATTTGACAGAGGGTGGAATCTGCTGGTGTTTTGTACCACATAAGATATTAAAGTTTGATAAATAGGCATCTAAAGATGACAGTTTAAGCAGGACAAGATCAGAGTGGCAACACTGATAACACATCTATTTAAATGGATAGTTGACATTCTTGTGCTTTGTTCTTGTGTTATTTAAAAAAAAGAAAGAAGAGTTAAATTCAGGACATGTAAAATAATACAGGGTACCCTAGCATTAAATGTTTTTAAACTAGAGCTCCACGTGGCACTTGTGGCACAAGTCTGTATTATATAAGTGTCCTAATGACTTTCTAGGTCCAGCCTTGCCATTGACCCTTTGCTGTCAGACCCTGCAGAAACCACAGAGTGCAAGACCCAGGCATGGTGCTAACAGGGAGTAAAGGAGTGAAACATCCAACCAGTTAGATGTTAAGAGGTCTAATAATTCAGCCTTTTTTCTTCATAAACCACTCATAGAAGCTTGAAAAGCACAAGCAGAAAGATGCTGTCAGAGTCACTGATACAAAATTAATATTGCCTCCCATACCATATATAAATATAATATGCCTTGCAAGATAAATCATCTCATAGCTTTCACTTCATCGGGATTCCCCTGTTCAGACACAAGAACATGAGAATGACAAGATGGACGCTTAAGATGACAATGGAAAAGATGAAGAGGCTGACAAACTCAAATGTCAAAAATAGATAGTACAGCCAACATGAAACTATTTCACTTGAGGACTCAACAGACTACACTGTCAGTTCATTCTTCTTTTGTCAGCACACCTTAAAGCTCATCTGAAAAGACTGGGTAATTATTGCTCAGCCACTCCTAATAAAATGGAAATTAAAGTCATGCCACTACGTGGGAAGAGAAAAAAATTATAATACCTTAACTAGTGTTAAAACTATGTTATAATATTGTCTGCTATCTGTCAGCTGCAGGAGAACTTGGTTCCTGGCCAGGCTACTCTGTATCTGGTAGATGAACTATATTTATCTCATGAATAATGCTTGGTACTCAACACCCAGCAGCAATATCCTATAAACGTCACTAATGATGAGTTTGGCACTGCAGCTTAAGGCCATAGAGTGGATGCTACTCAAATTTATTTTGGGGATTTTTCATTTGTTTAATTATTGTCCAAAATGGATTAAATCATTTGGTTCTTTTGAAAGAAGGGGTGAGGGGAGGGACAGGAAAAAGGGAGGAAAATAAACAAAAAGAGAGAGAGAATAGATTGGTGCAGGTAGGTGTCCTTACTTGCTGGGAAATTCTGTGCTTGTGTCTCTGAGGTCTGTGTGAAAATGCTTGTTTGATCTACTTTGATTAAAGACCTTCCCAAAGTATGTCTTACATTATTTCTTGTGCCTTAAGGTTAAAACATGCAGCATGGCACTCTTACAGTGTGTGGGCTGTTCATGCAGGTTCTGCAAGGTGCAGTCCTTGATGTGAACTGACTCCTATTTTTTTAATTTGCCATATATCTCGTTGCTGCCAAACAGGAAATATGTCTGTGACATTTTTGATGTGTAAAATAATTCTGGAGAGAACATGCTTAAGGGTAGGAAAAACACTTGACTTTCAAATATGCTGTACTGTCCTGGCTCTGAAAAGGAAGGCCAAGTTTCATTCCACTTGAACTGCTCTGGCTCGTTTACTTTTGCTCTAATTTCTGTGATGCTTCCACGTATAAGAGATAATTTCTGTAGAAGGTCCTACACACTGTGTTGCAGGGTTTAACTCACCTTATTTCTCAAGGAAAGAATTTTGCTAGAACTATGGGTGTTTGTTAGAGTTGCGACACCTTCTGAGTGTTATCTGTGGTGGGGATAAGATGGAAAACTGTAGGATTTTAAATGGTGAGCAGTTGTTGAGACAGACTGTAATACTGCTTCAAATTCCTGCCTCCCAGACATGAATCCATCTCTGCCCTATCCTCTGTGCCAGCACTTTCATCAGACAGCGACAAGGATGGTGAAGATGAAGGGAATGACGAAGATGAATTAAGTGGGCTGCAGTCTTTCCATGTTCAGTCCAACTGCAACACTGAGAGAGACTCAGGTAATAATGGAAGAGGGGCATGGGCAGAGATTGAGAAAAAATGTCATGTGTGTGAAGTGGGGAAGTGACAAGACGCTGATTTAGGGACAGTAAGGTATGGGCAGAAAGTCCAAAACACAAATGAGTGGTTCAGTAACACTAGGTGATGTTGCTAATTCCAGCATCTAAGGAGGGGTGTATTTCAGAGCTCAGTTGTTACATTTCCAAGTTTCCTGCTACTTCCAGCTGCACAGGCAGTTTTTTGAATTAGTGCCCTGGGGCTTGGTTCTACTGTCCACAGAAATACAGTGTACTGGAGCTTTTTTTTTTTTCTTCACCCCAAGCCTTGGATGGACCACTACACAGTGACAGATGTTCTGCCGAGTCAGAGAAAACTATATGTCAAATTGTCTGTTAGAAATTTGATGTAACAATTTGGTAGTGCACAAGAAAACGTTTTCACAGTGGTGCATGGTTTCAGGTGGTACAGGAATGCTGCAGTGGAGAAAAGATGAGGTAAGAGGTCTTCTAAAAAGGCAAAATGCTGGCCAAGGATGTCAACCCAGTATATATTTTTTTTCCCATTTCAGATCCAGATCTTACCCTCTCAAGAAGCCTTTCCCATTGGGAAATGAGGAGGGTGAGTTGCTAAACTTCCAAACTGTAGTTTTGATGACAGGGAAATTGAAAAAGAAATTCATGTATAGATTAAAAATTCTTCATTTACACTACTGGAAAAGGTACAGCTGCAGTTGGGAAACCATCGAGAACCTCCTCAGTGAAGAATGATTTGGGGACGGTGAAAGCATGCCTAGTTAAGAGACTGTTTCACTTCAAATCTCTACATCTGTATCTTTCCATCAGATCTTATGCTTTGGTTCCCTTCATTTCTGGCCTGTATGTCATGTAGAATTGAAGCTCATCATATCTTTAGATGTGAGTGAGGCACTTAAATATTGAGTCATGCAAAAAAAAAAAATGCAACAAAACTGTAATCTTTTTACCTTAATACCTTTAAGATTAAGGAAGGAAATTTTAAACTGTTGGAGAGCTTTGGTGCTTTTATGAAAACTGATATAATTGTGTTTTGCTACGGGCTGCATGTCTTCCGCCCTGTTTTTCTGTCAGCAGAGCTGAATCCTTAAGACTGTCTTTCTTTCAATTTCCTTTAGGCCAAAGAGATAGCAGCAATCCAGCGTTCAGAGGCACCAATGAGCAAAGTGCCTCGACAACGTGGACGCTGGTCCCAGCCAACCAACAATATAGAAATGACTGTGAAATCCATGCTTGACTTGCGTCAGTTGGAGTCTTTCTCTGTTTCCCGTTCTCCAAGTCGAGATTCATTGTCTCAAAACAGCAATGGGGATGATAGAGAAGAACAGGCAGATGTCCCCATGCACATCAACAAAGTAAGGGTGGTGCTTCTTGCTGGAGGTGGATCTACCCCAAATACATCTGTCCTGCCTCTGTTCTGTATTGATTATTGTATGATGCCATTATTTATATCTTGAAATGGAACTAAAAATGCCTTCTGAGAAAACTGCTCAGCTCTGTAGTTGTTAGTACTCGGGAGCAGAGCATGTATGGGATCAAGGTTTCCTTCCAAAAACACAGGGAGTACCTTGTATTTTCTCTTAGTTCCTTGATTACTTGTGGTTAAAACAAGCTGAGCATGGAATTACATGCATGTGTGCCCCATTTCCTGCTAGGAAAACTAACTCCAGTAGCAATTGAAATGTGGCTCAAATGAGACCCTTAGCTGTGGGTTGTGCTAGAGTATTGTCATCCTTGAAACATCCTTGAAACAACTCTCTCTGTCTCTTGGCCACAGCAAGCAATGTGTTCATACTTCAATACTTCATAAAACATAATGTGTTCAATACTTCAGAAGATTAATACCTGTTTTCCAGTGACAACCTGTCCTGGTGCCTAACCTCATTAGCTTTTCCTTCTTATGTAACTTCGTGACTTGAGGAGAGCTTTTGACTGTGTGTGTGCAAATCAGCCAGTGATTTTCAGCTTTGACCCACAGACTCTCCTGAACTATGCCTGATCATAGGTAATAGAAGCACCTGCTCCAGGTAGCTTATGCTTCTCTTGCGAGGACAGAGAGGTGTGAGGAGTTCAGCATTCACTGTAGAATTTTAGGGAATTACAAATCAAAATTAGGATAGGAAACTACAACAATCAAACTTCCTAGATGGGGAGGAGGAGAGACATGGGAGTGTTGCCAGATTTTTTAAATTCTATTCTATGCTGTAATGCGTACTTTCTAGCTCTGCACAACAGCTACTAACTTGAAGTAAAAACACCAGTAATATCTAATACTCTGTATTTTTTACTAGGTTGGAAGCTCAGTAGCTCCCCAAGACAACCGATCTTGTGTACGACCTCAAGTGATTCGGCTCCTGTCTTGTGAAGAGGGGATTTTCTCTCAGGAACTGGAACCATCTGAGAGTGAGGAGTGTGTAATCTACCCTGAGCAAGATGAAATCCATCCCACAGACCCTAGCAGGTTAAAAACACAAATAAGCCTTCCACTGTGTATAGCTTACACCTTTCTTGTTTTAGGTTGCTTGCAGCTTGTATGGTAACTTGGATGATTTGACTTAATGTCGAATTGATACCAAGTGCATTTAGTTGAGTATTTTATGACATCCTGATGGTAAAGGAGGCTGAAACGAAGAGGGCACCATTAAAATAATCTTTCATCTGAGGCTACGCGTTAGCAGCCTTTTCCAGTATTTTGCTTTCTCCCTTATCTGGGTTGAAATAAGCAGGAGAAAATTTGAAAGCTGGAAAACCATCCAGCAATGATGTATACATGATAGTGAAACATCTGCCCAGGAGAAATGATGGGATACTATCATTTGTGATAATTTCAGACCTAATTGGGCTAGAATCTAACACATGTAGTATGTGATGACACTGTTGTGGGAAACGTAATAGGATACATGAGTTAGAATTTGCAGGGATGCTGGAGACAGTGGAGAACCTTTATCCTTCCTCTGCTGTTTCTTCTGTTTGAATTTTACCTTACTGAATTTTCTGTATTATTTCATGTCCCATTTTTCCTTCCCAAATATTATTCTTCCCTACTTAACCTGATGCTAATAACTGTTTGATTTCCTATGTCTCTTCCTCCTCTGTTACAAAGAATGAGCAGGTAGCTTTAGACAGACTTTTACACACGAGAGTACATGCCAAGATTTTGCAGTTGAAGCTGCTAGTTTTTTTTCTCAATTTCTCTTGATTTACTTCTTAAACTCTATTATGATAACAGTATGGACAAACCCACATGCTGTTCCAGCATGTAAGTAATGAAGGCATTCTGTTGATGTTGGATTTTGGGCTGGACATATCTCAAAGTATGCACATTCTGCACACTGTACTTGCCATTCAGTTCCATGGTGTGACTTCTGCAGTCTAACGTGTACTGCCCTCAGGCATCAGGCGAAAAGAACAGCATCTGTATTACTCAACAGAGTATGACTCATAAAGTCACAAAAGAAATGAGGAACTCTGTCATACAGTACTGTATTTTTATATGATATTCTTCAGTAAATTAGTCTTGCTCAAATCTTCTCTGTTCTGTAACACTAAAGAGATTCAAATAAATGGGTTGTAAACATGAAAAAAAATTACTGTATTAGGGCTAAAATCTTTGACAAACTGGAGTTTGTATCATGTGCCCAATCTTAGTCTTGTTTTCATTAAGTAGACCATTGCTTGTTTTTCAATTTGTACTGGAAATCAAGCTAAGGTATAGTGCAGTGAAGATACCTTGCAATCATGGGAAACTGAAAACGCGCAGAAAATCAGACAATCCCCTTGAGACTTCACTGTCCAAGCTTAATGAAATGCAAAAAACGTATAATCATGAAAGAAGTAAACTTATTTTTCTCTTTAAAGCCTTAATTTTGTAATCAAGGTTGTTATTAACACAGGTAAGGCCTTAAAGGTAGACTGCGCTCTTCTTTACAACTAAAACAAGTCTCTTCTAGTGCTGTATCTTTCCTGTCTGTTTTGTAGCGAGTACCAGGTAAAAGCACTGCCCCATGGGAAGCTAAATAGAAGTTACCAGAGCAATGGATGTCCAGACAAACACAGTCCAGACAGTGCCTGTTCTGTAGATTACAGCAGCAGTCGTCTTTCCAGCCCAGACCATCCAAATGAAGGTAAGATGTAAAGGTATTATAATTTGTACCTGATGTGAAACGCTGCAGGAACTTGGTTGAACTGTGTTGTGCTATGTTTATCAACTGTGATCCTGATCTCTAAGTACTCGATCCTCTTCATGAGCTGAGCTGAGGTCACATTCCTGTTACTTGTGCTAGTAGTGCTGTAAAGATTCAGGCTCATCTGAACAGGCTCTTCAGTGAAGCCACGGTAGAAACACTTGGTTGAAGTGCTCTTGCTGTATAAACCTTTGACTTTTTCTCTCACTAGCTAGGGGAGACAGGCTTAGTATTGATTATCCCACAGGCTGTGCTGCTTGGGGAACAGAGAATTTGCGCTTAATGCTGATTGACTTGGCAACTGTAACACTTGGGATTTAAGTTGCTTAATTTAGCATATTTGCTGAATATCTTTTTTAATCTTACATTACTGTGATTATGCTGTTGCAGCTTATATTTTCTTTTTGGTTTGTGCCTTTTCCCAGATTCTGAAAGCACTGAGCCCCTGAGTGTGGACGGCATCTCAGATCTGGAGGGAGAGGAAGGAGAGGAGGATGTGGGTACCAATGCGCCAGTGGGAGAAATTCCTCAGATACCTGATCAGGAGAAGTTCCTCAAGCAGCATTTTGGGACCCTGGGCAGCACTGATGGAAAAGGTACAGCTCTCTGTTTAGTCTGAGCACTTTCCCTGTGAGGACATTCTGCTGTGTAGAAACATACAAGGAGGGGAAACAGGGATTTACTGAAGAGATGCCTGAACATGAGAGGCATCTGGCAAGTCTGTTGTTGTGTGTGTTTAAGTCTCTGTGGGTCAGATTGAAGTCTGTGTTAGTTTGGGTTAAGTACTGTCCCCAGAATCCTGAAGAGCGGTTCTCTTATTCTAGCACTAGTTTCTCGTAGACTGTATTGTATGTGTGTCCCCATAAGTGGCGTGTAGTGGCCTCTAGTGGTATGTTAAGACATAACAAATGTCACAAAAGAAAAGGCTGAAATACTGGGTGGAGGGAGAAAATAAGAGGAGACATCAGAGTGGCAAAGGAGCTGGTTAATCTCTGTTAACCAACTCCAGAACAAAGCGTATCTTTCTAGAATTGATAATGGTTGCATGTGGCAGCATCTGTGTGAGCTATCTGTTTTACTAATACTATTTTTTTTCCAGTTGATTGGTTTGTTTCCTGCTTGATGTCAGTACCTCACAGTCCTACAGGCAGGATAGAACACAAAGGGAAGAGAAAAAGGAGGAGGCATACCCCTTAGGGAGATTAGCAGTTTCAGGCAGAGTAATCTAAATACAACAGAAAAGGCAAAGGCAATGAAATTATTTAATTCTGTTGTTTTAGCTCAAAAAATTCTCCTGAATATAGAGGGAGAGGGGAATGCATTCAACAGTCTCTGTGAGGAGAAAATGCATATATCAGAAGGTTTATTTGTTCTGTAACTAAATTGCTCCTTTTTTTTTTTCCTTTTTTTTTTTTTCTCTCTCCTCTTCTCCTCTCATTTAACCAAAATGTTTAGGTGGTTCATGTAGGAGTCTGGAAAGAACTGAAAACCTCAGCATTTCATCTCGCTTTCTTTCCCAGTCTCCAGCTCTCAGGTATGATTCTGCTTGTTTTGAATGTCTGTCTGTCTGTTTTTACTAGTGTGGTGAGGTCTTGTACTAGGCCCTGGGTGAAATTAGAAAGCAGACTTTTGCACCCAGCAGGTTGGTTGTATTTTGGACACACTGTCCTTTGTCACTATAGCTGTTTGGTTTCTTCCTGTTATTTTGTTCTTTTTCCTCTTTTGAAAATCTGATTAAGTGTTTTATGATTAATAGCTTGATTGATTAAGCTGCAGGAATCACTATCATCTAATTTACTCTTGACCATTTATGCTCTGTTTATTCTTTTGCATTTCATTCAGCTTGGACAATGAAAGTAGACTTGTCAACTTTTCCTTTGTTTTTACAGTCCTTTCTTGACTCAGCCTCATTTCTCATGCCTTCATAGAGTACTCCGGTCTCATACAAAGCCCTGTGGAAATATTATACTTCCAAAAAGTCCTCAACGCTAAAGCATCTCAGAAGGCCCTCTGAGCTTTTTTCCTTTTTTTTTTTTTTTTTTTCCCTTTAAATTTAAAAAAAAAAAAAAAAAAGAGAGAGAGAGAGGAACAAAAGATACTGGTGGTGTAAATACTTCTGTTGATTCAAGTAAATAAATATTTAAAACAAAAACCCCCTTTTTATCTCTCCAAAATAACAACATGGAATCTTGGCTTAAATTAATTTAATTTAATTGTATAGAATGGAACTGGATTTAAGTACATCTGTGTTTTACCAGTTACATCTAGATTTACCATGTTATGAAATTTTTTTTATCATTGCTTTATTCAGATGCAGCTGTTGCTGCTTTCAGGAATGCTTCTTAGTCTATCTTGCATTGGAACCTCATGTTTAAGAAGAAAGTCAGTGATTAGTTATTGTGCAAGCTTCTGGAAACTTGCAGTGGTGAATGAAGGAAGTTACTGGCACTTTAGAGGTGTAGTAAGTGAAGTAGTTCTAAGTTATGAAGACTTCCATACTTTTAATCTGTCTGTCAAACATGCCAAACTAAAAGTTGCCTCCTTTCTGAGGTAAGCCCTCTGTACTTGTTCGAGATGGTGAGGAAACAAGACTTTTCTCTTGAAGATACTGACAAACTTTCATAGTAATAATACTTTGATAAGTTTACAAAAGTATACTTACTTTATTTCGGAGTATCTTGGAATGTAAAAGAATTTACTGTTAGTAAGGTGAACTGAGAGAAGAGACGTGACCTGACTTTACCCATTCTTCCCTCTGCCTGGAACTTTTCCTTCTATCTTGCCTTCACTTTTACAAAGTCCCTCCCTGAGAAATTGACTCAGTGCTACTTGTGATTGAGTAGCCTGATGTAGAATGCCTTAAGATCAGTACACTCAGGGATAAATAGAACTGCTAAGAGCTTAGGGCAATTCTGCCTTTTAAAAAGTCTAGGTAGGGAAAGGAAAGGTTTTTACACTGGTTCAGTGCATGTGCTTGATTGTCCAGGGCTATGTATGTATTTGTTTTAGTTAGGATTTCTTCATTGCTTTCTCTAGGCGCTTGTCACTCTCCTCATCGAATCTGATACTGGATTCTAAGTCCATTGAGTCTCCAGCTCCAACCAGTCGGTTTACTCACGACCTGTTGAAAAATGACAGCAGCCGTCCTGCTGATTCTTTGGAAAACAGCCACCTCTTGGATAATGTAAATTTGCATCGGGCTGTTTATGCCCAGAAAAAACGCAAGTCGGCCTTGGAGACCAGCAGAGTTGGTATGGCTCCTGGACGAGTTATTGCATCATTTCCAGAAGGCCCTGTGAATGCAGTGATGAGAAAGGCACAGTCAGTTCACGACCTTGTTCATGAGGGTAAGGACTCCAACTGGAATGATGGTATAAATTCAGAAATGAAATGGGGAGGTTTGAGTGGAGATTAAATTTCTGTCTTTTTGTCTTCTGAGCTACACACTTTGTATGTCTTTTAATTCTTAGTCCATCAAGGTAAAATATTTTTGCTTTGTAGCACAGATGCTGGTCTCCTAATCAGTAGTTTCTGACATTTGTCTGGCAGCTTTAAGAGGAGAAATGCCAAGGGTGAAACTGGCTACTTGCAAAGAAATCTCCTCCTTCCATGAGTGGTTGCTCCAGACAAAAAGTGAAGCTCCCTAGGGTGAGGAGGGGAGGAAAAAGGGAAAAAGAGTGCAGTAAGAGGGGGGCTTACTGTATATATGCACTCTGTGTGAAAGAAGTGAAAGAACCCCAGTTTTGAAACAGTCAATTCAATGGAGTCAATTCAGTTGGTAAGCACTAAGTTTGCTTTTAAAAAACCAAACTTATCGCCACAACTCCATGCATATGTGAGTGGATTAGAGAACTGACAGTTTTTGCCTGCTTCCTCTGCCTTCTCAGTTAAAAGTCATGGTGGTCTGAGGTGTTCTGGCTATATGCTTTAAGAACAGGTCTCCCCTGAGGTAAGCAACAGTGTGCGAGCAGGAGGAGGGATGGGAAGAAAAGAAAATGTTGAAGCTTGATAATATTAACCTGTAGTAGTGATTTTGTACACTTCCTCCGAGGGCTGAGCCGAAGTACATATACTGAAGCAGCCCTGTTGCTTTCCAGTTTGGGAATTCACTGCAGGCTCTTGTCTGTTTTTGGCATGTTTGTCTGTTTAATTTTCACAGATAAGGGTCCTGGAGTGGTATCTTCTGCCAAGCAGCGTCCTCATACTCTTATGGTGGTTGAGAAGGATCCCAGACCTAATAATTGCAGGGCGTTATCATCCAGTCTATTGAAGATGGATGGATCTGGTGCTCTGCTGGCCAAAGATGTCAGGGCTGCAAAACCAAAGTCCTACATGAACCCTACAACCAGCTTCCGGGCTAAGATGTCAAGGAGCATATCTGTAGGGGAAAATCTGTACCTTGGTTACTCCACCGATGTGTTGACTGATGGGAGGATTAGCCCTCCAGCGGCAGAGAAGACACAGTTCAGTCCCACAGCAGATGCTGAGAAGACGAAGTTAACAGTAAAAGAAAATTATCCAGTGAAGCCAGCACTTCAGCCAGTTGTAAACTGCTTGTCTCCCAAGTCCTTTCACAGCAAGTTGGCATCATCAAACCGAGCACACCTGATTCTCGACATTCCTAAGCCATTGCCAGATAGACCCACACTGGCCTCCTTCTCACCCACTACCAAAACCAAAACCCTGCTTGAGCCACAGTCTCCACAGTCACCTGCTGGGGCCTGTAAAAAGAAACCCTCATTCCCCGAGGTCCGAACCTCCAAGAAGGAGAATCAAGCTGCTGGGTCTCTGGTTCCTGGTAGAGAGAATTCAACAGGACTTGCTAAGGAGAGCCCAGTAGAGAGTCCAGTTTCAAGGACAGGTTGCCAGTTTGAGCCAGAGGTCACAAATGTAAAACTGAGGGAGTTTTCAGAGGTCCGGCAACTGAAGTCTCCTGAAAGCACACTGCCCAGGTGTAAGGAGAGGACCACCGGCATCGCCTGTGTGCTAGACAACCAACCTGGACTTTGCCCACTAGACCCCATCAGGCCGAGGTCTCCTACATCTGTAACTGCCTTGGCACAGGTCTCAGGTGTGCATGGATACCCATCTCTTATCTTCCCCCTTCTGTCTCCTGTCTTTGTGAACCGCCTCACGATCCCATCACATTTCTTTACGTCCAGCTTCTGGCCTGTCTCGTCCTGTCTGCACCTGTCTCGTTCCATAAGTCATCCCCTCAATGGTGAGACTCTTCTTCAGCCTGACATCTTTTTCTGAGTCTTTAATTTCCATTTCCTCTGAGTCTTATGTCTGAATGGTTAGACCTCAGCAGCTCCTTGTGCAGTTGCACCTAGGAACTCAAACATTTATTTGGTCAGTCCTGAAAAGTGACATGCTAGGAATCCCTGGTAGTACATGTAGGTTACACCAATTTTGCTCTTCTCAAGTATATCTGACCAGTAAATAAAAGTGCAGGCCAATATGTGTTAGTTGGGCACATACTACACATAATAGTGACAGTGAAGTTACACCACTCAGCACTTGTTGATAAGTGCAGGTGTGCAGAATCCAGAGTGGTTTACCTGCAGTTTTGTTGCATGAGAGAAAGCTTGGCAAAGTGAGTTCCTTGCTGTAGCTATGTATAAGAGCAAGGAAGTGAGGGCTGCCATCACGTCTGCAAGCTGCATGGATTAATTTTAAATTACCTCTGATTTGAAGAGAAAGGTACTGGCTGTGGAACTATTTTACATGCTGAAAGAGCTCTTGAATCTGTTACAAACTCTGATTTAAGGTACTTTAATCAACTGAAAACTAGCTGGTAGCTTCAAACTGAATCAAAAGTCCTACCTGCCGAGGCTGAGGTGTCCAGTGATGTTTCTTTTGTGTTAAAACCTGAAATGCCTTCCTGAATTACTTGGCTGAGTTGTACAGTGTGAAGCTGGATGTCAGCCAACACACAGATACCTTGCACATTAGGGGGACTATACAGTGCACAGTTTTATAAGTCCTTTTGCTATGTTCTTATTCACATTTGAGAAGGAGTATCCCTAGAATACTTTAATCAATTACTTTTTGTGGTACTAAGCTGTTCTACCATTCATTGCAATGTTTAAATGCAATATTTCTGCACCTAAGCATTATAGAGAGAGAATCTGGTTTTGTTTAAAATTTTTCTTTTTGCATTTCTAGAGGGATCAAACACCATAAAATTGAAACACTGGTATGCAAAATAGGAAATGTGTTTTATCTGTTAGACTTACTGTTGTGCTATAAAGAAGTTGCTCTGTTGAACATTGAGTGTCTGAAATTTTCAAACTCTAACCCTTACTGAAATGAGGTTTCCTCCAACAGAAATGCAACATGGAGCTGTGGAATCATTTCTACAGTGGGAAAATAATAGTCCAATTGTCTGTACACTTCATATTGAATTTTCTCTTCTAGACTTGGAAATCAAGCGATGAATATATCACATGATTTTTGTTGAGTTGCTAGGAATCTGTTTGCAGAGTTAGCATAGATGATTCAAAGAAAAGGTTTTTTTTTTGTTTGCTTTTTGAAGTCAGCTCCCAGTGCAGTGCACAGCATGACCTGTCAGGGTATTTCAGAAGCATCCTTTAGTCAGTACAGTGCATCCTCATTTTTTTTTTTCCTCATTGACAGCAGACAGTCTTCACCTTCTTGGAAATCACTTTTTCCATATTTTTAGTGGTAAATGCTGGAAAAGCTGACTTTTGCTGTGAACAATCTGCTGTGATTTCTGTGGATCATAATGTGGCAGTTTAGACCAGTACTGCAGGCTGACAGTCAGAGATCTTTCTGCTTCTGACTTGCTCTGTGACTTCTGGATTCTGCTTAATTTTTCTGTCCTTCAGTTTTCCTGCTTGCATAACATTTGCTCTTAAGAAGACTTAACTGTTTTTATGCAAGCATTTTGACAACTACAGTTGAAATGCTGAAGATATACTGAATACTGTTGCTGTGTTTAATATTCCCTGCTGGTTTCTGAAGAGCTCTACAGGCAGAAAATGCCTGTTATTCAAGCATTTGTGTTTTATTTGTGACCTGTCTCCAGACTGGCATCTCACAGACTGAGACCAGCATAAAAGCATGATCAGAGGAGAAATCCAGGAACAATAATGAGAAGAAAGAACTGGCTTGGGGGAGTGGGGCAAAAAAAGGTGGGAGCGGGTAGGGCAAAAAAAAACAAAGGTAGCAGGGCAAGAATCTTGGATGGAACTGAAGCCCACTGTGCTCAAACTCTACAAGGCTGAGTGATTCAGGAAAAAGAATACAGATGTATTTGTTCATGTCTCTTTGTTTTTCAATATGTACATATGAGTGGATATTCTAGCAGTGTTTATACACCTTCTGCATGTATTCATGAAATTAGATGAGGTCCCCTTCTACCTGTTCAACAATAATCTTAGTGAAGTGCAGAAATAATAGCAGTAATGTGACTAAGTTCTGTTTTTTAGGTAACTGAAGGAAATTGAATGTCCTTTGTCCAGGCCATTGTATATTGAAGATAACTGCAGATTGTGTGTGTGTGTGTCAGCGTCCTCATTCATGATTTATGTCTTAACTCATGGCAGTGTTTATTTTATTAAAGCCTTGCAGGCCTTCAGCTCTGATGCTTTTGGGAGTATTACCCAGTGAGGGCTGGAAGAAAGTGGTGTTTTCCAGTTCCTTGCTTTTATTTTCAGTTTTTGAATTATGGTGTCACAGTATCTTGGACCGTTCAGAAGTGTGATTCCTTTATGATTGTGTTTGTTAGTCAGCAGTCCTCTAGAGCTCAGTCCTCACTGCAAAACACTGTAATAAGTCAACATACTCCTTCGTTCCTATAGGTCACTGTTGCATACTGTGCAGAGCAGTATATAAATAGGAGTATGCAGGTTTCAGACTAGGTGGATGCCAAATTAGAGGCTCCTCAGATCACACCCCTTTGCTATTGGAAGACTTGATTTGAAGTTGAATTTTAACTATAAGTGAAAATGGCATATGTGATCTCTGACTACTGTTGAGTAACAGCGTGTGTAATCTAATAGAGACCGTTACTGACTTTGAAGAAATTAAGCAATGGAAAAACAAGAATGTTTGAAATGAGAAGCATCTGTCAGTAATATGAAGGAAAGTTCATGTAGAACTTTCCCATTTAATGATTGATTCAAACCAGCCCAAAAATTGTATGAGAACTGTGTGCGCATGATCTTTTGAATATGTGTTAAGAAATTTTTTTTACCCAGCTGTGAAATCTCATACATTGAACTATCTATACCTTACTTTAAATTTTTTTTTTCCTCTCATTCAGAATTGAGCATCAGTGTGGAGCAGTGTGAGCATGTGGTATCTGAGCTCCAGGACAGCATGCGCAAAGCTATTCATCTTTACCGTGCGGTGAGTGACCTTTGACACAGGATCTATTTTAGCAGATTGGCTTTACAGCCTACGAGCACTGAATATGCATGCTTACACACTGTGAGTATTCTCTTGACTACAGGTTCAGTGGCAGAAGCTGTCTACTTCTCTGCACCTAAGCTTGAACTGGGCAGGCAGGGATTCTTGATTTCTAACTTCTGCATTTTCCAGTGGCTTGTTACGGTATTCTGAGCAAATCAGTTAACTTTCCAAACTATTTTGTCTATCCGTAAGCTGAAGATAACAGCATGCTCTTTTTCAAAAGAGTATTAGGGAATTAGTATTTATACTATGCCTCAGAGATACAGAATATTATAGGAACTTTAAATTTTATTATGCCCTTCTGTGTCCTCATCTTTGATGCCCAAAAAACGGATTAGTAAATTATCATGGGAATTCAGCATGTAACCACTCTCCTCTCCCCCTTACTGCTAGACCATCGTTACGTGCAGAGTTGTGTAACAACTCTTGTTTTCTTTGCTCGGCACTGATCTGTCAAGTTACACTGATTGAGGAGCTTCCACAGTGAGCTTCTATCATGAGTTCTTCTGCAGCTTCAGTCTTAATGCTTGCATGAGCTCTGTGACCTCTTTACATTTCTGTGACCAGTTGCATTTGGCAGACAGAAAGAAGAAAACACTGGCCCTTTGCTGCAGCTGGGCAACAGCACCTCTTAGCCTGGTATAAAGGCATCAAAATCCAGAAAATATGCTTTCCACCTCTATTCTTTTAGAGTAATGCCTCAGTTTCTTGTGTGACTAGCTGTACGAGATGCATACTCTGCTATATGATTAAATTGGTAGTCATGCCAATTTAGGCATGTTGAAGAAAAGGACACTGATTGGTCTGTATTTCTTCTTCATGGCTTCACTTTTCAGAAGAGTTGAAACTGCTTCTTTGTGCACTACCTGACACCCAGTGTATTCTTTTTTCTTTCCTTTTGCTTCTCTGTTTTCAGGTGCTAAATGATACAGAGTCATCTACTGACAAAGATAAAATAGCAGGCCTCCTGACAGAAACATTTTCCTTAATGAAGAAAGAGTTGGACTCCCTGAAGGATGAGGAAGAACTGCCAAAGGTTAAGGAGGTACTGACGAAGCCACAAGATACTGCTAGGTCACTAAATGACAAATGTGGTGCCAATCTACCAAGTCCCAAGAGTTTAGGAGATGAGCAGACACTAGCTTTGCTGGAACAGTACTCGGAGTTATTGTTACAAGCTGTGGAACGACGCATGGACAAAAAACTCTAAGAGTGGTGTCTTTCAGGTGTTCGTGAATACACAGAAATAATTCGAAGAGGAGGACCACAGAGGGATCTTCAGACCAATGCCATCATCACACTGGTCCAGAGCTGGTGGGGTGACCTTTATAAACTGATTTCCTCAGGCCCCTACAGTTGACTTGCTCTAATTCTTAGGAATGTGCTGGGCACAGTTTTAACATTTTTTTCCCAATTGTCTTCAACTTCCTGTCTCTAGATCGTCTCTAGACAAAATTTTGAAAAAGGAGTTTGGAGAAATTGCCTTGAAATTTCTTCATAGCCAGGAGATCAGGATGTTTGGCATCTAAAGAAACAAAGAAAATCTCGTTTATCCAAGAAATTCTGAACTGTGGACTGAAAACAAAGGAGTCCAAGTGAAGTCAATCCCTTCTTCTCCAAAGCTTTAGGAGAATCAAAAAGCAGACTTTTTATGGGTTTATTTATTAATTTATTTTTTCTGACTGTTGCTCTATGTCACGTTTGTGACTAGTATCTATCCTTTAACAAAAAAATGTCAATCTCTTGCCATATCCCAGCGAGAAACAATCTCTGTATTATAAATCTCCAAGAGGGAGACAGGCTGGAGTGTCTGTGCAATTAATGAACTGGTTTCTGCTTAAATTTTGTCTTGCTGTTCTTTCTTTTCCTTCCATAGTTTATTACTTGGAGTAATCCTGCTGTTGTTTTGACTACTCTTGTCTGCTTTTCTCTTTGTTTCACAAGACAGTCCTCATACCTGTATTTTATCTGCATTTGCCTCCAGGGGGAAGACTCCATAACCCTTGGGCTAAGCTTTGGAGTTTGTCTAACAAAATCAGTGGTATTTTTTAATCTGGAATTTCATGTTATGTTGATATTCTCTAGACTAGGTTTTTCTGCAGACATTTTAAAAAGGAAGCTATATACAAAGAGGAAAGTTCATTTCAGCCACCTTTCACAGTTAGGAATTGGATATCAACTTTGATGTTATCATTACTGGGAAATTTGGGGATAGGATTTATTTGTGGAGAAATCACACTGAAAGCCTGGCTTCCAACAGCATAACTCTGGAGTTGAGAGATCTTCAGTACAATTGCTCATCCGTATGATTTGTTAATTTCATCATCTTGATAGTAGATTTTTTATTCTTGTTCCAGGAAAACAGAATACTTACATCTCAAGAAAGCTGGGATTCTTATCCATTTTGTAGTTCTGTTCCAACTACACATAAAAAGTGGTTTACCAGGAACGTACCAAAACATTTTTGAATGTGATTATTGCCATTCTCACCCCCAGTCTCTCTTAATTAGTTTATTTAATTTCTTGACTGACAAATAGAAAATATCTCCTCTTGCATTTGTATGTACAGTACTGTTCTCGCCTTTTCTAAGAGCATGCTAACTATTATTTGTTAAGATTTAAAACTGTCTAGTGATATGTTATTAGTCAACAATAAGCTATAAAACAAACAAAAACCCACAATGAACCAACAGTAAAACACTTCAGTACCTTCCCTCATAATTCTCACTCCTTTCCACAATCTCCTGATTTACTTGCATTTATTTTAAGGCAGAGCAGTGTACTTCCCATTTATACTCCCAGTTTATAAAACTAATGCAAGTAACAAGCTTTCATGTGAATGAGAGAATGCCAGTATCTGTGGCGTTCACTTAAAGGTAGCTGGACTGCATCAGTTTGTTCTGTGGACTGAAAGCTTGAAGCAGTCTTTCATTTTGCTGTCCTGGCTGTCATCTCTCTGAAGCCCTGTGGCACTTGGAAATGCTGTCTGTTGGCTTGCTTTGCTTTCTGTGACTGGGGATTTGCAGTGCAGCCTTTTATTACTACTCAGCCAGCCAAACTGGTGTAGGATGGCTTATTTCTTCAGTATAGTCTAGGGCTGAATAATCTGCAGTTGTCACTATTCCCTTGCCTGATTACTACTGCTCAGTGCTTTGCAGTGTGCCAGTATGCAGAGCACTTTCAGAGCTTTCCAGCTGCTTCTGTCTCTAATGTAAATCTGCCTCATTGAGTGTTACAGGTGTGCTTGCTAACCTTTCTTTCCATGGACTTGTACTGAAACTTTAGAATTGGTATCTTCTAGTCATGTCTCATCATTGTGCTATGCTGAACTGATTGGTGTCCCTGGGTCCCATAGGCAAAGAGGTTTTTATGAAGACAAATTGAAAAGTATAGAAACTTCCTGTTGGTTTCTTTGAGTAAAAAGGTGTGCTGGAGTTGCCACGAGTGGAGTGTTTGGTAACAGTTGTGCTGGGCTGTGATGGAGTTAGTGTGAGTCAAACTTGCTTTTGGGATGATCAGTTCCTCCTCTTTCAGACTGTGAACATATGTCCTAGTAACTTCTTGCTGTACTGGGACCTCAAGACACTCAGGTAAAATAGCAGCCCCTTCAACCCAGGTATCTTTTGGTACTGAAGATTATGGTTTGAGGGGGCTTTATTCTATTTCCTTGTGCAGTTTTATTACCCATTTCATTATTTCAATTATGAGGTAGTGGCAAAAAAGCTCTGAGAGAACCAGTGGTCAGAGCAAAGTTCACATCAAACTGTAGGGCAACAACAACCAGTGAAACTGGCATAGCGATACAATTCAACGCTCCTTGGAAAGAAGACGTGTGAAGCAAATAGGATTTTTGAGCTGATCAGAGTAGGTTTTGCTTCCTGGATTGGATTTCGCTTGGGCATCATGGCTGCATGCAGGAAACCAGAGGTAAATTCTGCCTGGAATGTTGGTAAAAGAGGCATCAGGCAAGTGGATGAGCTGATGGAGAATGGTTGTATAGTTTAAAGTAGAATAGTATATGTAGGACATTCAGGAAAACAGAGTAGAGGTAGAGATAGGCTTTGTCCAAAGAACATTGTTTGGCCAGTAACCATTTAAGCTAAAGTATGGAAAAGCTTCAGGAAAGTAGATATAGGATTGAGGTGGTGATCTGTAATTGCTGAATGAATCAGAAGATGTTTTTAAAAATGCCCTATCTGGCCTCTTGTTTCTTTGCTTGCTGTCATCGAAGCAAATATTTATTAAAAGGCAAAAGCGTCAACTGTTTGCCCAAGGCTTGGAAGTTAACTGAGAATTCAGTTGAAGAGATGCTAGTGCCACAAGTGTGTTGATGCTTAGTATTTGAGATGAATGCAACCGTCTCTTTCCTGCTAAGTTCCTATTGCTAGCAGTGGGAAATAATCCTAAAAGTTCTAGTTTACAGTGCAAAGCACAAATGGGATAGATTCTGTTACATGTTGTGAATAGGATTTGCTACAGGCTCTTGGTGAGGCCAGACAGAAAAACAAAATGGTAATTGCTTAGAAAGTGAAAAGGTCTTTAGGAGGAGGTAGTGAGCTTGAGCCTATCCCTCCTACTGGTTTTGTGATCCCTCATTCAGGTTTGTGTGGGTGTTAGAACAGATACAACCAGACACCTGTACTAAAACAAGTTGGTTGTTTAGCATACTCTGTATTAAGAATTTAGACTTACTATGCTTTTTGTCCTCTCATACCCAGCATTTCTGGTCAAAATGAGAATTGTGTATTTTTCCTCATCTTGCTTATAAATAGCATTGCTGTTGGACCCTTGCTTTGCTCGTAGGCCTCTGAGGTGATGCAGGGGGAGGGCAGCAGGCTCAGCGTTCTTCCTGGGCAGTGGCTGCAGCCTCCTTTAGCATGCCCAGACCGTGTGTTTACATGGGTCCGTTGTTTCTCCTGCCTCTTCTCTCAGGTGTCTCCTTTCTCTTGGCTCTCCCAGGTGACAGTTGGGGCAGGCCTTAGAGCTCCTTCACCAAAAGCCCCCTTTTTGCAGAGTCCATCACACCCTTGTAGAGAAACACCCTCATTCTCTGGAGCAGAAACGTACAAACTTTTAATATTTTTAAAGAAAGAATATGTATATAATTATCTAAAAGAAAAAAAAAACACAAAACAGTTATTTAAACACTATTGGTAAATTCATGCATGTATATGGTGTTCCCCTTCCTCCTTGCCTCCCCTTCCCCTGGATGTGCAGCATCCAGAACACTAAATGACAGAAACCTCATTAAAATAAGCGACAGGTCTTGCGCTGCTCGTGGTTGAGCAGGTGCTGCTTTCTGTGGCTGAGCTGTTCCACAGTGTAGGTCGTGGGCTGTGTGCTCAGGTGGGGCCCTGCTGTAAGAATGGACAGGCAGCAGCCGGGCAGCAACTCTAGGAATAAGCCATGTCCTCTCTGCATGTCGTGTGGGCACCTGACAACTCTCTGTGGGCGTCAACACTGCCCTTCTCCTTCACCTGTTTAAAATGGGGGGGGGGGAATAAAATAAATTCTATTCTCTTGATTTATTTATAAATGTTTTTATACTTCTCCCTAAAAGTGAAACAATCCATTTAAATGTCCTTTTTCTGAATTTCTTGAAATAAAAACCATTTGCTTTTTTTTTTTTTTTTTTTTTTTTTTTTTTTTTTTTGCACTGTGAAGCGCCCTGCGCGGCAGCTGTTTTTAACTCTGTATTCATTTGTATTCCGTGTCTTAGAACTGTTTCAATAAAAACGTGGTCATTTGGTACAGCCGTGCCTGCTGGGGGGCAGCACTGCTCTGTCGGGGTGGCGCCGGGGGGGGGGAGGGGAGCCGCTTCTCCCCTGTGCCCGGGCCGGGGGCGGGGCGTGGCAGGCGGCGCCGTATTGTGGAGGCGGCGCGGCATGGCGGAGGGCGCTGCGCTGCGGGCAGTGCGGGGCTGCCTGGCCGCCTTCCCGCGTGAGGCCCGCGGTGAGCGCGGGGCCGGTCCGGGAGGGAAGGGCGCGAACAGCGGCGGCGGGGTGGCCTGAAAAGGCTGAGGGGGGCCCTTTCTAGGTGACTTTCCTTTGCATAAAGTAGCAAAGCTCCGATGCGGCTTCTGCAAACCTTTTATTATTTATTTATTTAGGCCGTATCTGCATTGCTGGCTGCACGCTTCAGCTCGCCACGCGGTCCCAGCCAACAGAAGTGGGTCGCAGCCCCTGCTGCGTGCGGGGGCCGCCCAGCACCAGAGCGCTCTGCAGCCAAATCCGTGCCTTTAGACTGAGCGACTGCGCTGCTCGCTTTTGGTGGCTGGGAGTTGGAAGCTAGTTAGCGTTCTGACAGACTAAAACTGCTTTTCTTTTGCTTGGACAGAGCTGGGCTGCATGGAGTCTGTTCCGTATCTCGATAGGCCTCCATCCCCGCTGGAGTTCTATCGAGAGTGGGTGAGCCCAAATAAACCCTGCATCATCCGGAATGCTGTTGGCCACTGGCCAGCACTGCACAAATGGACCTTGGCGTACCTCAGGTACGGGAGGGCTTCTGGGCGTGAGCTGGTGGGAAACTGCCTCCGTGAAAGGCCTTTTGTGCAATTGCTTCTGTTATCCCAGTGTCCTCTGCGGGTCTGTATGAAAGCAGCATTCACTCTTCATCTCTCCACAACATTTGAAGCTCAGTAATTTTCATCGTACAAACACAGTGCCCCCGTCAGCTCAGATTGAATAGGAAGGGCGGGATTGTAACTGCGCTGTGTTAACAGAACCGAGGCAGACCGACCTGCTTGTGACCAACTGTGTCTTGGCATAACTTGTGAACGGAAGTAACCGAAGGCAGCCTCTATCTGCCTCTGCTGAGGACCAGGGAGCCTGTTTGTTGGGCACTGTTACAGATGGGTGAATTCAGAGAGGCAGGAGATACTCCCCTTGCCCTGACTGCAGAGAGCAATTAAAACAGGCTGTCAGTGTCCTCACTAGGCAGTGGAAAAACTTGTCCAGAGGCCCATCCGTGAAAGGTCAGGTTTCTTACTTCTACTGTCTGTGGACTTAGTTGTTCAAGTAAATAGTATCCATAGGAGTGAATTAAGGTCTGGCTATAAACTTGTAATTTATTTTGCAGGGAGATAGTGGGTCGCAAGGTAGTGAGCGTGGCAGTGACACCAAATGGGTACGCAGATGCAGTGTTCCACGACCGTTTTGTCATGCCAGAGGAGCGCCAAATGCCTTTCATGGACTTTTTGGACATTGTGGAGAAGAAAGTGACCTCTCCCAATGTATTCTATGTGCAGAAGCAGTGTTCAAACCTTACTGAGGAGTTCCCTGAACTGATCTGCGATGTGCAGCCTGATATACCATGGATGAGTGAGGCACTTGGTAAACCTGATCTGTTTCTCCTGTGCTGACTAACATATGCTGTATTAAGCTTTAAAACAATCAAGCTGCAATGCATGTGGAACAATTGCCACAGAATATCCTGAATTCATCCCCTCTGAAAGTTGAAGTGGTAAAATAATCTTAGTGTAATCCTAGTTTCGGATTTGGATTACTCCAAAATCAGCGTCTTACTTTATTGGCACCATCACAGTGAAAAAATGCAGTGAGGGTGCTGTGCACCACTTCTTTCAATATTGTGGCTTTTTTTCTGATTAAGAGTCATATTTGGACACAAATTTGTGCCTAACAAATGAGTGAACACACAACCCCCCCTTCTTCACAATTGCATGTCTTTTCCTGTTATTGCAGTTTATCATGAACTAAATCTCAGGTCTTCAGGATGGGGAAATGAAGGGTTGTAACCATGAGTTTGGTGTGAGGTAGTAATGCATTATGAAGTTTGATGGGCACTACAGTAGCTTCTTGTGTAGAAAGGTTGGTGCAGCAGGGGGGTTGGAGCTTGATGATCCTTGAGATCCCTTCCAACCCAAGCTATTCTGTGAGTCTATGATTCTGTTTGCAGAGTGCTGTATGCAATGGAAACTGTTGTAGTTAGAAAGGAAGTTGAAGGACAGAAATAAACCAAGCTGGCAGAAAATAACATAAAATGCTTGTCAACATGACACTTCAACTTGCTTTCTTGTTGAGAATGTTTCTCTGTTCCCTAACCATATAGGGAAGAAGCCTGATGCTGTGAATTTCTGGCTCGGGGAATCAGCTGCTGTGACATCTTGTAGGTATTGTGTGGTACTGTCAGTCTTTTTTGTGCTTTCAACACAGGGTTAAGTGGGCTTGGTTTGAGCTAGTGACACAGTAGAACAGCATGTTTGAGAGGGCAGTTTTACTTTAACACACGTTTTTGTGTTCTTTCTCCTGCAGTCTTTTGCTGCTATGTTTCTGGGTGCATCTTCTGATCTCGCATCAGGCAAAGCACTGATGATTTCTGTCCTGTCAGTGATGAGATTTAGATATAAATCCAGTCAGATCTTTCTGCCCCAGTTCATGTGATATTATCCCACATAGGTTTTTGTGACCTATGTTGTGCATTGCTGATAAAGGAGTTTGGAATGTTCTTGATTGAGTACATTTGCTACAACATTATATTGTTGATTTCCACTCCCAATGCCCCACAGAAAAGGAAGCAACCTGATAATGAGAAGCCTGCACTGTCATTTTACTATTGTTTCTGATGTAGAGAAGGAAAGAGCAGTGATTTTTTTTCTCTCTGTACGTCTCTTTTTTTTCTCCTCAATCTTAGTACATAAAGATCATTATGAGAACTTGTACTGTGTGATATCTGGAGAGAAACGGTTTCTACTGCATCCACCAAGTGACCGTCCCTTCATTCCATACGGTACTAAATTTGCTATGTATATATGTCTAAAGTCTGAATGGGCAGATTTAAATAATGAAAGACATAAAAATGAAAGCAGAGAGAACCTGCTTATGCAGTGTTGTTCTTTCCAGTGTGTACAGAAGTCTCCTATTGCGTGCAGCATGTGGTTTTGTAAGACAAACATTACTCTGAGGTCAGGTTTCTGCGTCCTATATAGGTTCATTGACACTGCTCAGAGAGGTTGTGGATGCCTCATCTGTGGAGGTGTTCAAGGTCAGGTTGGATAGGGCCCTGGGCAGCCTGGTCTCCTTTAGAGACAGAGATTACGCAGATTGGAGGCCCTGCATGCATCAGAGGGGTTGGAGCTTGATGGTCCTTGAGGTCCCTTCCAACCCAAGCCATTCTATGATTCTGTGATTCTGTGATACTCTTGGCAGTCTCTTCAGCTTCAAAATATTTCTGTCAGTATTTAGCATGCCATCTTTGGTGTTTAACAGCTTTGAATTCTGCCGGATGTTTTTTTGTCTTCAGGAAAAAGCCGGGAAACTGAAAAGCAAGTTGTTGTTTAGTGAAATATTTAAGTTACTAACAGAATCCTTTAAAACTAGGGAAATGAAAAAAGAGACTCTTAAGGCAACATTACTTTGCTTCCCCTGTTTTCTCTACTTGTTTTCTTGAGTACACAGTAAGTCGTTTTGTTGCAAAAGTCGTCAGACAGCTTAATTCTGTGCCTGTTGAGACTTTTTTCCCCCATTCCTTGATTTTTCAAATACCGAGATTAGCTGAATGTATAATGCCATATGGCATTAATACAATTCTGCTGCGGTACTAGAGTGGCTCTGCTATTGTGATTATACTGCTTTTATTTTGTTTACAACATTGTCATATGATTCATACCTTGTAAAAAAAGTTACTGTTATAAACCTGAGGAGAGGTGATGCTTATGTTTGGTAGCATATAGGAAAAGAGTGACTGTCTTTTTGAACTGTCTTTTTCTAATGCCCCAAGGGGTTGGAAAAGCCACAAGCAGTGGAAGCAAAGCAGCTTGCACTATCTGAAGCAGGTAAGAACTCCTTTAGGATAAAATGAGAAGTGAAAGACTAACTACAAGATGTGAACTCTGATGAGGGCTATCTTGCTAGACTGATCTAAGAAGAAAACAGAAAATAGAATGCTGTCTTTTTTTGTAATTGAGGGTGATGTGCCCTTCTATTAGTGTCTCTGAGTACAACTCTTAGTTGTGCCATTTAATTATTTCTGTGATTCCAGAGCTCTATCAGGCAGCAACTTACAAAGTATCAGAAGATGGCTCATTTGAAATTGTGGATGAGAAGACTGCAGATAAGGTAAAAATGATACAAAGAACATAGTCAGTTTGTAAAGTAAAGCTAGGTTTGGACACTGTTGAGCTAACTGAGATTTTTAATAGGTATTTAGAAATTCTTCATTGTTTAAAAGAGTAACCAGATTTTTCACTTGTATTTTATTATTTGCAAAGGATATCTGGTTTCTACGGGGAAAAATACACACACACACACTCCTCCCAAAATACACATGCACTTCTGAAACCATTGATGTCACATGTTGTCTGCCTTACACCAAACTGAAATAGTTCCAGCAAAGGACTTTTTAATGAATCAACAATAAAGAAATTGGTTTTGCTTTAAAGCACTATCACCCAGTGCAATAATACATATATGTCACAGTGAATAGATTGTGCTTTTTTAATTTGTAGCAGTATGTGTTTGATTAGAATGTATAGACCTGGAGGCACTTTACAAATAGTCAGTATCCTCTCTCTTTTTGCTTGTGCTATGTGCCAATGCTGCTGAACTTGAGCTGAACTTGAGCTGGGATGTTCTGTCTGTTTCCAGAGTCGCGCTCCTAGAAACTCGCAGAAGCTTTCTTGTAGTTCAGTGAGGTGAGGTGCTTAGGTTTGTAACTGTTGGGCATAGAAGTAGTTAGTGCAGGCAAAAGGGATGTGCAAGAGGAAGGGGAATTTTAGTTGTCACGAATCAAAGTAGATAGAAGCTTTAAGATGAGAAGGAATTCCTAAAATTTCTAAGACATTTTGAAAATTATGCCACAAGGTTTAAATTTGTTATCTGGCATTTAGCAGTTTTTCCATAATGAGAAATACTTCACTGAAAGAGGCAGATTTTTGCATCCTTGACCTATTCCCAGTTGAATGTGGAAAGCGTCATGTTTTTCTAGGCAAAATACCTGTTGCATAACTAGCAAGTTTAGCTGTCAGTTGTTTTTCTGAAATCTTGCTGGAAATGCTTGCTGGGGTTATTTCCATATACATGCTCTTGCTTTTAGGTGCCCTGGATCCCTCTGGACCCATTGAACCCAAATCTGGAACGATATCCAGAGTATGCTCAGGCAAAACCTTTGCAGTGTACAGTGAAAGCTGGTGAGATGTTATACCTTCCTTCTCTCTGGTTCCACCATGTTCAGCAATCACATGGCTGTATAGCAGGTAAAATAAATGGCTTTTCCAGATGTATTTTTGAACTGTGCTGGGTGTGCAGGTGGATATAGCATAGCAAAATGTAACTGGTACCAAAGGTCCCTACAAAATCATCTGCCTCCTTCAGGAAGAAATAACAATCTCAAAAGAAGCTGATTCTGTTCTGTGCCATGAGACTGATCTTCTTGCAGTCTGTTTGGGTTATAATCTTTAGGATTGTCAACAACTGTTGGATGTGGCAGAAAAAAAAGTCTTTGTTATATCAGAAGTAGGAAAGCTAGTTCAATTTTTGTTTATGATATAGAGCAGAGTTGCCCAGTCTGCTAAGTGCAAATTTACATACACAGAAAGAACCTGCATGTAGTGACATCAGCATGTTAACAAAAAATGCTTTGGAGAAAGAAAAGGAAATCAGAAAGTGTATGAGTTTTAGGCGTGGATGTGGACACAACATTAAAGCTGCTCCATGGTTATGTGAACTGGAATCTGCTCTGACTCTGTCTTTGCCTTGCTAATGAGCTCATACTTGTTTTACTGTTCCCCTGTGCTTATCAAAAGTCCTGCCTTCTCTTTCTTTGTAGGATGTATCTTCATTTCTCTGCTTTTTCCTTTTTCCCTACTTTCCCATGAACGTTTCAGAAAATCAAGCATTGCAAGTGGAGGAGTGGGAATGGATGGGAGCTAGTATTGAAGCATTATCATTATATCCTATAAGTTTTGTCAGGTTTGCAGAAGCTTTTGTTACTATTCCTTGCTTAGAGTAATTCTGCCTGCCCAGGCACGGTAAATAAAGTGTACATTAGTATTTGTGCTACAGTGCAAATACTGGAAGCCATTTTTTTTTAGCATCAGTGATACCGTGATAAAAAGACAAGCTAGCTGTAAAGTAGTATTTCCAGTTGTTTTCCCCAGTACTTCTGCATCAATCCTTGAAGACTGCTTAGAAAAAGCAGAGTTGTTTCCAGCTGAAAGCCTCTGGCCACTCTTTTTTTCCTGTCTAATACTAAAGGGTTGCCGTGTTTATTTGGCATGTTGACTGTTAACTGCACTGCAGTCTGTATATGCTTTGAAAATCAGTGGTGTCTGTATTTGGTCCAGTGAGTGTCTGAAACTAGTGTATATTCTTTTCCAAGAACCATTGGTACAGTATTATACTGCTTGGTTTATTGTTTAATTTTTTTTTTAGCAGACATTACACCAAATTTAAAATAAGACACAGAATTATAACACTGTCTCGTCAGTGACCATTCTGAAGTAATGGTGAGCTTGCCATCTGTTACACACTCCAAAAAGGAACAGTTTCTACCTAGATATTAAACTTTGCAGTGTGTTTGCTTGTTTTGGTCTAAATAGAAGCAGACGTGTTGTGCTCATATAGAGTTTGCCTGATTTTGCTCCAAGGAATTCCCAGTATAGAATCTGAAGAGAAGTTAGTTTGATTAAGATAGAGTTGCATTGGCAATGCTGCTGAAGAACTCAAATATTTGCTTACCTTATGTTTGGCTGTAGTCACAGTTCTGCTCATTTCAAAGTTTGGTCACTGAGAATGGAAAGCCTCTACTTTCTCTACTGCTCTCTAAAACTGTCATGCTTGCAAATCATTACATTACAGCTTTAGGAATGCCTTACTTTTTTTTTTTTTCTTCTCCTCAGTGAATTATTGGTATGACATGGAATATGACCTAAAGTACAGCTATTATCAACTGCTAGATTGTCTTACAAAAGCTGTGAAAGTGTTATAACAGAGGTGGAACACTGGAACTTGCAGTCTTTCTCTCTTGTGTGATGCAGTCATCAGCGTCTGTGACTGGAGTTGGAGCATGATACAAGTGAAAAGAGCTAAGCACTGAATTATCCTCAACAACATCTGTTGGACAAATCGTGGCTATTTTGCTTGTTTTCAGAGTCTCAGGTCAATTGGCCAGGTTTTCTGTCTTGTAAGTAGAAGATTTGGCATCAGAATTTTTAGATCTTTGCATGTTGCATTGGTGATGGAGAGCAAAATAAAATTTGAAGGGAAGGAATCTGGGTTTTGGAAATCCCTAAACAGAAACCATGACATTCATTCAGATCTACAGGTTGTTTTCCTAACGAGCCAAATGGACAAGGAAGGATCTGCTCTGCCACCCCCGTGTATCAGGCTGCATCAATCCAAACACATCTATTTGGCTTAAGGCTGAAGGCCTGTCTGGTTGTGTTTCGTTAAGTTCAGTGGCTGTGGTGTTTTGATGGTGAGAAATTACAACTTCTGCAGTAAAAGGTCAGTTTAAAAGCTTACATCGGTGCTAATTCTGACATCTTTCAAACAATGTGATGCACACGATCATCTAGAAGGGTATGGAAAGGACAGTGGTGGCACCTGTCCCTGTTAATCCATTTTTTTGTTACCCGTTTTGATTTTGTTTTACCTTCAGATTTAAATGTAACTTCATTCTGTTACACTTTTGGTGGTTTTAGAGTTCCTTTTGCCATGTCTGCAGTAAATTTGGTATCACCTGTGGGCTTGTGACTGGACACGGTTTAGCAGTTTTTGGGGAGTTGACTGGGACGTTCTTTATCACCAGCCTAACACAGTCAAGTTGTGTTAGCTGGGAACTTGTTCATATAGCCTTAATTCTGCTCTGTATGTCCACTGAACTACATGAGACTGCTCACTACGTGTCTGAGACTTGCAGGGCAGGAATGCAAGGTTATTAAATGGACAGATATTGCAAAAATATAATAATGTTGAGAATTGGTGGAGGTTGGTATTTATTAGCCAATCTTCAAAGATTCATTAAAAACATAGGAAATGTATTTTACATGTGTTGGTCAGGAAAATACAGATACCCTTTAGAGAAGATTGACTGCTGCAAAGAACGAAAACAATTTACAAAGGCAGCTGACACAAGATAGTGTGATTGTCTTTTTTTTGCCATTTGAGATTCAGGGTTACTAATTTAATCTTTATATGTCCTGAACTAAAATGCACGCCAGGAGGAAGTGACAACTTCTGTCCCTGCAGGACACCTGAGATAATGTGTTTGGAGCTGAGCATGCTCTGAACTACATCTCCCAGCAGTCCTTGCTTGCTGACTGGAGGAAGCTGTCGCTGTGCTTCCTTCTGGACTTTGGCAGAGATTTTAAGACTGGGGAGCCGCAGGCTCCCGCCATTCTCATTTCACACAGCCTGAGTCTTGCCAAAAAGCAGCAGGCTCCTCTCCCCTCCCACGGAACCCGATGGCGGTGCAGGTGACCGTTCTGCCTTCTCCCAGGTGTCTGTTCGACGACCCCGTTCAGATCCGTGTGACGGGACTCGTGCCGCAGCAGAGGGTCACGATCAGAGCCTGCCTTCTGGATGAGGGTGGGGAACTCTTCCAAGCCCACGCTCACTACAGGGCTGATGGCAGTGGGGAGCTTGATCTGACCCATTGCCCAGCGCTGGGGGGCAGCTATTCTGGAGTGGAGCCCATGGGATTGCTGTGGTCTCTGCGGTCCAAAACGCCGTATAAGCGGCTGGCAAAGAGGAACGTCCTGACCCCTTTCTGTGTAGACTTGGAAGTATATGAGGGCCACGGGGACATGAGCCGGTTGCTGGGAAAATGCACCCATGAGCGGTGCTTTTTAGGAGAGGGAGTGAAGAGGATCTCAGTCAGAGAAGGTCGGCTTAAAGCAACTCTCTTCCTCCCTCCTGGTGAGTTTTAATCCCGTTCTGGTTGTCTGTGTGTTCCCTGTGGCCCCTGGATACACTCAGCAAGCCGCAGTAAGGCCCCTGTAAATGGTTCCCTCAGCTGGGGAACTGGGCACTAGGGTGAATTCAGCTTTGTAAATAGTAGAGAACTGATCAGTGGAGAGAGAATCTGGAAGTCAGATTCCATACTCTGTGCTGCTCATAGAAATGTTTGAGATAATCCATAGAGAAGACTTGCAATAATATATCCTTAAGGAAATAGTACTTGTCAGTGACGCTGATTGTGTGTGTGCCTGAGAACCGACATGTAAAGCTTCAGAGGATGATTTCCTTTTGATATCTGCAGTTCTGATTTTTGAGTGGTTGCTACTGGAAGGACAACTCTAGAAACTTTTCTGTTTGAGTCTGTATATATGTGTATAAATAAAACTTTCATTGCAGGACCTGGACCATTCCCTGGTCTTATTGATCTGTATGGATCTGGAGGAGGACTTGTTGAATACAGAGCAAGTCTTCTGGCTAGCAGAGGCTTTGTGACTCTTGCTCTGGCTTACATGGCCTTTGAAGATCTGCCTGCTATGCCAGAGATTCTTGAACTGGATTATTTTCAGGAGGCTATACACTTTTTGCAGAAGCAGCAGCAGGTAGGAGACAAATTATGGTACTCTTCCTACTGTAAACTGTTTTCTAATTTCTTAGTGTGAAATGCTGTACGTGTCTGAATGTAGCTGAGTTTCTGAGGTGAAGAGGGAGACAGCATGTCTGAAAGGCAGTATGATCTTAAATGGAAAAGAATGTGCCTCAGCTCCAGTTTTGCAAATAGTTGGATAACTGCTTTGCGGAGCACCTTATGGCCATCTGTGGAATGTTGTTATGCAAACCAGTATTTGTATAAGATTTACATCAAAACAGTTCCTGGACTAGTGCTGCTTAGGCAGATGATCTTATTTTTTACAAGATTTTTGATGAGAAAATCCATTGACTTTTTCCACTATTTCTGAGATACAGATTTTTGATTCTGACAAAGTTTCACAGGGCAGTAACAGAACACTGTAAGAACAGAATCTCTTGAAGTTGCAGCATGGGAGAGTATGCCTTGTTTATAAATGCTGGGGTTATATTTGAGTAAGTACCTGGAATGAGAAAAATACTTTCATAGCAATATATCATTATACTTAAAGTAAAAGAGACTAAGAAAAGTATAATTTAAGGTTTGAATGGAATGCTAATTAATGTGGTGTTCATTTAACAAAATTGTTGTTTGCTAGCACATGGATACCAGGGATTTAGTCAGTTTTGAGAGCAAAATTCAACCTTGCTGTTTGTGTTGTTCCTCATAGAGCTGTGAAACTTACAGAGTACCTTACAGGACCAGGGCACATTACAAGGTGAATCTGTTGTGAAGAGCCTTCACTATAGTTAAGTTCATTTAAACAGTTGTTGAATTTACTCAGCCTCAAGCATAATGAACTTTATGTGTTCCATGATGTAATAGAAGTTAATAGGTCAGCTGTAGCAGAGTTTTAAAAAACAATGTCAAGAAAGACAATCAAAGCAAGTAAACCTATGGAAGAGTGTTTTTCCACAGGGGCCTGAGGAGAGAAGATTAAGAGGAGTTTCTGGAGGCAAGAGCAGTAAAATTACAGCACTGAGAGGAACTATCAAGCCAGGATGCTGAAGAAGCAGAGAGGCTTTATCTGTGGAGTTAACCAGGAAGAAAATGTGCTACAGGGAAGGAAATGTTGAGGAGCTATAGAATTCATAGTCGCTCTTATGAGGGAATCAATAAGGGATTGATAGTACCCAAACAGAAAAGGAACGGGTAAGAAAAAAATAGGAGTTCTTAATGAAGAGTAAAGAAGCAAAAGGAGATATGTTATGCCAGCCCAGGATATGATTAGTTGATAATGGCTGTTTCATAACTGTCTTTCAGGTGAAAGATACTGGGATTGGCGTTTTGGGCTTGTCTAAAGGAGCTGATCTAGGCCTTTCCATGGCCACATTTCTACCTGGCATCAAGGCAGCTGTCAGCATATCTGGAAGTGGCTTCAATTCTTTCATTCCCCTAAGGGGAGATGGCTTCACTATTCCCGCCCACCCATATGACTTGGGGAGAATGAAGACCAGTGAGGAGTCTGGTCTTGTAGATTTTTCAGATATCCTAGATGATCACAGAGACCCAGCAACTTGGGATAGTCGCATTCCCATAGAGAAGTCCTCGGCCAAGTTCCTCTTCCTGTCAGGGCTGGATGACAAGAACTGGAAAAGTGACCTTTACTGCCGGGATGCTGTTCAGCGCCTTCATCAGTATGGACGGAAGGTGGAGTTTTGCTCCTATTCTGGAGCAGGGCACCTTTTGGAGCCACCATACCTGCCTCTGTGCCAGTCTTCCATCCACAAAGTGCTTGGGGTGTTTGTGCAGTGGGGAGGGCAGTGGAGGGAGCATGCCAGAGCACAGGAAGATGCCTGGCACAGGATACAGGCCTTTTTCTGGAAACACCTGATGAACTCAGACATTCCTAAGAGCAACCTGTAGTAGAGGTATTGCCATCAGCAGTGGCAGCAGGATTAGTACTTCTGTACTGTATTAGGGCCAAAATCTTCCTGAGTAATTTCCCATTTTTGAGTTTTTTGAGTGCTGTCTTGCCCCCAGGTGTAGTGTAGACTGACACCATCTGATCTGCCTGTGTGCTGGAGAAGACCGTGCACGGTGACATCCAGGTTACCTTAGTACTGAGCTGGCTTTGCCTTCAGTCTCTGTCCCTCTCCCCTTGCAGCAGAAAATACTCTTGAAGGAGAGACCTCAATTGAATTGTATTACACCTTTAACTAACCTAGATACGAACAGAGGCTTTTTGGAATAATATATCAGTACATGCACTTACCTTTCCTCTTGGTATATTATTTGCTCACATTTTTACAGAAAAATGGTGCTACATTTCGGATCCAAGCTGAGTGAAAAGGCACTCTTCTGATTTATTCTGAAGTGCAGCAATAACATTTGTTTCTGATACTTCAAAAACCAGAAGAAATAAATCTTACTGAGGTTACACTGTTGTTATCTCCTGCTGATTCCAGATATGCTACATGTTAGACTGAAGTTTGCCCTGCACTACTCAATAAATAAACTATGTCTGTGTGTATGCACAGTTTACTTGAAATTACCTGAACGAAGGCTTTGCCTGTCTTAATGCCTGTAAATACACAGGCAGTGATCCTAGTGTAGTCACAAGCTGTCTCTTTGCTTGGCTGAAGAGTTCCTATGCAGTTCTTAACCTCTTACTACTGAGAGGAGGGGGAAAATTTGTGAAGTACTTTGCACTCTGCTCAAAATGGGAGTGAGGTGTGTTAAGTACCTGCTTTTGAACGTTGAAGCTCAATTTATTCTTGTAATTCCATTCTGACCGCAGAAGGAAGGAGATGGCTGTCGGTCTTTTAGGCAGCAAAACCTTGCCTTGGAGAGAGCACAAATTCCTGCTGAATGCAGGATTGTAGCCTCAGTTTTCTTACCTAAGGGAGCAATGCTTGGGCCTTGAAGAGCTGTGGACTCTAATGCAATATATCTGATGCAGGGTGTGCTCCCTCACATACTTCCAGTTTCTTGTCCCTTCCTCAGAAGGTGGCTGGATATTGCTCAGCAGAGGTTTCTCTCTCCTGGTCACCCATACAGGTGATCTATAAGAATTTCTGTTATTGCATCTTCATTTCTGTTTGTGCTCTGTGTGTCTGCATCCTGCACAAATGGTAGCTGGTGAATGGGTAGGACCTGGCAGAAGAACAAAGTGTGGCAACAAGGGAATGCAAACACATTTAAGCAGTTTAGATTGGATAATTGGGCATTCTTTTCTCCATCATTTTTCTATTTTATTGAAGTAGTAAAAAAAAATCTGGGTCATTCATCCAGATTTGTCTCAGGCTCAGCACGCTGTGCTATGAGGTTTTTGGGAGATGAATGGTTTTGTTTTGTTTTTACTGAATACAGTGAGGCTTATGCAGTACAGTGTGTTCTGTGGTATAATTCACATCTGTTTTAATACCTTCTGAGGTGAAGACATACTTTCTCAGTCTTCAGTGGGCAGTTTACAGATGTACATTTTGAATCACAGTATTGTGAGCTGCTGACAAGATACATTTGCTTTCACTATAGGAAACTATTACTAAAGGAATAATAAAGGGAAAAATATCAGTATGTGTACAATGTTTTCAGTGGTGCTTTCACACAGTCTGTTTTGTTACCACATTCAGCAGTCACGTTCAAGGAAAACAGTGTTGAAACTAAGTAGGACAGCTGCGACGTGACTCCATCGATGATGGTAGCACACAGGACCTCTTTGTTTTGTCACTCTGAAATTACAGCTTTGCCAGCCAATTGAAAGCTTTTTATTTACCACGTGGGTGGTGACTGGCAAGAACTACTGAAAAGACTGATTAAGCAGTAAAAAGACTGAAAAGGCTGATGTAGCTGAATCTGTGCCATATTCAAACAACAAAATATGTCAGCCGGCTCAGTTGTGCTGGGTGTTCTTTATAAATCAGCTGGCCTCTGCAGAAACTCAGGTTTTAAAGTTATCTTCTGGAAATAGAAACTGGAAAACAAAGGGAGACTAATATCAAGTTACTGGAAGTGGTTTATTTTCAATAAAATGCTTATGTGTGTTCTTGAGTATATTCTGCAGTGTTTTGCACAATGCTTTGAATTCTTAGCATTTCTTCTGCTGAAGAGGTAGTTTAGACAAGTGGGGCTAAGATGACATTTCTCTGAGTTGGAGATGAAGATTCTACCAATGGCAGCCTGTAGAGTCAGGCTGCTTTGTATAGTTTCTCCAGGCTTGCAGAGTATGGGCAACATTATTCAAGAACGATGGGAAAGGTATTATTTAATTACAGGTTACTGATCTTTAGCTGCAAAAGAGAGCCCATGCTAGGCACAACCGATAAAACTAATGAAATGGAGATCAGAAGATCAGTAAGAGAGTAGAAATCTTGTAATTGCTTGTAACTGAAAAGTGCTTCAGATGAAATAGCACATCAGAAGATTCACTTGAACAAAAAGATCTCAGCTTGATGCTTGCATCAGTCCTGCTTTTGTTTAGCGCTGTGCACTACGTGTCTATTAAGCGAATGAGAAGAGCTTCCTAAGAAATTGAGAAGCAGTCTCACACATAAGCAGCTATGAATAAATTTGTTAAAAGGGAATGATACATCTTGCAGTGCTCTTTTGGGGCAGTATCATTTCCATAGCTCATTCGTAATTGGGCAACAGTAGAGACTGCTGACTTGTCACTGCATTCTTCAGGTTTTCCTTCTTTGCTGTGGTTGAACTTGTGGTCTCAGCATGGAAAGGCAACTACCCCAAAGAAATTGCTGTGAAAAAATCCCATTTGTGCTTTGAATCTCTTTAATCTCCATTGTAGCCTTACTGCCCAGCACCCTTGAATCTGACATACGTAGGTGAATGTGATCTGAGCCATGTGACACACACACAACTTATTATTTTAAAGTAGCTGTCAGTGAAGCAGGCCACAGGCTGTTTGCACACTGTGAGACCTTTGGTTACAGCTTTGCTTTTTCATTATGGGTTTTCTATGTCACAATGCAGTTTTTCTTTGCGTAGCTCCGTCTGACTCTTAATACCCCTTATGAAAAAGCTCCAGGGACTTCTGGTTAGGAGCACCAGGTTGAAATAATTTGAGCACTGCATGGGGCAACAAACCCTGTACTTTTCAAGGCTCCTTGAAAAAGCTTATGAGACTGACCTTTCTTTCATGGGTTCTTTCCCCATACTTTGCCAGATATGTTCTTAGGCTCTGTGTAGTTGACAAAGAAAGAAAACCCTTGAAACCGTTCAACAGATTCCTAGAAGTACCAGGTATGTAAGCTAAAGCTGATCCGGAAGTATTTTTGATGTATGTAAGGTATAACTCAGAGGAAACTTCAGAATGAAAGGAGTACAATTGTCTTTATTAGAGAAAAGTGAACCACAATTACAAGAGAGGTAAAACATCTTTGAGAAAGCACCTGTACATTGAGGCCTCTGCAAAAGTACTGAATATTGGAGATTTTGGTGGAATTTTGCTAGGAGCTGCTCTGAACAAGGAGACTTCACTGTAAATGTGCTTCTGTAACAGTAGTAGTTTCTTATAAAGGAGAAAGAGCATCTCTGCATGGCTTCTGCAAGCAGGGTTGTTTCTCAGCTACAGGGTGGAAGGAATGAAATGAAAGATGAGAATATGCATTGTGAGGTG
Organism: Perdix hodgsoniae; assembly: GCA_035772895.1. Taxonomy (NCBI): domain Eukaryota; kingdom Metazoa; phylum Chordata; class Aves; order Galliformes; family Phasianidae; genus Perdix; species Perdix hodgsoniae. Next base: position 25,478,640 of record JAPSGF010000001.1, on the reverse strand, counting down.
TAATTAGAAGTGACCTTTCCCCATCTGCCCTTTCAGTTTTGTGTGTGTATCTGAAAGTGTAAAGATTAGGGAAGATCACTTTTTTTTCTTTTTTAAATTCAAAGCTTGTTCAGTGCTCTGTAATACATTACCATATCATTTGTTCTCAGGCTCTAAGATAAAACAACTTTTTAACGACAAAAAATATTCAAAACTTTGACTATAGTAATATTTTGCTAAGAATTTTGTAATGCCGTTTCAGAAAAAAAAAATCCCCATTCTGCACTTTTTAGTGCTCTATATATGTTATTTGGAAAAGGAATCTGAGCCAAATGTAGTGTAGAGAAAGTGATATTTTGAGTGAAGCTTGGCTAGAAGGAATATTAATGTTTCCAATGAACTAACACCCTTCACGGCATTTCCTGCAAAACATCACCATAATTTATCATTGTCTAGGCCAAAATACAGCAAAGCTATAATAAAAACTCAGTGTTTTTCAGAATTTAAAAAAAAAAATTGTTTGTGAAAGATAAAGATGTGCCCTGACTCTAGATAGCCCGTGGGGAAAATAATTAACGAGTTGCATTCTATTAATTTAGGCTGTGACTCAAACCACTGAATGTCTTACATCTTGCACTTAGACTGAATTAAGCCTACATTAAAGTAACTTCAGTTAAAATTGTGGACATGTGCTCCAGGCTAGCTCTGCTAAGAATACCCTGCACTGGGGAGTGAAACCATGCCTTTTAGAGTTTCTGTGACCTTATATTAATCCAAGGTAACTTTAACAGAGCTTTTAGTTATAACTAGTCTGGCTGATTCTGAATTCTGCTGCAGTAATCAGCTTGTTTGAGCATGTCACTGTGTAAGGGAGGTGGTAGGTCTCAGAAGTGCTGAGACTGGGTGCAGGACCAAGTGTTGGCTCAAAAGACAAACTGTTAGGACTGGGCAAGAACAAAATGCTGGAGAAGCCATTAGTGTCACACTAGCAGAAATAGCTATCTGTAGAGCATTCTTCTCCATACCCATCCTGCTGGATTTTCAGTTTCTGTTGCTAGAAACTGCAGCACCAGGAAGACCAGATTACCTCTTTGTGTGACATCAGAGAAGTACACTGGTTGCAATGCAATTTGTACATGGTAGTATATATAAGTGATACATTTTGTCTTTGAGATGGAAGGGCTCATCTTTCAATCTGCTATCTCTAATGCTCTGAGAATCTATTTTGCAGGTTGGGTTGATGTTACTTTGAATACATACACTGTTTACGAATTCTGAATGCTAAGGTTAAGAATTCAAGCACTTGGCAGCGACACAGAGGTCAGTGCATGACACTGTGCAGAATTTGAGAATGACGGTATGAGCTGGACTCGGTGCCTTTGGCCTGCTGACCAGTCATTTGTTCTTGCCAGAAATGGTGTGAGATGAATACCGATCTACTGTGCTCCTTTGTGCTACTGACAGAATATTGCTAGTACTATGTATAAATCCTAAAGTAAATAAAATATGTTTGTCCTTCACTTCTACTGTATCAACTATGTTTTCCATTGATCCTCAAGCATTTTCTTTTTGTAAGGACTCTGGATCTGTTGAGAGTAGACCCCCTCTCTGACAGATGCTGCACAAACAAACACACTCCACATGACTTACCATCACACCAGTACCAGGTACTGATTAGTGCAGTGTACAAATTTATGGAAGAGTTATCCATCAAGATTGACTAAAGGTAAAGACTCTGTCTCTTCCACTCAGAGTCTCAGAACTGCAAATTATATGTAAGCATAAGAGTATTTTGGAGAATTACAACTATGGACTTGTTCTGTTCTTGGACTTTTCTGCGAACATCTGTTTTGACTATTGACAGAACCAAGATGCTGGGCTAAATGATCTTCTGAGCTGATGCAGAGAAAACTGTTTTTGCTTGCGTGTTTACTATGGTTTGGGTGCTTTTTTGTTTTTGTTTGTTTGTTTGTTTGAGGAAAAATGAAATATTTTCAATGTCTTTCTTGACAGAGTTGATTGTTGCAATGAATGGACACCAACTCTCAATCCTCCCTCAGATCCCCAGTATGCACGCAACTCTGGACGGGTGCCAAGGGCTGCAGAGAAAACACATTGCTTTGTCTTCATGGTTGTTCTAGCAGAATGTGCACTGTCTGGTGGAAGGTGGAACATGATTATGTTGCTTTCCAGTGAAAGGTATGTAAGGTCCTTATGTACTGATAAGCATGTTTTTTCACCTTCCAGGATAGGTTTGCAAGTGGCAGCTTAGGTACAGGCAGATTATTCTCTCAACTGCATGACAATTGGTGCAGATATAATAAAAAGAAATCTTTGTGGTTATCAAACTGTACGTAGCTACAACTTTATGAAGAATTATGAATTACATTCCTGTGCATAGTATGAGGCAGCTAGAATGCTGTAAAGTCATCTGAAGCCTTCCAAGACTTATAACCAGGCTCCTAACCTTCCTATTTTCTATAGGTTAAGTTACAATTCAAGAAGACAATATGTAACATCCTGTAAGATCAGGATCAATTTGAAAATCCTGCTTGCGAGATGGTATATTCAGTACCTCTGTATTTGTCTGAAATATCACCGTTCACAAGAGGTTAAATATGTGCTTGTTTATCCTTTAAAATGGTATGCATTACTCACACCTTATATTCACAATCAGAAGAATGGGTACAGGAACCTACGACTTCCTGCAGCAAATGTCTGAATACCTCAGGAGAGGATATGGTATCTCCTGCTGTTTTCTGGAATGTCTACATGTCTTAGACGTTGTCTTCTGTGGAAACCGAAGGATGAATTCAACCAGGCAGTTAATGACAGTTCCAGGCATGCAGGAAAGATTCCTCTGTTCTAACAGAACAGAAGAAAGTAAATACTGAAACTGAAATATTTTTGTGGGAAGAAACAGATTCCAATATGAGAGAAATCAGTAGAGTTTTGAAAGGAAAGGTAAGGGGGCTGAGACGCATACCTCTGCTCTGCCTGGTCACACTCTCCAAACTGGTATTCTGATCAGCAAGTTGTTTATTGTACCTGTGATTGGTTATGATGAGTTCAGAGGAAGTCTTGAATTTTATTCTACATTAGAACAGCAAGTTTTGAAATTTTGGTATTGAAAGCTTTATTTTATTGGCCAATACCTGACACGTCGTACAATGTGAAGTTAGTTGTTTACTAATTTAGTTTCCTTAGGATACTTGACCCTTGTTTAGAGTACTTGTGCCCCATGTTTCCCTTACTGCATCTGGAATATTGCGCCCATGCCCTGAAGAGGGGTGAGGAGGACTGGAGACAAACATTACCTTTTTTTCTTTTGTGCAGTTGTCTCTGGCTTTGAAGTATATTTTGCATAGCCGAAAGAATCACTGTCTATTAGTAAAAGAACTGTTTCAAAAAAGCTGCCATAAGGAGTTTTCACCTTTTGACACCTGAAAAAAGCTTTGATCATGAAGAGCGCCTAGGAGTTCCTAAGCAGAGAGAGTTTAGTTGTACTTGGACCAGAGCTGACTCCTTTCTCTCCTTAATTTTCTGTTTTATTTGTTTTCTGGGCATTTTTTCTTCATCGTTTTTGTCTGCCTGATTAGCCATATAGAAAACACCATACATAGGACAGCAATGAGCTAAAGCAGGTAATACCTCTCTACTTGCCAATTTAAGAAAAATTCTTATCTTGAATATCTGAGAACATTTGATCTCTATCCTTTGCAAGTGCAACTTTTCCCTTTCTGTGGAGTGAGAGGAGAGTGGAAATTTTGAGGACTGACTTCTTATCCTTTTTATTCCTTTCTCATGTAAGATAGTTTGACTTTTCAGTGCTTCTACCTTCCTGTTCTGCTCCTTGCAAAAGAGCATAATTTTTCATTGTTAATGAATGTCAGTCCAGATCTCAAAGGAATGCAATTTCCTGGGCTCAGGAAGGAATCCAGAGGTTAGTCTCATAAATTCTATGTATTCTCTGCGGCTGTTCTGACTCTTAGCCAACTTTGGCAAAAGAGTCATTTCATTTCGCGCTCATATAGTAAAACACATTTCTTTTATAACCTCCTAGCCATCTGTTCAGGCTATATCACTGTACATGGAGCCCTGAATTGAGTAATGCCTGTGCATGTCTCAACTGCTTTCCTGTTACTCTGTAGAATAAAGTTCTCCTTATGATGTGGCATTCTTGGAAGACAAGAGCCCCCCTCCTGCTACACGTAAGAAGTAGGGGATGATTTCTCTGTTGTTCAGTGCATGCCCTTAGCGCAGAGTCAAGGAGGTTCTAGATGGAAGGTGTCTTAGGATGCTATGGGCAAAAACGCAGTTATCCTGAGAAGCAGAAGAGTATCTCTGCCCTTTTTGCTGTGCAAGGTTCTACGTAGGGATAGTCAGGATTGCTTTTTTCTCTGTAAGATTTTTCTTTCTGTATTTTTGGTTTTCATTAAAGAAGTGTGAAAACTGAAAGCTTGAAAGCTTCCCTTTCTAATATGTTTTCGTTGTTTTCATGTCTCTGAAAGTGATAGTGTCAGTCAAGTGTCTCCAAATAGACTTTTCAGTTGAAAAAGAGAGGAAAAAAAAAAGCTCTAGTTTCTCAAAAGCCATTTACTATTAAAACAAATATTTCACTGAAGAAAGAGGTGTTTTGATCAGCACGATTTGCTTGCCTGGCAGTTCTGCAGCACCCTCAGACAACTCTGACTTCTGCAGACCAGCAGGCACAGGGTGTACTACTACCTTGTTCGCTTCAGGGAAGAGCCACAGATCAAATCACTGCTGCTGATGCCATTGGGGTTTGATGTTTATTTCTCCCTTGTCCATTTCTCTTTTGTTCTGTTCTCTTCCATGTTAGCCTATTTCACTCTGTTAGGTTTTCTGAACCTGCATTTCTTTCTTCCGTCATTTCTTTCATGATAAAAAATGCCAACTTTTGAGCTCTCATTGTGGATAAAGATAATAAAAGGGAGTTCTGTATCTTGAAAATATCTGTATTACAGATTATTGTGATGAAGTGGGTTTGAAAGGAAGGGCAGTGCAATGCATTTCAGTTAATACTGGAATGGACTCAGGTCTTTGTGAGTCCATTGGCTGTCTGGATTGCTGCTGCACTCTGAATCTATTAAAGGGAGTGGATTGTACCAGAGAAGGAAGAGGAGTGGTGGAAGCCATTTTAAACTTTCTATATTACTCTTATAGAGGGAAGACTACATATTAGGGAGATATAAAGATGTTATTTGCTCCAAGGCTGAGGGGTTCACCCTGATCTTGTGGTGTCTCTTAAGACCTCTTTGTGAAACAAGGGAGAAATGGCAGGCACGGGCAAACTGTTGTTGTAGAGGTAAATTTTGTCCCCAAATAAAATGTATGTCTGGAGGTGGGCTTTCAAAACAGAGAGATGCAAATGCTGCCATGGCAATAATTTCTGCAGGGAAGTAGAACTACTTTCTGACCTTTATCACTAGTTTACATATGTGGATGAAGTTTGCTTGATTGAGAGATTGTGTCCTTGTCAGCTATGAATGTCCAATGTATCCTTGGTTTTCTGCCATCCTGCAAAAAACATCACCAAATCTTGAACATTAGTCTGGATTCATACAGGCTTTCTGGCAGCTGAATATCTCCTGCTCTTGTAAAAAAGTTTTCCTTTCCTTTCTGAGGAAAAGAGGCAGTATCAGTCTGCTGTATAGGCTTCTTATTTAATGTTTTTATGCTTTTGGACCATGAGACTATTGTGATACAAGATCTCACATCCTGGAAGCCTTCCAATCAAAATTAATAGCATTTTACACAGATAGTAGATTAGTGTCAGAGTGATCAGAATGTTATGGAAATAAATGCTGAGTGAGTACAGAGATTCTTTCCACAGTCTAAAATTGTGCTTTACCAGATAGGTATCTAATCAGTAGTGGAGCAGTGGGAGCTTATGTATTGGTGCAAAACCTGTTTCTCTGTGTAGTGATTATGTGCAGCAACTACTTACCATTGAAACTCTGTTCTCGCTGTTAAAGTCTACTCTGGAGTTTCACTGGTACATGGCCTTCAGCTGACCTTTTGTGCAAGAACATAGTTCATCCAAACCCAGCAGAAAGATCAAATACTTTCTCAGCTATGGAAGAAGATGTCTATAAAAGAAATAGTAATGAAAGATACAGGGGTATGCAAAGATCAGTAGAAGCAAATTTATATATATAAGAGTATACCAGTTTCATGTATGTGTTGATGACAGGAGTTTTTCTGCCCTACATAGTCATTAAGATCTGTCTACAGCTGCAGCAGTCTGGAAATGATGTCTCATTGATGCTGCGTGATGCTTCATCAGTATCACTTAGTGCTGACTAGAAAAGAAGGGAAAATAATGAACTCCATTCTATCAGATGGATACATCATATTAAAGATAAGATTTTATGTGAGATGATTGAATTCTTCTATTCTTTATTTAAATAGCATACTGTGCTTTTACAAAGCAGGTATAGCAGTTAGCCATAAGAACTGGAACTCACTTCAGGCTATTAGGAGGGGGATCAGAAAGTGGCTCTCCAGAGTAGAAGGCATTTTTACTTGCAGAAACAATTGTTCTCCTGGATCTCATACCCATGCACCATGCAGCTGCAGCATCTCTTCTACATTGTGATGTTCCATGTCAGATGGGTCTTTGCAAACTTGCAGCAGAGTGTAAGTGACTACTCCTCACATGACCGTAGCAAATGTCTCTCCTGACAAATTGCATTGTCAGGAATGTTGGAAATAAATTAATTTGTGACACCTTCCATATGTTCTGAAGGAACAAATGATGATTAAGGAAGGACTTTGTCTGTCACCACTGATTCACTAAGAGGGACTGTAACCACATGACTTCACACTTCATTTTATTTCTTGACTAAACTTTGTAAATGTGTTGATTGTAAATGTATTGGTTGTAAATTTGCCCAAAGCTTTGCACCACTACAACGGTAATTATTATTATGACTCTCTCAAAGAGATGGTTCATCTGGCTGCGTATTTGCCTGAATGTTTTAGTAACTTAGTTTTAGTTTTATGTTCCTTAGTTTTAAGGAAGTTCCCCCTGTCACAAGTTTAGAGATTCTATTCATACAGTCAGTGCAATACAATTGGCCTCCTCAAAATAGGAGCAGACAAATAGAAACTTCAGATGGTAGGTGGGAACCCTCATTCTGTTATGCTGAGCCCTGAAGAAAATATAACATCTTGTAAACTGTAGACGAAGTCTAAATGCTGAATGCTTTGGTTTACTTCAGCATGCGAAGATTAGAAGGGAAATATTTCAGTAATTTAGGTGTAAAATTGTGTTTGAGGCTTTGATAGTGATAAAGAAAGATTGGTGATTTGTCTCCAGTCGTTTGTTGAGGGGACCTTTCTATTGTGCTTCCTTCTGTGGGCTTTCTTGGACATGTATCCTAGCTCAGAACTACCACCTACATATCTCAGGCTTTTCAAGCCTGCTTGCACCTGGAATTCTTTCCTTGCATGCACATTTCAAGGTTTTATTCTAGGTCTGTCACTTCTGAAGTATCCTGGGAATGAATGTTGGAAGCATGGACAGTTGAACTGTGAATAAGTTCACACAGAAGAGTGTTAGCAGAATTACCTAGTTTCTTTTTCAGTATGATTGCAGCTGTGCTAAGCTTTTTCCAGGTATTCCAAAGAGCAGTCACTGCAACTGAAGTCTTTTGTTTCAAGGAACATCATATCCACTGTGACATACAGCTGTTGTGTTTCATTTGGCCAGATGGAACAACTTCCCTTAGATTCAGAATGTAGCCAATCATAATACACTTTTTTTTAAACATGAAAAATTCCACTGTAAATATACAAGCTCTACACTCAGGAACCTTGAGAGGAAAAATTCACCATCAATGTGCAGAATTGTGTAATCAATTATAATAATTCTCCTTCCCAGATGTAAAGAATATGTCTTTTTTCACCGCATACTGTCATATCTAAATGCTGGCTAAGTATGTTTGCTTTCCAATGTGGATGATTCTCTTGGCAGTAGGAGGACGTTCTGTAGCCTTTACTACAAAACCCCCCTCCTTTAAACTGTGGGTGTCATCACTTCTGCTGGTCTTCCTCCGGTCTCTACCTGGTCCTGTCCATGGACATCACAACCATTAGCAGTGGAAGTGTCACCGAAGCGTGTGGCCTGGTAGTCATAGGTAGGAGACCTAAGGAAGGAAGATAGAGGTCCATATACAAAGAAGAGCTCAGTTGCTCAGAACATGTTGCACTTTCATACCAGGGGGGCATACAGTCCTCCTGGTGTAGGGGTCGTATTGGTGTCACTGTGGAGAAGTAAAACACATAAGTCACAAGATGGCAGCATAATCTCACTAGTCAGGGTCACAGAATTCGAGGGCTCAGGTCATTCATTCCCCTGCTCAGCATCCTAGTTGTAGAAACTGGAAGTCCAATGCCTAGCTGTTTCTTCCCAGGGTCTAAATTATCATCTATGTAGGTGGAAATCTTGTTACGTCACTTTTTAAACCAACATATTGAATTTAAATTCAGCTGCACTTTGATAGTGTTGAAGTAAACTGTCCACCTGGCATTCAGTACTGAACAAAAAATTATATCAGCATGTTGTCTATCCAATGGATACGAAAAACAAGTTTATGGAAAATAACTTTGCAAAGACTTTGCAACCAAGAGTTAAGTTTCTTATGCTTTTTCTTCCTTCCTGCTCTTGAGAGCAATGCATTCTGAACCCTGCCCCAAATACACACTTTTTAGTGAACATTATATATATTTTTGACAGCAATGAGTGAAGAGTTGATGTCATGTATTCCTCCGTTTATGATGTATATAAGTACTGAACTTCCATCTCTCTCACTGTCTGCCTTTGTCTCTCTCTTTCAAAGATATCTGCCCATTTTTACTGTTCTTCATGAGTTGTACCTTTTGAATGTGCAGTACTTGATCTGGAAAATATGAGCTGTACTAGGGAGGGATGATTCATCACATCAATCACCATATTATATAATGCACTCTTCCACTGAGAACATTTCTAGCAGCAGTGTTCCCACTTGTGAATTTAAATGTTCTCCTGAGGTCTCCCTGTAAAACTAAATGAGGTACTTGTAATTACTTGGAACACAAATAAACCATGAGAGCAAGGCAGGAATCTGTCCCTTTTCAAATTAACTTCATTTTTTTTTTATGCTGTTACTGCAAAATTAAACCATAGGATAGGCACACCTTCCAGGTGCACTTTTATGGAACACAAAATTATAGTTCTATCATTAGTTTGTATCTATCAAATGAATATGAAATTTTGGCACGTGTGCAAACTTTACTAATGGATATTTACTTTCTGAACTTAGTAATGCATTTTCTGACGACATTTTTGTAAGCTTTTGAATACATGCTGAAATCCAGAATGGCTTTGTTTTGTGTATTTGTTCAGCTGAAGGTTGTTCTGAGTTTACTCTTACCAGTCAATATGCAGTTGCATCTGAGCATCCCTAAATATAAATTTAATTAAGAGAAAGAAAAGTAGGGAAAGTCTACACGGCCCTTTCCACGAACGTGTAGTTTCTGGGCTAAGCAGTTGGCCACATGGTGTCACTGTGTCCTAAAGCAGCAAAACCCCTCGGAATAAAGCCTTTAGTAATTTCCAAGTATCCCAACTATCCAAGTATCCATGTCATGTTATCTAAAGGAGATGCTCCATAAAATCGACACAATCTCAGAAGCTTTTCTATAGACATACTTCAGGAAAATATTTTATACCAAGTGTCTGTTTCCTGGCTCCTTCTGTCTTCCTGGAAGGTCACAGAAATGTTTTTGCTCAGAGATTTTGGTTCACTGTAAGTCTGCATTTTGGAGCACGCCTATATGGAAAACTTTTTCTTAAATTGATGCAAGTGTGAGATTTAAAAATTCACTGGTGCTGGACTCATCCTGCATTTTAGTCACAGTCCTCTTCTGTCTGTGTATATGTTAATGCAGAACCTCCTTTGGCTCATCTGACAAGAGGAAACTTGGCCTTATGGTACTCAGAGCAATAGAAACTGCAGATCCCGAGGCCCACAGAATGCTATTTAGTGCACACTAATCCTGACAAATGCTTTGCACAGCACACCTACTCAAGAGAGCTGTGCCAAAAGCTGATACGTTGCATGTTTAGGAAGTTTCATAACGTACAGCTATAGCAACAACTGAGTGAAATGCTTGCTGTACAGATACAGTATGAGCTTTAGCTGAGAAGATGATACATGGCTCAAGGTGTATTGAAAGACCACAAAATCTTGTGTAGCACAACTATTGGTTTGTACTGCTTCTTTTGTAAAATGGTGAGGAAGCCTAGAACAGCAGGCCTTACACTAACAGCCTCACAGTTTGTGTAGCCAAGGTTAAGACTCCATGGAGAGGAGAAATAACCAACTCTGGCTGTGACTCACTGCTTATGTAGAATGCAGGGTGCTTTTATATTACTTGAACATTAGGTAGACACTGCTTTTCCAAAGTCAGCTATTGTGCCTTTTGTGAAACTTAATCTCTGCATAGCTGCTGAGAATTGTGTATGTACCTCAGTGATAGCTTCAGAACCAGTTTTGTACTAGGGTCCTGGAGTTCAGCTGTAACCAGTTTTGAGGCTGGTTTATCTGTTGTTATCTTCAGTTTAAATACACAGTCAAGCCTACTTAAAGTCATTAGGTCTGTGAAGTGTGGTTTTATGAGTAATTCTGGTGCCTCAGTATAAATTGCAATGCATTGTATGAATTGAGGAAATGGCTATAGAGAAGATTCATAAATTTTTAATGTAATAAAAGATGAGTCTAACAAAAATGCCATTTAATTAAAAGCTTATATTTGTCTTAGTGGAATCCTGTGGAGGGAAATAGTATGGTATTTATGTATTACTGGAGATAACTGTGTTAACCAAGACTTGAATGGGACTTGAGACTAAATGCGAAACAAAATCTGGATGGTAAGATCTCGCAGGCTAGAGCTGAGCAGAGATAGGTTGTATTTTCTCTTCTTACTTGCACTGTAACAACAGCTTAGTAGTATGCAGTGTTTTGGCCTTTGATTCCTCTCCTTCCTCCCTCTCCACTGCTTTTCTAATTATCTGAACAGAAATAATTCCTCCGTGGACTCTGTGCTGGTGGTAGTCCTTAGGATAGGAGCTTCTGCTTGATACGGTTCATCTTGTGGAAGAAAAGCCTGAAGCACAGAGTAGCGTGGAATGGTAATGCAGAGAAGCAGGAGGTGTACAGGTCATCTTGGGAGTAAATCTGGCACAGTGTCGAAACAATTTGTCCTTGTTCTATGAATCTTGGAAGCTGCTGACCTCATTATTGAGACACAAAAGGACTCTTGGTAGTGTGTGAGGGAGTCCTATCTTAACTACTGTAATTATCCTAATGGCACTGCTGCGTTACTGGTACACCAACTGTAAACAGGAAAAGCTGAAACCCAGTAACACAGATGAAATGCAAGTGAAGGGCTAGTGTCTGTACAGTAGAGATATGAACAAAGAAATAGACATTGGCTCAGGAACTCTCTTCACAATGCTGGGGAAAGAAAGGTGTGAGGAAGGGGAAGGGAATGTGTTTCCTACCCTCATGGTATTATTAACCCAACTCTCTGGAAGCAAGGTTTCTGTGATAGCTTTTGTGTCTTGTCACATGCCGTGTATTTCTTGGGCAGCTCTGTTGCTCCCTATTTGTTGAAGAGTTACATTCTGTATGAGGGCATTCAGATTTTGACATTGTTAGCCTAAGAAATAGACTCCTTGAAATAATGGGAAAGATTATCTCTTTGTGTGAGCCTTTTTTATAAAACACATAGACTTTCACTGCCTGTGGATATCAGTCAACATTACACTCCTAATGTATGCTGAGATGTAAAGGAAGGCTTCATGCATGGAAGAAGAAGGGATTTTTAAAGCTGTGGCAGATATCATTATTGAATATGACCTATACCATGTATACATTTCTCTCTGTACCTCCTGAATTCCTACTGTCTGATTGAGCTATACATAAAAGCCAGTCATCCACGCTTGGTTTAAAATTAGAGATCATGTGGGAGGGAAATGTGGTGTGGAGGCTGAGGCGAGCCAGGGGTCACAATATGAAAGGAAGGTGTAGGAGGGAAAATACATAGTTTAGCTATAAGACAGATTTGAAGGATCAGAAATAGAATTTATTGTCACTTTTGATACTGTGGTACTGAGAAATGTCAAAAGAGAAGTGAGCCCCATTTTGTTAAAAGCAATAAAACTCCCAGATGAGCTGTTGCTCAGAAAAAAACCCTGCAATTTAAATAGATTACAGGAACACCAATACAAACACCAACACACATGAGAAAGTAGAAGGGAAAGGACAGGAGTTAAACAGCAATTAAGCCTACAAATAAAAGACCTTGTGTTGGGTTTTTGGTGGGGGACATAAAGGGGAGGCTGAAGTAATGATTTGAATATATTTCTTTCTTGTGCTCTGCTTCATCAAACACTTCAGCACCTGAACTGGCAAGTGAATTGTAACTGTGAGTTGCCCTGTTCATATCAGTTATAGCGTTCCTGATAGCAAATGTCTAAGAAGGTCAAAGCTTTTGACTTTTAAATTCATGAGGTAACTACTAAATGGACAGTAGAAAAGCTGGTACTGTATAACCTGAGAAACTACTGATGAACTTCTGGTAGCAGCAAATCAGGAAGATGTCTCTGAATCTTTTTAGCACTTCTTACTCCAGCTGCAGATGACTTTGAGCTTTCTGTATTTTGCTGTAGGTTGTTTTTTGATTCACAGAGTTCCTCTGCTCTCCTAAATAGTCTGGAGTGGTGAGGGACTGTTGTAAGTGATGGGAATTGTACTCGTGCTTGGCATCACGCAGGTAGCAGTAAAAATGCAGAGATGCTCTGTCATCAGTATGGTTTATGTTAAATACTGTCTTGACACAGACTGGCCACATAATGGTGATGATTACATATGTGAGGAGGAAGGAAGTGAATCCTAGAATGATCACAACCAGAACTAAAATTAAGAAATCAAATGCATGTTCCTGTCTCTAGAAACTAAAGTGGGATGGCAGGGGTTCCTCTCTATAGTTCTTCTTCCAAAATGTTAGGTATAAAAGGAGTAGTTAATAGACAGCTATAAAATTCTGCTCATATTTAGAAAAGCGTCAGATAGCTTTACAGCTTTGTTTCTTGGTTTTGCAGTGGATACTGTAATGTGTTTTGTTTAGGTTATTAATATAGACTTTATAATACAGGAGCATATTGAACGAAAATTAAACTACCTTGGTCACTACTTCTTACAGACTTTGCCTGGTGCCTGAGTGAAACTACTAATTAAGTGACTCCCGGGTTATTCCCCACAGACTTGAAGGTTGTTTGGCTGAGGACAAGTGAACAACATTTGGCTGCATCTGTAATAATGTAATACAAGTGTTAATTTAATTTGATTCAGAGCTACATAAGTCTGGACGATGTTCTATTTGGTGTTTTCCAGACCATCTGTAAAATGATGTCTCCCATGATACAGAAGCTTAGTAGGGAATACACTGAGTTTCTCAGAACATAACCAGCACCAGTATGCAATGTCTGCACTCATAAACTGAAAGTGTCTGAAAAGGGTGTTTTCAAATGTTAACTTTGGATTCTTCATATTCTGTAATGATAATTTCTCTTTGCATTTCTAGTTCATCTTTCTTCCACATTGCTCTAGTTTCCCAGATACCAGGTGAACGGATTGTTGCTACTTTCATTTAACTGTACGGATTGCTTGTTAACTTGCCTAGGATGTGTGGAGAATTTATGACAGAGTCAAAGAGTATTTAAATGGAGAAAAAGGGAGCATTACCATTTAAATTCTCACTTCCTCTCTCTTCTTTTTTCCTGTAAGAATAGCACAAAGCTGTTGCACAATCCATTCATTGCTCCACATATCTGTCCAAGCTGTCAGCTGTTTGTGTATCAAGTCTGAGGAGGAGGAAGAAATAGGATTTGCTAACAACAGCCAGGTGCTTCCCATTCACAGTTTTAGCATGCGTGAGGAAGTGATGTTTGATTAATAGACCCGATCGTAAGTTTTCTGATGCAACACTTACTCTCTTGAAAATGTTGATTGGGTTTTGCATTGCTTGGTTGTCTGGTTCTCCAGCTTCATGGGAACCTGCTTGGAAAGTTGCCATGCTTTCGTAAATATTGTGAACCCACCTGGCCTGTTCCACTGGCTACCCACCATTCTGTGATGCCATGACACTGCTAGCTTCTCCCGATTACCGGGAGCTACCCCCTAGGCTGGTCAGCAGTTGAATGAGCTGCCCATTGGAAGTCTTTCAACTATTGGTCAATGTCTTTGCTTCCAGCTAGTTAGATCCCACAGCATTAAAAATTCTTGCCTACTCAAGTGACTGCTTGGCCACCCATATGGTAATGAAACAGCTATGCAGGCAAAGTCCTGGCATGAGAAATGAAGCATCACGCAGGAATATTTCAGAAACTTCTATTTATTTTATTTATCCTTAATTTTTGTATATGTGAGTGAAACCTACTTGGGGAGGGTGAGGAGAGATGTGCCAAGAAGATTTCCTTTGAGATGAGTGTTCCAGTTCCCGGTACTGATGCAGGTAAGTCACAGGACATTTTGGAGTTTTGCGGTTCACAGCTTGCTTGCTAGTACCTGTCTGACAAATGCATTCAGTATGTCTCTAAGTACACTGTGGGGAACACCAGCAATTAGTGGGTTTGAATCATATGAGGTGAGGGTCTTTGCCACTTTGCAACATATCTATTGCATGAGGAGAGGTTGCAGAGTACAAATTGCTTGTGTTGCAGAATAGGCAGCATTACTGTTAGTGCTCCGTTGCATTGGTAGGTTGTGGGTGAGGCTTGATTCCTGGAGGTATGTTTGGGAGAGCTCAACATCTGAAATCTAGTCTTCATCAGATCTCTACCCCTGGAAGCTAGAGTCTCTGAGTGAGTCTGTGTCTTCCAATGTGGACTCTACCTGGCTAAGCCAAGGAGACCTAATTTTAGACCTTCTAGACCTCTAAAATTAGGTCTCAGTTTTAGACCTTTGGCCCATAGTTCTGGATCCTCTGGGAAAGGAGGCAGCGTAGAAAGCTTATTTTAATTTTCTGTTCTGAACAGACTCAGTAGTTCGTGATCTACACAAAATTTTTAGGCTTGCTGGACATCTCATGTCTCTTCTGCCATGTAAACCACGTTAGAGGCCTAAGATTAAAAGCACCTTAGTTCTCTATTATGCTGAATGCTATATATTTCTGTTGACTTTGGTGGGAGACGAGGACCATAATAGACACTCAGATTTCAAGAAGCAATGTATAAAAATCTTAGGAGCTTCAGATGTCCCACAGTATGACATGAATGAAGAAGTTAAAAAATTGCTGGGCCTAAGAAAAATCAGTTTTCTACTAGAATAAGAGCATTTAAAATTGCAATCAAGTGTTTTGTTTTATATACTGCTGAAAAAAATAATAGAGCAGATATGATTTGCATGCATAGAGGCATTCAGAGATAGTATCAGGCTCCATGGATGACTCTGCACACATTAGATTAGCTTTGCTGATAAGAACAGAGAACCTCAGTGTATTTAAAGTTCCAGGCTCTATGCTCACAGTGATCTGCCTTCTATGCTGGGCTGAGGGGAGCTGGTGACAGAAAGCAGCTTTCATATTGAGGGAATAAAGCTGAGAGTGCTCTCAAGCTGAATCCCCGGTTGCAATATTAGGAAAACTTTCTGGCATCTTTTAGTCACAAGAATGGCATAAGTGGACTGGAAGAACAGCCGTAGATCTAACTTTTCTCTTTGAAATATTTTCTCTATGGATAAGTATCAATGCAGAAAAAGCTTCTGTATTAAAATCCCCATGATTGTAGAGCCCATGAAGTAGTCTTCATCACCAGAAGCAAGTCATGGTGATTTTTATTGCTGTGAATAAACTTGCAAGGTTCATAAACTCTAACAGCCCTAATAGTTTCAGTCAAACTCCAGGTATTCTGTTTTAAATTGTTCCCAAAGTTTGGCTGATATATAGAAATTTTGGTGAAAAAAGAAATTAAGATACAATGATGAGTGTAAGAAAGGGAAAAGTTCACTTGGTGATTTTGACAACATTGTAGTAACTTTAGAAGAACGACCAAAAAGATAGTGAGAAGCCCCATGATTTTCTGATATGGAGGATAATGAGTTGTAATAATCTGCTTGTGGGGGTGTGCGCTGAATTGTCTGACATCTTTTCTACCTCTCATACTCATTTTTCTGTGAATCTTCATGCTTTAGGCAGATCTCATGGACTGTGCTAGTTGTCCATGATCTCCAGGTAAGTTTTTATGTGCCAGCTAATCTGAGTTATTGCCTGCACGCCACTAGAGTGAGAGAGGCCAGATCATTCCTCAGAAAAAAAAGTAATTCTATTGCTTCAGCTCCTTAAGTGAGCTTAGCCTTTGGCCCAAGGAGTGCTACTGTCCTTAATTTTGTTAATTCTGGAGTACTGTTTGGAGGGTAGTTACTGCCAGGAGTGAACTGAACCCTTCATGTTTTGCATGTTATCTGAAATCAGTTCCTGTATGGCTCTTCTGAGAAGAACCTTGAATGGTTCTTCCCTATTTCTTCTGGCCCTTCTGAGCCAACATCCAAGGGCTGTACTTGGGTAAAGGTAGATCCTTGAAAAAAAACTGTTTACAGGGCTTAATGAGGATTTGGCACAGCAGAAGGGTTAGAGAGGATATAGTGCCATGTGTGTCATAATATGATAGTAAACTTTGGTTTTTAATTACTCTTGGTCTGTATAATAACATCGGGTAACAAACACTGCCTTAGTAGATCTTTTCCCAAAGAATTTGTAGTCACCTAAACCGAAAAACAATAGGATACAACAAATGTTAATTTCATGATTCTGGAAAGATCAAAAAATACAGGGGGTTGGTGGTAGCTAAGAAAGATACTCTTCCTTTGATCATTTGAAATTAAATGCCTTAAACATAAGTCAATTCTTCCTGTCAGCCAAGTGCTGAAGTGTAATGCTTACCTAATTCTTCAGAGGTCTTTACTCAAGCAATTTTGTACTGACATCAGTGTCAGACTATTTGAATAAGATCTGAAGATAAAGGTCTCAGAAACTGGCTTGAGTAGAATTACACTGAGGTATCTTACTCAATTATTTCAATTAGATGCTCTGCAATCACTTGGTTTAGAACAAAAGAACAATTTCTGAACTTAAACACAGTGGATTTCAATGTGTGGTTTTACATTGACGTATCTTGGAAAGAGAGCACTCCAGACCTCAGATAGCCCCAGATAAATAATAAGCAATTTCCTCCCATCTTGAAGCTACAGAGATCGCCATCTCACCATATTTACACCCACACCTGCAAAATATCTAAGGAAATTATTACCTTTCCTACCCTGGTCAGGATAAAGACATGGATAAAGAGCCAGAGATGCTGATTTTACTGTATGATATCTTAAAGCTTGCAGTGGTTCATGAGATGGGCAAGAGAATGTAGCACCTTTTACTTTTCTGAAATGGGTTTGGATCTTGATAACCAAAAAGACTATTAACTTAGTAATGCTGCTATCACCTGACTGGTGCTCAGGAAGAGATAACGTGTTGTTTTGTTTTAATTAACATTAGGTGTGATGTAAATGGATGTTTGCAGTGTATTCAGAGGTGTGAAATAATTTCAAATTAGGTGTGGATTTTGCTCAAACAGAATTGTGTGTGGAGGGAGCAGTAAACTTATAAGGCTTTTATTTCAAAATGAAATATTTCAGTCTTGAAAGGTCTGACAGTCTGACATTTCTGAAGCTTTGTTATATACTCTAATTTCACATGGCATTGTTAAATTGAATAATGAGATATGGTTTAATACAATTTTTTTTTGGTGCAAATCACTTATTATAATTTTGTAGATGAGATAGAGAAAACACTTTGAAAAAAAATGTATTTGAATTTGAATATAGACCTCAAATTACTGTAATTTTCCTAACCCTGCCTCTTAGCTGAGCAAGGCAGGAACTGATTTATGAGGCATGGAGAAAGTGGCTGCCATCTCACATTGCCACTGTCATGTGCAACAAGAAGTCTCCACAAAGCTACCCCATCTTCCACCTCCATCTTCTCAGCGATGTGGCAGCATCTAGCCCTAAGAAGATCCATCACTTCTCTCTGCTTAACAGATTTTCATGAGATGAATGAAAAAACATTCAAGCAAAATCATGATTTCTATAAGTGGGGTTCTCAGTAATTGCCATACCTGCTTGATAAGCTGTTAAGATGGAGCATCAAAGGACCAAGTGCTTCACTGGAGGTATTTTTTGTCCATCAGTTCTAGAGATGTTCTCATATGAAATTTTGCTATGTGGGTGCCATTGCTGGGATAAATCATAGAAACTGCTCTATGGGCCTTCAGTACCATTTATAAGCTCTGCCTCACTTTTTAAGTGAGTTTTTAAGTTGGGCTGAAGCCAACGGGATGAGGTTCAACAAGACCAAATGCCGAATCCTGCACTTTGGCCACAACAACCCCAGGCAGCGCTATAGGCTTGGGGCGGAGTGGCTGGAGGACTGTGTGGAGGAAACGGACCTGGGGGTGTTGATTGATGCTCGGCTGAACATGAGCCGACAGTGTGCCCGGGTGGCCAAGAAGGCTAACGGCATCCTGGCTTGCATCAAAAACAGTGTTACTAGCAGGAATAGGGAGGTAATTGTCCCCCTGTACTCTGCACTGGTGAGGCCGCACCTCGAGTATTGTGTTCAGTTTTGGGCCCCTCATTGCAAGAAAGACATTGAGGCCCTGGAACGTGTTCAGAGGAGGGCTACGAAGCTGGTGAGGGGCCTGGAGCACAGGCCTTATGAGGAGCGGCTGAAGGAGCTGGGATTGTTCAGCCTGGAGAAGAGGAGGCTCAGGGGAGACCTTATAGCTCTCTATAACTTCCTGAAGGGAGGTTGTGGTGAGCTAGGGGTTGGCCTTTTCTCTCGTGTAGACAGTGATAGAACTAGAGGCAATGGTTTCAAACTGCGCCAGGGGAGATTCAGGCTGGACATTAGGAAATATTACTTCTCGGAAAGGGTGGTCAGGCATTGGAATGCACTGCCCAAGGAGGTGGTGGAGTCACCGAACATGGAGGTGTTCAAGAGACGTTTGGATGTTGTGTTGAGGGATAGGATTTAGCTGGGGAGTATTGGTGATGGTTGGACTGGATGATCTTTTAGGTCTTTTCCAACCTTGATGATTCTGTGATTCTGTGATTCTGTGAAGTTTATGCCAACAGAATGATCCAAATCACGGCCATTTTCAATTCCTGTCATTCTGCAGCATTTCTGACAGCTTAGCTGTGATTGTGAGTAGCTTTCGTACAAAGGGATGTTAGTGAGCAGCACACTGGGTAAATTGTGAAGCCGAACATCATATTAATTACCATTTGTTTCTTGCATACTGGGAACAGCTTAGGTTTGCATTCCTTTCATTTGGATTCTATTTCTTAGGGTCTCTTGTTTGAGATTGCCAGCAGTTTCTGTATGAAGCATTTCAACTCAAGTGTGATTTGGTATGGCTGTTTCTGCTTTTAGTTCTCTTAGCTTGTTTTCAAGTACTTTCTTAATATTAATTCAGAAACTAATTAGATTCAGTTGTAAAAGTGGGATGATGTCAACTCAATTAACATGTAAAGTCTTTCTGGAATCTCTCCTCCCTTTGTGTCCAGAGCAGCATTTTACAAATTATAACCACAGATAAAACACTATATTCTCTACATCTATCAACTCCACTGATATAACCCTGCCATGGCTGTTCCCACCTATAGAAAAAAGGGAGGGAGAAGGCTTTCTGCACACCCCTGAAGATACTGCCTACTATTCAGTTAATTCACTTCATGCATTCTGCTGTATGCCCTCTTTATTTTGGATTTAAGCTTTTAGATTTATTTTTCCTTCTTTATGCACTCAAATATCTTTGTCTTACTTTCCCCATCCTGAACATTTTTGTGTCTGTAGTAAGGCCTGACATCACATCTCCCCCATCACCAGGAGGAAATGTATGTGGTGCTTGTCAATGTGCTTGTTGACAAGCAACACAAGATGTTTTATGTATTTTGGCCATTTTGATTTACTGGAAACATTAATTTCTTGGAGGGGCTATTGGAAAAATTAATTCCATAGCTCTCCAAAATAACTTCTACACCTTGACTTGAAGACATTTAAGAGCTTTTTTTCTTCTTTCTTGTTCCATTAAGGCCTGGGTCTCCCTGCTGCAGCTGTTCTGTTTTGAATGTGTTGCTCTGTTTCCAGGCAGACATACCCCTCTTTGAGTGGCGTTCACTTTTCTCTGGCTGTTTTTCCATTTGCCTTCTCTTTAGGAGGTGAATTTGTCAGCCTACTATTTTGGTCTTTCAGTTCAGCTACAGCAGCAGAAACTGTGATCAAAGCTGCAAAAACACTATGGAGGAGGAAAACCAAAACTCCATTTTGGGTAACAGATTTTTCTTCTTTATCTTTGCTTTTTTATTATCACTGGAAAAGGGATGCTATACTTCCAAGCAAAACTGTCTGAACCATTTTACTGCAGGAATGTTACATGTCCATGGTTAATGGATTTGAACCCCAGTTTGCTTTCTGATGAATTTGTTTTATCTTTCTAGGGCTTTTGTAGATGCCCTTTGATTTCCTGTATTTTACAGCAGATCTTTATTTCAGATATTTTTCTTTTGAGTATTTTAGAGATGGCAGCCTAAGTCCTTAGGCTCTGTCCTGCTGCTTGGCTAATCCTGCATCCATACTGTAGCATAGTGGCTGCGTTGTCAGTCACAGCAGAGTCTCCTTGAAATGTAAATCTGAGCTGTTAATTATCACTTGCATAAAACCAGGATCACTTGAATAAAACAGATGTTCAATTATTTTGTGTTTTTTTTGTTTGTTTGTTTGTTTTTCTGGGAAGTGCCCTACAAAGTGGTTTAAACATGATTGACAGCATGTCAGAAAAAAAAATGAAGCCAAAGATTTCAGGTAAACCTATTTTTCCTAAACAGTTCTTTTGGTTACACTTCTTTTTTCTTTTTGGTTTTGCCAAACTACCTACAAGTTTTGAAAATTAGCTTTTGACTCTCTTGCCTTCCATCAATATTAGGTGCCTGCTGAAGCTTGATCCTGTTTCTTCCTATGACTGATATTACTGTGCTCAGGTGAGCACATATTTATTGCAAGTTTATGATGGCCCCCAGGCCCTTTCCAAGCTTGGCTCTGCATGACAGCCACCATGAAATTGTAAATGTGGATTAAAGCACAGTCAGAACTGATTGCCTGGAGCGGTGTTCTGACAGGCAGCCCACGGTTGTCTACCAGCAGCCCACAGATGGCACAGGAGAGGTGGAGGAAACTGTATCCATGGACTCTCCAAAGGATGCCTGGAGATCCACCACTGGCAGGGGGAAGCTGGGAGGTATAAACTTGACATGCTCTTCTTAGAGGAAATGTGTAAAGGGAAAAAGCCCAGAAGATGTATACAGCTTTCCCTACCAATATTCATCCCAATTTCAACACCTCTGTGCTGGGTTATCATGCAGCAGGTACATGAAATAAGGGGGCTTGATTTATAGGTGTGTTGTAGAGTTCCCAGTAATATATTAAAACAAGTCTCGCATGTAGAAAGGATTGAAAAGGGCCTTCACAAATGGCCTTCTCGCACTAGCAATTTTAATAGGTAAGATCTGGCTATCTCCTCCTTTCATTTTCAAAAAATTATATATATATATATATATATATATATATATATATATATATATATATTTTTTTTTTTTTTTCCTAGATTATTCAATTATTCAGTGGAAGAACTTAAAAGATACAGACGATTCATCTACTGACTAGAAGGAAGAGATGGAAAGTGAAGGGAGGCTTTCTGAACATGGGAGAATTCACCCATAAGCCAGGAAGGACTGTCTTGAGATAATAACAAAAGGTAAGAGGCGTAAAGTGACAGGCAGAGCTGTGATAACTGCAGCTTTCCTCTCACCTCTGACATTGTAAATGTCTCCCTCAGACGTAGGCAGAATCTCTTCCCCATACAGAGGAGGCAGAGGGTGGAGCTCAGCGCCTGTATAAATTATATGTGTCCTTCAGGTTATTTCAGCAGCAACAACAAGCCGTGAGTGTGTTTGTCAGCTGACAGATCTGTTATCCAAATTGGGTTTTCTGTTGCTGTCGCCATCTTGTGTGTTATGGGGAGCCCACCAGCCAAGGTAAGCGAATTGCAGCTCCTGTCTTTGCTGTGGCCTGACGCCTTGCTTCTGGGAACAACTGGCTCTTGCTCTCACAAGTAAACTCGCTCTTGTCTGTCTGTTGAGGTGCTGCTGGTTTGATATAGCAGGGTCCTCTTGAATTTCGCAAGTTTCCCGTTTTCCCTTTTTCCCTTGTCCTAACTAACGCATGAGCTACGTTCAATGAAAATGCAGTAAAATAGGGCCCTTTTGTCGTAAGGTGTACATGCGGGAATGAACACCAGGGTGGAGGAGGGCTGGCCTTGAGTTTACTTCATGCAAAACGAAAGTGCCTTAGTCCTACTGCATGCTTTTCTCAGGATCGCACATGTTCATTGCTTGCCCAAGCTAAAGAAAAGCAACAGCTTTTTCTAGCAACAAAACACGATTTGTATTACTTTAGCTGCAGGGGGGAGTTCTAATGAGCCATTTGGCTGGTTTAGCTGTCATTAATGGAATGTTTACAGTGTCTGTGATTCGAGGGGAAATATTTCTTGTTTCGACTTGAGTTTTCCAATGTGAGTTCCATTCAGAGATTTTAGCTGATAGCTTTTAGTATAAATCAACAGGATTATTGGCTGTGGGCCATGTTCTCATCTGTATCTTTAAAAAATAATTGATGCCGTGCCTGAATTATGTACAAATCAAACATGTATCAAAGTCTCTCTCAAAATTTACAGTAACTAAAAGAAACATGGCCATTCCCAGGGTTTAAATATAGTGAGAAACTATATTATATGTTATGTGTTATGGCTTACTAAGAATCCTTAATTTTTAGCATCTAAGAATATTTGCTGTACTTTGCCACAGGCATATTTGCAGGTGAAGTTAAAAGATTCAACTGTTGGTAGCTTAAATCGATAGACTTAATGAAGGGTTAAAAACAGTCAGATGCTGGGTGCTCAAGACAAAGAATATGAATTTTATATATATATATTTTATATATATAATATATATATAATAAAATATATACATATAAAATAAATATAATAAAAATATATAATGTAAAGTACTATTTTGATAAAATTTGTACATAATCTGTTTACCTACCTGTTAGATCCAAAGCTATCTATCCATCTCATAACTAGGCATCATCCATTCACTTAAAGTATCTCTCAATTCTATCAATTAAGGTAATACTGAATTTGATAGATGGATAGATAGAATAGATTAAATTTTATCTGAAAAGTCTCTATTACAGAGAAAGTTCTTGCATTTGAACCTAATGCTACAGCTGCTATTCTCTGAGTTTAGATATTCTCCCACTTCATGGGCCATATGGACAAAATGTAGAGTTCAAGCATAACTTTAGGTCAGAAGGTTTTTGCTCCCACAGAAGAATATTCATTCAGTACTGCAGGAGCTGTGACATTCTGTCAGGAAAATGCATTTTTTCAGTATGTTTAATTGGATAAATAGAGACAGAAATCAGGTTTTGGGTTCTTTTTATTTTTTTCTTTTAGCTTATAAAAGCAAGTTGTCTGGAAAGCATGGATACTTCATACTATCTAGAAAGGCCTACTGAAAATCTCCAAGTTAATTTTTTACTGTTTAAAAATACTACAAAGTTTGCACAGAAGTAGTGGACAGTATTTATTTGCAGCTTTCTGAGAAGACTCTTGGTTTT
Source organism: Perdix hodgsoniae (assembly GCA_035772895.1). NCBI lineage: Eukaryota > Metazoa > Chordata > Aves > Galliformes > Phasianidae > Perdix > Perdix hodgsoniae. The sequence goes on along the minus strand of JAPSGF010000001.1, from coordinate 25,454,802 downwards.
CATAGGGGCGTATTTTCTGCTCAGACAAGAGTTATCACTTTAGCAGTTTTTGAACCATGGAATATTTTTTTTTTTTCTGTAATAAGATACTCGGAAACAGTATCCCTGAGGCAATCACCCATACAGGTAAAGAGAAGACTGGTAGAGTATAAGGAGGGTACATCCCAAACCTACTGTGACTCTTGAAACCGTCACTGAAAACATGAAATTACAGTAAATACTCATAAACAAAATTAGATTTTCTTTCTAAAAGTTTAACTTCCAATGCCTTCAGCCATGTTATCTATTAAAGAATCTACGTGGGAGAGTATTTTGGAATCAGGCTGATCATAAAGTGTTTTGGAATTTTTTTAAGTTTTTTGCTTTATCCTTAATTTAATAAACTACCTCCGAACTGTAGTTGAAGTAAACCATCAGTATCTAAGATAAAAGAAATGATCAGAATATGCCAAATGATCGTATATGGAGTGAGATCCACTACATAAGATACTGCACTGCTTGTAGTATGCCACTGGAGAGAGAAAAAGTAATGCATGGAAAGAAGCAATGATTTATGCCTAAAAATACTGACAAAGCTGAGAGAAAACCCTGAAAGTATTCAGAGAATGCCAAAAGGCAGGGTGCAAACTTTTCTTATAAAACTCTTCATATAACTTGCTGTTATCATATGGTGTTGGTGTTGTATGGTGGTAACTCTACTTTGTTAACTGCTTAGATTTGGAGTTGGGGAAGTGCAACACTGAGATTCCAGTCAGATTTCCAACATGTACAAACCAATGGTGATGGGAGAAGTTTCCCAGGTTGTCAAGTTCTGCAGAAACTATTCTCCTAGAAGAAGAATTTACTAGTGAATGAGGCCTTGTTTGGGGAACATCATGGTGGGGCAATAAGGAGTGAAATCAAGGATGTGAGCTGTTGGTAGGTTTTGCTTCTTTCATTGCCATCTAAAGACTGTCTCAGTAGGCTTTTCATTATTAATGAGCTTTGAGAAGCTCATATATTCTCAAAGTTCTCTTTTTGGGATGAAACCCTGAAGTGACTAACTGCCTGTAAACAGTAGAGAAGGGTAATTATGTGTCCTCCTGAAGCTGACAGGCATATGACTATTCCCTGGAAGCCAGACAGTAGGCCAGCCAATGTGTTATTACAATCATTGCTGCAAGGCTGGAAACAGATGTGAATTTTCAGTTTGCTTAGGGTTTTACACAATTGTAGCTAGTTTTATCTCTTTGGATTTTCTCTATTTTAGACTTGGCCCCTTCAAAACTTGCTCTAAGAGTACTGAAATGTAGTTTAATGCTAAGTGCTATCAAATGAAAAGAAGATTTTTTTATGCATTTTTTTTGAAATACCCTTTGGGAGTTAGGACATGCCACTGTTTGTTGGTCTGGAGTATTACTGTCTAGGATGCAAACCTACACAGGTAGCTGAGTCCTGCACTCTATTGTTGGCTTCAATGTGGCACTATCAATTTTCCAGCAAATAAGGATGGTTGTATTTCTAGGCAAAAATAGAGTGATGTGCTTCAGTGAAGACAACATTTGACTCTGGATGTTTCCAGAAACATTATGTTGGTCTCTGTGAGCCTATACAAGAAACTTTGGTTCTCACAAGGAAGTGAGGAACAAGATCAGTAGAACTGCAAGTAAATAGCTCCAGAAGAGCCACCTAGATATAACACTGATGCTTAGAAATTTTTATTAATAGCAATATTGCACTTTGTTTTCATGTTAAGAAAACAGCAAATGAAAAGGTGTTTTAGAGAACTAGCACTTTTGAAAAAGGGTGTTATTTTGGACCATCTAAATCAGACCTCTGCTGGGCTACTCTGGACTGTTGTAAAGGGAAATGAGCTCAGCCTTTTTCTGATGAAAAAGAGAATTAGCCCAATTCTCAATAGCTACCACAATCTGGAGTAACTGCAGCCCTGGGAGCAGGATGTCTTCTTGCTTCCCATGGGAATTTGCAGTCTGTAGAATTTGTTACAGCTGCCTTTACCCATCTGAATTTTTTAATCTCTCCTGCAACATCAAAAGGACTATGCTGCACCAAATCTGAAGTAATTTACAGTCATCTTAGGTGATTTTTCATTAAATGAAGTGCTTGCTGCTGAAAGGGGAAGAGAGAAGGTATGAGACTTTCTGGCTGTATTGGGAGAAGATACAAAAGCATGACATCTATCACAACTAAGAGTAGCCTGACAATGAACTGCAGATGCACCTTTTTGTAGGAAATAAGGAAATTTTCATCATGTAAGGTTCAGAGCAATTTATATACCAATATCTATTTTTCCAGTGAAGGCGAAATCTGAGAATGATTTGGGCTTCCATTGAGCAAGGGGAAGTTGATTACAAAACAGCATAGAATTAACATATTAATTAAAAACAGTCAGCCCTGTAATTGGCTACATAATCCAATATTTCATGTTAATGAAATCCACTAGGAATGCTGAGTGTTCCAGTTGGTACTTCTATGTTTAATAGCTATTTGCATGGGAAAATTGAAGTCAAATTCTTTCAGTGGGCTAATGGAAGAGTTTGGAATTGTCCTCACTGGAACTTGAAATGTTCATAATGTATTAAACTTGTAAGGCTCTAAATATTTCAGTTTCAAACTGGAAGAAAGCAATAGGAATGGTTCTTGTTCCACAAAAACAAATGTGCCTTGTATTTCTATACAGAAGGTGTTTCAATCAACCATTAAGGTCCAGGAGACAGTAATTTGTGATTTTGTAGGTTTACCAACAGCATTTTTCTGCTTAGATGACTCTTGAATATCAACCTGAATTAAATAAAAAACAAACTTTAAAATAGACTTCGTAAAATTTAAGCCTTATTTGAGTGTGCTAATTTACAGTTAAAATTGTGTCCATTTGATATAATGCTATTTCCCTCTAAAAAAAGTTGAATGAAACTGAATGAAGGCAATTCTCATTTCTAATTAAAAAAAGAATAAGAAGTACAGTATTCTCCACCCCATTTAAAAAGAATTTAAATTTAGTATAATGGCTACTTCTATAGAGAAGTTCTTCCTTCCTCAGATCCTAGTGTCTCTGAAGTTAATCATTTCAATGTCAAGAAAATTAATCATGGTGCTACTTTTCAAAAAATATATATATCTTGTTGCAGTGTAGTGGAATACTCTGGTTTAGACAAACAGATGTCATGTTTCGGTTGGTGTGTAGTATAAAGTACCATGAAAGCTAGTGGAGTATTTTTAGCATGAATTTGTCCCTGTTCTAATGTGTTAGCGATAGAGAAACTGTTTGTTATTTTTACTTGAAAATAAATTTTAAATGTTCCAGTTTGGAGAGCAAGAAAAAAGGGAAATATTTTCCTTTAATTAAGTTTATTGCATCTGCATATGTGTGTTCATTCAGGCTTATTGGAACGTTTTTTGAAAGCGTTGAGTATTTTTTGAGTAGCTTAGGCTGGTAAGCTTGACTCTCGCGAGAGATTGGAACAAGTAAGTTGACATAAACATTGTACTGTTACCTTGTTTCTGATAGGAAGAAATCTCATATCTGAAAGAGAATTGGTCACATTTCCATTTGATGAATTCAAGGTACCTAGTGATGTAAGATTCTGTGATACTACATCTTTAACTCGGGGCACTATTCTTCCTTTATCTGAACGGCTTCTGCTGGGCATATAGTCCACTTAGAGCCTGTAGTGCAATCCAGTGCAATGTAGTGCAATAGATGCCTATTGCTGAACTTGGCCTACTTATAAACATAATGAAAATCTAGTCCTACTTGGGGTATGAGATTGGAAACTTTTAAACTGTTGGTAACTGCCAGATCTAGAGCCAGTATCAGTACTGAGCCCGGACCCACGCATGGAGTTGCGAGTTCCTAGCGTTGCCTTCCAATGTCCCAGTTTTGACCCAGCTATGGCATAAGTTCCTCTGCGGTTTGGCAGAACAATCATCACCACAACCATGTATATACCAGATTGTTTGTAAAGGGACGCTTTTGGGTGACTACAGGAGCTTCCTGTAGAATTATATGAGCTGCTGCCTTCTTTCTTTCTCTGTCTTCACTTATTTAAGCTATTCAGCAAATGGCCTGCAAATACTCAGCAAATAGTGGCTAATCATGCTTTCATCTTAGCATAGAGTACTTCCACTGAAAGGTGACCTCCTCACTTCAAACAGGCAAACAGCAAGGACAAACAGTCCTCTGTACAATTCAAAATACATATGATTTCTGTAGGATGAGCTGACAAAACTCATTGCATTTGTTTTCTCTGCAGATGAAGATTTGTCCCATCTACATGCTTTCTGTAAGAATCATACAAGCCAGGAACATCAAGTCAAGAGACCTATGTGAGTTGTGGTTTGCTTGTGTTTTTAGTCACCTCTAGAGTTTACGCAGTGAGCAATGTTCCTAAGTTCTGAAGGTATACAAATAACATATACACATAAAGCAAAGCAATAGAAGTACTAACATCAGGGCTGTAATTAGATCAAATGCCTGAGGTATCATTAGTTTAGAGGCCAGATCTATTGGTATTTCAGAGAAACTGTAAAATCCTAGACTCCCAGCTGAACTTTCTGAACAAGTAAGGGAAAGTAGATCATGTGAGGGAACTGAGATCTATACATTTTCTTGGAGTCAAAGGTCAATTAGGGAACTTCAGACCTTCTAAAGAGGGTCATCTGGGGTGTTTCATGTTAAATAATGTTCTTAAGTTTTTGACTAAGGAGGACCTCTGTAGATCCTGCCCTAACCACATTCTGAATGTGCAGGCAAAACAGACTTTTCTGTCTACTTTTTTATTCCACTTTCTTTAACTTACCTCACTCTCACAGCCTCCTATGGCTGATTCTCAGGGTGTCTGATGGATCAGCCATTCAGCTGTCATTTTTTGCAGTGTTCTATGTGCTTCTCAGCCAGCAGAAAGACCTCAAGCTGCCTTTTCTTATACTCTGTACTTCAGGTATTATGTCCAGAGGTGGACACCAGAATGGCCATTGTGTGACGAGGCCTGTATTTGAGTCTCAATGACCTGTTCTGTCTACTCTATTGAAGGGACAGTTCCACTTTCCTGCCAAAACCTTGCGGGGCATTGTTATTCACTGCTTGATACCAGCCTGAAGTATTTAGGCCTCTCGGGCTGCAGTAGACGTCTTCAGTCAAGTCCAGACTCCAGCTCTGAAAGACATCAACTTGGAGATTTCTTTTCACACCGTTGTCAAGCTCCACAAAGTAAATGTGCTTTCCGACCTTGCTTTTCCCAAAGGACAGCTGCTCCAGACACTGACCACACTAACCATAAGAAATGGGTTTAGGCTGGAATTGAGAAGATTTCCAACCTGTTTGTCGGCCCACGGTGGCCTTTAACTGCAACAGATCTTCCCCAGTAGCTAATCCTTCTAGGCAGCAGTCATGTCTCCCTGTGTCTGTGTTGTGAGACTGAGCGAGCCAGTCTCATATCATCTTGTCTATAATATGTGTTTTCCTTTCCTGTAACCATCCTAATTGTCCTTTTTGGAACTAGCATTAGTTTCAGTTAAACTTCTTTTAAAGACAGTTGACTGGAATGGTAGGGAATATGCCTGATGAATGGTCAGCGGGCTCTTTTCTACTTTCTCTTCACATGGGAAACACTGCTCTCAGTGTATCTTGTGTGTGCATGCGTGCATGTGGTATTTGCAATTTGTAGCTACCCAGAAATTAGCTTGTACACCAAGATGGTTTTCCTTGGTTGCTTCCAACCAGTGATCTCTTTATTTATTATTTTATTATTTTCTTAAAGTATTTATTATTCCCCAGAATCATGGCCTTGCCCATCTATAATATTGGTGTCTGGATTTTATTTTATTTTTCTGCTGCAGTGACTGCATCAGACTGCTATGTGCGCTTGTGGCTGCCATCTGCTTCAAATGAAAAGCTTCAGACCAAAACTATCAAGAATTCTGACAACCCTGTCTGGAATGAGACTTTCTACTTTAGGATCCAGAGAGAAGTTGAGGTATTAAAAAAAAATGGAGATTTTACAATTTTGAATTGCTGGGAGTCCACGATTGACTCCCTGTTGATCAAATGTGCTAAATAACTTAAGACATTGCTTATGAGATGGAATTTCCAGCTGATTTGTTAGCACAAAACAGCAGACACAGAGAGTAGTGTTCCCTTCAACAAGTTGTAGACATCTGTGATATAAATTCCTACATCTGAGCTACCCTCGATTCCCTTTGTTGTCACCTGAGAGATATAAGTACTGCTGTAGCATGCTTCATCTCTGGGCTATTTTGAATGGTTAGTGTAGAACGCGTATTTCATCTGCTGGTTCCTAGGGGAGGATAGAGGGGTTGCTGCATAGTTAATAGAACTTTGAGGATGAACAAACTGAATAAGTGCATTCTCTGGGTAGGTTATCAGAAGTGGTGCAGGGCACCGAACATCCTCTGTCTTGGAATAGTGAGATTGCTGACGGCTGTTGTCTTCTACTCCATGATACATTTCCCAGGGCTGGATTTCAATGATTCATTTCCAGATTACCAGACTCCTGAAAGCACAGGTTCCATTATTCATACCACTGTGCTAGTCAATCAGCTACAAATGTCTGTAATCGTTGTATTTATATTTTTTCCTGAAAACAGCAGTACTATAAGAGTTCGTATTTATTTTCTTCGACTACCAGAACATTTTAGAATTGGCGGTGTGTGATGAAGATCCACTCAGCAAAGATGACATGCAGTTCACAGTTCTTTTCAATATTGCTAGAGTCAGACCCGGAGAGAGAGTCCGTGAGAAGTTTGCTTTGAAATCAGAGGTAAGGTCTGAAAGTACATGGAATTATTTACTTTCCATGTTGGCTTCTGTGTTAGATAGAATTTGGGTCTGCATCATCAATGCATCATTGTGGTAGATTTTTATGACTTTATTAATCAGTTTTCACAGATTCAAAAAATGAAGCATGTTCTATACCATGCAATCATCTCTGTGCAGGCAAAATAAATGTTAATAGCTAGCATCTGTAAATACAGTCATTTTAATCATTTATAATCCCCCAAACAACTTTCTTACTTTTTGGCTTTATTCCACTTTTCCTATGCTTAGAGAACATTTCCCCTGGATGACTTCTTATGAAAAACTTGAAGATAATCAACTAACCACTTGAATTAATGATTCTTTCAGGCTTTTCCTGTTAATATTCATATTGGTTTTCTTCTAGTTTATTGAGGTTTTCATAGCCAATAGGTAAGGGATGCCTGTCCTACTAGTATTTTTTAATAAGGAAAGAGAGTTGTCCAGTGAACAAAACTGGGATAGTTCTGTGACAGTTCCTGGGCTTCTGTGAGTTGTGGCTGAGGTACTGCTGTACACTTCCAGTAGTAAAGAGACAGACCATAGCAGAGCTTCAGCTACGTCCTGAATGCTGAGAGCTCTTAACAGGGATTCCCCGTCGTGACTCTGCAGGCTGGTAGAATGCACTTCTCAGCCACTCACTGAATCATTGGGAAATGTTAGTAATTCAATAACCACCTTGGCTGGGAGTGTTCTTCTCCCCTTCATCTCTGCTGGATTCAACATGAATGTAATTTAAATGGAAATGACAGCAGAATTTGTCACATTTGTTACTAAGTGTCAATGCTTTTCTGCTGGGCAGACCATATTCGTAGAAATTCATTTTATTTCTGTTTTATCCAAACTTTTCCACTCTAGGTCTTTGTAAATTGTATAGTTCTACATATCCCACAGTGGTAGAACATTAATCTTACATGCACTTCCTGCAATTTCAGCTTTGGAAAGAAGTGACATAGAGATTGTTTGGTAATGTTAACAGAAGAGACATCAGACATGGCGCTGAAATGCTTTTCAAGTTTCTTGTGAATGCCTCATCTCTGGAGGCGTTCTGAACGCCAGGTTGGATGGGGCCCTGAGCAGCTCGATCTGGGGGTGACAGTCCTGCCCACAGCATGGCATTGGAACAAGATGGCTTTAAAGACCCTTCCCCCCCAAATCCTTTTATGATTTTGGGTGTCTCTACTGGTAAACTCCTGCAGTCTCCAGTAATCGGTATTTATTCTATTCTTTTCTTTTTAGAAAGAGAGGTGCATTAAGAAATGGGAAAGTTTGGAAGTGGAATTCTGGATGGAAAAAATGTGAGTAAAATTACAAAGCTGAAAGACATATATCTGCCAGGCAGATAATGTAATAAGAAAGCAGAAATTCTTGCAGCTCTTCTTCCCAGCAGTGAGTTCCTGTTTTGATTTTTTGTTTGTTTGTTTTACCTTACCTTCCCTAGCAAATTCTGTTTTTTAGTGTACTGTATACAAATCTTATATATGCTTGGTGCTTATATCTCTGATTATTGTAATGCAGTAACATTGGCAGGATTCAATAACTTGCACATGAGATGCATACAAGACACAACACTGTAACAGCTATTATCACTAATTTAATAATGCCATGAACACCATGATGTTTCTAAAAGACCAGAAAACAAAATGTACATGGAGTGTTGTAGACAGCATTAGATGAATCATTATGTGATAGTTTAGTTAAACTGAGAAAACATACAATCTATGAATAATGCAATTACGATCTCCTCCTCTTCAAAGTGACAATCGACACTGTAGGAGAACAAATTCAATAAGATAAACTTCTCTCTCTTTTAAATGCTCTTGGAAGTAATATAGTCCATTTAAAAGTGACTAAATGCATGATTAGTACAGGCAGCTGTGAATTGGAAAACACTTAGAAAATCCATTCTTTTATGAGAGACACCTTAAGAGATAGTGTAAGCATCTCCTGCAAATGTGGAGTCAGTCTCAACCAGATTAAAGTTCAGAGTAAGAAGCAGTTCTTAGAACTGAGCTAATTCAGACTAGAAATAAACGGAAGATTTTTCACAGCTTGTTACTAGAGCTGTAGGGGATTCTCCATTTTTGGAAGTGAAACCAAGTTATTTGAAGATAAATGCATTCTGCAGAAGTTAGAGAGCTGGCTGTTCTGCTTTGTAAAATATCCTTGACTTGCAGATGGTCAAAGATCGCGTACTACATAACTTCAGTGGTCCTTTCAGATCTATGAAAGCGCTTTGGAATGTGTGCATCAAGGTGCCATTGGAATATTAGCTGTAATGAGAGGTTCTGTTAGTAGACTCTATAGTTATTTAATTCCATGAGTAACTCCAACCATTCAGTGACAGATCTGGGTCTTACAAGGCGAGGTGTCAGGGACAAAGTCTTTGTTACTTACCTTTGTGTTTTTCCAGTCATACATATAGTCCAATGGGAGCCAATTCTAATCTGCCTTTCTTTGGACCAGTTGTAAATTATTATCTAAATCAGTCAAAAATGTCTTTTGTAAATAGTATTTGGAGAGTACATTATTAGTCATCTTTGCTTTTCCCCAAGTCATGTGGCCATTTGGTAAGGACAGTACATGAGTCCAAATAGACAAATGCACCTTTTTTCTTGTAGTTTTAAGAACTGATATTTTTATGGGCTCTTCTGTTAGGTACTGCATTTTGGTTCATGTGTTTAGCAGATGATCACATAGTATACCTTTCAGAAAGTAAAGGATGACATGAATGTAACTATATTCGGTTTTACACAGGAAGTAATGAAACTGCTATTAAAAATACTGAAATTGTTTCTTTTTTGCTTCTTTTTAGTCCTGGCCCTCCAGAGTATGTCATTACCAATGATGTCCTAGTGGTAAGATTCACGTATGAATTCAGCTTGGAGTTACTTTTCCTTTATCTCCTCTTAATCTTTTCCCTTTCTCTCCTTTTCCCTCAGCCATCTGATATTTAATAGGGAAAACAGCATTGAATAGAGCATGGTCTACATTATATATTACAAATATGGGACAGTTTCCATTTGTTGCCCTCCTCATGGAATAGAAACTGTTTCTTGAAGTCCTCAAGAATCAGTGTTTTGACCAGTCATAATTTGTTAATGTTACAGAATCACATTTTTGTTGGCAAAGTGAAATATTGTGTTTCAGATAATGCAATAATGGCGTTTGGCAGGAAAACCAAAGGTTTTGACAGGTATGAGTCTGTAGAAGATTCTAATAACTCAGAGATTATCTAATCTAACAGCTTTTTGGGACACACGCTTTTTAATAAAGAGCTATTTAAGTTGTTGAAACAGTTCTCTTGTGATATAAGTCAGCATGTGATCCATTACCTATCTTCTTGGGCTGGCTGAGCAGCGAAGGAGTACAAAGTACCTCATGCCAATGACTCCAAGCCTGCATGTGATTTCCAGATGCTAGCCTTTAATACCCCTGTGGCAAAAGAACATCTATTCTGTTCTTTGTCCCTCATTTTCTGTGTGAGGTATGAGAGCTATAATGATTGGCATGCATTGTTGGAAAACTGTCCTGGCATAAGTTATTAAAGGTGACCTGGAATGACTCAGGTGGCGAGTAGGATGGAATAAGTCCATGATCTCCTTACATCTGGACTAGCAAGAAGATACCTTGTAGACTAATCATGACCACAGTACACAGAAATTCATCATTAAGTGGTTTCCTTCCACCTATCCTAAGTAATTATCTGATATGTGTGTAGCTGTGTTTGGACAGCAGTGTGTAGTTCAGAGATTCTTGATCTGGGGATAACTTGAGCAGATATAATCACCTCTGGCAATGCACCATTGTATGGAGAAGCTAGTTGTAAAGCATTACAATTGGTCTACTGTCCTGGGATAATGAATTTAATCTTCTGCAGCTAGATTGCTTCTAGCAATGAGCCCAGTTTAACTTGTCTCTGTATTATAACGACTGCCTACACGATGGTTCATTATTTGCTGCAGTCGTAACATTCACTATTTTCACACATTTCCACTTTTGTCTCTTACAGTCCCGTGAAGTTTGGTGTTTGGAAGTACAAGTGGACCATAGTGAAAGCAGGAGATATTTACGAGGTATGTAGATTTCTCTGAAGTGAGGATGCAACCAGATCATAAGCATTCAGAACCAGGTAGAGGCATGTCAGTATACAGAGACAACTAATAACCTCTTAAAGGCAATAAAATTTAGTACAGTGAAAGTTCCTGAACTTGCTCTCGTTTAACTCTGCATCTCTAGTGTCTCTCCCTTGAAGCTATCAAGTTTGGACACAGCAAATTTTGCTGGTGGAAATATGAGAGTGCTGACACTGGGAGCACTTCAAGCTATGGGGTAAATGCAGGAGTACCAATTCTCATACCAAGGAGACTTGCCAGTGTGTGAATTTACAGAGGATTTACCACAAGAAATAAACGCCAACTTTGTTAGCTGTTTTGCCAGGACAGCTCTAACAATCTCCAAACAAATCTGTTTTCACTAGAGGCTAAGAATCTTGTGCTTACGGTGCCTGCATCTCATGAAGGAACACAGAAAGCTACAGAAGACACAAATACTTTCTACTTCCATTGTGTGAAGGCTTGGGAACCAGTTCTAAGAGCCAGGCTACAGGTAACGTGTACTGTACCACACCGATTCTCATACTACCTGCTTATTTTTGCTTTCATCAAAACAATGGGGAACTGGACTGTTTTCATTTTGCACGTAAAATACATCCTTTTTTTTTTCTGCAGAAAATTTCTGATAAGGAAGATGACACAAACAATTTAAGTGACACCTTAACAGTACCACTGAAATTTCTCCCTGTTGGGCATAAAGTGAAAGTAACCCTCCCTGTAAGACATGTAAGTGCCTCACCATTTATGAGACCTTTTGGAGAGATGGGTAAAGTAAGCCTCAGTATTTAACGCGATGCCATTTGAAAAAGAATTCCTTTAGTCTGGGTGAATATAAGTTTTCTGTGAGAAAGGGTTGTTTTTCTCAGAAGTATTAATTTTCTGTCAGTAAAATCAATAATTGGGGTTTCACCCTGGCCAGTTTTAGTTGCATATGTCTAAGTTTAAAGACCAACCTCTAGTATTGTTACATAGTAAAAGGAGAATGTTCAACAGCAAGAGTTTGAGATGCTTCACTCTGTCTCTGCTGTCTGTATGAAATCTGGGTGGCTAGCTCAGTCTATATACCTAAGCTTTAGGTGGAAAAGTTAGATAACTTGACTCTTACTCTCAAAGAACAATTCTGTCACATTCCTCTATGTGTACAATACTGATCATAACTGGTGCACAAGTACAACTCTAAATTGCTTTAAAAGCGCAAGTAACACTGCTGTATGGACAGGTGAATCTCTTAACAATAGCTAGACATCTTTTCTCACACCTTGCAGCAAATGAGAGGGAAAAGCAGGAGGAAAATTTCTTGGCAGCATTGCTCCTACAGAGAAGGGAGAATGAACATCTGTTCCACAGCAGGTGATTTCCTGTACCTCCTTAGCTTTTTGAAAGGATATGGTGACTTGTATTTTCTCTTAGTAATACTATCTGTAGCTGGATACTGTCCTTCATACTCAGGAATGAGAGGGTGACTGTGTGATACTGCTGGTTCATGGAGTGAGGTGGGAGTCCTGTTCCAGCGTGTTCAAGTAGCTCCTTCAGTGCATTCTACCTCTAGAAAATGTTTGGTGTTTTTTTGCTTACCATCCCTTTCCTGACAAATTGTTCCAAAAAACGGTGTGCAGGATGGTGGTAGTGCTGGGGCATTCAAGGAATTGCTGAAAACTAAACTTTCTTTTCACACAATCATTTTCATTCCTGCTCACATTTCTTTGTTTACAGAATGTGCCACTGCAGCTGTACCTCCAACTGAATGATTGGTAAGGAGACTATTTTTTTCTTTGAAAGTTTTATTGCTCTTTGAACAGTGTATTCTGGAGCAGAGAATCCTTCATTTAGGTACAAGGAATGCAAAAGACTTGGGGCAAAATACGTCAACACTTAAGTCATCATAAAACAGTTACCACAACAGAGCAAAGTTAGATGCCTCTGGGGCAAAAGAGTCATGCTAAGATGCCTCCTCCCCCCACCTCGAACAACTAAAAACCTTACGAGAATTTTAAAAAGGAACTTAGTCAAATGTCTTTTGCTTCAAAGAACCAAAGACTGAGATTGGAGACTTCTTCCAAAGGGAAAAGCAGGAAGAAAGCAGAGGGAGAAGGGAATTTGACTTGAGCAAAACATCCAGATTCTGTACATTATTCAAACTGAATAAGTATTCCTGAGAAAATATATGTGTGGAACCAGTGATATGAATAAAAATAAGCATCATCTAGAGAAGATGAAACATTACCCTGTAAAATAATGAGACAGGCAACAAATGCGAACAAAATTATTTGAATGCGTCTTTCATTATACCATTTCCATAGAGATCCATGGTAAAATGCCCTTGAAAGGACTTGTTAGGTTCAGATGAACCTTTGCTTCTAAATTCTATGAAGGAAAAATAGAAAGAATTAAGCCAACAATGCTACTGAAGGATATGTAGAAGTCTTTCTCTTTCTTATTTGCTGTCCTAAGATGGCAGTAAAATTTAGACTGAACCATCAGAAAATAATGAGACCATGTAGAAGCAAAGCAGTTGATTTTTTTGCAACTGGAATCTGTGTTTCTGCCTGTAAATCTGAACAGTGTACCATGATCCTTTATGGTGTTTAATAGACTACAGTTGCTGAAAATAGACTCATATTCATTTTCAGTCCTATTCCAGTGCTTCTGGATTTATTTATGTTGCAGCACAGAAAAACTTGATGTGCGCTTAGGATACGATCTGTGCCAAGAAGAGCAGGAATTCTTGCAAAAAAGGAAGAGAGTGGTTGCCAGTGCCCTGAAAAGGGTTTTTCATCTGGAAAGAGATCTGCATGGACATGAGGTCTGTGAGCTGAAATCCAAGCATGGGGTGTGGGCCTATTGAATTAGGATTGATGCAACTCCCCACAAACCTTCTAGTAGTTTTTGCATGTTGATGACAAACCCATTGATTTGAATGGCAACATTACTGAAGTTCTCAGAGTGGCATATCCCATACTCATCTAAAATTTCAGCTTAGCTATTCAGGCTTTCATATTCTTCAATAGGTCAAATTCCCAAGGTTATAATATATCTTTCTTCAATGCCAGAGTTTCCAACAATGTGGTGCAGTGTGTTGACACAAAATGAGACATTGGTACATTTTGTGAGATGACAGACAACCAGGCAAACCCAAAATAAGTAGGAAAATGGGAGTATTTGAAATCGACTTCAAGTGGAAATTTATGAAATCATTGTAATGTTCCCTCTTTAGGATTACATATTTTTTTCATTTTCCAAACATTTTTCACAAAAAGTGGAAATTCTTCAGGATGGAGAAAGAGCCCTTTCTAACAAATTCCAGCTGAAGTACATTTTGTTGCCAAGATCCAGGGTGAAATTTAAAGTGAACATTTATGTTCGATGTAATTTTATTTGTTGAATGGATGCTGTCCAAAAGAATAATTTTTTAAATTAATATATATTTTTTTCTAAATCCTATTCATGACTTTCTTGAATCCATTCTTAATTACATTTACTGTAGTTTTATTATTTGTAGTTGTATCATTATCTGTTATAAATAACTGCAATAAAGATCAAAGGGAGCAAGAAGATTTAGAATCAGTGCATATTCAAACTTATCCAAGCTTGGAGATTGTGGGAACTCTGTGAGTATCTGGAGATCAATTAAAATACTGGTAAGGGCTGTCTAAACACTGATTTAGTTTCATTGTCCTCCAATGAAGTCTGAGGAGGAAATTGTAAGATCTGTAATTATACTTTTCCAGGTAGGCAAGTGAGTAAGTTTTTGAAGATGATATTTATGTTTTGAGCAGGTCCCAGTAATAGCTGTTATGGCAACAGGTGGAGGCCTCAGAGCAATGTCAGCTATGTTTGGCCACCTCTTAGCTCTTCAGAAGCTAAATCTGTTGGACTGTGTTACCTATGTCACTGGGGCTTCTGGCTCAACATGGTGAGTAACAGAAGATGTGATTTACTCTTGGAATGTCTCTGACACCACATTGCTACACAGTGAGAGATATGCATTTATTTCAAAGTCTCACATTGTTAATAGATGAACATAATTCCCTGGTAAAGCTATTACCATTGGCTCTCTAACATAATTTCTCTGCTTTGATGAGAGCACTTGGGTAAATACAGTATTTCTTACTAAGAAATGGATGATTTTCTCACATTTTTGTTCTGTAGGACCCTAGCAGACCTGTATGAACATGCAGATTGGTCACAAAAGAGTCTGGAGGGGCCACTCAGAGCAGTAAAAGCACAGGTGACAAAATGCAAGCTAAACCTTATGTCTATGGAGCATCTGAAGTATTATCACAAGGAACTCGCTGAAAGGGCAAAAGCAGGACACGTCTCATCTTTTACAACGCTGTGGTCACTTGTTCAGGAAATGTTCTTGCATGGACGGGTATGTACCACACCACCAGGTATGTGGTTCTGCCACACATTTAGGAAATATCCACTCATTTGCTTTAGCATCTCCCACTTTGATTGCATGTTACAACGTGTGGAACAAATGCAGAGTGACTGGTGCATCCCTGTATGACTTGTAAATAATGGCAAAGGATTCTCTAGCCAGGACTTTCTGGAGTAGCTGATGGTTTGTCAATGCCTCTGAACTACAATGGCCAACAGATAATAATTTAAGTGGGCAAATATTCAGAAAGAACTAAACAATCTGTCCCTGAAAAATTAAATCTTTTAATTTCTGTTTCTTTTGGAGCACTTCAGAATTAGAATAAACTGCCCTCTTGTGATCATTAGTCTGAGACTTTGTAAAGATCTGTGAGATGGAGACAGTCAACGTACTTAGATATTAATGTATAGGTTAGTAGATATCCAAAAGACAACCATGAAGGAAAGTTCAGAACGAGAAAGGAGCAGTTTTTTAAAGGAGATGTGACTCACAGATTCCTCTGAGTAATAAAATGTCTGTTGTCTATCGGTGCTCATGTAGATTGTGTCAGTGGTTTTAGCTTATGTCCACTGTGATGTTTTTTATCCCTTTGATTAGCCAAGAAAGTACAAACTCACAGACCAGCGAAGGGCATTGGAGCATGGGCAGAACCCACTGCCTTTCTATGCAGTCCTCAATGTCAAAGAGGAAAAGTTCAGCACTTTCAAATTTAGAGGTAAGTATTCCAAGTGTTTCTTCTGACTCTTAGTAGGAGCTAAAGAGAATTTGTAGGGTGGCAATGTGTATATCTCAGGGGAATACAGGATTGCCTCTGTTGCTTGCCCTGACTCAAGATTCATCCTTAAATGAAATATTTGTCTTTCTTACAAACTGCTGAGTGTTGATTAGAAAAGGCAGATCTGCTGAAAAACACTTTTTGGCATAAAAAAGGCATTTTTGAAGGTGTGGGATGAAGTTCTAGTTTTGCCAAAGATATTATGAGTGAGTGAAGGCAAATCATATGATTTTTTTTTGCTTTGGATCCACATCTATGAATTGGCTGTAATCATTCCTTTGTTTGTAGAGGTTCTGTGTAGTATAACTGTCAATTATGGAGTATGATTGCTATATGGGTGTGATATGACACCCTTTAAATAGACTATATTCAGCAAAAAATACTGAAGTGATCAGATACTGAAAAGAAAAAAACATTTAATACTTAAGTTAGGTTTGTGGCTGCTGTTCCAACAGCAATACCTATGCGGGGCAGAATCAGGGAACTGCACGGCCATGTCCATTCTGTGATGCTTTCTAATTCTGAGCTGATGTGTCTTCAAGCTTCTTTGTTGTCTTATGTGGACTGACATGTTTGGTTCAGTAGATTTTTCAAACTCGTCAATCCCTGTGAGTTGTATCACAGTTGTTTATTGTATGTTTGATGATCTTGAGTTAGAGAGACAGGTGAGTTCCCAGAATATATAGGAATATGAGTCTACATTAATGGGACTAGACAGTGTAGTTTGCAGTACAAACTAGTGATAGCACTGAGCTGCTGAGACCAGCAAAGTTTGTGAAACCTTCAGATAGCTGTATCCAAGGAGTAGGCTTTGTTTCCTTATTCTGTATGACATTAAACATGGCATACGCCAATTCTTTTCTAGAGTGGGCTGAGTTTTCTCCTTATGAAGTGGCCATACCAAAGTACGGAGCCTCCATTCGTTCAGAATATTTTGACAGTGAGTTCTTCATGGGAAGACGAGTGAAGAAGCTGCCAGAATCTCGAATCTGCTATCTAGAAGGTGACCTAAAGTGATACCTCTTATTTTGTTACTTTGCACTACATGGTGAATGGTCTGAGAGTAGTTAGCCCCTGAGGAAAAACACTGAATTGTTTTCATTATTAAGCTTCAACTCTTCTACTTCAACTATGACATAACAAGGTCAATACATACATATTCATACAAGGCCAACAATCCATAGCATTGATACTTGTAATTAAAAAAAATAATTAGTTGAAATAGTCAGCAGTTAACATGATGGTTCAGTATTTTTCCCATGTGATTTGGCTTGCAGGTCTTTGGACAAACATCTTTACTAGGAATTTGCTGGATGGCTTGTACTGGTCCTCAAATTCAAATGAATTCTGGGAGCGATGGGCCAAAGATATGGTAGATATAGGTAAGAGTTTCAAAATCAGTATTCATTTTTGACAGACCATGGCTTCTGTTAAGGAGATGACTAAGAAAAATACGCCATTGCAACTGTTTGTGAATAATTTCTCACATGTTCTTCTTAAACTGGTATGTGTTGTATTGCATCATTCTAGATTTTCCAGTATGATTTTCACCTATATCAGAATGATCACCTTGTGATGTTCTCCTCTTACAGTTCTTTTTATTTTTAATTCCCAGAGGCATACTTCATGCTAGTTGCAAATGTTTTTCATTTAGAATTTATTCATTATCTGTTAAATGACTCCTGTGACTACAAATGAGAAGGGTGGCTCTTGCTTTTACACAGAAGTACAAAGATAGTACATAAAAGGCAAAAGGTGTGTTTGTTTTAAACAAAACCAAATATCTCTGTGTTCAAATGATCGTGTACATACATTTTTCAACAGTTTGCGGGAAATGCGGAGGGAAGAACAGCTGGCCAGCAGAAGTGTCTAGCAGAACAGATTACACATGTTTTTTTCTCATTATTCCTTCTCTATTTCAGAAAAACATTCTCCTGAAGAGGATACCACTATCATTGAGCCTCCATCTTGTTTGTCGGGGAAATTGTATGAGATGTTTCAGGACATTATAACGAAGCGTCCACTACTGGGAAAGTCTCATAACTTCCTGAGAGGCTTAGAATTTCATAAGGATTATGTCCACCAGAGAAAATTTATTGAATGGAAAGGTAACTGCAACAAAGAGTTAGCTGCAGTGTGCAGGTAACATCTCAGATTGTTGTTTTTTTTTTTTAGACTTTGGAAATCTCACTTTTAGACATATTTGCTCGGGGTTTGGAAATCTGCTGAGATGGAACTATTTCATTGTGTGTGTTTCCTCAGAGTGACAGGTTGAAATGAACTAGTCCATGAGGTGCTCTTTCACTTTTTGATGAGATTTGACGAGTCACAGCATGCTCTTCTACAGGAAGTTTGTCATTCTGCATAGGTATAGTAGTCAGAAGATTCAGAGAAATGTGAATTCTTTTTGAGGTCAATAAGCAGAGGTAACACTGGAAATGTAAGGCAACAGGTTATTGTGTTGGTCAGGTGAAGGAAAGGACTGGCTGCAAAAGTATGGTTACTGTGTGCATAGTATTAGATGATTTATTCACCTCTCCTTAACCCTTAAGAAGCAGAAATAATAAAATCCAACTGTAGAAAGTTAGAGCTACATTAGTTTATATCTATATTAAACAACAACAAAAAAAGTGTAGATTTGATGTATAAATGAAACATTAATTTTCTATGGCCTGTGCTCTGCAGGTGAACAAAGTGAAGTCATGGTTGTTTTACCTCAAAAACCATGACACGGTCTACAAAATGATATGCAGATAATGGAACTGAACTTTTGTGCACCATAAATCTTCCTGTAATCCAGTCTTCATTTATGCCTTGAGCAGGTAGCAGTGTGGGAGGATCTTACATTATTAATCTGATTTTAGCAAGGAAATGTGTGCTCCTTTGGGTCTTTCCCTTTTGCAGTTTGTGTTTTGTCTCCTCTGCTCCATGTAAGTTACAACACCTTTTATGTCTGGCTGCCATTGCTACCTGATGTTTGCTGACAGTGGCAAGAGGTATGGAGCTTTTAGTGCCTGCAGAGTACTAAATGATTTTCAGAAATGATAGTCTAATGGTAGGTAAAGTCTCAGGAATACAGCTCTGTCTTAAATACTTCCCCAGAACTCAGATTAACTGAAAAATTTAGAAGATTCATTAAATAGCAAGTGCAAAGCTTAGTTTTGGTGGTGATAAATTTGAGAACTCATAGCAGGCAAGCATAGTAATACATTTATGGTAGTTTATGCTTCTGAGGGAATTTCTGACAAAGGACTTCTTCAGAGTCCTTTTTTGAGTATAAAATGGAAGTAGAGACTCTTGCAAGGAAAAGTCTGAGCTCTAATTCATTTATGAAGTCAATGCTGCATAATTTCGTGTTCATGATAAAATATTGGATGTAGTGAAATTTCAACTTAAAATATTCATCAGGCCAAATAGAACTAAAAAGCACATTCTGTTTCTTCTTTGAGGAGGCAAGCAAATAACTCATTGCACCAGATCTGTAAATTCCCATCATCCATAAATGCTAAAAGAAGCAAATAATTTTGTAAAGATCTGACGCTAAGGGAAGGAAAAAAAATGAGTTATTACTTCAAGATGCTGTCAAATGTTCCAGGCTGTGGAGTGAGCTGGAATTATTCTGCACAGTTTAAATCAACACTACAGAATGAGGCCAAGGAGGCAGAAAGATGTGCAGTATTTCTGCAATCAACATTTTTTACACATGCCTAAGCACAGATGTTTCAGGGAATGAGGGGTCTGCTCTAGGCTTTGCTACCTCTTTTTGTCAACTTGAAGGAGTCTCTTAAAACACTATTTTGATATTTATAGTCACAGCAGTGGGTTTTTTGTTCTATGAGACTAGAAATGGTAGTGAGCTTGCTCTCTACAGGGTGACCAGTGGGTTTTGGACAGAGAAAAGACAATCTAGCTATCAGACACTGGCTCTAGATTTCAATATATCAGTTTCCATAATCTACTTTTTGCTGCTTTTAGAATGAGAGTAAAATTTAATTAATTGAGTCAATACTTGAATACTTTAAGCTATTGGGTGAAAATACTGTATGCACAATCTGATATTTTTTTTCAACATGGCTAAGGTAATTTATATGAGAAGACACTGAAAGCAAGCTGAAGTCTGAGTTTTCACCTCGAGAGAGAAGTGTAAACCAGAAAATGCAGAGGTCGAGAAGGAGCAAAGCAAAAGAGCAGCAACGTACTGCATTTGTTAGATTTGTTGCTGCACTGTGAAATTGTTCTTGTTGTTTGCATTTTTTCCCAGTTCATAGCAGGGGAAAAAAAAATCGGGTAAAGTCTGTATTCTGTGAAAAAACAATCCCCAGAGCAGCTGTGAGGCCAGCGGAGTCTGTGTCTCACCTGTTCTCTGCCTGGCTGCCTCGCAGCCTGCCTTTGTGAGGCCACCTTTGTGGGGTCGCATTATGGAGGGAGGTGAGCTTGGTCTTGATGACAAGGGGCTGCCTTTACTGTGTATCACAGCTCGTTTGACCAATGCACTGCTAACTATATTCATAATGTTTTTCAGATACCGTGCTGGACTCATACCCTAACAGTCTGACACCACTGCAGAAATATCTTTGCCTGATAGATGTTGGCTATTTCATTAACACCAGTGGTGCAGCACTTTTCAAGCCAGAGAGGAACGTAGATGTCATTATCTCACTTGATTATGGTTTGGGGAATGCGTTCAAGGTAATAAAATCAATGTGATCTGCTCCTTGCAGCCCTAATCAAATTCTTATTCTAAAGCTGTAAGAGTTCATAGCCAAATTTATATCTGATACTCAAATTATACAGTGACTAGCTACTCTAGAAGTGACTAATTGGTAAAGGTATAGAAGTGATCTTTACAGTACAAAAGTTAGCTTCTGAGGTGAGTAATGGAGTTTTTGGAGTTTTGATGGAAAAGACTGCATGAAGCTCGATTGCTGTACATGTAGATACATAGGTAACATGCTTATATTGTTTCAACTACGTATTTCAGAGCTTCTGCAGGGCCACTTGGGTGATCAGGAAAATTATTTCCCTTTATGTGCCTGTAGTGTGAGGGGGCACGGGAACTGATCAGTGGGACAGAGTATGTGGATACTTGATTTATTAAAACTTTCAAGTAAACAGTTGTCCAAATCTTGATCATATTCTTAAGAGCAAACCAGTCACAGTATCTTGGAGGAGGATGGAAGCTTCCTTCAAGACTACAACAATATAGGCTGATAGGCCTAAAGATCTTAGGCTCCTTTCTCTGTAATGGATCATGGCATTCACTTTCTTGGTTACTCTGGTATTGTAGTAACAAGTGGTTGCTGAAGACAAGATTGTTATGTCCCATGTCCTGTCCTCATGACAAATTCTAAGAGTGGCTTTTGTCATTCCTTCCAATAATTATAAAAAACTCAATGGGGAGATAAATGTCTTCTGACCTGTGGCATGTGGTGGCAGAAAGTAGGGTTATTCTGTGGCTAGTTTGGTCTACACCTAGATTGCAGTATAATTCTAGGAACTGCATTAATTTGCCACAGTATTTCTGTGATACATCAGTAAACCTTGTCTCAGTACTTTCTTTAAGGCAATGATGTTCTGTATCCACAGCAATTAGAGATGACATACAAATATTGCAAGATACAAAAAATCCCATTCCCCAAAGTGGAGATAAGTGAAGAAGAGGCAAAGAACCCAAAGGAATGTTACGTGTTTGAAGATGCAGAGGATCCGAGAGCACCCATAGTAATTCATTTCCCTCTTGTGAATGATACATTTAAGGAATTCAAGGCACCTGGTAAGTGTAGTCATTTTACTTGAATTTGGGTTATTTGTCTTTTTACAATATTGATCTTTGTTCTTCCTAACAATGTTATGAGAGGGCAGAGTCTTTTGTGTGAGTGATATTATCCCATCTTCTACCCATCAGGGTCATACACGCATATTTGCCTTTATCACTGAGATATGAATGAGGATGCATTTGGGGAAAACTATGAACAGTGGCAACAGAGGTTAATTAAAGCTCATTTTCTGATATGAGATTCACCACTTAACGCTTAGAGAGTATATGTGTTAACAGATACTCCAACAAAATCATACTTAGAAACTGCAAAGAGAAGGTGCCCGGAAGAGGGAAAAGGGCTTGTTAGGTGGAGGCTGGAGATGGTCCAAATGGCACTGTGCCATCAGGTGAGGCTGTTGAACAGAGGCTAGCTGATGAAACAAGTGAGTGTCTTAGGGGCATTTTATGTGAAACATGGATGAGATTATGCAGGGCAACACAGCTGCTGCAGCTTCTCAATGCTCCAGGCCTAAATGTGTGAGATGCGATGCTCACTTGCATGTCTCTGAGCAGGCACTGATTCATCAGTCAAGCTGAGAGCAGCTGATATGGGTGGATGGGGAAGGAGGGACCTTGACAACCTGTTTGTGTGGATTTCAAGTTTAACAGTGCAGCTTTTCATTTCCAGATGGCTGAGAGACACAATGTGGAATGTGGGTATTTATTTTTCCTGCTTTTAACTATTTAAATTCTAGAAAAGAGGAAGAATTGGCTTGTGAATTTCCCACTTACAATGCTCTATATACTATAGACTATAGTCTATAGACCGCACTTTTCTGTGCTTGAAGTGGATGCAGCTGTATCTGGATGTGGATAGAACAGATAATAAGGCTCTTCAGATATCAGGAAGTTTTGCAAAGCAAAGCTTGAACATTTTTAATACAGTCACTTCTATTGACAACCTGGGCCCCCACATCCTGAAGTCACTACATTGCCATGAAAAAACTCAGTTACATAAAAAGCTGATGTGTATAAAACAAACCTCACTATGGTGGCTTTTCTCTTCTTCCACAGGGGTAAAGCGCAGTCTCTCAGAGATGGAAGAAGGCAAAGTAAATCTGGAAAACAACTGTTCACCCTATTACCTCATTAGGCTAATCTACTCTCCTGAAAATTTTGACAAACTTGTGAACCTGAGCAAGTACAACATCCTCAACAACAGAGACCTTCTCCTTCAGGCACTTCAGAATGCTATAGAACGGAAAATAAGTTGCACGACTTGGAATCTCCCCAGCCACTCTGGAGCTGGATATGCCTAGGCTGGGTTTTCATTCTTTTCCTCACTGAAGGCTACAACAGTCACATTACAACGAACTCATAACAATCACAGTCACATTACAATGCATCACAGTGTTCATTATTTGCCGGAGACTGAGGAAACCTGTACATTTCTCATCTTGCCTTGTTCAAGTTCCTGGCTTTCAAAAGGATATATGTAATCTTCCTCACCCAAGTTTTCAGACCACAAGAGCCTCACAGTGTAGTTTTACTTGACAAGAAATGAGAGTCCGGGTTAGCAGAGATCTTTCAAGAATTTCCCAATGCTGTAAAAAATGGTGGTGGTGGTTATAGCAATAATTCTTTACATGTGCCTGTTCCCTCAATCCTGAGCCCATTATCAGTGCTTTTTTAATGTCCTGGCCATTTGCATTCAGTAATGTCCAGATTTTCAGTTAGGCTGAGCAGCAAGAATTTGCACTGAATTGGTGGGCTCAGCTCTGAAGTCAGGCCAAAGAGTCATACATACCTGTGAACAACAGCCAATCTGGAGTGTGGACTGTTGCATTCTGTTTGGCTAATTCCCCTTGCTCATGTAGAAATTATTTATTTCTTTATTCCATTCCCCTGCAAATGTTTGGCACAGAAATGCTGCTCCAGACTGCCACGAAGGGGGCAGTTACATTTCAAGAAGAGAAGACATGAGAGTATGGTTCTTTCTTTTGAGTTTTGGCTGGAGGAAAAATTCCACTTAAGGCATGAGTGATTATTCCCATTTATATGGGCAGTGCCTGTATGAATTAAAATGTCAAGAGCTTTTGAAATAAAAAACTCAGGGTGAATAGTTACCATAGACACATGTACTAAGTTTAATTCAAGAACGATGATCAAGAAATAAGCTAGTGTTTCTTATGGGTGCAAGCTGAATGCAGGATAAAATAATTAATGTAACAGAGTGCATAGTTACTGTATTTTCACAACTAGAAGACTTTTTTTCTCCTTTACAGTCTTTATCCCTAACATCACAGGCAAGGTATTTTTAATAGGTGCTACACTAAAATGGAACACAAATAAAAAAAAGGAAATTCTTTTTCACACCTCTTTGCTGGAGGAAAATACTCAGAAAAGAACGATGCCTGGTTTTCATTTACTTGGGATAATAGTGAAATATATTGCCTTGATCTAGGAGCTTGGAATATTGTTATGGCACTCCACAGCATTGAAAAGATGGTAAAGAAGGATGCAGAGTGCACAAAACATAAATCAGAGAAGTTTCATAGCACTGAAGGAGTTGGGCCAGCTTCTGGCATATGTAATCCAAACAGAGAATGTTCACAGAGCCCCAGGAAACTCTTGCACATTTCTTCAGTCTTGGAAATGTACTTGATAGCTAGAATGAGTTATACTTAAAGAAAGAGAAACAGGTCTGCCTCTTTGGTATATGCAGGCAGTATCTGAGCTCAGAGGAGAACACCCACAAAAAGTTTCATTGCCTGAACCCTGCTCCTACAAAATGCTGTCTTCTGCTGCAAGTGAAGGCAGTAAATAAGCCTCTGCCATACTCCTTGCCCAAATAACCCATAGGAGTCAGTAGGGAATAGGTTCTCTGAGGGACTGTTAAACCCTATGGTAGGATGAAGGAGGTCAAGGTGGTGAGGGGTGTGTGAAGATGTGTTGATGGTCTCTTTGCCATGAAATTGTCACCCATGATCCTGAACTGCACACTGGGCCAGGGCTGCTGGTTAATCTCACAGCCAACACTGTACTGTTTGTCCCCGAGTTTCCTTGGGGGGTCCCATGTGGTACCCCTGTCGCTTTAGAAGACAATACCTAAGTTTTAAATGCTTTCTGTTGCATTTCAAAGCCTGTAATTATATGAGGGCTCCACCACTGCCTACGAGAAGGTGGGGTTAGTTTCTTTTTTGTTGTTTGTGAAGCCAAGGGAGCTTATTGTTGGTTTGACAGTGTGGCAGAAGGCACTGGAGGGTGTTTGTGAGGGTGAAGTGTGGCGGGACAGGGACCTGGGGATGGGCTCACCCACAGCTTGTTGGGGAATGGTGGCTGGCATGTGCTATCCTCTCACTACAGCTGGGTTGTGTCTTAAGACATGCTCAGTCAAACAGTCTGAATGCACAAAACCAGAAAGTTTACTTACAGTGAGTGATGTGCAGCTGGTCAGTGTCCTGTGCTCAGGTCTGCTCCTTGGTCCTGTTCTTCTTTTTGGTGGACACAAGTCTAAAGGAAAGGACCACTGAAATGTTGTGTGCTTGTTCCTCATTCCCCAGGCACGTCTTGCTTATAGACAGGTCTGTGCCTGCTGTTGTGGAGTTATGTTTGTTTAACTGCTGAAAATGAATTCATGCCTGCAACGTGTCCATCCAAAACGCACCCCAGGTCACAGCTCTCAGATGAACATTCAGCTGGAAAACCCCCAGAAACACAGAGCTTGCTATCTGCTGCTGAACACAGAGGAAAAAATGTTTGTTCTTACAACTCTTAGCTATAGCTGTATAGAAATTGCTTATATCTATTAAATGCTTAATAATACAACCATTAAAATATAATGTTGCAAAAGAGCACCAGACCCCTGTCAGATTTTCTGCACTTCTTAAGCCCAAGACTAGGCTCCTTGTGGTAGCACCAGCACTGCTGCTGCTAAGTGCTTTGTGGGGCATTTACTGCTTTCAAGATGGGGTGGAAAAATCAGAGAGATATTCTGTCTTACAGAGGCTGGGAAAGAGTGGAAATATGAACTCCTGTGGCAAATAAATGCTCCTGAGAAGAATGGCACAACAGAGAGGGTGGAACTAGCCAAGAAGCATGGTGATTTGCTCACTTTACTGGTTGCTATTGGAATCAGTCACAGCACGAATTTAAATACAAGGTGCTGCATGCACACCAAAAGCATTTACATAAATCTGAGGATGTGCATTCTCTGTCCCTCCCACTGAAAACTCAGTTGAGACAAAGGAGAGCAAGAACCATGCTTCAGAATAGCAAAAACAGGACCCTTACCTGAGGAGCTAAGGACCTGAAGCTTTAGCTTTCACTTCACAAGGAAAAGCCTTAGCCATTGTACTGTCCTGGGTGAAAGATAACACCTTTCTCCCCTGCTTGTGCTAGGTTTTCTCAAAGAGCTCAGAAACAGAGATAAGAAAGGGGAAAAAAGGCCCCAACAAAGTGTTACTGCTCATGGTTGCACCATACCTTAACAAGTGGGGCCCCAGCTCCGGCAGTCCCACCTGGCGCTGCAGGGCTCTGTGGGGTGCGTCCAATGGTGCTTGGCTCAGCCCAGCACAGCAAGGCTGGCATTGGTACCTCAGATGACAGAGCTCATCTGCAGACTGTTCTGAGTGTGCTGAGATACTCTTCCCCTCTGGATCTGCTGACTGACTGGTTAAAAAAGCTCTTTCAGAACAAGAAAGCTAAAACTTAACTCTCCACAAGCCCATTGCAGGGGTGAACCTGTGGACACTTGGTCTCCAGACAAAAACTCATGCCCTGCTTCTATTGCAGGCCTGCCACTTCCCTATGTTATTTATTATACCTCTTAGCCGTAAGTACATGAAGATGAAACTTGCAGCTGAATCACCTTATTGCATACCCAGGCAGAGGCACAGAGGAAAAAAACTAAAAGCCGCCAGCAGTCCCGTGCCAGAGGCCTTTCTTCCAAGCTTGGACTTCTCCTGGAAGAGCACTGGCAGTCACATCTTTGCTCCAGGCAAGAGTACATTTTTAAAAGCATACCGATTGTGTTCTGTCTTGAGAAAGGAGGAATTTGCTGCCCACAGCTGCTGAGTATTTCCAGGTACAGCACACTACTAGTGCACCGTTAGTGAAAAAGGGTCTGGGACTCTAAGCGGTCTTGGTGTATCTGCATATTGGTTTATTGGTGGCAGAAGGGATGGTGGAAGGAAAAACTAACATTGTTTTCAGGTCCAAAATCTCCCATTCCCAGAATAACCAAACCTGTGTAACATAGTGTGTAAGCAGTTGATCATGTTCATTGAGCCAGCAGCTCTTGGCTTTCCTAAGGCACCATCCTACTGACCCGTTTTCTTAACCTTAATGCCCATATATTCTATTCAAAGCTGCGAGGTGCTTTGGGCAATGGGTTTAGCTTTCTACTTCAAGCGTTCACTACTAATTAATTAGTACACGTAATAAAAGTAGCATAAAACTGTAACTCCTTGCAATGATAAACTACTAACCAGTGCATGCTGTGGAATGACAAATCCATGGAGAACTTTGAACGAGCCAGGGTAATATTAAAAGCAGCAGGTTTAGTAATGTCAATGACATTGTCAACAAAAAATATATATATAAAGTACATTCATGGGATATAAACCAGTTCCTGAAAGTAAGAGAGTTATCTGCAGGAAGAAAGGAGGAGAGAAGTATAAAGGATGGAGCAAAATCAGGTTAAGATTGGGAAGCCGTATCAATCTTTGTTCCACAGGTAACTACGTGACATTTTTTTTTCAGTTTGTTCCTATCTTGTTCCTTGTAATCTCAATGCTGACAGAAAACATACAGACAAAACAAGACTGGTGATTTTATCTTCAGTGTTCCCTTCCATTTACTGCTTTTGTAGGGAGGACCTCCTACTGCTGACACACATCATGATAGTTATCTCTTCTAACCCTCCTTGGGGCTTATGGAGAGAAAGCTTCTCTGGGATAAAGAATGTTGAAATATTTCACATGCATCTCAGTTTAAGAGCCACAGCTGTTGTTGCCAGTTACTAGCAGCTTATTGAGCAACAGCAGCCTATGCCTTGTGGAGAGTGATGGTTTGTGCCTCCTAAGCTGCTTCCTCACTGCACTTTGAAATGCCAGGACTTAGTGAGCAGGTAAGGGCACGGGACTTGAAATGTGTTTTTTATAGGGATGAGGAAATGAGCTGTGCAGAGGTGGATGGTGTCCTCTTTTGATATCACATGCACCTGAGGCTTCTGCTTTGGGAAATGCTGGTAGAAGCACAAGGACAGGGCAATCCAGCTGATGAAATCAGCAGGCTACTGTATCTACCTTATGAGGAAAAACACTACACCATACTATGCTTTAAAATATTGCCCTGTAATTACCATTGAGCCCCAGCTTACCTGTGGGTGTGGATGCCACTTATTCTTCAATTAACATACAATAATGGCAGGCTTCCATATCACAATCTACTTTTTTTCAAGGCCTCCCATGCCTCTGGCAAATGACAAAATATATTATTGCCTCTCTATTTGATCATTATAGTGGTAAATGCAACACTGAAACAAATTGCAGAAATGAATGTTGAAAATATTGACTATTTATAGCATAGCAGAATAATTTTGCAAATGTGCCTTTTTCTTAGTAAAAAAATCATGCTTGCTAACCAACAACATTACAGCCCACCTGCGTCTGATGATCATTTCTATTTTCAGCTGTTCTACATAATCTATACTAGAATAGCATGAACTGCACTGGTATGGTTGCAGGTGCAGAAAGAAGGTTTATGTGCAGTAATTTAATCCCATGGTATTTTGAATTTCTAATGTGTGAAGGTTGAATGTCTTCCCTGGAAAAGTCTGACAAACCCTGAAAAGTTCATTTCATTATGAAATAAGTGCTCTTTCATTTGCCCTTTTCCTGGGAGAGACACGTAGGTGACTGCCAAGGGATTTTCTTCTATCATAGAGCGAGACTAATGTTTATGTTCAGTTGCCATGACTTTGAAGAGTTCCACTCAGAGCACCAGACAACTAAAGCTGTGCTAACTGTGCACTGCCCATTCGATGGGTTCCTTACATCAACACCTCAAGACAAAATTTAGGGCATTAGAACATTTTGAGATGAGACAAATCTTTAAGTGCAATTATCTTTCATCTATGGAGATTGGCGATCAGGTTGCAGGTCTTAAATCAGATTTCATCCAAAACCATGGTAATGCAAGCTGGTGTGATTGATGAGCCCTGGGAGGGAGGCACAGAGCTGACAGCATCTAGTTCCTCTCATTTGTCAAAATCAAGCTCCAGCAATTTAAAACTGGAGTCTCTTATAGGCCTGCAGCAATGGACACCTGAATTGTTGCTATATGATATTTGAAAACAGTGACAGGTCTTCTGAAAAATGCTCCATTGTGGATGAAGGATCATTTCTTTCAGTATACGCTTATCATCTTTTTTCCAATACAAGGTATTGTGTAAGGAAAGAGGATATTTTATGCAGAAAATTGCCTCAGGCCATGCTTTCTTTCTTTCTTTTTTTTTTTTTTGATTCTCCACCTTTACATCAGGCTCTACATCTTGTTTAGCCAGCATCAGAGGACTAGTGTGGGTCCTTGTCTTTATACCTCTGGTCCTCAGTCTTAGCCACTGAACAAAGGCTGCTAAATACAGCTTTGCTGCTTGTTCCAGTGAGAGGGTAGATGGGCAAATTTCCATCTTGCAGTCACTTCATGTGAGCTGTCTGGATTAAAGTTCCCTCTCCTTTTCCATTAAGTGACTTGGAGTGTGTATTACTTAGGTGATAGGGTGAATGATAAAGTAGTATCCACAGAAGTATCCCAGATGTTCTTTTTAATTATATTTAATGACTTTACCAGATTTAATGCCTAATTAAAATAAGTTCCAAAGGTAGTGACTAAATTAAAACTTATGAATACATTTGCAGAGGTTAGATATAGTGGTGAAGGGTCTGTTTTTCATTGAAGCAAATGTTATTTTCCTCTTCCTGCTTCTAGTAGAGATGGAGGCAGTTTTGTGTTATTACCACTTTGTTCTTGGTTCAGAGTAGTGATGGAGGCTTGAGTCACTGCAGTTCCATCTTCCTTTAAATTTCTGAAAAATGCTGCAGATTCCTTCTCTGGTTTGATTCTGAAAGATGGTGTTCTCCTATGAACAACAGTAATCACCAGAAAATTAGGGGCAATCTGGATGAGTTTAAGTCGTTGCGTATATTCAAAGCACCTCTTAGGCATCTACCTCAGCAGCAAAAAAAAAAAAAAAAAAAATCAACCTTGCAGAGGGATTGGAGTTTCATATCACAGCCTGGAAGATTTTTACAGCCTCTAAATGCAATATAAACTAATTTACTCCACAGGCCAAATTTCCTAATTTGGCTCCAGCTGAGCTTTCAGTGTCTGTGTTTGGGTTCTCAAAATGGTCCATGATTGAAATATTCAAACAGTGCAATTTCAGACAACTGATTTTGTTCCTTATTATAAGAGTCTGGGTTGCTTTCAGACCCTGCTGGAGAGAATATTCAGAGGAAAAATAGTAGGCTTCTAGTTTAGATTCTTGCTCTGGTTTTCTCATCTATTGGAACACGTTTGTCTCCACTGAGCTTAAAGGTAATCCTATTTTGAGGTCACACACTTCATTTCAATAATGTTAGTGACTAAAATAAGTGCTAAAAGAATTCCCAGTTTCAAACTGTTAACCACAGACAGGATATAGCTGACTGCCTTGAAACCCAGTTTTGAAAATTGGCTGTGGCACATCATAAATGACAAAGTGAAATGAGGCATCATCCTACTCAAGAATACTGTATTCTACAAAATAAACAACAGAGAAGCAGGATTTTTGGATCTTGGGACAGTCTACCTCTGTAGGTGGCTGCTAATGAAACACTAACAGTGGTGGTGTCTGTTCAGCATTGCAGCACAGAACCCCTTACCTCAGGAGTGTACTTTTGCTGGTTAGTCTTTCAGCAGAGTCTCTGTCCCACAGACTTGTCTGGGAGGTCTCAGTGCTTGGAGTGAAAGATCTCACCATCACTGTGGAATCTGGCCTGTTTTTATGTCCTACAGAGTCAAAGAACACAGATAAAAACACAGTAGTGTAAGTACTATTAGTAGTATTATTATTAAAGTATTAAAGTATTAAAGTAGTATTAAAGTATTATTAGAAGAAGAATTTGGAGTGTGTAGCCAATCCTGGGTCCATACCAGTTTTCCCTGAAACTCGTTATAATTGTTGACCTGGCTTCCTTTCCAGTATGCCATTGCCTAGTGGATTTAGAGGAAAAACTGTTGATCAAGATCCAAAGCAACCCTTTACTGAAACGATGGCTATGGCTGTTGGGTAATACCCTTCTTTAGGATCAACCCGATGCTGGCTGCAGTACAACTAAAAGGCTACTTTGCAAGTCATCCCAGGGCACTTTCCTGCCAAGTTACTACAGGTGGCAGGGTGAAAGGTGGCAGGTAACTTGTGTATTGCTGTCTGAAAGATGCAAAAAGGAAGGCTCCAAATGCCCCATTCTAAGGACAGTCTCTCATTCTCTTTCTCTCACCATCACTTGCTAAAACACAATTAATTCTTGAATAAAATGAGAATGTACCTATATTATTCTGTAGTGACTGCAACCAGTTCTCCATCATCATCGGAGAAGGCGCTGAAAAGAAATACTCTGCCCCATCTCTCAGTCTGTGAAAAGGGATAGGAGAGGGAACATTCTAGTTAGTCTTACTTTTGACTGAGATAAGCAATGTAAGACTTATGCTTCCTACGGTCTTAGGTGACTGTAGGCAAATGCAACAAGTCAGGATAGCTGTGTAGATTTTTATTAGCACACCTCTCTGTAAGACTTACCGTAACATGAAAGTGTTCTCTTTCCTGATGTAGTTTGTCAGCCTCTCACATTTGGCACCAACAATGCTGAGGGATGGGAGTGTGGATATATTCTGAAGGAGGACAGAATCATAACAAAATATCTGTTGTGTCTTTTCTCCTGGGATTCAATTCTATACCAACATGTAGGCTGACTACACACCCATAGTATCTTTTTCTGCTTCTAATTTTATGATCAAGCTCAATGAATAGGAAGAACCACAGAGGAACAATGGACACATCATATCTTGAAGGCAGATATTTGAACCAGATACCTCATTTAAAGACTGTTTGAAAACTTATGAAATGTTATTATTCAGTCTTGTATTTGGTAACCACTGAATGATTGTAGGATTTGACAAAAACATTTGTAAGAGAACCGATTGCTCCTAGCCCCCAAATGAAGCAAATGTAACACACAGATTACTAGAAAGATTCAAAAAAGAAAATTACCTTAGATGCTTCTTGTTCATCATTGTAGAAATCAAGCTTTAGTCCATCGAGTTTTACATAGAAGGATTTCCAAGACCTTGAACCTGGCTATAAGAAAAATAATAATGAAATCCAATAATTAGCAATATATTTAATTTCAGTAGTGAAATCTTCTTTAGGCAGCTTCCACAGTAAGCCAGAAGGTGAGCCAGATTATGATCACAGAAGTTCTCTTTGTCATGATTACCTCCTAAAAAAACAGAGGCCATTGTAATTACTGTTGCAATGATTCAGTAAAGGGTTCTGTGAATCAGGACCCAACAAATGGTAGAGTACAGCTCGAGGAACTTCTACACCATGCTGTAGTCAGCAGTAACTTTGAGAGATGTGTTATTAAATCTTGATCTACTTTTGGACACTAACAGCCTCACTTCATTTTCCTAACTGGAAACCAGGCTGTGCCTGCTGGTCACAGTTTAGTTTGAAATATTTTTTTTCACATGCAAAATCATTGCATGGTTTGCAACCAACATGGTTGCCAAATTTTAGTTCATTTCCTAGACTATCACTTGCAGAATGCTACTGAACACTATGCAAAAACAACTGCTATTTCCTACCCCAACTGTGCACCAGTGAAAGGTCAGTCTACTGTCTTGAGAGTCTTCCAAATTCCAAAGCTCCTATTGCATGTATGTATTCTTATTTTGTTGTATTAGTTAATCACAGTAAATCGAGTTGACTAATTTGGTGATTCAGAGAAAAGGAAGGAAAACATGTTGAGGAAGATACGTCATAGTTTTTCATAAGATGGAAGTTCAGTATCAGAGCAGACTAAATTTGGTGTGTCCAAAGGAGTGGAACTAGAGTGAACTAGATTTCATTTCCAGATGATGAAATCCATGCCAGCTTCAATTTGTAACAGAGAGATTTCAAGTTAAAGTGTCAGAAGAAATATTCTTTGGGATAAACAATCCAAGGCTACCTGCTTACATGCAATACCTCAGTAAACACTCAGATGTCTACTCAGATGTCAGACTGGTGGTAAATATTAGTAAACTTCCTGTCCTGTTATGATCATTATCTTACTGATCTATTATTCCTTCCCAGGATAAGAATTCTGATTTCAGTTTCATTCAACTATAGATTAAACAAAGCACAACTTCCAAAAATGAACTGAAATCCTTTTTCTCTTCTAGTAAGTTAGAAGCTACAATCACTGAAAGCATGGGAGTGGGAGTTTCCTCTGCCAACAAACCATCACGTGCTGATACAGGATCATGAAGCTTGTTGAAGGGGAGCTTCATTCAAGTTTCTGGTTTATCATGGATATCTGATTTATTATGGATAGACAGACCCTGTTCTGTATGATTCCTATGATAGGCACAATGTCATTGTCTCTGTTAAGGACAGGATCAGGTACTAATGAAATCTTCTTTAGCAGTAACTGATTTAAACCTACAGTCCTGCTCTCCTCTTCAGCATAGTTTTATCTTGAAGAAGTCTGACCTGATCTGGACCTGTAACTCAAGGAAAGGTGAATTAAACCAGAGTGGAGGCATTTTTTTTCTACCTGTTTTCGTCCTGGAAGAAGCTGGTCTCTCTTTTCTAGGAACCCCTCCATATGCTGGAGACTTGCAGAAACCTGAGACAAGAACACTGCTGTTAAACTTTTTAAAAGTCCTTGAAGACGTTGCAAATTTTGAAGCTATTTCTAGGTAAATTCTACACAGAGAAATTGGTCTTTGCTGCCTCTAGCCTTTTTGTTCATGGTGCAGCCAGAAATCCTTTCTAGCTTGTAATCACATCTCTGATTTGCTGCTTACGTGAAGAGAATCCATATGCCCCTAAGGACAATATGCTCAGGCAATTTATCACAGTTTATTATGAAATTAATGTTTCCTTTTGAAATCCAATCGTTTGCTTACCCAAAACAGCAAGCTGGCTTTCAACCTGGATTATTACATTGAGGTTCTGAACCTCTCTTACTTGGTCAACCAAGTTTGGAGGTTGCTTAGCATTATTATT
The DNA here is from genome assembly GCA_035772895.1 of Perdix hodgsoniae. Lineage (NCBI taxonomy): Eukaryota > Metazoa > Chordata > Aves > Galliformes > Phasianidae > Perdix > Perdix hodgsoniae. Next base: position 25,420,640 of record JAPSGF010000001.1, on the reverse strand, counting down.
CAAAATAAAGGGTACTGTCATACTGTTTACAAGGGACAGAGATGACATCCTTACAATGCAAGTGCTCTATTTGACACCCAACATTACAACAACATTACATGACTAAGAGCCATTTAGTGTTTTGACTGTGATAGCATGATTAATAAAAAATCCATTACAGAAAAATAATTTTATTACCTTTGAATATTATTTTGATATTACTAAATACAATTTACAACTTAAATTGCCAAAGAATTAATTACAGCCCTGCAATAATGCTGAGTTACACCAATAGTATAGTGTTGCACTGGTATACTTGGGTATGTGAGAAACACATTCATCTTTTAAAGTGCAAAGGGGAAGGGAACAACTTTTACCCATCTGTGAGTTAACAGTGAATTTCCTGCCTGGTTGAGCAACTAGGAGCTTCTGGTTCTAGACTTGCACCAGCTGATCAGCTTTGGGCAAAGGTGCTACCTAGTCCTGCTTCTCTGTAACTTCTAAACTTGGTGGGCACTAAGCATAGAGATGCTTATGGAAAGACAGAAGGCACTAATAAATCAGCAGCTTTGTCTCTTTCTGAGGTTAAGTGTTCTGCTGAATGTCCAGCAGTATGAATAGCCTCTAATTTGGGAATGAAAACCAGAAACCCATGCAGGTGTAAAGCTCTAAGCTATAAAACTGAACAAATTAAAAATACTTTTGAACTGTATGTATCTGCTTGATGTTTTTGGAAAGCATATTGATTGCAAAGGACTTTCTTGCAGAATTTTCTGTATTTCATTATTTGAACTAGCACAGGTTAGCAGTTTTGTGAGGAGAGTCAAGAATCCCTGGGACTTACCAAGGATGCAGTCTCTAATGTCTCCCATGAGGACCTAGACAGCAGTAAATTTGGTGATTTATCTAATGAATTCTGGTCCGGCTTGGGTGAAGTTGCCACTAATTTTGTTTGCAGGTTGGAGAAGGAGCTTTCAGCACTTTTTTCTTGAGGTGATAAAAGGCTCGTGTCATATGATTCTGAGAAATTGCTGCCACGTTGCAGGCTTACGGGTGTAGGAGATAAAGGAGAGGTTAAAGAGCTGTGATGCACTGAAGATGTAGCTTGAGGGTCCACTGTCTTTGGTGTAGGTGGAGTGATAATCTCACTGAGTCTCCTCTCAGGTTTAATTTCCATTATTTTGCTGCTCAGAACCTCAGGGACTCTCCCAGAAGCAAATTGTTGGAATGCTACTGCAGGCTTTTCAACTGGTGAGAAAATTGTTTCAAGTGGAGTCCAGGACAGGAGTGGTGGTTGCACAGATTGCACTGGCTTTGTGTTCCTTATCTCTATCACTTTTGGTGGTGGATTCCTTTTGTCAGATGTTTTTCTTTTCAGAGAAGGAACCCGTACAACTTTGCCTTTATCTTTCTGCTCACTTTCTTCTGCATCTGTCTGTTTCAGAAGATTCATCTCCCTCTGTAGGATATAAATATTATATTTTTCAAATTACCTGTCCAAGTGCACTCATTTCCAGATAAGCTTTTATTTTAAGCATCAATGTTTTTCAAATGCATTTCCTTCTGGTACTAAATTTTAAGGACTATACCTTCACTGGCATTCTAACCATTAGAACTAAATTTATTTGCTATATCCTGAGCTAGAGACTTTAATAACCTTGAGACTTTATCTAGAGAGTTTAAGAACCTTTAGAGAAACCGTGCCACTGCTTCTCTAAGTTTGCTGTAGAAGCATTGATTATTCTTACATGGAATGACTGACTCCAGATATGTAAGATTCCAGATCACCCTGTCTCAGACACAGCTAATCAGCCTCCTACATCTCACCTTAGTTTTCCTGTTGAGCTGAGCAAATTTCTCCTCCTGAGCTGCAAGCATGTTCTCAAAGTCACGATGTTTCTTCAGTAGTTCCTCTACTTCAGACACAGAATCCTGAGTGGAAACAATGAACAGATACAGAAGTTGAAACTCAAGTCTAATGGAATTTCTTTTTTTTTTTCTTTTTTTTTCTTCTTTTTTTACAGCTTGCAGTCTGGCAGCTGTATGTGAGAAAAAGAACTCAAGAGACAACCTTCTTTTTTCCACTGAAGCCAAGCGGTATTATGGCTTTCAGCTGTAACCGTTTACGTACAGATCAAGTACTTGGATTTCAGTTTGAGCTAGACACACTTTGTTTCTCCCTATCCTAGTAACAACATGCATCTTAAACCCCTGCCTTGCTCTCAACTTGTAGTGGAATATCTCAGTTTATGATGGTGTTTTCCCATCTTCAGAATGATCACAAGATAGTCAACAAATAGAAAAAAATGTATATGGATGCTGGTCTTCAAATAAAAACTTGCACACTAACTATCAGCCATCTGTGCGAAATATTCTACTGCCCCAGCAGGAGATGGGGAATTTTTTTCCTTTCAAAGCAGGTTCTCTCCATGACAGGGAAGGTGGTACCATCTGTAAGATTTCTTACTATCTCAAGAAGAAACGGGATGCAATTCTTCCCAGTATTCTACCAACTCCTAGAAGCCACCACCTCCTGAAGCTCACCATCATGTAAACTGCAGTACCTGACTCAGGTTCCCTTCTGTAACAGCACCAAAATCCTGCCCCTGTAATCTCAAGGCTGCATTGCTCTCTAGATTGGCTTAATATCAGAATTGAGCTATCATATGCTCCTAGCAGTCAGTATGTTCTAGGAGGCATTTTGACACTGTAACACTGCCCTTACTCACCCCATAGCTGGGGTCTGAAAGAAAGCTCTCCTTGGCAGTCAGCCATGCTTCTGCTTGTTCTAGTTCTCTGCGGAGCAACTGAATCTCCCAGTTTTCTTCATACAACTCTTTCCTCATGTTCCAGCTCTCCTTTACTTTCTTCATCAGCTCTGACAGCTCTAGCAGTTTTTCTTCAATCTAAAAAAAGAACATTTGCAATGCCGTGAGGTAAAAGATCCCATTGGACTTTCATTTGACAGCCAAGTAGCAGATAATTTAACCCCAAGATCTGGAAGATGACCTATAGATAATCTTATGGTGTTAACATAATTTAGAAAGAAAATTTGAGTCCTCATTTTTTTTTCTCCTTAATTGAGATCATTTAGCTTACATGCTGCATAAATATGTATTTGTATGCTTTTTCCTGTATGACCAACATTCTGCTCTACATTTTCCCATGATGAAACTTTATGCCAAAGAATTTGTATTCTAGAACTAGCGAGAACCTCGATGACTCAGCAAATCCATCCATTTATGACATTATAACAATTGAGAGTCTTCAGTTCTACAGCAGAAGTAACGTAATGTTGCATACAACCCAGGATATTTTACTGTGATTTCCTGATGTACTGATAGCATCAGGACTAGCTTGGAATTACCACCAGTGTCAAAGTTTAAAGATACATAGAGAACCGGATCACAGAAATTTTAATGTTCTTGCCCCTCTGGCCTTATAAAGTTTCTGGAAAATTACATATTTTCAGAGACCTCACCCTATGGCTGATTGCTATGTGATGTATTTTATTTTAGTTTTTTTTTGTGTAGCTAGATGCCAAAATCTGATGTGGCTTATCTTTTCTGTGGAATAGAGTTACCTACTCCCCCAAATAGCCAGTGACTATTCTTTTATGGTTAGCCTCAAAATCAGTTTTTCAGGAAAGGAAGAACAATTTTAAAAGGGTTTTTTTTCTTTGCCACATGTCATATAAAGTCTGCATCTTTTAATAGTAGAGAAATACTTGCTGTTGTCCCTTTTAGTATTTTGTTTTGAAAAACAGACTAAGCTGCAAACCCTGCCTATTTAATATGACTTCTTCGATCCGTCTCATTTGTCAAATATTTAACTTATCAGCACACCTCCACAGACATGAAATGTCCATTCCTCATTAGGTCATCTCCTGCCCTCTGTATTTCTTCATATTTTAGCCACTGCTTCTCTATCTCACGCTTGTATTCCTCATGACGTTTGATAAGCAGTTCAGCTCCCAGGACATCATTTGCTAGTTCCTCAGATATCACTAGTGCATGCATCTCATTGGCCCATGCCCTACAAAAGGAAGAGTAAAAAGGGTAAAAATTGAAGGAATATGAGTCTCATTTGCTTCAACTAACATAAACACATGCTTCTTGATTGATCTATCCCTTATCATAGTAAATGTTCAATAGAAATGATAACCACTTCACTGTCTTTGGATTTCTTCTCCTGTCATGATTTAACTCTTTCATTAATTACAATGATTTAAAATTTCCCATATTTCTTCTTTGAGAAATGCTACTTAAAAAACATTCTGAGAAATATGTATCATTTCTGATGAAAATTACACAAAAATGACAAAACATAGTATTTTAGTATTCAACTGCCACTTCAAGTGGCATTTCATTAGTTATTTCACTTTTTGAACTAGACCTGTACTTACACATACTTACAAAGTTTAAATGAAACAATTTAACTCAACATTTAAAGGTATGTTTTGTAGATGCTTTTAACTTTCAGTTTCATTCTAATTCAGATGTAAAAAGAAAAAAAAAAGTAACCAAGTTCTTGCAAAAAAAATGACAACTCATGAAAATGGACAGAACAGTATGTGCATATGGGCAGTAGGATTAAATAAATGTGGGTAAAACACTTTCAATACTTGAACAGGTGCTAATCAATTCTAGAAGGTTATCTTTAATATGGATGTTTTCATTCTAAGAAAAGCAAGCTCTGATGTCTGTATATACATTACTTGAATATGTAGCAGAGACTCTCCCACCTTCCTGCCAAATCAAAGGTGTATTTTATTGAAATTAAAACTGTTCAGAGTGACTTGATGCTCAGGATATCTAGGAAATGGGCTAAAAGTATGGGCTTATCATGAACACTGCAGTGGAGTGACATGGTCTCCTCTGATGTGTGGTCAGTTCCATGAAGTGCTGTTGAGAAGATGCTATGTATTATTATTCAAAGAAATTTGCAAGCAAGTTGTAGAACACCTGGAACAGGGGTCAAATAACCAAAGGCATAATTTAGAAAATCCCAAATGGGATAGACCAGAAATAAGGCCTGCAGACAAACTCAAGGAGCCAACACATACATTAGCTCCCTGCAGTCATTGAAGTAGAGCTGGACTTGTTCTGCCTGGCTCAGTCTCGCCTTTCTCTCCAGAAACTTCTTATCCAGGTTTCTCCAGCACTCATCCACATCTGTGAGTCTCTCCATGATGTTTTCCTTGAGTTGTGGATATGTGCGGCTGAGGTGCCAGGCTTCTCCTCGAATCCGTTCCAACTCTTTCATAATGGCTCCTAGATCTCTCTGGAATAAAGACAGAATGGATTGTAAGACTAAGTCCCTACTTACGTCTGTCAAAAGCAAATTTAAAAAATGGTTCATATCTTTTCTATACACTGGCAGCGAAGAGGCTGGGAACATAACTCTGTACAGGGTTTTCCTCTAGTGACTTGTAACATTCAAAGAATCAAAAAATCTTCTTTAAATATGGCATGCTGCTTATTTTGGTAACTACAAAGATGCAGTCTCCTCTTGCAGTTCAAATAACAACTTCGCAATTATAACAACAGTTTGGAATAAGCTTTAGGAAAGAAGTTTATCCTGAGCAGCAAAATTAGTAATAATTTGATATCAAAAGGTAAAACTTGGAGGAAAAGACCCCTTCCACGAGGCATAAAGGATATTTCAGAGTGGAATAAATTTATCTTTTGTTCTGCCAATGAGGCAGTTGAGAATATTTCAAATCAAGCATTGATGTCCATTTATTTATTTATGCTTTTTTGCTACTGCTTCATGATAGATACGCCCTTACCTCCACTCCTTCAAGCTGGCTCAGAAGAGTTTGTACACCTGGAAGATCATATCCATAATCATCTATGTCCACCACAGCTTCCTTCTCCTGCATCCAGCCCTTTACTTCATCCACATCATGGTCATATTGATGAACTTGCTGGGCTGCTCTCAGATTCTAAAATAAAGAAAAATTTTAATGGTAATACAATATATCATGTCTGCAGTGCAAAAACAAGTGACCCTAATATCATGTCCTAATGCAGAACAAGAGCAGAAGTGAAACACCTTCCCAATTAAGTCATCTAATTTCCCAAGTTCTCTTTCTCAATGGAAAGAAAAAGGTGTCTCCAAAGATGTATCAAATTTATTGCCATGTAGGATGGAAAGCAGAAACTGCCCTCTCAAGTGCAGTCAAAATAAGGTGAGTTGGGTGAAAGTTAAGTTTTCTGAAATTAGAAATTAAAATATTCTGAAGCTGTTTCAATGTTTATCTTAACAATTGTCATGCATTAACTTCATGGCATAGTGAGCTTGAACTACTCCATATTCAAAATGTGTATGTAAAAGTAGTGAAAAGAGCTGAGGACATCTGATATTTTATGTTTTCCTTAAGCCAACTTAAAAAGTTGAATGTAATTGTCCTTTCTACTTTTCTAAATACATCTGAGACTGCTGTCTCACAGGATGTTGTGAGTTGATTTTACAGCTAATTGCCGCCAAAAGGTTAAAGGTTTTGTCCCTGCATTCTCTATCACACTTTCTCTCATTTCCCTTGTTTGACTTCAACTCATTGATCCAGTAAGAAAATATATAGACAGTTCCCCCCTCATTTAATGAGCTGAATTAATTAAAAAAAAGAAAAAAAAAAAAAAGAGCTTCAATGAATGCCAGAGCTGGCCTCCTGTAAGTGGTGGTAAACCAATAGGTTAGCTTAGTTTTTAAGGAAATTGGATCTAGTAGTGAATTAGGGTAAACAATATGGTAGCAGGATGTTAGGTATCTTTCATGTATAATCTTGCCAGCAACAGCAGGGAAAGCAATGGCTATAACGGAAATAGTTCAAGAAGAGAACAGAATATACCTATTACTCTTATTTTTGAGTTTCTACATCAGCAATGCACTGGTTTGGGAAAGGAAGAAGGATATATGAAAATGCAGGGAATTAAGTGCTTCAGTTTCAATGTACTTCCTACCTCTGTCCTTGTCTGGATGGCATGGCACAGTTTCTCCCACATCTCATTAATTTGCTTTGTTCTTTTCTGGATAATATCTGTCTTGGTGTGACCATCCTTCTCTAGTTTAGATGCTAATTCGTTTAAGGAGAGAACTTTGGAATGTCCCAGAGGTTTAACCTCATTTACGAAATCTTTAAACTTTTTCTCCAGCACCTATAGGATAAACAGAGACACAGACTTAGATATAAATTTTTCTGCCTACCTCTGTTAAAGAAACAAAAAGAAACACTTCCTCTGTAGTGTACAACATAAAAGTTATTCGTTGCAGAGTGTTAATCATGTGATAAACCCAGAAGATCTGGAATCAGAAGAAAGTACCTATTGTCTTGATCATTTAATCTTTAAAGACAGTGAGAAATGACAAATGCTGCCCTGAACTAAGAAACCAATCTCTTCAGCTTGTCAGAATATGTAACAGTTGCTGAAAATATTAATTCACTAAGTCATGGAGAGTACACTATAAAGTATACCCCTTTGCACCACACAACCTGAGGAGAAATTCATCCTTGAAACACGCAGCTAGAGGTGAGAATGCTTTATTTCAGGATTTCTGACTGAAATTCTTGCAAGACTGTGACCAAATGGTTATGCTTTTCCAAGCTTATAAACATTGTCAAAAGTCAAGTGTACTGACCTCACCTCATTCCAGGAGAAAGGCAACTTTCTGTTGCACTTCCATTCTCCACTGGAGAATGCTACCACTGAAAGCCCTCCAGAGGAGACAGTAACCAGTCTAATTGAGAACTTTGCTGCGGTGAGAACTTATTTGCTTAGTTTTTGCCACTGTAATGTTTCACTTTCAACAGCTGCACAAAAATTTTGGCAGATATTTTCCAGCTTTACCACACATACACATGCAACACATACAACACACACATACCACACAACACATACAACACCTTTTACTTTCTTTTACCTCAACACCATCTAGGTCTTGCCCATAGTCATCAGACTCTGCAATAGATTGTTTACTGGAAAGCCAGGTGTCCACCAGCTGGAATTCTCTTTCAAACTGAAACAGCTGGAATTGTTCTTGCAGGCATTTTCTCTGGGTCTCAGCCTTTTGTAGGAGAGACTGATAGTCTGCCAGGATCCCCTGGAGCTTTGAAAGTATGGCTGGACTGCAAACAAAGAAACAAAGAAATAAACAAACAAACAAGAATCAGAAGGTATGTTTTTGTTTTACTGCTCTTTTTGGATACCATCTTTTCTAACAGGTTGAATTTGTAACACCTTCGAAATGCAGAAAAGTCCAGCTATTGTCATGGAGCAAGTTACAAGAAGATGTGAGAACCAATCAGTTAAGGAAATTAAATTATCTCACACTGCTGCTCTTTTCCACTTCCTTCTTCTCAGTAATAGAAGCAAATTAGCAATGAAAAACGGTGAACTGTCAAGAATGTCTATTTCCTTTCCCAAACATGGTGCTTGTTGAACCATTATGATTCAACATATTGAGAGTTCAACTGAGAAGTAGGTAACAGTTCCTCAGAATAGACAGTGGACAAAGAAGCTGATCTAATTGGCCTGCTGTTGACAACAGTTATGAATACATTAAAACAAAACATCAAGCTTTCTGAGAGCTTAAGAGTATGTGATGGTGGTAAAGAAGGGACTGATGTCCCTTAAAATCATATTTCTGAATAAGCCATTGAACAGCTAATGAAGACTGAACTTCTTCCATATTTGTCTTCGGGGAAATTTGGGGAAAAAAACCCAGAAGCCTACTTTTGCTTCCCTACCTCTCTGGGTTGTCCTTGTTTATTAAGCTGGTACCCGTTTCCTGTACTTTCTCAATCCGGGGCCTAAAACCTTCCATGTCCAGTTTGGTGGCTTCAAGTTTACGTAGTAAAGCTTGAGTGGATTCTTCATTCTTCCCATAATCAGAAGTCTCTAGAATGAAGCTCCTCTCTGCCAGCCAGGTCTCCACATCCAGAAGCTATATAAAATACAGGGATAAGCTTATACACAGCTTATTTTAGGTCAAGGCAAAGGAAACTGTAAAGCATCAGTGCCCAAAGAGATGCATCAGTCAAAATAGAAAGCAGCTTAGTTGCCTTCCAGTCTAGCAGATGTTATTCCAAAAAAAGAAATGCACACCCAAATCCCAGTACTTTCAACTACTTGTTTATCCCTCACTACAGTTACCTGGAAAAACAACTGTTACATCTCTACTATAACTGTAATTACCAGATAGGAAAAATCAGAACAGTATGAATTCTGCTCATCTATCAGTACTTGTAGACACTCAGCAAGACAGGTATCTTTTAAAGCAAATAGAGGCCAAAATGAAATCCTCATGAACCATTCCTACCTCAGTCAGGAACTGATGGGCCTCATATGACTGCATGAGACGCTGTCTCCTCACTTGAGCCTCTGTCTTCAAGTTTTCTACAGATGTCTCCAGCTCCTTCATCTGCTCCATAATCTTGCGAGCGGCTGAGTGGCCTCCCCTTACCAATTTCTGCCCAGTTGTGAGCACTGTTTTGGTCAAAGCATCCCGACTGCTTATCTCATTCTCCAAATTCTGGAAAGAGTAAAATGACAGACCAAAAAGAAAAGCCATGGAGCTTTTTCTACCAGGTAACATTCTGGTAGAAATTCAACAATTGTGTAGTTGTGCAATTCCATTGTAGTTCCACTATAAATCTGTTTTTCACACACACAGATGGGTCACAGGTGCAACATCTGAGTTGAATACTTAAAGTGGAATGCAAGAGCTTTTTTGAGTGAAGGAACAATAGCAGAAATAAAATTTAATCGCATGATTTGTACCTTGTTGTGTACCCACCTCAGAGTGTGGAGGGACGAGATTCTAACCACAAACCTCTTGCCTACAGATTCCACTCAAATATATCTTCTTCCATTCATACTGCACCATGTTTCTTGAATTAAAACCTGGCTTTATTTGAAATGAATGTTTGAAAACTAGATTTTGAAAAAGCAGATGCATACCTCTGTTTTCCTCATCTTTGGTAGGCAAGGACCATACTTTCAATTTGTTTGTGAAGGGATGCTCATTCTACAGTTAACTAAGCCTAAGCACATTGAAAAGAAAGCAAACTCTAGCATTTCATAGTTGGTCTGTTTATTTTTGAAACTATAAAGCAGGCGGTTTCAGAGTTAGACTGTGGTGTTTTGTTAATGTAGAAGAGATGCCCTCTGGGGAGAGAAACTGTTCTTTCAACTTAAATATCAGACTTGCCTGCAAAACAGCTGTGACTCTAACCTTGCCTTTAACTTTCCCCTATTAATTTCAAGACAGCCTCTATGTTGTTGAAAAATGACACCATGTTTGACCCCAACAGAACAGAACCCGGTAGCAAAGATTTTAAATAATCTTGTACTTTGTATTGATAATAAGCTAGTAGGGGGAAGAACAATTTTGCAGTTGAACATTTAGGAATATGTATTCACAGTACTTCATTTATACCAACAGAAAAGGGTGGTGGGGGTGTGAGTGGAAACTATTATTCCAAACTGAGTATCTATACTTATGCATGCTATATTTGAGCGCAAATGCACTTTTGCATGACATTCAGTTTTGTTATGTTGATACATTTCATGCCCTAGCACTTTTGTGGTGGCGATCAAAGTACTGAATTTGCAAATCTGGCTCAATAGGACAAACAATAGGGGGTAGAACTAATAGCATATTCAATTTTTGACTTATGTATAATATGGATATAATATATCCATGGGTCTTACATATTCTGGAAGATGCACTTAAAACATTTCACAGTTCTTTATTAAACTGTGAGTGCACTTTTAGGATAAATCTACTTTTTAAGAGAATTCATCCATGTCCTGGCATGTCACCTGTACCAGCCTAAACTTTTTTTTACCCTTGGAACATTCAAAAACCTTTTGCAAGTTCAGTTTTATTCTTAGGCATGCAGATTGCACCAAATGCCTGTGCCTCCAATATGTATTTATATATATATGCATATTCTCCTCCTCATAAGATCTTCCATCTTTCCCAGTCCTATTGCAGATTACACAGATTTCCCCAGAGGCACTTGACCTGGCATTTAAATTTGCTGACATTTGCTAACATTAAATACCAATAGCTGCTGGAAATTTTTAGCAGCATTTTCTTTCCTCCATCACGTGTTTGTAGAGAGAGTAATCTTTACTCAAAAACAGTTAGGAAAAACAGCTGCTGTTTCATTGGTATTCAAGATAACAGTGTTTCAGTCACTGCTGTGTCTGATGGCCCATCTAGATGTTGTAAAATAATTCAGCAGCTATCTTGAAAGCTACCAGTAGAATTATGTTTCTAGAGACTGTAGAGATCTATAGACTAGAACAGTTTGCAGAAAGAGCCTTTATGTCCACAGAAAAGCATATAATGTGGTACCTAGAACATTGCAATGATAAATGTGAAATCCCACATGTCAAACCATAGACATATCTTTTGAAAAAAATGCAATTATCAGACAAGCATAAGAGTTATCCCTGGCATCATGAATCCTGCTAGCCAGTGCACTGCAGTTTTCTTGAGGCAAACTGAATTGCATATTCTCTCTTCGATTCTGAAGAATAAGAATGACATTACCTGGTGCTTTTCCTGTAGACTCTGAACAGTTGCCAGGGATTGGCCATAATCCCTGGAGGATGCCATGGGAAGTTTCTCATGAACCCAGGCCAACTCCTCATCAACATCTCGGAAGAACTGGTATTGAAGTCTGCTTGCCTCCAAACTCCCACGTCTTTCCTGCAGAGGATCGCGTAGACTTTTGTATCTGCAGATTTTAAAAGGAACACAATGAGAACTGCAAAACAGTACAGAATGAAACCAAAAGGTTATATTCAGAATAAAGTAGACAATGAAAAATAAAAAAGAGTCGGAGAAGAAAAAGGCTGAGAAAAATAGGCAAAATTTTGCATGAGACAGACCAGGCACTAACACACCTTTGCACCAGCTGATCAACTCTCTCTTCTAGCTCATCAGCAAGGAAATGCTTTTCCTGCTGGAATTCCTGAGCTGTGTTCACAAGCTCTTGCAACCGGTCCTTACGGCTAGCAATATCTTGCTCCAGTTCCTCTTGTTTCTTCAAATGACTGTTCAGAACCACTAGATCATTGCTGCTGTATGGTGCCTTCAACTCATTTTCCACATCTTCTAACCATTTTTCTGTATCCTCTATACTCCGCTGAAAATGAAGGGCCTGGTGACAAGCAGGACAAAAAAGTCAATTAAATCTTCAGGATATAAATTACGATATAAAATGGCAGCCCCTTTCCAGAAGAATTGCATACAAGTGCAGAGAAACTTCCAAAGGCTCAGTGACTTCTTCCCAGATCTGATTGTGGTCCAAATGAAGAAAATGACTCAGAGTGAATTCAAGAACAAATGCAGAGAACATAAGGAGTTAATCTTATTTGTGTCATGTTGCACAGATACCAATGATAGACACAGTACCTTAAAAGGCAGCCATTTAAAGGCAGAACTTCATTTTATGCCCACAGAGTAGCCTGTGCAAAACTCAGAGTCATGATAAGTGATATGCCTGAGAAGAGATAGGAGAATGGAAAGCAGCTGTGGGCATCTTTCTCATAAGATGGTGAAAAGATGCCAGTGAGACAGGTCCAGAGAACTGGAAGATAGAATAGTACACATTTTCCCTCAGTACCTTCTGGAATAACTTAGCAGTAGAAAGCAGGAAGGCATGCAGCCCACAGGTCCTTTCCTTTCACTAGGGATCTCTAATTCCATTCAATCATTCCCCACTTTGCAGTTTCTTTGCTCTGGCGGTCTTGAGGTCTGATTGTTTTAAATGGTACATTCATATATAAGACTACAGCAGGGCATTCATGCTGCCTCTGGAAATAATACAAAAACCCAACCACTGGTGCACTGGTATTACCTTGTAAGCATCCTGCAGCTTGGCCCGTTTGTCTTGGCAGCTTGCTAGCAATTCCTCCCATAGCTCTTCCATTTCTTGTAGCCTGGACTGAATGGCCTCAGGGGCATAGTGTCTCTCACGGAGCATCCTTTCACCTTCCTGCAGCAGAGAGAATGATCAAACTGATGGACAGATTTTCCTGTCTTTCTGGCCTCTAAAATGATCTGAAATGTTGGAACAATATTAGGGGACGGTTAAGGGCAAAGAGAATCTTCATTATGCAAAAGCTAGACAGGGAGCCTACCACAAAGTTTTTACTGCATTCCCTGATCATTGCTTGAAATAGCCCAGCCACCTAGCCCACTCTTTTCCCTTCCTTGCATGTTAAAAAAAGTGAACTATTTTTCAAGTGAACTACTGCATGAGATAATAAAACCTTTTTTAAAACCATGTATCATATAATAGAAGTATATCTGCATTTCTAATTCCTGAGCTACAGATGCTTAACAGGATGACAGAAGAAGCGGTAGAGTGGATACGGTAAGATCTCTATCAGATAGAAGATTCGGTACTTATATCCTTAAGCTAGGACCAAGTTTGCTTGAGAAAGCTGAGTTACTTTATATTTTACAATGAGGAAGAGGAGACATAGAAAGAGAGACAATACACAAGGACAAGGACAGCAGATGTCTATTTTCTTATAAAAAGCAATTCCCAAGATCATTCTCAGAAAGAAGTAATGAGGGACAGGTTAGTATAGAGAGAATTGTAGTTACACCCTTTAGTCTCCCGTCATGTTCGTGTTGTGTCTGAATAAACTGAGCTCTACAGTACTAAATGCAGGTGAATCTGGGGAGGAACACTACCCTTAATGCTTTAATGCAAGTTATCTCTTGCAAAACACAGCTAGTAAATGCTGTGCTGAGAATAAGGTTAATAAGCATGTAACAGTCTGTCCTTTCAAACCAATCATCTGATCACAGCTTCTGCCAAGTATCTGTGTGTGATTCACACCAGAGAGAAGTGTCAGAAGTCAGTGGAACGAATCATTGATAGCGCCCATCTCCTTCCACTGCATCACAGTGAATACAGATAACAAGCTAACACTAAGCACCAACAGATAAGTTGAAAGAACCCTGTGGGCACAGAAAGTTCTTAGACCAAAAGAGCAAGCTTTCCAGCCCCCTCACAGCGAAAGTGAACAATGTCACTGAGGGGACAGTGATTTCCCCTTGCTTGTTTGAAGTCTGTGTAAGTCAGTTTATTAATAGTTTTTCATGCTAGTTGCCCAGTGTTGCCAACAATCCAGCTTCTCTCACAGATTTGATGGAGTCCAGGCGATTTCTATTAGCCATGATCTCTGCTTGGAAAGTTTGATGTTTCTGCAGCTTGGTCTGCAGATTGCTTGGATCCCTCCAGCTATCATCCTGAGCAATACTGTTCTTCTCATTGATCCAGGCAGCCACCTTTGGGGAGGAAAGAACAGAAGTGGACAAGAACTTCAGTGTTTCTTCAGCTGCAATCTGCCAGGCTGTTCTCTTGCATGTATAAAACATCGGACTAGTAAGAGGGGACATAAACAAGCTGTCCTTTTGAGATTTGCTTCCCTAAGTTCCTCATGCCTTGATGAAGTCACCCACACACCTCTCTACCACCACTGTCATCTGGAAAGATGTCTGCCTCCATGGAATTGCTCTTCTGCAGTAAGAAAGTGCGCATGTGCACATGTGTGCATGTGGAAGAAGGGGCAGTTACCTCCCTATTTCTAACCTTACTATATCTCACAAGAAGAGGACTACTTTGTCTCTTCCCATGACTTATGATTTGGTGGCACATTTCCTTTTAATGCACCTATTTCTTACTGATTTTTGTGGCCCAAATAAAGGGAAATTGTTACTTGAAAACTGAAAAATATCACTTATCCTCATATTTTCCAATATTATCTCATTATAGACTCCGTTTCTTGGCTTTTCTCTCATTAAATCCCTTTCAGGGTTCCAGACCTATGCAGCATAGCATGTTTTAAGAACAAGAATGCAGTGAATGCTGTGTAATTGTACCTCATAGGAATTCTTCAACAATTTTTGCAGAAGCCTTGATTCCTCTAGTAGATGTCTGCGAGCAGCAGCATTCTCCAGTAATTTCTCCTTTCTGAAAGAAAGACAGATGCAGAGGAATAAAACACAGAGTGAATTAGATATGTAAAGAGTTTTTAGTTTTCATGTCTAAAAAACGTATGATCTAACCCTTGATCTCTAGGAGAAAACTGTCCATAATATGCAGCCTTCCATGATTCTGATTGTCAGAGAAGACACTTGGGATACTGTGGGAAGAACTACTAGCAGACATGCTTAAAACATGCACAAATTCTGTATGTATGATGCCTGCATCTAGGAATCGCCATTAGTGAGTTTCTGAGGACAACCGAACATTATGGAAAGCCTGTGGGTATAATGATATTTGTCACTAATAACATGTAACAGGCCAAAACTGCATCGTCTGTTCATCTTTCTTCCAAATATGGCTATGCATCACTTTATTCGTGTTGATTCAGGCATGAAATATTTTGATTGTATTAATAAATTTGTAAATTCACTTTCATCATAAGCAATTTCTGATCTCTTTAGTAGATTTTACATACATCTTTTAATCAACCATAGCACTGAATATAATCATTTCTAATGTTAGTTAAGATGGACAATATACAATGTGCTAAGAAAAATAAAGTAATTCACGTTAGAAAGAACTGTAAAATGCCCTTATGAATAATTTGAGCAGAGCTTTAAGATCAATCCATTAGATCAGAAAAAGCAATTGTGTAGCAAATGCCTTTTCTAAATGGCATTTAATGACAGTATTATTCAATGGCACAGCAGAACCTGTGCATTGTGTATAACACTGTCCCTAGGGCCATACCAGGCTATAGAATTACAAGAACACTGCGTTTTTCTGAATTTCACCTCTCCCCTTAATTGCAGTTTTGAAAGCCTCCTGGTTAACTAGACTCATGCAACTTTGCAAGACCACAGATAGCAGTGCAAAGTCAAGTAAATGCAAACGAGTTTACAGTTCTCTTAAAACATTTAAAGATTTTAGAGTTACGGAGGCAGAGTTTCAATGAAGGAGAGATGGGTAGCAAATAGTGAAGTTTCGACTTCACCTCCTCAGAACAGCCTGGCATCTGTTGGCGATGTTGTCGGAATCATAATGTTTGTTCTGAATTAGCTGCTGGGCAAATGAAGCCATCTCATCAATTTTCTCCATCTGAGCTTCCAGGGATTTTTCAAATTGCACGTGTTTCCGCTGCAGGCTCTCCACACTAGACACCGAGTCCTGGATGGAATTCAACAAAGGGAAGCTGATTTCAATCAGTCATTCCATCCACTGCACTGATAATACAAAAGCTAAATGCATTTACCCCACCAAGCTGTCGAGAAAAGTTATTGGCCTTTGAAATTTATTGGCATTGAATCTGAGAATTGGGGTCTAAATACTGTTTTATGCATGGCCTGAGAACATTGGTTCAGGGTCAAAACTGAACAAACTCCTGGATGCTTAGCTGCTTCTGCTGGTTGTGCTACAAAGAGCATCTCACACTTCTCAGGATAAAAAGCTGATATCCTCGTACTTGTAAATCAATCTAGTAACAGATCCTATTTTGGAAGCAAATATGGGATGCTGAGAGATCAGAGTTAAAAGAACAAATATGCCACAGAAAGAGATTGAAATTAGAGCCTTGGTTCAATCCATGGGTTTTGGAAGATTTGAATCTGAGGACTGGAGTCTTTAACTTACAGTTAATCTGTGGAGAAACACAGAACCTGACTTCATGTAACATTTGTGAGTCCAAAGCTGAAAGTTTTAGAACTCTCTTTCCAGCACCCCTCTGCACTTATAATTTTAGAATCATCAGCATCATCAAAATGTCACTTTAATAAACTCTGCTTTCTCACTTTTCTGGAGGACTTTATAAAGCTCCTGAAAAAATTTGTCTTCTCAAAAGTTCACACCAAATGGTCCAGAAAAACATCTAAAGTACCGAGTGTTTACATGAGTCACTGGAAAAGCGTGTACTCACATGGTGTTCTCTATGCATTGCTGAGCTAAATATGGCTGGAAAATAGATCCTTCTAAGTCTTTTATACTTCAGCAGAAGGACTGTAAGTACACTTCTCCAGAATTAAAATTACATAGCAGACATGAGCCACTAGCATTAGATGTTTTTCATATGATTTGTACCAATTATGTCTACACTGAACTCTGAGATGTAATTGTTGTTCCTGCAGAGACAGCTAATTTAATGCCTATGAAAGTTACCAAAGGTAAACTAAGCATCAGAGTTTATATTCAGCATCCTGCACGATTTTCGTAACCCATGCATTAGTCTGCAGTTTCAGTTATTGCAGTGTTACTGATACCTGAAGTAGCTAAAGTAGAACTACACTGTTTATATCAGAAATGACCACAGTGACAACTTGTACATTGCTAGTAAATTTGTTTGAGTCAAGTAAGACCAGGTAGACAAATACAGTCCTTTTTTCCTGCTATGATAAGAGTAGTTGGACTGTTTCATTACTTCAGGGGCTGAGAAACCCATCTCATTTTAAGTATTGAGGAAGGAAACATAATGCTAAGTCATCAATAAGGCAAAGCAGTAACTTTGAAAGGAGAAAGATGGAGAAAGAAAGAAGGAGCATATCATTATACTTCACAACTCCCTGTCCTCCAAACCAATAGCTGAGAAAATTATCATTTCTTGGAGCACCTACCCCTAAGTCTTCGTTGGCTAGGAAAGCCTCTTTGCTGCTGAGCCAGCTCTCGGTCTGTTCCACATAGCCATAGAATTTCTGCACAGGGAGAAGAAACAATCATAAACATGGTGTAAAATAGACACACCTGACTTTGGCAGAATATGCTGAAAAAAAACCCTAAATTGTTCAGGCTTTAGCAAAATTTAAACAGAAGAGCATTGGATGGCAATAAGCATAGGATGCTGCCAAAACCATGCATATAACAATTAGTATTGTAGTTTTCCCTTTAATAAGATGACTGTTTCTTTTTGTCAAAGACACTGATACAAATACAAATACTTGAAGCATGTTTCCTAATGATGTATAGTGGGTGTTATGAAAAGCAACTGGCCTGAAATAAGTATAATGTAATCCATAAGAAGCGTGAAAATAGTCCTTACCATATGGTTTAAGTTCTTAAATACGTGAAGCTTTTTAGATGGGTCTAATAGGACAAGCTGTTATTTAAGGCGCTTGACATTCCACATTGTAAAATCTCTCTTTCAGCTATTTCTGACTTTGAGCAGAAATTTTGTAAAGTGAGATGATGGTTACAAGGCTATGTTTCTGGAAAACTGCAGCCAAAACAGTTCTTACATTAGGAAAAAAATGCCATAGGGAGAAAACTAGATGCTAAATTTTTCTTCCGTTTTGTTTTTCCAATTGTTTAAAAATATGCCTCCGTCCATAATGCCTTCCTTGGGGGAGAGAGTTTAGAATTTAGTAGGACTTTCTATTTCTAGTATGTTCCTTTTGCCAACTGCATGAATGTTTCAATTTTGTCAAGTTTCATGGCCTCTGAAAAGCAGATGGTCGTACATTTAAGAAAAATGTATTTAATTTGTAAAGACAGAATTTAAAGATGCAGTAAAAGCCCTGCTATTATTGAATGTGCTCTGCCCTCAGTCATCTTCCAAAAACCAGTGTTAAACACTGGATATTATTACATCATCCTGAGCTAATGGTAACCCCCATTATAAATACACAGCTTATACTGAGAAAAGCTGTGTGTGTATTTCATTTTGAATGTCTTTTTACTTACCTGTAAATCTTGTGCTTGAAACAATTTTATATATTGCTCCTGCCATGCTTGGATCAATTCAGACCAGGCTTTCTGTAGTCTGGAGAGAGACTGATGAATCTCAGGGGTTGCGTAGTGACCAGAATTGGCAAGTTGTTGACCATAGTTACTGAGAGAGTTGAATCTTTCCACTCGTGCTTCAATCTCCTCCTAAAATATATTACTAAAGTTGATGTCAAGGGTTTATGGTATGCCAACTATTCAGAATACAAGCCTTAAGGGGGAGAATATAGACTGTAACTTTCCAACACTAATATTTGTGTGGAAAATCATTCGTCTTTGAGCTATGTTACTGAAAAAGCACAGAATTGCCTAAGAGAAAATAAATGAGGACAATAAATGACTTTATTGCTCTAGGAATAACTGGTCTCCTACAAATCAAATTGGAATTCAATTAGAAACAGATTGGAAAATGCTCAGTTATAAATGAACATAGTTTTGAACACCCATTGTGCTGTATCCCCCACTGAGTTTTCCTATATGAAGGTGGTACTTGTGAGACAAACAGTGCCTAGATGTTTTTCTTCTCCTGCCAAGTAAGTTGGCATCAGATTATTATATTAAAAACACTGTTCTACTTTATTCCATGGTGTTAAGATGAAATATTAAACTTTTTATCCTGGTCTGAGGAATGATTTATGCCTTTATACTGAATCCTCAAGGTTATCAGATTAAAAGCAAGAGTGAGCTCTGCAAATTGAGTGTGGAATTCCTAATATAAAACGTTTGAAAATAAAAATAACCATATACTGAAATAATACTGTGCAGTAACTTGCAAACCACTTTAAAAATGATGTCATGGACTACTAAATGTCTGAAATTACAGCTGCTCTTCTTAGAGAATTTTTTTTAAGAGGGATGATGGTGCCCAGAGTTTGACAAAACAGCTGTAAGATACAATTCTATTTTTTTATTCAGATTACTGCTTTGCAGTCAACTATAGTCTTCCCTAAGGACTATAGTTTGAGCCACTAACTCAATTTAAAAAAAAGAAAAAAAGAAAAAAAAGAAAAATCCATTTTCTATTGTGGCTTATTATTTAGTTTAGTTCACCCACTGCAAAAGGAAGCATTCCCTGAATTCCAACTTTTCTGTGTGACTATCTCATTAGAATTCTTGGGTTCCTTTACTAGCAAAATCTAAATCTAGATCTTGTTACTATCTAAATTCAAAATACACCATAACAGTGTGTTGAGCTTTTTATATTATTTTCTACTGTTTCTATTATTAATGGCAAAAAAGAAAAAAAAAAAAAAGCTAAATATTAGACTTGAGAGAGGACTGTTAACAGACAGAAGACTAAAAGAAGAGGGGGCATCAGGTATTTGACACTAAATTCAGGTCTGGAAAATGAATTAGAATCTGAAGTTATTCATGCTAGTAATGGGAAGTGCAAAGCACAGGATTTTCATTGTTAGTATTAGTGATGACTCTGAGAATATGCTTTTTTAGAAAAGGAAATATAACCACAAAGAAAAGGTAATACAGGAACTGAAAGGTAGCTACTACATGTGGGAAAAATTAAAATATCAATGTTTCTTTTTAAGGTTAATAATAGCACTCCTTTTAGAAAACCATCAAAAATATGAACCAAATCAGCCATCAAAAGATTATGTGGTAATTTTAAGTTCTTTACTATGAGAGTGGAGAGTTGCTGGAACAGGCTGCCCAAAGAGCTTGTGAATGCCCCGTCCCTAGAGGTGTTCAAGGCCAGATTGGTTGGGGCCCTGGGCAGCCTGGTCTAGTATTAAATGGGGAGGTTGGTGGCCATGCATATGGCAAGAGGGGTTGGAGATTCACAATCCTTGAAGTCCCTTCCAACCCTGGCCATTCTGTGATTCTGTGACTTGTACTGAGATATGAAGTGTTTCAGTACAATGTGATGGTTATTTACTGCTCTGTTTGAGACAAACTGCTGGTTTAATTTTCTTCTCAGGAAAATGGAGTCTGCATTGCAAAATCTAGCTCAAGGCTAGACTGACATGAACTTCTTGGCAATCTGAGTAAGAGATCAGAGCTGAGCATGTTTTGAGACTGAATCAGCTTTCCACCTGCAGAGTTGGATAGCAGAAGATGTGAGCGGTAATGTGGCTTCCTGGAAAATGAGCTCCTAAATAGCCCATGGGATAGAATTCTATCAGTTCTTAGCTGATTTCTGTCACTAGCCTGTTACTGGAAACAGACTTTCACCATGTTACTGTCAATTCATGCAGCAGAAATTCTGCTGTGCCTGCAGCATTTAATTCCCATATGACTGATTGACAATACCACAGAATGGCTTGGGTTGGAACGAACCTGAAAGTTTGTCAAGTTTCAACTGTATTGCCACAGGCAGAGTTGCCACCCTCTAGATGAGTATATTCAATTGGAAGCAAAAATTATACTTGCCTTTCTCTGCTGATGCTCCTCAATCATGCTTTCTGCTTCATTTAGGCTTTTAGGAAGCCCCCCTGCTTCCATTAAGCCTCTGATGTTTTGAATCCAATCTATAGTTTCCTTCATCTCAAAGTTAAACTTCTGCAACTGATATGAGGCTGCCAGCTTCTCCTTCCTGCAACACAATGTACAGTTTAGTGTTATCCTACACAGAGTTGTCTAGTTCCCATTCCCTCCCCATTTGCAGAGAAAGGTATCCTATAAGAAGGCAACTGAAGTGGATTCAAGCCTCCTAGCTTTCCCTTGCTGATCCTAACCATTTTCACGTTAAATCAAAATTACACAGATGCATGCTGCCTTGTAGACAACAGGCTTGCCTTCTTTTTTATGACATTTCATTAGAATAAGAAAGGTAAAGATCCTTACAGTTGTTTCCAGAAACAATTCCTGCTCAGGCCTAAGTCTTCCTTGTTTTGAAAATATTTAAGAAAAGAAATATTCTAGAAACACAAAAAAATAAGTATTTCACAAAATGTTCATGACAAATGTTATCTGTTAGTTTGGAGGCATTTTAGTAAGGAAGTCATTTTAAGCTAGGAAGTCATTGGACTAACTTTCCTGAAGTCACATCTTGTTTCAAATGGAGATGTCCTACCTACCTGTATAAGCTTTGAATGGACGCTCAAAAAATTTTGGAAATCCCCTTACAAGTAGGTGATCTGCTACCCCAGGGAATATCTCTGCTCCGGATGAGAGATAGTCAGACCACAAGAAGCTTTTACCTTTGTTTGGCCTGTCCCTGGAGTCGTAGCCAGTTGTTTTTCATCTCCTGTTGCTTCATAGTCAGCTTGTCATTTATGGATGGATTCCTTGTGGAAAGGCGGAAAGATTCCAATTCCAATGGCTGGAAAGAGATTTATAGTGGGGTGATTTTATGCCAAAAAAAAGCTTATGTTCATTCCTGAATTTGCCTTTCAGAACTAGTTCATTTTAAGATTCTAGTTTTCAAAAGCAGATACGTAGCTTATAATGTTAAAATATATACATTATTATATGCACAAAAAATACATATGGATTTCTGAGCAACCATCTAAGTGGAGAAAGATATATTTGTTTTGTTTCACACACACAAATTCTAATTTACAATTAAAAAAGCAATTCTGCAGAATGGGGACAAACAGAAAAATAAATAAAGGGGTAGTCATAACCTCTATTATCCTAATCTGACTGTGATAGGTAACAGGAGCCATGGAGCCATGGACATTTCACAGAGGCAACCAGATTTGCCATTTAGCAGAAGACTCAAAAGTCCTTTGTATGTTGTTCAGCAAAAAGCAGCATCTAAACACTGCTTTCAGTGTGGGCTTTTAGTTGATACTGTTTTCATTAGAAGTCTGAACAGTCACAAACACTCACCAACCCAGATTTATATTTGTTATCTTTCTTCTACAACTACATCAACTTGATAAAAATGAAGAACCTTAATTAGGCAGAAAGGAGAACATGCCAGACTGGTTTTAATCGGCAAGAAAAGTACAGATACTATGCTGCGTACACAGTATTTGTGGCAGCATTAAAAACCTTGCTCATCTTTCTGAGTTTCCATGCAGTATTAACCTACAACAGCCTTGCTTACGTTATCTGTACAATGCTAGTAATCACCCACATTTCAGATAAGAATTACTGAGAAAATCTCAGCCTGTTAAGGTATCAGTATATTGTCACAATTTGCATACTATTAAGACGGAAAGATTTAGAGGAAGTTTGCAAAAATATGTTCCGTATGAAGCTATTTCAGCCAACAGTGCAAATGGTGAGGCATTGGTATGGGATTTCTTCTACTGCTGCGCATCAGAAAATACATATACATATTTTTAATATGTAGTTATATAGGAAATCAAAACTGTAATTAATGCTCAGATCAGTCCTAAACTGTGCAAACTGGGCAATTTACAACAGCAAGAGCTAATCAGAGAATTATGACCTAAGATTCTGGGGTTTAACAGCTATATCAGAAAACTATGTAAACTGTGATTTTATGTTTTATTTCTGAACTGCACTGCAGTACAACTCATGGATCTAAAGAGACACGTCAGAGCTTGCATCAAATTTCCAAAAAGTAAGAATTTTTATAGTATCCTTTGTACTTTTTCACTTCTTACCTCTATTTTGGACTTAATAACATTGATTTCTCTCTCCATCTCTTCATGTCTTCGAATAAGGTTTTCCACACTTTCCACATCTTTCCCATAATCCAGTGCTTGTATCAGGACACTCTGGAGGAGTACAGGAAGTGTAAATGGTGATGACACAAAGAAGAAAGGTAATATTTTACTTCTATCAAATTGCTTCCTTATTTCCTTATTTTTATTGCCATTGGAATGCTTTTATTGTCTTTTTAAGTATCTGTAGAGCTCTTTATGTCTGCACTCTCAACAGAAATGGAACAAGAACTTTGAATATTCACAGATCTACATAAGATCTGGGCATTCACATGTTAAGCAGAAAGGCGGGAATGCTTCCCTACGCTGCTCAACCTTCATTTTCTCTCTCTTTCTTCTATTCCCCACATAGCTCGGAACAGCCAAATATTTCCCATTCAGTTGTGTTGCAGAAGCTTGAAAGAGCTGCGTTTCACAAAAATACGGAGAAAAAGTTAATCTTCAGAACTCTATCACAAGTGAAATTACAGACAATAAAGGAATACATTCATAAAAGTTGTTAAAAAAATTTCAAACCAATGGTCTTGTAACCTGAAGTAGTCCCATCATGTATTTGACTACTGGCTTACAGTTCAATAAGCAGTATTTGTTATATCCATGAAGTCATTAGTTCTTATATAAGTCATCTTCTATTAATTTCAAAATTATAAACCAGAATAGGAATTTGTACCTCCATATGAAGAAAAAAATAAATGAGATTTTTATAGAACTTATCAAGGTTGCATATTTGTCTACACTGCACAGCAGGGAGAGATGAGCAAGTCAGTGCTAAACAAACTAGCTTTAAATTTGGAACACTGGAAGTTGCTACATTCAAACTAAGTGGATAATTAATTCAGGTCAAGTTCTATGGTAGTTCATCTAATTTCTGGTATTCAAAACTTACTTTGAAATTTACCTTTTTAGCCTTGAGTGACTTAAGGACTGGTAATCTGCAATGTGTTTAACATCTTCCTGCAGACTTGATACATAGACAACTGTCAAGGACTACTGCTAGATAGTCAATATATCTTCAGTAATACAGATACCTGAGTTTATCACTCAGAAAACAGAACATTTTCCCATATCAATTAATCCAAGTCTGAAAACTCACCTTCTCAGTAATTCTCTCTGTGATGTCATCAATTTCTCTTATCAAGGCATGAATCTCCAGGGCTCCTTCTAATTTCCTCCTGTATGCATTCAGGTTACCATGGAAACTGTTCCACCTTTTATTGGAAAATAATATTTTAGGAGTTTATTTCAGAGGTGAAAACTTCCACAACTGAGTTTCATAATCTCAGTTCTAAGGAAGAAAGCCTAGATTTCTGAGCTACATTGTGTACTGATCCCCAACCAGATGCAGCATGAAACATCAGCCTGATGAAACTACCTGGCTATATTCATTCCAAGTTTTCCAGGATGGCATAGAAAGTAAAAGCTACAAGCTTCCTTAAATTACCTTAACTAGTGGACTGTGAAGTAGCAGAAAGAATATGCACTTCACCAGGGCAACTTTTTGAACGGATAGAAGTGTCTTAGCTTCATGAACATAGTGTGTAAAATGCAGTGAAAAAGCCTGTTTGCCTCCAAGGACAGACATGACTTCGGCCGTGCAGGATAAGAAATCCTCTTGGCTAACTGCTCTGAAATCTTGAAAGGCAGCTCTAGTGCATGAAGTCTGCTAGGCATGATGTTAAAGAAAACATACATTACTCCACTTAGCCCAGCCCACCTAGAACACCTCATCCTACCTTTCTATTTTCATTTTATGTGAAAGATTTAGAAGCATACTCACTTCTCATTGAGCTGCTTCCTGCGCTGATATATTGTCTTCGTCTCTTCCTTGTTTTGTCTCTCCAGTTTCATGGCCAGGGCATTGATAGACTTGATGTGAGCATCATCCACTGTTGTCTCCTGTAAAATGAAGAAAGGAGCTCAGGTGTATGTTCAAACTGCTTG
Organism: Perdix hodgsoniae; assembly: GCA_035772895.1. Classification (NCBI taxonomy): domain Eukaryota; kingdom Metazoa; phylum Chordata; class Aves; order Galliformes; family Phasianidae; genus Perdix; species Perdix hodgsoniae. Next base: position 25,395,395 of record JAPSGF010000001.1, on the reverse strand, counting down.
TGACTGAGTCTGACACATGCAGAACAACAATAGCAGTGACAAGCAAGATTTATATCTCACTACCAGAAATTTCAATCAGCTCTATTATCACACTTATTATCAGTCCCAGATGAGCTGACAGTTTGAGCAAGAAAGGACATTAATGATGATACACTGTGTAATGATACACAGATTCAACAGTGATTTAGGACTACATAAAGAATCTCAGAGCTTCTCTTCTAAGCCAGGCATTCCAGCAGGGCAGTAAATGTTGAGGAAATATAACTGCAGCTGCTGGTTACATAGGTGGTTGCCATGAAACAGATGAGATGTGGCAGACTGTTCCTCCATCAAACAGATAAAAGACTTGTGGCTCTTAACTTTACATTGGCATCTGTCCAGAAGTTTGTTCCACATCATGGAGAACAGACTTAAAATCTATACAGTCTAAAGAAACCGAGACAACTAATAAATTGGATAGTAAGATGTGTCATTGTTTTTCCTTTAGAAGAAACATCACTGCATAATAAAAGGTATGCTCAGCCTTTCAATTTTCTTCCTGTGTAACATATATACTACAGGAAGGATAATAGTTGCACACTGCAAATATATCTTCTGGACTATAATGGATAATTCTTTTGAAGCATGATGGATAGTCAACACAGAATACTGCTACAGGATTCAAAAACATTCTATATTTTTGCAAGACTAGTAAATCATAGGCTTAAAGGGGAGACATTAATCACTGGAGTAGTAGAAGCACAGTTGCCAGATACCAGCAATTTTTTAATAGAAGTATTTATTCAATCTGAATTTTATTTATGGTACATTCATACCAAGATGTCTATTTCCATATGTACTTCAGTATTACGAGCAGCCACAAAGTAAACAAGATAAACCAGTAGACAGCCACATATTGCTTCTTCAGAAACCTCAGTCTGCTCTCCTGGGAGCTAGCAACACAATATAACAGAGTCTGAGTAGAAAACTTGGCAACCATCAATGTGGGATAGTTGATCCCCACTCTGCTCTCAGATTTGTCTAGTGGGGAAACCTAGACTAAATGGATGCACACACTGTGCCAAGACCAGCCTGCTTCTGTTTGGATCACTCTATAAAGCACTGTATATTCAAGCACCAGCTATGAAGGTATCAGTCTCGGTAGTTTCCTGTAGGAGTCATGTTTAAAGCAGTAAAGAAGCACTGTATAGAAGAGATAGTATTGAAGACCAAGGGCATATAAGATCTACCTTAGTCAGTGTAAATACTTATTTTTTTTCAGTCTTATACAGTTCCTGTCTCTATCCTTCTTTTTTTTTTGCTGGTACAATCCATAGCAGAACTCTTAGTTCACAGTTCAGCTGGTGTGGACTGAAGGGTGAACGAAGGTTGCTTCACTTCCCTGATTCCATGGTGCTAAAATTCAAGTGTTTTAGCTTTCTGACCAGATCTAATGTACTGTTGCAAAAAATCTTGCTGGGTTCTGGAAATAAGAACTCAGAGTTTTCCCCCAGGTGTCATGTACATCTATTTTTTTATTTTGCATAAAAGACGATTGCTTTCTTCTGCTAATAGGCAACAGAAAGAGAAGATGGGAGCTGGCACTACAGTAACTGGCAAATAGTATAAAAAGTAAACAGCATAAAGAGAATATTATGAGTGCACATAAAAGTAAACCCCAATCATGACATTCTAATATGCCTAAGCATATTAGACTAGCAAGTATGCACAGAGATCTTTCTTGTGTGACATGGAGATCTGTTTGTCTGCATCTGTGTAGTTCATAGCCTTTCAATACCTGAAGGGAACTTACTCCCAGGAGGGGAGTAAACTCTTCGAAAGGGCTGACAATAGCAGGACTAGGGGAAATGGTTTTAAGTTAAAAGAGGGAAGATTTAGGTTGGATGTTAGGGGGAAGTTCTTTACTAGGAGAGTGGTTGGGTCCTGGAATAGGCTGCCCAGGGAGGTAGTGGATGCCCCATCCTTGGAGGTGTTCAAGACCAGGTTGGACAGGGCTCTGGGCAACCTGATCTAGTAAAGGTGTATGTTTGGTGGCCCTGCTAGGCAGGGGGGTTGGAACTACATGATCCTTGAGGTCCCTTCCAACTCGGGTCATTCTGTGATTCTGTGATTCTGTGATAAAGACAGAAAGTGAGGCTACTACAAATATATTGTCTTGATAGATGTTCTCACAGCTTTCCCAGAGGAAGCTGAAGATCATTTCAATAGCTTAGGAGATGATAATGCTTCCTACTTCCCTGATCTTTCATCTTCTCAGAGTAACGGAATTGTATTTACTATCCGAATAAGCTAAAAAGTTATCTGCTGCTTCTAGCACAAGATATGTAGAAACAGGCAAGGAAAACATCTCTTACCCCTGTTGTTGCTCCACGGAACTCATTCAGCTTTTTCGTGAGCTGCAGACAGTGTTCATAGTCATTTCCCACATCACCTATGTTAATCATGACTTCCTGAGGAAAGAAGCAGCTGATAGGCAAACACAGGCAAACAGGTGAAGCGTACAGGAATATAACACATTCCAATGCTTACGGTGCTGCAAAAAGCTCTGTGATTTTCTCTGTGAATCGCTGACCTACAACTTCTGAAGTAGTCACTTCTGATCTTTAGATAATGATGAGACTTAGCCCCAATTGCTTTTCCAATCTATTACTGTTTATGAAACAGTCTCCAAATGAAAACTTAGTGGATTAATGACTCTTCCTTCAAAGAGAAACTTGCAGATTTGACAGACAATGAAACTGAATGCCAGTTGCCACATGCTTGAAGTCCTTTCTATTCTAGTGTACTTTTAGGTCTGTTTTGACAGAGACACACGAGAATGAAAATCACTACTTCTTTATGTGCACACTTTACATGTGATGTGTTAGTACTGTTCAACCAAATTTGGCACAGAAACTCTCTAGAAAAGTTTCAGAATCTGTTGAATTACTCTTTCCAAGATTGTTTGTAGAGCACATCATAATTCTGTCATGAAGTAGGCCCTAAGAAAATAGTCTGGAAGTTGACACATATCACACATTTGTTGTGATATAGCAAGTCTCTAGTGTGCTGCTTGGTTTAAATATTAGAATTAATTTACCTTTTCTCTGATCCAGGCTTCCACCTGGTCAACTTTCTGGAGAAATTCCAGGAAATCCCGACTATCCTCCAGCATCTTTCCACGGGCAGCAACAGCTCTCTTCAACTTCTCCCAATGCTCCTGAAGCATGCGGACCTGACGGCGGATCTCCCCTGATTTTGGGTGGCCCATTGAAATCAGGGCTTCTCCTTTCTTTGCATCCGGGAGAGGGAATTAGATATGAAGGTTACTACTGACTTCTAATGTCATTGCTATGTTACAAGACTTTTCCAGAAGGACTGCTACTTTCCTAACCGGCACTGCACAATGACTTACTAATTTCTAAGCTCCCAAGTAATGCTGCTCAGTTGTAATGCTCTTACGTCTGGAAGCTAATCAAACACACCAGATTTGAATATTCATCTGCTAAGGATGACATTCATAGAGTGAGAGCATAAGGGAGGCATTACAGATGATTGTACCCTTCAACTATACGATTTGCCAATGTTCAGTGAGTTTGTTAGGCAACTGAGCATGAAATCCTATTTACTTTTTGTGGAAGTAATCACTTCCGCAGGGGTGATTCACAGGAAGAATTTGGTGATATCTTTTTCTTTGGACAATAAGGAAAGATGGAAGTCTCCTGGAGAGATAAATTGAGAAATCTCTCTGTTTTAAATTAATGGGATTCCATTTCCATGGCTTATTAACTCAGAGTACATAATGAGTATTAACATAACAATTAACATATGAGTAAATAAAATGGTAAAGAGACAGTGAGGAAGCCATCCACCCTTCTCATTCCATCTTAGATAGCCTGCAGTGATCTGTAAAAACACTAGCAGAGCGTTAGTGTTACCTTATTAACAGCTGTGATGATCTCTTCATTTGCTAGAATCTCTGCCTCAAAGACCTGATGCTTCTGCAGCAGCTTCATTTTGTCCTGCAGATTGCTGGGATCTTGTATGGAAGGATCCTCTAGCTTCTGCATGCGCTCACTGATCCAGTCTTCTGCCTGTAGAGCACTCAAGTTAGCATGACAACTACATGCCATCCTTGGGTCTCCTCCCAGTACATTGTTCTATGAAGTTTCCTATCCCTGGACTCTTCAGTTTCTGAACTATTCTACTTGAAATAAAAGCAGGTAGAAATGAAAATAATTTTTATCTGACAACAGGAATAATAAAATTCCTTGAAAGCAAACACTTTGCTGTTACACTTCATAATGCTTGAAATATTCTAATCAGGAACATCACATTTGGACCACCAGCTGAATCATGAAGATTAATAATGTAAGTTTTACACATTTCTCCAAAGAAATTCATTCTTAGGAGGTTTGAACTTACATAGAAGGAAATGGACAAGATGATAGTGACTTTTCCACTTTTTTTTATAGTTTGCATTAATCACTTAATCACTTTGCATTGACAAAAATATCTTTTGTCCATTAAAGCAACAACTGAACACTTGACATACACTGTCATTGATTCCATTGTCCTCAGACCACTTCGGTGACTACAGAACAGCAAATTGAAGCCAGGCTTATCAGTTTCAAAGCATCTCATCTGTCTTTGCGGTACTGCACTACATACAAGAGCTGACAACTGGAAGATTTTTTCAGTTAATTAAAAATTTTAAGTATTATTTCAGTTGCAGAAATTTTACAGGCAATAAAAATTGTTTTCACTAGCCACACACTCTCCATTTCCCTCAAAAGTACAGCTAGAAATTCAAAGAGGAGTCTCTTGCCTTATGTCAAGGTTGCCCAGGACAGCAGTCATCTGCTGCTTTCATTTCTGACACCTCCTCACAAGCTAGGGCCTTCTCCCATTACCCAGCCACATATTAACGCTTTGAGGTCACTTAAACTGACTTCTCATTTGAATGAGAGAGGTTCATCTGTGCAGTTAGGCTGGGAAACTAATGTATTCCCCGCACTCTGTCTCTCAAAGGGTGATTTCTCTCATGTTTTCTAATAACAGGCAGGGGCTTTATGGTAAACTGAATAAAACTATTAAAAAAAACACATCTGCACTCCTATTGGCTTAATTTATTCTCACTTTACTGAAGACAAGGACAGCAAGTGCTATACTCACTGCAGGTACATGAGAACAGTCTTATTTTAATGGGACTCGTAAAAAAAAGTGGGCTCTATCAGTTTAGAAATCTATGTTTTCAAAACATATATGATTTTTTATTAACAAAAGTATTTCAAGCATACACACAAAAAACTGTTTGATCAGTGGAAATTACTTAAAACTAATTATGGAGTAAGGATTTTAAGGGGGGTGGGATCTGTACTATCACGGATTTGAAGGGGTTAGAAGGAACCCCTGGAGATCATTTAGTCAAACAAAACAGATAAAGCAGGTTCCCAAGAGTAAGTTACACAGGAAAGCATTCAGGCAAGTTCTGAATACCTCTAGAGAAGGAGACTCCCAATAAATAAGAATAAGCAATGACCTCACAGATTGCACAACTAAATTCAAAACTCATCTCTGCAGTTTAACTCTCCTCTGGGGACTGTCCTCACAAATGAACCCATACACACCCAGAACATCGTTAAATTTAAGTTAAGCATTCCATTCAACCAAAGAGGAAAAGAAATATTACTGTAAGATTTTATTTTAGTTCCTTGGTGGCATTCACATTCTGTAGCAGTAGGCAATGACTTTAGATTGACCGACTAAATGAGTAGTTACTTTGACAGCAAAAACTCTCTACAGAACTCCTGGCCGAAGCAATGCAGAGAAATTCCTCATTATACAGGGCCATATGCTGTGTTGTGTGTTATTCACGATGAAGGAATGAAGGAGGACTCCCAGTCCAAGCACTGATTTGACAATTATAGATAGATGGGAAGCAATTAAGAATCATTCTTAGCGAAGAGGTTGGCTGTATCTCTAGGAGCACATGACGGTTTCTCCACTAGAGTGGATGTTAGCAGGGATGTGACCTTTTCATCAAAGGTACAAGCGTTCTTTTGAAAATATTAGCACTGTGCAATGCACTGTCCATTCCATCCACTTCTAGGCCACAAGGTGGACTGACTGTGATTTGTGAACTGGTTCATGTGGTAGGAAGGGTATGGCTAAATAGTACAGGTTAATATTTGACTGCGTAAATCATTCCTAATAAAGTTTATTTTAAAAAGTAGAGTGCACCTCTGGCTCATCAATGTAGCCAAAGAAGAGGATATTTAAATATTTGATCGTTACTGGGGGAGCTCAAAATATATTTTGTTATAAATGGAATTTACTAGCTATTTATTTATTTATTTTAAAATTTGGTTGCTTGAAGTTGGTTGAAGAAGTGTAAGATAGGTCTTTGCTGACAACCCTAATCTGAACTGCGTCAGGACAAGTGTCCTTTTGGTGGAATAGGAGGTGACAAGTACCTGCAGTTTTTCTTTAAAACATGGAGAATGTTCTAAGGGATGTAGCAACAGAAGGGCTTATCAGGCCAGCAAGAGTGTTTGCAAAAGTCCCTTCTTGTCTATGTGCTGTTGCTTATGTCAGTACACTGGTTGTTAAGACATTTTTCAGTCACAACACTGTGCTATCCTTTGAAAAACCAACCTGTTACATCTTCCCAACCATTGTGCCAGGAACAGAGCTGCTTGGTTACAGGACTATGGCCAGAACTGGATACAGGCTAACCTTATCTGCAGAAACACACTTATTGTAGCTGAAGAACTATGCTCACTTACAGAATATTTTGAAGGCCTTCAGTAAGCACCCACTGGTAGAGCTTGGTGCCCTTGCCATATTGCTTTCCACACTGTGTTCACTCTGCCTTGAAACACTCTTTCTATCCCCCCAAAGAAAGCATAAAGTAGAGGCTGGCAGTTACTTCTTGGTTAGTTTTTATTTTATCAGGACTCCTGATGCATAAAGGAGCTCAAATGGTCACAATCCCACAACAATGGTATGTATAGTAAAACCAATGGCATTGGCTCACCTACCACATGAATGTAGCAGCACAGCAGTTACCATCTCAGAGTAAATTATCAATTCAGCTAATCTCTGGCAAGAACAAGCACTTTATCCAACAAATGTAAGCAGTTCCCCATTCTTTCACTCCCACCCTTGCCTAAATTTCTCTTACCTCTGCCAAGTTCTGATAGAAAAGTGCCAGAAGAAGGGAGGTCTGCAGCTTTTCTCTCCTGCTCTGGGAGAGATTCTTGATCTGCTGCTTCCTCTGAAGAATGGTGTTCAGTTTGTGCTGAATCTGTATCCCATCCAATCCACCATCCTTTTCTAGTTTGTTTGCTTGTTCTTGAAGAGACGTCATCTGAGAAGGCAACAAACCTAAAGTCAATTAATTGCTTTCCAGTGGTGTTAAAGAAAGAAAACTTCAGGCTAATTTCCATACCATTTTTGCTGGAAGGAGCAAAAAATATTAGGGACAGGTTAACCAGCATTTCTCCCACAATGCCCTCTGTCCAATACTACAACATATCCACTATCTCCTTATCATTTGTTACTTTAGCACACTGATTATTTAGATGAAATAAAGCTGTAGGTACAGGAGTCCTTTTCCCACTGATCAGCTGGTGTCACGGAGCAAGCCTGGCACTTATGACTGCCTGGATTTTATTGTTTTGTGGAAATCAGGTGTTGGGAGGTAGTTCTCAATCCAACAATAAATTTGCCAGGGAGAAGGTACAGGGCTGGGAGCTCATTCCATCTAGAGAAACAGGCACAGGCCCAGGTTTCATAGCTTAGCCCTAGCATGGGTGAATTATAGTAGCTGGCCATCAGCCAGCCAGATTCTTTTAGGTGTGGGTGAACAATCCAGCTTCAATTCCACAGATGCAAAGAGACTAGACAATTTAGTACAGACATTGTATAATGAATATATATTTAAATAATTAGCAAAACATCATCTCTGACATACTGTATTTTACACGCTTCTAAAGACACAATATTTTTAAGAAAAAAAGGTGAAAACTTCTGGTATCCATAACACAGTACGGTCTGCTTTAAATATCTTTTTTTCCTCTTAAGTCCCAGTATTTGATTTTCTAAGTATTTTTTTCATCTACTTCAAGACAATGCAGGCAAGACTTGGACATGGATTGTTTAATACTTTTCTCCACTACTGTGTCTGTTATTTCACTAAGCTTCCCCATTTTTCTCTGATTCAAGCATATCAGGCACATCACATCTGTTCAGCAATTACATCTGTTTACCACATTAAAAAAAACAAGTAGAATTATTCCAGCTCCTGTATTGGTAGAATATTCCTTATTGTTTACTGTACCTTCTCATCCTGTGATGCCAGTAGCTTCTCAAAAGCCTCGTGTTTCTTAATCAGTCGCTCTACTTCATCTACAGAGCTTCCAAGGTCACTGCTTTTCAAATAAACCTACAAAAAACATTTAATATTTCTCTCACTTGATTAAACATCACATAATCCCAATTCATAAATATGAGAAGGGATATTAGCTCTACTGCACACTTGAGAGGAAATAAAAGGAATAGAAGGCAATTCAAACTGGAAGTGAAATAGCAGAGCTTTATGGTCTTGACTTAGAAAGAGATACAATAGCAAGTCCTACTGTGTAAACTGACCCCCGTCTCTGCTTTCTCTAAATCACAAAGCTGGTAAGTTCAACAGCCATTCTTGTAATCCAAAACCAGATCAACATTGCCATGTCTGACGTGCCTTATAGTTTCTTCTTAGAATACATCCCATAACACAGACTTTATAGCCTCCCTTGACAATTTACTTCATTGCTTCATTACCATCACCATTAACAAGATTTTCCAAATACACAACCTGAAAATGCATTGCTAATATTTCATCTCATTACATTCTGCCCTCTTCAGCACAGAAATAAAATAACTTGTTTTACATTTGCTTCAGCTTTGTACATTTCTGTGGGCTCACATAGACTTAATTGGTATTTCTATCATCTCTTGCTAAAACTACACTGGAGCAGATCAGTCATTCCACAGATGCTGTATCTTTTGACTTCTAATTATTCTCATTGCTCTCCCCTGTGTTTTCTCCATTTCCACTTATTTTGAAATGCTGTTCCTACGATTTGATGCAGTACTTGGCTGAATCTGCCAGAGTGAAGGTAGCAGAGAGCTTATGTCTGGTACCTTTCAAACTGTAATCACACATTTGTGTACGTGCTTATCTTTTACACAATACCTTGAACTCAAATTCACCTTGTAAACTGCATTAAGTTTCCAGAATCTTCTTAGAAGAACTGCTATATGACCAGTTTGTTTCTGCCCTGTATTTGTTCAGCTGATTATTTATGAAAAATATCATATGATTCTATGATCCTTTGATAATGTTGTACCTGAAACAAGCATATTAGATCTGCTGTTTTTTCATGCTGCGTTTCCAACTGTCTGGCATTAATTTTATTTACTATCACGTCAGTTTCTGATGTAGTAAGACTGTAGCCTAAAGTAAAAAAAAATCAGTTTTACGGAAAATGTTTCACTAGTCACTTTTAACACTGTTATGACATTTTGTAATGAACCCCTGTATGTCCCTAATGCACCGCTGTGCTTGTTGACTCCTTCCTGATGTTAAGAAAATTGGTTGCACAAATACTTCTTCTATGCATTCTATTTCTGGGGAATCTTCTGAAGATGTTTCCCAGGCACATTTTACATGCAATGGAATCCACAACCACAGCACCAACAGGCCCAGGCAGCCCTTACCCTTCTCTGAATGCCCTCCAGCCCCATCTGGGGCCCCACTGAGGCTTTGCCCTGGCCTCTGCTCTGTCAGAGCTACTATGAATGGAGGTCTGAGCCTGGCTCTCCTGGATAGACACAGATGGCACTTGCTTTGTCACCTTCATCTCATTATCATCATTGGTACTGCCACTCTCCTTGGCCTCTGTGGCTTAGAGGACTTACAGATGGACTTAGTCTGACTTGTTCATTTTTGGGAGTTAATGAGTGAAATACTTTGCGCGTAGAGAAAAATGTACAGAAGAATATTACGCCCAGACTGGATGTTCAAACTGCTTTGTACTAATCCATGCAGAGTATCAGAAGAGACATGAATAAATCCCAACACAGTAATCACTGTCAGGAAGAGGGGAAGGTCATGTACAATAGGTCTATATTTTTAAGAAGTCTGGACCATAAATATTATATACAATTCCAACCAGAATGCAGGTATTTTGTAATTGAAACTTTAATCCTTTGATCTATCTAATCATCAAGTGTATAAGCTTATGAGAGATTGGCTTTTTTAGAGTGATTTTGTGTTTGGTCGGCTCTTGTGAAAGAAAAACATGCACATTTGTTTGCTCTATTGCTGCATTAAGCCACTTATAATTGGCTTCCATTTCTACTCTGCTGTTAGCTGACACAGAAACAAAGCTATCAGCTGATGCTTCTCACTTCTGTTTGCTGTATATGAACGCAGCCACATACTGCTCCTCTACATTCATGTTTTAACAGCTGCTTTAAAGACAATGTGGTTTCTCTACCTTATTTTGTGGATTGTTATTATTATCATTTCTGTTAAAAAAAAAGAGAAAGAAAAAAGAAAAAAAGGATTTACCAAGGAAAAAGAAAATAATTACAATTATCGCTCCTTTATTTACCAACTGTTAGCAGTGAAACTACAAAGTTCTACATGAAGAAATTGCCAGTAGTTTTGAGTTGCCTGCTCTTATAATCTACAGAGGAAGAAAAAGCAAAGGGACATCTGCTGGTAAGGACGGTTACTTTCCTTGGAAAAGAGAGACATTTGAGAGCAGGGGTGTGGGACAGTGAGTCATAATCAGCTGCCTCTGACTGCTCGGTGTCTTGCTCTTACTGAAAATCACTATGCACGGGTAATACATTCAAGCCCCATTCCCTGAGCTCTTAGAGCAGTGGAAAAATTGCTTCTGACCTTTGAGCAGGCCCCCAAAGTAGAAACTCATGCAAGTGCACTTGAGAACCCATATTTTAATACTGAAAAAGAAAACTGTTACAAAAGAAAAGTGGCTGCAAGCATTGCAGGAGAGGCAATTGCAATGTGCTTAGAAACAGCCAGTGTCAGCAGCACTAGCAGTGCTACTTGGAGAGATGATCAGATAAAAACTTTCCATTCATCTTGTAAACAGAAATCTTATTACAGAAATTGCTAGAATCAGAACAGCAATAGTTTTTCATTTAAGCATTTGTTATATCAAAGAAAAGAAACTAGCTCCCACAATATGACATTGGCCTTTGGCCAATTACATCATTTCCTGGCATAGGGAATGGCTTCAGACAGGTCCCCAAGCTCCTACTCTGAAAGTGACGTGTTAATTTCAAATACAAAAACATTGCATAGCTCTCCTCAGGTAACCTACCAGGGCCTCCCACAGCACACAGCAGGTATAAACTTTCTTTCAAGTTTGTTTCCATTATGAATCACGGTCCATCATCAGGAATCTAATTCTCAGCCACCAAAAACACCAGAGACCTGACCACTCACTATACAGTTGACTCATTCTTAACTGGAGACTTCGCAAAGATGCTTAAAGCCACAAAATAGACTTGGCCCTTTCTGATATTTGAAACAGAACATGTAGCAAGTACCCAAATTATTAACAATGCAAAGAACATAAATGAGGTTTTACCTCTACTTCAAGTGGTGTTTTTCACTATTTCTGAGCTCATTACAGAGAATCAGGCATATTGTCACGATAGAAGCTGTTATGTATAACTAACACAGAATTAAATGCAAAGTCCATCTCAGAAAGTGTGTTCATTTGAAGAAAAATAGCACTATATACACAGTTATGTGGCAGCACAGGCCAGCTCTGCTTTTTGGAGAAATACTAAATGAAATAGTCATACAGACATGTTGGAAGCTGAGACAGCCCTGTAAGAAATTTGGCTTCCAATAAATGTCATTTTCATTTCTCTAGAAGAAAAAGTATTTTAAGTATTTCTGTGAATCCACTCCCTTCTGTTGCTTCTGCTCTTCACAGTACAGCAAAAGCTTAACATATTTTGCCCCCCACTGCTTGCCTGGGGCTTGCTGCTGAGATGGCAGCAACTCCACTGAAAATCTTTCAGCTCTAAGCATGTACTAAAAGGCTAGTATTCCAGACTTAAATGCCTTCACTTGAAGAGCGTAACTCAGTCCAAACTCTGCCAGACAAACGATAACAACAAGGTTTGATTTTGTCTTCTTTTGATAAAAGTAAATAAATAATAATAAAAAAGAAACAATGGAGTAAAAGTTTTAGCAAAGTAAATACATATGCTTAATACCATGATTACATATTGTTCACAACTAAGTAATACAATATTTTGTCATAAGTGGAATAAAACACACTAAGTTGTTTCTAAAAAATACGTGCATACACCTTTTCTTTCATACTGACGTCACTATATTGTTGGCCATTGGTCTCACAGAACAGGTCTGGAATTCTGATGTTTAATGTATTTAAAAGTTTTTTTTCCCTCCCATCCACTGCATGCTGTCCATTCCGCATAAGAGTAAAATTATCTGATAATGGAAAGGTAGATGGGAGAAATACAGAAACCAGCCAGTGTTTGTTTTCCCATAAGTGCTAACATCCCATCTATCAAAATTCCCAAGGTGTTAGACAAGAATCATATGCTCTTATAATTTTTACTAATAAAACATTTGTCTGAAGGCAGATTAAATTCCTCTTAAATTCCCCTTAGTTTCACTGCTGCACAGTTTCTGGGATATCTAAATCTGACAAGCAGTGGAGACTAAATTCCCTATTTTCCCCCAGGAAAAGGTGATATCTCCCTTTTTCTAAGGGAAAAATTATTTTCTTCCCTCGTAGTTAAATTGCAACTGTTTTTTGAAAACAAGAATTACTTTAAAAAGTTTACAAACCCAAGTATTAACCATTTAGTATTACAACACAATTTGACAAATGAGAAAATGAAAGCGGTAGGAAAAAAAAAGAAAGAAAGAAAAAAACAAACAAATGTAAGAAAAACTACACTGTGGATTTGTCCCAGGTCCCAGGCTGACTGTCAGAGAGGAAGACCAGTTTTTGGCTTCAATGTCTTGAACCTTAAAAGTGCTGAGCACTAGAGCCCAATTATTCAAAACCTGTAAGTAGATACACAGAACTGTACATGTCAAGTTGACAGTAGGGCTCAAATGGTTAAAATGAAACATTTGTAAAGAGCTGGATCAGATCAGAGTGCTCAGCTTCATTAAGGAAGGATCAAGAGGCATCTGCAGCCTTTATGACAGAGAACAAAAGTTGCTTTCTGGCTGCCCCAAAAGTCATCCTCAGGTAACAGGAACATGGCAGAAAGCGTACAAGAAGGAATCCACATGGTTCAATTAATGCAACTTAAAATCTGTGTTTGCAAATGTTCCTAGAATGGAATGGAAATCTTCACCACTTTCCTCCCAGAACCAATGTTGACGGCGATAGATGGACACCAGGAGCCTTCTGCATGTCTGTGGTCTGAAGACATTGTATGGGTTGGTATGTTTGGCAAAAGGTCTTCAGGGCATACACTTTCAAGGCTGCAAGTTTCCTGAGAAGGTCTCAAGCCCGATCTTGCCCATGGCTGTTGGGTAGAAAGCAATCCTGAGCAGTAAACTGGATTCACTGATAAAGAGAGGTCAGCCCCAATCCCCACTGGGTGAAGAGATGGACCAGCTATACCTGCATCATGTGTTTTGATAAAGATTGTTGGACTTGGGCTCCTTCTAAATTCTCTTACCACTTGGATAGGCATTGCAGTCCAAGGAGTGGCAAGTATCAAGGTGATTTTGGAAACCTTGTGGTGAGCAGGTGTTAGCCCATCGCACTGAGTCTTCCCAAACTCTGGCTTTGATGAAGGATGGTTCTGAAAGACAATCAGCTCCGGACTTATATCCCTGCTTGTGACTTCATTCCCAAGAGCAGTATTTTCTCTTCCAGTCAGTGCAGCTGGGGACAGCCAGATATCTCTGGAGACAGTTTCCTGGGGAAAGCTAGGATACTTAGAGGAAGTCACATGAAATCTTGTGATTTGAAGAGCTGGAGACCCTCCTGAAGGGAAGCCTGCTTTTTGTTTCTGGGATCCTGTTGACAGACCAGCTGGAGTTTCAGGCAGCTTTTCTAATTGTGGCATGAGAAGACTTGAATGAACATGATTGCTTGCATGGGAATCTGCTCGAAAAGGCTTTACTGTCAAGCTGCACGTTGAAATGTAAAGCTTCATTGAAGCGTGGAGATCTTGCATTTGGACATTGCACTGGCTACAGCCTTGCTGGAGTGGGAAAGAATCACATGGCTCCAGAGATGCATGCCGATTTTTGCTGCAGAGTGTTGAAACATCTGGAATAGCAGATAGATCAACATTCAGACGTGATGTCCAGCTTGGTGGAGCTTTGCAGGAAAGAACATCAGAGGGCAAAGATACAGCAAACTTCAGGGGATTGTTTTTTTCAGAAGAAAAATGAACACTTTTATCTCTTTCTGAATATTGCTTGTAAGACGCAGGTGTTGACCAAGTTCCAGAACCTCCACATCCACGTCTCCGGGGGTCTCTGGGAGAACTGGACCACCTGGATATCCTATCTGAAAGCTCTGCACAGTGACTAGTGTTCCCCAAACCTTTCCTCCAGTCTGTGTGTTCCAGGACGACATCTAGCCTTGAACAGTAAGCTCCAGAAGACACACTGCTTGGTGATGAGCTGGCATTTCCTTGAGCGATCTCTGCAGCTGAGTGACCAGTGGGAGGATGCCTTGCTGCTGGTGGCATCTTTTGGAAAGGCCTGTCTTGCACAATAGATTCAAAAGGAGGAGGTGGGGTCATTCTGCTGGGAGATAGCATCACTTCCGCAGTAGAGACATAGAGAGGTACAGATGAAAGATTGTAGCGATGGTTCCTGCATGACATTCTGCAGCTTAGTCCTAAACGATGCAAAACCAAAGCCACAGAAACTTGCCTTTCTCCCTCTTTTTAAAACCAACTCCTACTCCTTTTTCCTTTGGTACTGGAAATTTCCATTCTTCTTCTGAAGCAAAGGAATGAGAGGTTAATATGCATTCTCCAGGGAAAAAAAATGGCAAACTAAAAAAATCCACATTCAAAATAAAATAACACAGCTCTTCTAGTACTGCTACCACCACCTATCACGTCTGCAAAGTGATACGAGAGCAGGATGGGCAGAAAGATAAATTACAGAGCATGAGGCTCTGCTCCCTGAGTGTTCTGACAGTGAGACTGCAGACAGAGTAGGAGGGAGCCAAAAATGCTTGCCAGAGACAGTCTGTGTACTTGCTGCTATTTCATTTGTGGAAAAAAAAGGAAAGCAGCTAACCTGAGCAATGCATCTGCTGCTGTGAAAAGGTTAGAAAAGAGCAGATTGTGCAGGACATTGCTTCTGCTCAAAGCAAAAATGATTTTTTCTTTCTTCTCCGTTTCAGCTGTTGTTTGTCTGCACTCTGAATGGCAAGATCTCAGTTTGCAGGTCTTCGGAGAGTTTCCTACAACAGTTCCAAGCAATGGCACAAATGAATTCATAATTAAAAAAAATATAGAAAATAGATGTTTGCATAATTTCCTCCACATGTGCTCTATTTTCTTTAGCATAGAACAATCCTAGACTAAATTCTGCAAAAATCCTTCGAAGGTTTAAGTAACTTGGATGTAATATAAGATGCTGGCATGAAGTCAAACCAGTCACACTGGCACAGACAGCGAATGAGAGAGCAGTTCTCAGTAGCAGTTCTTAGTTTAAAACACTCATGTGTTGCTTCTTTCTTCCTCCATTCCTCGCTGCTAAGAGAGACTTGGTCTAAAGCATATGAAGTTCTGGGATCCAATAATTATGGGATGACAGGAGCTGCTTTCTTACAGATGTAAAACAGTGAAATGCATGTGACTTGACTTACATATTTCCTTGAACACAAAAGTCAGAAAAAAACAAGGGGTGGAGTCACTGCTTACATTTGTTTGCTTGAGAGGAATTCTTTCTGAATGCATGTTTGATTCTGTCCATTCCGAAAGTAGAAGTGAGAAAATTCCCATTGGGGAAGTGGTTTGGGAGTCTTCAATAGATGTCTTAGCTGAATAATTTTTGAAAGCACTTTTGAAAGGGATCCTCCTGCCTATCTCCCTAGGGAGAAAATCCGAGTCACTAAGCAGCTGTATTTTAACTCCAGATAGTAGTAACAGAGCTTCATCCAAATGTAACAGATTCCTCTTCCAATTGTTCTTAAATGCAGAGAAGTAAAATACAAATAGTGGTTAAGAAACCTCAGTACACTGAGTACTGATTGATCCAAAGGGCAGATGTTCGCAGCCTCCAAAAAACAACAGTTCTCAGTATTCCTCCCTCATTCAGACTGGAGTTTGGCAGCTCAGGAATAATCTGTTCAAAGAATTTTCACTCAAGGAGATGAGAGAATGAAAGAAATAGGGGATATTCTGGAAATACAGGAATTCCAGCTGTGCTGGGATTTCACTCTGGCCCAGGTCAATGCATTGCATATTAAGGAAGAAGTAGAATTCAGAAGGCATTCCTTCCTGTTCCTTCATGAATAGCAGCAAATGATCCTCTTATTGCAATGATTATCTTCATGATCCCATTCCACTAATTCCTTTAAGATACAGTTTAATTCATTTAATTCTGGCTTTTCAGCAGCATAATAGGCTAAACTTGCATCCCTAGTAGATATACTCACTGTAGACTGACACTGCTTTGGACACTGAGGTGAACACCCAACATTTCCTGGTCTCAAAGCAGTAAAACTGACTTAAAGTCAGTAAAATGTGATTTAAAATGAGCAAAGAGCAGTGGGACTTATGAAGCTGAGATATGCTTTTATTAAATAATCTCTGACTCTGAGGAAAGCTGATGCTCCTGGGCAGTTTTTTTCTTAATTGTACTTTTGTTCAGTGTCAGCTGTGGGTTAAAACCAAGATGAAAAGAATGGACACAACAAGAGCATGGAAGAAAATGAATAATTCCTTATAAGAAAGGCCTAATTAGTGCATTCAGGAGTGGTATATATTGAAACTCATCCTGAATGCATCTGATTGTTTGCATCCTTGGATATGAAAAAATTCATTATCTCCTCTTCCCAGGTAAGAACACTTTTACACATTTCCTAGGTTAAATTTCAGAGCCAAGCTGTAACGATCTTTTCTAGGTATCACAATAGATTGGTGATAGCAGGGACAGTGTCAGTGAAGGAGGGGACATAATGGCTGACTGTGGTATTCAGATTACCAATATAGAAATCCATTGGTGTTTTGAAACTTCCCCGGTAGGCTGCAGGTAGATACTTTGTTACTGATTGTGATATTTGAGAAATTGTGACCTATTTTTCTATCTTAAAGCAGTAACTGAGAGCACAACTGCAATTCTTTTCATGCACAAACCTAACACAAAAGCAACAGTTCTTCAATCAGTTGCAATCTTCTGAGAATTAAATACAAGCTGAAATGAGAAAAATGATCGTGATTCTTCCTTTTCATAGCTGGTGTGTTCTTTTCAACCTCAGCTTTCTTTCTTTCTTTCAAAATCAGTTGGAGAAGGTGGTGGAGGAAATATATAGAGCATGCAGTGATGATAGTTCCTTTACTCTCTATACCTGCCTGTATAAGAAACTTTGTCATCATGCTCTGTGTTTATTTTGTTGCTGTTCTCCACGACCATAAAATAACATCTGTGCAAAGGGATGCTGGAAGAAATGGCCCATCTACACCTTATTACTCAACCTTTTGAACACTTCTGAACACAGTGAGAACAACTTAGGTACCCAGAACCTTGAAAGTTCTTACAAAAAATACTAAAAAAAATACTGTTACAGAAAGATTCTGAGAACAGAACTGCCCTTTATGTCCCTCAAGGTCACAATCTTCATTCGCAGGTTTTGCTTGAGCTGAAAAAAACTGTGATAGATGTAGGCACTGTGTCTGACCCTACCTGGAGAATTTAGCAAGTCTGTGACTACTGCAGTCCACCTCACAGCATATGGCAATGATAAATTCATCAAATAAAGAATTAATATGAACGGCAGTTTACCTGAATAGAATGCACTGGGGGCATAATGAAATTATCAGGTGCAACTGCTTTCATGTAAAAGTAATATAGCCTTTTGAAACTGGGATACACAACTCAGGGCAAGAAGAAACACTAGCCCATAGAGGCTATCATAATATTTACCTCTGAGGTATGTACAGCAAAGCAGATGCCATGGTCACGGTTGCTCTATATGCTGGCTGGTCATATTTCATGATAAAAGAAAAAAATACAGTTTCCAAAATTTTTTGGAGTTCGCATTTTCCTGATAATGCTATCCATGTAGGAGTTTAGCATTGGTGTACCATGGCTTGGAAGGCAATTGAAAGAGATGTAATATTTAATTACAAAATGCAAAATTTGTAACAACTAAACATTTTTACTTGGCAGAACCATGCATTATTTTATTCCAGAAATCTGAAACTAGATGAAACTCTCTTGATATCACGTCTCAGCATAAACTGAGAATGTAGGTTTTATTTGCCAAGTATGCCACTTGTAGGGAATAATGAATTTCTCACAAGCAATGAATAAGAGAAGGATTCAAGCCCATATGTCCCAAAGAGTTGGGTGTTAGTGCATGGCACAGCTCTGTGCCACTTTTCTAAAAGGTTTATTGCCTGTGGCAAAACACAGGGGGAAACTAGAGTTTCAAGTACCATTGTTTTGTGCTGCCAGTGGTCTTGGAGAATGAAGAATGATTTTTCCTTAATAGGAAATGATGCTGAAATACAACCTTCTTCAGCTTTGTTTCAACCCTTCAGTTTGGCAAACTTCAGCCCATCAATGTGGTTTGCATGCTAAGCCTCAGCACAGTTAATCTATTATTTCATGAATTTGCACACTGCGACTGGGAAGGACACTTGAATTCTTCACTCCCAGTTTTTGTCAGTGAATGTCAGACCTCAGGCTGGAACTGTTTTAGATAGTTCCCACAAATTCAGGAAAGTGCAAGAAAGACAAAAGACACTTAGATATTGGTGAGAAACATACTTCAAGAGCTGCAAATGATAGTACAAAGAATATCCTGGCTTTGCATTTACTACATCAACCCTTTAGTTTCATGACACAAGGTCATCTTTCTCTGCTACATGAAAGATAAATGATTATTCCTCCTGGTCAGTTTCTTTCATAGATCTCCACACTGTTATCAACTGCCTTGCAAAAAAAGTGAAGGCAGCTCCTATTCCTGGACTAATTCACACTGTCAACATCAATTTTCCACTAGTTGCATTTCCCCAGCACTAAACTTCAGCCTGAGGAGAGGCTTCCAGCAGCATCTGCAAACCTATTTGTTTTCCTTGAAGCCCTCTTTATTATTCCCCACTTTTCTGCAGGTTACGAAATAGCTCGTCAGTGGTTAAGCAGTCCGTATATTGAGATCTAACTAAAGCTAACTAATACTGGACTGTTGTCTCCCTCTTCTGTCAAGGTTCTAATATGTTATCTCTTATATTTATTTGCAATTACATTTTGTAGCACATTTTGTACTACATTACATTTTGTAGCAAGGTGTATCTTTTTGTTTCTGTTTTCTCCCCATAAGAAAGCGTGAGTGTCTTGGTAAATTGCTAGTCTCCAAGTAACGCTGCAACACAAATAACAATAAAAGTCTATACACAAACTTAAGGATTTTAAGTTGTAGGTGCATAGTAATGTCCCTTTTAGCTTGGAAGAGTTAAAATGCTGAAAAAGTCTAACTGCTTATTTCAAGCATACAATTTACATACCTCCTGTGAGTTCAGGAGCTTGTCCAGGTGATTCCAATCCTTGTAGAACATTTGTTCTTGATGTATTTTGTCCAGCCACTTCTTCTTCTGTTTCCATTCACTGTATACTTTGTCCTTCTCTTCCAACAGAGCTTGTAGCTTCTGCTGAATCTGAACAAAATTTCAAAAAATTCATGTTGGTCATTATACATCATGGATGAGGACAAAGTGAGAGGAGAAAGATAATGGGGAGTCTTGGATAAACATCATAAATAGCACCAAAATTATCAAAAAAAGTACAACAAGTTCCAGCACTTATATTTGGGTGGAGAGATAATTAGAGTGGTGCCTCGCCTCGAGTACAGAAGAATGATTGTTATAGCATATATAACAGTCCAAGCCAAGAGCAAATAAAGGCAACTGTTTCTCAAGTGTACCTCCTGGTATCAATTCCTACTTACGCTATCTTTGTTAATAACAGTGCAATTAATAGCATTTAAAATTGGGATAGGAGAGATACATAAGTTAATGTCATAACTTATTCTGTTATATTCTGTCAATATGTCTCAATCTTAAATTTCATGTATTTTCAGTTTCCAAACTCTGCATACCTACAGATCTTCTATTACTGATTTTCTCTGCATTCTTCTACAGGCAAAGGACTTTTCAGTCAGGAAGACTCCAAGTTAGTGCAGTTATATATTACAAAATTAAATGAATTTTCAGGAAATATCTTGGTCAGTTGGGAGAATAGAATTTCAGTTTTCTGAAGAGAAACTCAAGAAATGTTTTTAAATTGTTGGGGAGAAGTAAACTAGCAGCTACTGGAAGAGAAAAAATGCTATAAGAATTTTAGGAGCTATTTGTCCTGGGTAAACTAGCATTTTAATTTTCATCTTTCACATCTAGGGATTAAATACATTGGCATTATTTCCTGCTACAGAGAATGCTCCAACTGGTTTTAAACTCTCTGATTTGCTTATTTTCATTTTTGGTTGACAGGTCTTTGATTCAACCTGTGTAGAATTATCTCCACTGCTCAGAATATACCAGGCTTCTTCAACAAGCCCAGCTTTGCTGTAATGGGCCCTCAGGACATGCCAGTACTCATCTACTGTTAAGATAGGAAATGTTTCTGCGCCCAACCTAGATAACATGCTGAGGCAAATGTTGGTCATGCTTATGGCTATGTGTGAGTGTATCTATGCATCTGTATGATTACAATACTGTATAGTTCAGAATGATGGTTATACTAGTGTTGAGTAGCTGAACGTGTTCAACTTTGAACTTAAGTGTGTTAATTACCTCTTTTGATCTTATTTCCTCATCTTGCAAGAGTGACTGTCCAAGCTGTACAACTTGATTATACTTCTCTTCTTGTGCTTCAATCTCACTCAGTAGCTGTTGATGCTGGGTAAGTCTCAGGCTGCTAGTAGATATGTCCCGGATTGTCTCCTTGGCTCTCATTTCCCTAATAATTTCTGATGTCCATGAGAAATAGTCCCACACCTGAAAACCAAGAAAATGTGAAAGTTAAGGTTACATCTCAAGCTTGGATTGTCAGGCAGGAAAATAATATCCTGATCATTCAACAGGTAATAAAATCATAGAGAAGAAAATATTTAATTAGGACTTACAGCATTTTTATGAATTTCAACCAGGTAATGTAACATGACTGCAGAATTTTTAATTTATTATATTAAATCATACATGATTTGTAATATCATAATCTTAATCAAACTGGGTCATACCTCAGCAGTGACAATATGATACGGTTTGTTGCTCTTTAGCCCATTATTCCTTAAGTATTTTCTGCATTCTGAGTTAAACAATATATATCACTCTACTTTTCTATGCTTTAGCTTTGGCTAATAGAAAATCCATTCAAAACTCATGTAATACACATATTATAAAGTGAAAGAGAATCAGAATTTTCAGGTGAAAAACAAAAGGTGATCACTTTTATCAAGGTGGAAAAGAGGCATGTTACAATTCAGAAATGAACTGTTTACATGAATTAGGTATGCAGATTTGGCTCTGA
The DNA here is from genome assembly GCA_035772895.1 of Perdix hodgsoniae. Classification (NCBI taxonomy): domain Eukaryota; kingdom Metazoa; phylum Chordata; class Aves; order Galliformes; family Phasianidae; genus Perdix; species Perdix hodgsoniae. The sequence goes on along the minus strand of JAPSGF010000001.1, from coordinate 25,373,602 downwards.
GACTGCCAAAGAAATATAATTCTGGAAGGAATAAGTGTGTAGCACTAGTTTACTTTCAAAACCTGATGATCAATGAACACAAAATATCTTAAGATGTCTGAACATTCAGTTGTAGGAATTATGAGCAAGAAAATTCTTGAACAAACCCTTGATAGTTATTTTTTGATTGAAGCTGACAGAACTTATGCAAGTAAAAATTTAACTTTTTATCCATCTTTCTGCACTTGATTTGTAGCATCTTTACTTTGGGCATCTCATCTGAATCTTTAACAGGTGTTATGCTCTAATGAGTTACATGGTGAAAAACAGGAACACAAAGAACTGTACAAAAAACGTTTGGATAATCTCATTCAATTCTGAGGTGGTAGAAGGCCTTCTGGTTTCTTGGTGTATTTTAGAGAACTGTTACAGACAGTAAGCGCTAAAGAAAAATGCTCTTTTCCTGCAGAAAGTTAGAAAATAATCTTGTGAATGGTTGCTTACTTTTCCAATGAAGGAAAATAGCCAGTGGAAATAGCTTCTTACCTGTTCCATCTTATCCATGGATTTTTATCTCTTTCATTAAAATTGACTACAGGAAAAAATAGTTTCAGAAAAGAGCCATACAGTTGAAATTGGTCTGTTCAAGGTTCTGAGAGTTTAAAATCTAAAGCCATGATACTTTTAGCATAAAGCCAGTGAACACAGATATTTAACGATTTCCTATTGATCACAATCCTCTTAAAGGGGCACATGGAGTACATCTGTTGATGTAATTTTTGTTTGCAGAACCATAATTCACGCACAGTTGCATGTCACTGAGTATACTGACATTGCACTTGGTACAGTGCAAATGTCTAAGACTTCTTAAGATTTAAGCTACACATTCTGAAAAAAAACCTGTACATCTCAGAATACTGAATGCAAAGGAACAAGTCAAAAACCAACAAGGTATTGTTTTTGGACTGGCAATGCCAGCAATATTTAAGAATAGACCAGGCATCAGTCTGCACAAAGTTCAGAAGAGGGGTCTTAAATAATTCAGAAACACTGAGTATGTCTATGTCTAAATTCTGATACCTTGATATAGTTTATTGGAAGATATGGAACTCCCTGCTGTTACTGTGTGCTATAGGTTGGCGAGAACCCTGCTCTTCAATTATGGAAAATCGTACTTGGCAGGAAATACACAGGATGATTATACAGAATTTTCTTTTCACAGAAAGACTTATTGATTTGTTCATTATCTGCTTTTTAACCAATGCAAAATGTCATTAAGAAAAAGTCCCATGTAAGATATCCTAGAAATCTACATTAGCAACTTCTTCATCCCAACTGGAAGTACAGGAACAATGTGGTCAGCATCCATATAAAAAAAAGGATTGTTTATTTTCCCTTTATTATATACAATATTTGGTAGAAGAGATCATCTTTGCTGTTTTGTACCTGCCACTGTAGTACTTGTACCAATAATCTACTAATTTGCAGAAATGTATCACAAATGATTTCACTGAAAGTATTCACATTAGCACAATATTCCATGGCAAGTTGTATTCCCTCCTGAATTCTGAGATACAGTTATGGGGGATTGCAGGTAATGATATTATGATGGAATCACTGTATTTAAGCAACTCGTGAGCTTGTTGCCATGATCCATGAAAGACTCGTGAGTTGTATTTAATACATTTCATGAAATAAATTAATGAATCATTATTGCATGCCAAGAGAGAGAGAGAGATCCAACTTCTGACCACTATAAATAGGAGTCTGCATCTATTTTTATCAGTGGAAGTCTTTGAAAATGAATCTATCACTACTGCTGCAAAGTGATGACCATTTCTGAGCTTCCCTTCCTACAGAAGGTAAAAATATCCTTATCCTCTAATACCTTTCTAAATAGCTACAAGCGCTTAATCAAGTAATAACAATAGCACCTGCAGCAATTCACATCAACCTTTGCAGCTCAGAAGTGTACCTATGACTGACAAACGCACCCCTGGGGACTAGGGGACAGAAGGTGGAAATGCTTACTTGTGCCTGAAACTGGTAAAGCTTGTGTGCTTTTTCCAGAAGCTCCTTACGCAGTTGCACTTTAGACTTCAGGGCCTTCCAGTTGGTTGCTATTGCCTGTTGCTTTGCTTTCAGGTCTGATGCCTGCTCGTTTGTGCAACGAGTCAGAACATGATCTGCAGAGCGGATCAGATCCTGCAGCTGTAGGCAGGGAAGAAAGAAGAAGGTAAGAAAGAGTCATAGAGATTCAGCTAATATCAAAAACTATGTTAATTCTAAATCAAGCTACAATTCAAGTAAAATTTTCTGATCCGAGTTTTCCCATGCTAAATAAAAGTATCCCTAATTTCAGATGGAATAACAGTGACATCCAGTGTTTGCTAAGCCTCATCACAATCTATTTTTTTCGACTAGATTTTGTTTCTCATTTTTACCATTCTTACTACATGAACAGTGCAAACAGTAGGTACTATACTTTGTTTTCCCCAGTGACTATACAGCTTGACTGAGATTGCATTCTATTCACGCACATCTCATACTCTTCTACCTTTAAAATAAACAAGGAGCTGGTGGCATCAATTCCAGCATTTTCTGATGTAAGGCTAAGATGTGAGGACACTGAAAAGTGATTCCGAGACAGCAAATTTAGTAATCTCAGCATAACACGTATTGTGTTAACAATACTGTTAAATTAACAAAACAAAGGGATAAAGATAAAACTTATACTGATTTCTTTGGTCTAGTTAAAGCTATGCAAATCTATCATGTATTAGAAAGTTTTCTAAGCAATAGCTGTTCTCATGAACTGACACTTTCCGTAAGTTTGTATAACAAGCCCTTCTCTTCTTTCTCATAGTCCAAATCCAAATCCTCTAAATGTACTGAAATCTCCAGGCTACTGCCCCATCTTTCCTTCCATAATCCTCTGAAGTCAATTAACATGTTTTGTGTTCAATTCAGCCTTTCTACTCATTAAAGAGATTCTGGATTTTTCATTGTAATCATCCGGCATGCTTTGCACTATGTGGTAGATACATCATAAAGTTTGGTGTAATCATACATTTCAAATAGTGACCAAAAATATTCCTGTGAATCATTTCAATTGTCAGTACTCATTATAATATGTGCCTTATCTGCAAGATTGTAAATAGCCTGCTTTTATAACCACCTGCAGATCTTGACCATATTAGAAAAGCAGGAAACATGGAGAAAAAGCCTTAGAATATTCCAGGCTTTCATGGAATGTATTATGCTACATTATTATTACTATCTTGGAAGCTTATATTGTGATTCTATATTAAAGACCACAAATTACTTTTGTTACCTGCTGCTCATTTCCAAGGAGCTCGTGTTCCAGTGCCACATGGTTCCGGAGCTGGGTTTGCACACCTCTCATGTCCTTTGCAACATCATCTGGAATACTTTTAAACTTCTCCTAGCAACAAGAAAAATCAGAGCAAGGTTAGTTAAGCACAACTTATAAGCAAAATATACCAGCAGCCTACTTTAGTCATGCTGTGCATACATACTGCACAGGTATGGACAACTATTCTTAGTCACTCAACCATGACAAGTAATAGGAAGCCAGAAAATTCTGTCCTAGCACACCTGTCCTAGCAACTCATCACAGTGTCCTAGTAAGCATCACAGTGATTAAGCTACTGAATTGGACTGTGAGAGATGAAGGTTTAAGTCTTTCCTTGATCAGACAATAAAGAGAACGTCGTACAGGCTTGGCAATGTGATTTAATCTTGAATAGCCACTGCAGTGACATATAGTGAATTACTGAAGTAGTATTAACAACCACTAGTTTTAGGCCATTCTTTGCAATGCAGATGATCTGTGAATCATCTTCACACAAAGCTTTAGTTATGTGTGTCCAGGAAAGATAAATTAAGAACGAAAGGAAGAATTACCGTAAAGATGAGACATGCTGAACAATTCTGTCACAAAAAAGAAAATTGTCCAAAGTCCAGCTCAGTGAAAAGTCAGAAAAATGTTTCTAATCACAGAAATACATTTCTGTAATAGATTCAGAGGCTCATTTGGGATTCAAACAATACATCTTAGTAAGGAGTTGTATGCTGTTGTAGCCTATGATATGATTGCACTGGTGTTGGTCACCTAAGAGAGACTTTCCATTGCTATGTTCCTCTGAGAAAAAGACATTCCCCCCGAACATCTGTGCAGGAGATAAATGAAGGGATTTATATGGCAAATTGCTCTCCCATTCAGCAATAAAGTTTATTAACGGGAGACAATGCAAGAAGTGTGTACTGTTCAGCTGGGGCAAACCCAGAATAGGAATTAATCAACAGTTGTCTGTGGAATGTTTTTAAACTGTCACTTGTCATAGCTACAGAATTAACTACTTCATTCTTAAGTTAAAATATGTGCCAGGTTCCGAAAACCAAAAGGTACACAGTAGAGTATATGACATTTGATTTTCCATTTACATCAGGGAAAGAAAACAGGAATAACATGGTTGAATAGGGCAGCCTTTTCATTACAAGCAAATGGAAAAATCTACTACGCTTAACCCAGCAAAGCTCTGTTGTCTTGTGAACAGTGGAGGCTCTGTTGCCTTGCTTTCTATACATATCTGCACTCAGAAAACCACACCTCTCAGTACGGCAGTGATGTGGTTTCTTTCCAAAAATCCTTCGGAATTTTTAGATAAAACAGAGACTTGAAGAATGTCATTGAGATTTTGTCTCTCTCTCATTTTCAAACTGGGAGCTTGAAAATATTGCCAGTACCTATCACTAGAAATGAAGAAAAGAACTCATTTTTGGCCCAGCTTTTGCACCGCATTACATAACTACCTGACCGAGGCTTAATTGTCACTGTAAACCACTGGAAAGTTCTCTCTGCAGCACAGAAGGCTACAGTGGTGTAGAAAGAAGAAAACAGTGAGACAGTATATAGTTTCTTAGGCTTGAAGACTGAATAAAACACTACGACATGCATTACAATATGAGACAACTTGGTTCAGGCCTTTGTCTACTTGTCTTATCCCTAGCCGTACTCAGTTTCACCAATGGTTCTCATAAGGTGAGCAATCAGGTGTTCAAAAATTACCCAGAATGTTTTGTTTTTACTCAGTTTGAGTAATTATGTGAGTTTCTTACTGAGATATTTTAGAAGACAGCAGTAAGCATACTGGGAATCATAAGAATATTCCACAAAGTAAGCTGAAATGGAAGTTTTCTTTATATAAAATATTTCTAGTGTTTTTTACCTCAATGTGTGCCAGAGCATCTGTCAGATCTTGGTAACATTTGTGAATCACCTCTGCATCTTTCAGCCGCTCACCGCGTAATCTGGTAATTTCTAACAGTTCCTCCCAAGAGTTTCTAGGGAGAAATAGTAAAAAAACAAACAAACAAACAAAAAAAGCCAACAGAAAACATGTAAGACATGCAAACTAGGAGTAAAGGAGATTAACAGTCTGAAGAAAGGCTAAGAACAAAACCTCTACTTTTTCAGTCCTGCCATTAAATTCTGTTGAAGTGATTCTCTGAGGGGTAGGACATCTGTCACCCTGCTCTGCCCATAATCTTCTGTCTGCTCCAGACACTTAAATTGTTGCCCATACACGGGCATGCTTCTCCAATAAGTCTTTCAGCTTTTATATGCTCCAGAATTTACAACTAGAAGGGGAGAAATACTGGGAAAAAAGACTCCTGGAGGAAGTGTATATATGAAGCTCGAATTTAAAGATGAGGATATCAGTTAATCTATATCAATTTGCCTCCTGAAAAGTGCCACGCTTATCTGGACACTAAATTAATGACTAGATTGAGTTCTTCCCTGATTTCCACTGCCAGGATTCTGTATTCAGTCCAGCACTATGACTGGCAGAGTCACAGGATTTGGGAGATTGAATCAGACTCTACTAGTCACTGACCCTTCTCTTTCAGGCCAGCTTGGACCAGTGCTAGACAAAAAAGGCTCAGAACATCTTAATAGCTGCAGAGCAGTCATGGGATTCAAGCTGAAAAAATTAGAAGCAATAATGATTCAACTAAACTCCCAGCTCTATAGCTAGATAACATTTCTCCAAGGGACAAAGGAAGTTCAATTACCTTTTGCTTGCAAAGAATCTCTGATGCAATTTGCAAAAAAGCAAATCAGCAAACAGATAATGTCTATATTATAGTATAGACATTTTTAAATGAGGCATGGCAACAGTTCACTATCAATGAGAAAAACACACATTTTGCAATTAGAGAACTGGGGACATGCCTTACCATTTTCTAATTTCTTCTTGCTTCCTCTTCAAGAGTGAACTGAAAAGACAAAGCATTACAGAGCCTACACGGGTGTCCTACCTTAGCTCCTTCTGCTTCTGCCGGATTTCACGGGACTCAGAATGACCACAGTTTAGCAAGTTCTCTGCCAGCTGCTGACAAGTCATAACTCTTTTCCCAGTTGCTTCCAATTGGTGTCGGAAAGTGTCATACTTAGCACAAAGTTGCTTTTGAAGGGAAAATAACAAGAACAAAAAAAAGTTGTTGACAGTTGTTGTACCTTCTTGGTGTCAGAGTGACGAGTAACAAGCTGACTACAAATGGAGATGGAGAAACTGAAGAGGAGGATATCAATGACTGGATTTTACTTCCAAAGACAATGAGGAAATACAGATTGTTAGCAAAATGTGAGGTCTGATGTAGATACATCACAGAAGGCAGAAGCATGATTACCGAGGATAGAAACAAACATATATTTTCAATGTACAGTGAATTACAATTATTAACACATTATGTTTTTCCTTTAGGAATATAAATCTTTATTAAGTATTATAACTCAATAACGTAGTCTGAGTTTAAAATTTAGAACACAACATATTTTGAAATAAATGTTAAAAATAAAGATTTTGAATGGCTATTTATTTATAATGTGCTGACTTTATAATAATTTCTATACCATGTGAAAAGATATGGCTGTAATGTCCCTACATAAGGAATTTTCTTCACAAATGCTGAAGGTAAACTACGTTTAAATATCTGGCTATAAAAAATAGATGGGAGATTCTATTTGAGTATCTGAAAGCTGAAGTATTTTAGCATGCAGGTGCTTCATGCAGCTCAGGCCCCATGGTAATATAATGCAAAATGTTGCTTGCCTGACATCACCAGTCAATCATTTCTTCCCACCTTTGATCCTTTTCTATTCCTATTTCCCAGTGATTCATGCTTTCAACATTACGCTTTTCATCTTCATCTTCCAAGTTTTCAGGAACAATCCTGGAATCTTTTTACAGTCTGACAGCATACAATTTGGCTGATTATTGATCAGTTACTCAAAAAACTCACCAATACATGCTCATAATCATTTCCATAATCTTCAGAGCTGGCTACTTGTTTCTGCTGAGCTATCCAGTCCTGCAGATCTTCATATTCTCGTAGGAACTCATGTAAAACAAGAGTCTCATCCAGCTTCTTTCCTCTGTTGCAGGGAGGAGATAAGAAAATACAATTAGAATAAGGGAGTTCAAGAGAAGGGTGATAAATAACTTTCTTCTTACTACTACCCCCACACTCTCCTCATCAAGATTCACTGTCCTTAATAAAAGAGCTGACTTTATTTCTCACAACTGGAAATAATGTTTATAAGATGACAGCTGTCATCCAAGTTAGATTCACTGATCAAAGTTTTCAGAAAAGCACAATACCTAGCTGAGCTGTTTTGTTTCATTTGTTTGTTTTTAAATGAGAACCTTTTCTGTGTGAGTTTTTTGAGGAGGTAAAACCTAAACTGTTCAAATGGGCATTTGTTCTTTCCCATCAGCAAGCTAGAAGTATTTAAAAATCCTGGGTAAAAGCAAACTGTCTTGTTGTAACTTGCTACTGTTTCAATAGGAGGAAGGATGTGAAATAAAAAGTATGTCTTATTCAAGGACAAAAGCCTTCTTATAGTAGCAATGGCTCTGGCCATAAAGATAAGCATAATATCAATTGCTTTCCTTCTTCTATGTAACAAATAAAGTGATTTTCCAGTAGCTTTCAGTAAGGAAAAAACAAGGCTTATTCCTCCCTTACCCTCCTAATATCATAGTCCAGATAACAGGAAGAAAAGTCAATCTTGGATCTCAAATTGTTTTATAGGAGGATGATGAAGGGTGAGAAGGAAATTTGGTGGCCTTGAATTCCTTCACCAAAATGTAGACACTTCATGTAGCAATAATAAAATGCCCATAGGTGCACAGAATTCAAATACAGGAACAGTTTCCTAAATACAATTAAAAATAGGGGATACGGTAGATGTGATAAAAATTGTAGTGAGGTAACTGGAGATGCCTTTGATTAACTTATTGAGTCAAAGCATAGTCAGCTAGGCTTTGGATCAAACATACTATCCATAGGGCAATTTAGACTAGAGTCAGCTAAGATATATATTTTCTAGTTCATACCTTTTTGCTGCTAGTTCCTGCAATTCATGGAGTCTTGAGTGAACTTGTTCCCTTGGTGCATCAACCTCAACATACTGGATGGAACCCATGGCTGGAAGATTTTGGACACTTTCATTTAGTTCTTTAATCAGATCTCGGTAAACAGCAATCTCATGCTCCAGCACCTGTCAAATAAAAGACCAGAATGAGAGCAGATTTTCCAAGACTTTCACTATTTCAACTTTTGTGCCAGACTATATTGGAATCAATGGAGACATTAAAAGAGGAGAAAAGGTTTCTGGAAGCATGTGATATTTCCAGGACTTGATCAGTTTCAGGCTATTTTCTCTCTCTCTCTCTTTTTTTTTTTTTTTTAAACTACATATATAGTATCAAACATGTCAGTTAGATGAATTAGAAATTTCTGATACAGTTAATCAGAGACAACTATTCCTGGAAAAATACACAATATTTATCTTTGATTATAGGAAAAATATAAAACTTCTTGATGCATCTGTTGAGACTGAAAAACAGATATCAGATCATAGTTTTGGCCTCAAAAAATAAGATGAGAACATTCCTCATTCTCCTATTTTGCCAAACTAAATTTTTTTTCAACCAGAGTAGCAAAATACATCCACCTCTTCTGTCTGTCTAGCCATATGTGGACATATGTTGATTTGAGCTATCTTTTAGATGATTAGATACCTAAGTATCAAGGAAACAGAACATTTTTAAAAAGAAAGGGGGATCAAAAGATTTTGCCACAGAATTTGAGGAGAGATTCTCTGACTTCCTCTGCTACTCTCAGATAGATGAAGTAGAAAAAAAGAATTGAGTGATTTAAGAGCAGGAGAGAAGAAATATTTTTTCTATCTACAAATCTGAAAAAGAATCTCAAAGTTCCTGTTTTGTGTAAACAGCATCAAACTCAAGACTCTGCTGCCATGGGAGCTACAGATATACTGAGGCTTAAGCTTTCCTAAGGGGTTACAAGCACTCCCAATGATGAACAGAAAACCTCTGATTTTTTCAAAACTTTTTATAGTTTCAAAATCTTGCCGCTCAAACATGTTTTCATGCTAAGAAAATTTGTAAAAGCATTCACGACCATTCCGGATGTTACGATGCGTAGTGTTAGTCACTAAGGTTATTTCTTGCAGTCTGGTATATTACACCCATTACTCTCAGACTCAGAGCATGACATGCAAACAAAGAAGATCCTAGCTTTGTTAAAAAAAAAAAAAAGCTGATGGATAATGGATAAAAAATTGGATAAAAAGCTGATGGATAAAAAAAAGCTGATTTGGATAAATCCAAATATTATGGCAATCATTCCTTCCTGAAGCAACATAGCAACTCAATTCCTTAACTTAATCAAAGATACAAACTTTGAATACCTTTTATTTAATTTTTCAAGAATTGATAAAAAGTTTCTGAAATACCTTATGTTTCTTGAGGAGTTTCAGTGTTCCATCTTCATCCTTACCATAGTCCTTGCTCATCACAAGTGGACGCTTTTCTGCTATCCAAGCCTCCAGGTCTGAAGTATTCATTAGAAACTACCAGTTAAAGAAAAAGCAAAATAACATCTGTGTCAGCTTCCATAATACTCATGTAATTCTTTTGACCTCATAAATTGGAAGCAAAGAGTGCATTATGAAAAACTAATAAAGACTATTTAATCCTAAGGATTACTATTCCACATGACCGGACTAAGTTGCAGGAACCTTAGAAGAAGCTGGATGTGTTTCCTGATAAGAAATGAACCCAAGGGAGACTTCATTAGCCTTGCCAAATCCCTGAAAAAAAAAGCTTTCTAAATGGCATTTAATTTATAGAATCCTTACATAAATTTGGACATACTATGAGGATTTTATACATACTGCTGGTTTTTCAAATTATATGAAGGAGGCCACAGATATTCAAGCACCAAAGCTCTGGTGATAAATTTCTGAGGAATTCAAACCACCTATAAAGATTAGGCTTCATAAAGCCTACAGTATGGACAGCTGTTTACACATGTGAAGGAAACAAGATCCACATGATTAAATTTTCCACAGAACATACTTCTGGTGGACCTATGAGCGTTGTGCAAATATTGTTATGTCTAAAAATCTACCTATGTCATCTGAGTGACGACAGCACTCTAAATGACCCACTAAAGACTCAATACATTTGGATTATCTAGATACACATTTGCCTGTAATTTTTTTTCTAAAGAGCCTAAAATTATATTCCATTATCTTGTTGAAGTAATAGGGTCAGAAGTCCTAACTTGCTTCAAGTGGAATGGCTTGATCAGTCTCTCAGTATTATTTTGTTGAGTCTGGCTCCATGAGTCTGAGCTGAAGTGAATTCCAAGACTATTAAGGGGAGAGATTTAAGCTGTTTTGTTGTTCACTTAAAATCTTTGACCCTCTTGTTTGCCTGAAAAAGCTACTATGGGAGAAATTTGTACCTCTTGGAAAGCAACTGAGTACTGCAGCTGCTTCATCCTTTCTTCACAGGCTTTCTCCAGGCCCTGCCAAGCAGTCACAAGCTCCTGGCATTTTTCATTTATTTTCTGTGCTGATGGGTGCTGGCTTTCAATCATTGTCCTTCCTTTATCCACGACCCGCTGGACTTGCTGTTTGTGGGCATTCACCTCTGCCTGAAATTCCTGTGGATGAGAAGAAAAATGAGGAAGGATATGTGAAGACAAAGAAGTGCAGTATGTATAGAACTAAGATAGTATGAGAATATGAGAGTCAAAATATTTTACCCAGACCACTGCACAAAGCAAAAACTTAATTTTTCTATTTAATATGAAGTACACTAGCTTTTATCCTCTTCTACTGGGAATAGCTATAATCTTTCTCAGAATAAGAATATTGTAAAACATGGAAAATTTTGCAGTTTCTACAGGAATTCCTTGTTTGCTCTTGAAATCACACTACTCTGCTTACTTGTCTCAGTGTGCTGGAACCATATTTCAATTAGTGTTGCACTACATTTTGCTTGTAACAGCCTCCCTGGAGGTAAAGGAGAATTATGCAGGTGCTGGTCTGCAGGCTGTGGTGATGTGCAGTGTGCCAACAACCTCTCAGAAACTTGATGAAGGGAGATACCTTGTGCTTTTGCAACAAACTTTGAGCTACATCCAAGGACTTCCCACAGTTGGTGGAATTGGCAATAGGCAATCGCTCATTAATCCAGTTCAGCTCCATGTCATGGTAATGGTAGAACTCATAAAGATCCACTGCTGCTTCCAGCAGCTTACGCCTCTCACCAAGAGGTGCTTGTAAAGACTCAAACCTAGGGATCATCCATTAAAACATATATGTTAAACAAAGCTTTATCCCAATCCTGCCAAGGGAATTAGTCTATGGTATCACAATCATGATTACAGAACACTGGGTACTTCTGTGCAATTAAAATTCAAAGATTAGTGTTGGCTGTATATACAAGAACTCCAGAAGGTTACTGAAGGCAAGTATGGAAGGGATTTGAGCTGGTTGTGGGAAATGGGAATTGAGCTTTACGAATCTGTGATTCACAGACAAACCTTGATCATAATACAGCCTGGCACAGGTCATGCCTGCTGCAATAGATAGTGCCAGTGCTCAGTTAATAACTCTGATGTAAACCTACATTAACAGGAGAACACAGTGTTGCACTATCCATGCCTCACTTTCCAGCCATTTAAGTAATGCTGCTTGGAAGAAAGAGTTTCAGTCAACTTTTAATTTAGACTAAAAACAATAAATGCAAGAAGAGGAGAAAAAACAGTTTTTTCACTTTTGAAGCCAAAGGCTTGTCCTGCGATGTTTTAAGGAAGTTAGTCGCTACTGAATATTGATCACTGCACACTTTAGCAAGCAACTGGATGACCTATGGGTAACCAATGGACAAGACTAGGGGTGCAGCAGGCAAGGAACAAATTCCAGTAATAGATGTTGAAGTCTACTGCCCAGCATCTGTGCAGATATAGACCAAAGCATGGCTGTAGAAGAACTAACAGGATAAATCATTTCTGAATATGGGTCCAAGGTGGAACAAAAAATGTGATATGACATAAGAAGTGGGAATAAAAAGAGAGTGATACCTCACCTTTTTAGGTATTTTTGCGTTTCATCCAGAATTCTCTGGGAGTCAAAGTGATTGGTGGCCATTTTCATTGCATGAGACATAATAGAGTTCATTTTCTCTGCCAGCTCTTGTGTCTCATTTTCCAGCTGTCTGTGCTGCTTGAGTAGATCGCGGCTGGAGCGCAAATCATGGCCTGTCTCTGCTTCTTGAAGAACCTTCTCAATTTTCTCTATCTTCTTTTTGGCATCCTATAGGGAAAAAGTTACTGCATGCTCCTACTGACCTTGAAACATTTTCTTTCACTCAGCTCCTCCCAGGACAACTTCTTGGGTACAGTATTTATGTCCCTAGGTTATTTCTTGGTAAGACCATGGCCAGGTGCCTCTAAGAGGCATTTCCTGGGATTATTTTACTTTGCTCTCTGTTTTGGTGTACTTTTCCTTCTGAGCTACTAAAGCACAAGACTACAAAATCATCTCTTTAAACTATTTTCAGATACAAATAAATCTCCAATGGCTTCAAAGTTTAGCATTTAAATTCAATGCAACAGTAGTTTAATTAAATGTTAATACCTGGAAACGGCTTCAGAGCATATTTTTCCTCTCACAAAATTTGCTTGAATTACTTTTTGAATATAATACTGTGCCTCAAACCTCCATACTGACTCCAAGCTGGCATGTTTTTTGTACAATCTTGAGCCCTGCAGAGAGATTTGATTGGTTTCTTCATCTGGGATAACCAGATGAAGTGCTGAGCTTGAGTTCAGTAGCATTGCATCTTGGTGCTGGCACTTTTATCCTCCTTATAGCTTAAGGGTGAGCTTGGTTAGCCTTACACTGGCTTTTCTCTCCTGAGATTGTAGAAAGTGATCTTCCTTGTGTCTGAACACCTTACACATGCTTTTATGTGCAGAGTATTTGGTTCTTTTTTTTCAAGGAACATTTCTTTTTATCAACAGAGTAACCAGATTCCTCTGCGCTAGCCCTCTCCTCTGTACCCCACCACCTCCTGACCTGCAGCAGTTCCATGAGCTGTTCTTGCTGCCCGGCTTGTCTTAGCTTGTCACCTCGCTCTATCATCTTCCCATACAGTTCCTTCCACTTCTTCTCTAGCTCTGACATCTTCTTTTGGATCGAAGCTGCAGCATAATGGTCATTTTGAATCAGCTGATTTCCTTTCTGGAAAAACACAGCACAACACATTTTTGTATTAGATCAAGGTCATGAAGTTTGGGGCCAGGTGGAACACTTTGTTTCAAAAATGTCTTCACCTTTATCAGCGTTGCAAAGTGCTTCTCATTAGCCATCATTTCCTTCTCAGCAGCCTCATGCCACTTCAGTTTGCGTAAAACATTTGTTGGATCACGATAGGATTCATCAGATGCAATCTTGTATTTCTCTTCCATCCATATCAAAAGCTCAGCAGCATCACGGTTGAACTCCTTACAGAAACAGACAGGATTAAACAGATTTAAATTCTGGTTTGGCATGGATTTTCAGTGCATCCTGGCCACTAGTATGAAGTCCTGATTATTATTTTTTTTTTTTCCAAGAGTTAGGAGAAGTATTATATTCTCATATGAAAGTTGTTCTGTATAATCAACACTTTTAATTAAGAAGTTATGATAGTGAATCACTGTTCTTAAGTTCTGAGAGTAGTATCTTTTAGTCTTTTTGTCACAGTTACCAATCTACTGAATGCTATTGTCAGCAAGGGCTTGCATTTTTTACAGACTACTTTAACCATATGTGGTCCAACCCTCCAGTGTAACTTTGTGTCTCAGCACTTGAAACTAAATTCTTGCCAAAAGTACAACTAATGATACTTATTGTATACAGTCAGCATAAGGTGTCATGTCCCAGTTGTGTACTGTATGTTTTTCGTAGATATTTCCATGCAGGGAACCTTACAGACAGAATAATAATTATACTTAATGTCTGTACATTTATTCATAAACATTCTCAGTGAAAAAAATGTAGCAAATGGAATCCAAAGGGTATAGAGTGAAGTTGCAAAATTTGCATCTACAACAGAAAGATGGGATGAAGTGCCTTGGAAAAATAGGCAAACTCCTTTGTATCTATAGCAAATAACAGTACTAAACTTGGCAAAAATAAAACTAAAATGGAAAAAAAAGAATCTTCTGACTGACTGATGCTACCATAAGACAGAATTCCAACTATAACATAGAATGATTGACTGCATTAAGCACAAGAGAACAAGCATAGGTAACACTGCAGTAGCAGTGGCTTCATCTCTCTGAAGAAAAACTGTCACTAGGAATTTGGAAAGTGGGTAAGATGTTATCTATTAATGGTTATGAAGCATCACTATCTCTCTAAATAGTGCAGAATCATAGAGCATCACAAGTTGGAAGGAATCCATAAGGATCATTGAGACCAATTCCAAATTTTATTATGTTTCTGCAAGTTGCTTGGTCTAGAAATATCTTTCCCTAAGAAGATGAATGAGCTTCATTCCATCTGCAAGGGTAATCTCATTTCTGAAGAGTCCCTTCAAATACCAGCACTGTCCCTTCCAGGTTTAGGAAATGAACTTTCATTAAAACTTGTGCAAGAAGATCTAAGTTAGTTGTTTCATTATGTTGGCAGCCCATTACAAATTAAACTAAATGCACTGTAGCTTTTAAAACATTTTTAAAAAGTGTTAATAAAAAAGTTAGAATAGGGTATATTATATATATATATATAAGGTATTCTCCCTAGTTATTTTAATCTAGAGTGAAAGGTTAATTTGTGCCAAATGATTAACATTCAGAAAAATATTAATGAGCAGAATAAACTTATCCAGTAGACAAAACTTTCTGTTGATATTTTTCATTTGATCTCTCAATTTTTGGCTTTTAATTTTGCTATGGTTATAGTTTAGTAAGATATAACTCCTACACATCACCTTTTCCTTGGAAAGTGACATTTTCTGTCTCAAAGCCAAAAGGAAAGTAGAAAGTGAGCTGCAGTATAAATGTTTGAGAAGTGTCCCATACAAAGATGAACAGTAAGCTTACTTCACACATGCTTGACTAAAACTGCACATTCTGTCATTTTACCTGCAGCTGCAAGGAATCCAATAATCTCTGTTTTCTCTTGGAATTGCTTTCTATCAGCCGTTCCCACCTTTGCCGGAGTGTAGCCATTCTCTCTTTAATACTACCAATAAAAAGAGTAAGTTCAATTTGGTAATGTTCATATGAGTCCATCATTATTTTGTATACATTAGCATCATATGATTGCAATTCAGTTCACACATTTGTTGATGGAAGGGATATACAGCCCTGTCATATGACCTTGTGTGGCTAATCTGAAAACCAGATATTGCTTTCCAGCTACCTTAGATTTTCCTTTTCTATAGCTATGTTCCATTAGTGAACTGCAGTCATGTATGTTTCACTAAAACACCTAGGCTTTTATTCTACCCAAATATTCCACTATAAATAGTAATTTTATCTGTGATACAAGTGCAGTGAAGCTCTGGAATAGCCCTGTAATGATAGGAGAGCTGGCAAGATACCTGGTTTTAAGAGTAATTTTATGAATTTGTGGAGGAAATTTTTGAGATGTTATCATTTGTAATGACAAATCATGGACCATTTGACCCAAGATGTCCATTCTGAACCTATATTTCTGATTTTTATTTACGCAGAGGTTCTTTTACTAGACTTCAGTGAATTTATAAATGAGCTTCAGCTCATTCAGCTTCAGCTTCCACTACAATATGAAGCTGCTCCTGATGTGTTATTATTTCCTAATGAAGTTTTAAATAACTTTTTAACAGCAAACATATTAGCTCTAATACACGATACTGGTAAGTGAGAGAAAATTAATTATGCAGACATTTAATGTATTTATTAATGTATTTATGTTAAAAAGGTTTTAATACTACTAGTTTATAATAAAAGAATGATTATTGTAGTGTTCTGTAAAATGCCTCTTTTAACCTAACTCATTAGACTCACTTGTCCTGAGAGCATAGGATGTTTGTATCTTTTTGAAAAATACCCTTTTCCCTGCCCTAATTCAGCAGATCACAGTCTGGAATCATATCATGTTTTGGGCTGGAAGATCATCTGGTTCCAACTCCTTCCCAGTTCCCACTAGACCACGTTGCTTAAAGACCCTTCTACCCTGACCTTGAACACCTCCGAGGGTGGAGCATTGACGACTTTTCTAGGCAACCTGTACCAGTGCTTCACCACCCTCATTGTGGTGGCTGAATCTTACCTCAGAGAAAAGATTTTAATGTTGATCCAATCATTTATTAATGCTACATGCTTCCAGTGGAATTACTGTTTTTTCTACCTCCCCCTTTGAACAAAAAGGAGGAGGGAGGGACTCTGGACTTACATGCGCGATGCAAAGTGCCCACTTTCTATTAGGTCGGCTCCATTTTCATTAAATGCTTCAATTCGTCTCTTCAGCACCATTAGCAGTTGTTCAAATTCCTGATGTTGTTTCTGCAGACTTCGAACAGCATCTACATGATCCTGCATTTAAGAAAGAAAATTTGATCAAGTTTTTATTGGCTGTATGCTTTTCCTGTAGCAATGAAAAAAATACTCATCCTTACTTTCCCTCTTTCAGAGATAGACACACCATACATTTAGTAATAAAATTAGGTATTATACACTGTGTGTGTATATTCAGCCTATAAATAAGCAATAGATATGCTTAGGCTTGTGACATATCTGTTTAACCTGTGTTATATTTGATCCTACATTATGATTCCATTTCCACTTCTTAAGAAAATCTGTATTCTGCATCTGGGCTAGTATATCCCTAATTAAGCACATCTTTATTCCATTTAGTTAGTCCAAAAATAACAGACTCTTTCAATTGAAAATATAAAAGGTATCTTTGTCCTTCAATGATCTCGTGAATATTGTCTACATTTGTTGTTTGTTTTTTTTTTCCCCTTCATTGCTTTAACATTTTTTAAATACTCAATGAAAAGAAAAAAAAAAATTTAAACTCAGGTTTCTATTTTAATGAAAAAATATTAATTATGTTTAAGCCTCAAAACCTTTTTTTTTTTTTTAATTTAATTTTTTTTTTTTTTTTGCATTAGACACCCAGTTTGTGACTCAGTTGTATCTAAATCATCTGTCATGCAAACACAGCAACAAATCACAACTCTAGTTGCTTTGTTGCTCTTCAAAATGCTTCTGAGCCAAGCCTAATTTTCATTATGATGAGTAAGGACATAAGAACACAAATGAAAAACTGACAGTCCAGTTTCAAAGTATGAAAATGCCATGACCAAGAGTGAGGAAGCTGATCTAATTAAGATAAATGTGTGACTCCTTGCACGTGAAGTAGAAAGAAACAAGATCAGCTGCTGTACGTACCCCAAGGTCATCACCCCGGAGAAAAGCCTCATGGCTAGAAAGGGCAGCGTTGATACGGTCTCCCTCCCTGCTGAACTTCTGTAATTCCAAGCCATCCTGCAGCTTTTTCCATCGCTGTTCCCACAAATTTTCCAGCTCTGTGTTCTCCTGCGCAAGCCTCTCCACAGACAGGTGAACATCTCTGGTCCTACTGTTACTGGGTTGTTTTTGGATTACTTTACGCCCAAGCTCCTCTAGCTGCACAAATCTTCCCAGAGAATGAAAATTAAGACCTTAGTGCATGTGAATATTAATTCTCTCATACACCACACAGCAGTAAACACTAAGCTGCCCTCCCTCCCTCTTGTTCTTTCTCTGTTAGACATTGTTGTACGCTACACAGTGCATGTAGTTCTTTGCTCAGGGATACAGGCTGGAGGTAGTGTAGACTTCTGTATAAGTTGCCATGTAAGTAGACTTTCCCATTAAATGAGCAAGAAGGGCCAGCACCATGCCTAGACCTTTATAATGCTGCAGAACAATAGGACTGAAAACCATGGCATCTGAAAACATAAAGCATAGGAAGGCAATAACTAAGGGAAGTGAAAGTGCAGGTGGCATTATTCAAGTGTCAAGAGAGCTTGTGAAATTCTCAGTGCAAGAATGCAACAGCTAACTGGATTTTCTGTTCAGCTGTTTTGACTCTAAATTTCACAAGCATTTAAATAAACAGCATAGCTTTCATGCATAATTTATATATACAATAGATGTTTCATCTTCATGGTGTTGCTGAAATATCACCCCATTCTCCTCAGCCCAGCCTACCTTTCCTTCTGAGACCTTATTTCTTTCAGAAGGTCCTGATGTTCCCTCAGCAGTTGCTCTGCAGAAGTCACGTCCACACCCATTTCTTCACTTCTCATCTTCTCCCTGATGCCTTCTGCCCACAGCAGGAGCCTGCGGCTGTCTTGCAGGAAGGACTGTTGATTTTGGGCCTGCTGCAGAAGGTCACGCTTCCTTTGGGTCTCCAACTTGAGGTTTACCAGAAGCCTCTCCATGTACTCCACCTGCTCTGTGATGGCCTTGCTCTCTGCAGGGTTGGTGTCCTTAATACTACAGCGAGAAGTAAAACACAAAAAATTGGAAGAACAGCTTCAGAAATTTGAAGCTTGAACCAATGCCCTTTGAAAGTAATAAATTTGGATATTTACACCTTGATTAAAAAGAAAGTCAGCTAAGGCACCAAATACTCCAAACTGGCAAAAAACATCTGTGTGAAAACATTGTACCACAGAAAATGCACATTAAAGACTCTTTAAAGACTGATAACATTCTTGTGGTACAATTGTATCTATACATTCTGAAAGTATAGAAGACTCAAAGAAGTAAAAAGCTTTACAATTGCCAGCTATTCTTCCTTCATCTTTGTTTCCCCTGATGATCTTCTTTCAGTTCCTAAATTATACCTATTTCAAAATATGTGAGTAACTCCTATTAGTACAGGTAACTCGATAAAGTTACAGTCTTGCTGTATTTACAGATTCTTTCTACAGCAGCAAAGCCTGGAAACAGCCACTTCACCAGCCATACTCAAGAGAGAGGACCTCAATCCATTGGGAAATTGGTTCCTCATACAACTAAAAAGATACTTCAAGGGAAATTTGAAAGGCTGCTCATTGTCTTTACAATGTCATCTTAGACAATTATTATAGAATATGAAAACAAAGAGCAGGTTCCTTACGATTTTGCAACACTCCTCAAGTATTCAATTTTTCTCTCCATCACTAGGACTTCTCTCTCAACTGCAGACAGTTTGCGCTTGTCTGACTCCAGGCCAGCAGGTAAGTTCCCTGGTTCCAGATCCCTGAGCTGGCCCATCTTGTCTTGCAATAGCACTTCTATGCTCTGGCAGTCCTCAAGAAATGTCCTCACATCAGCCACTCCGATCAGTTCTGAGCCCTTCTCCTCCTTCAGAGATTCCATATGTTCCCACCTTGGAGGGAGAGAGAACACAATTACTTGCATGTAGCCTCAGTCACTACCCCAGAACTTGCCTTCACCTAAAAAACAGATTCAATCTATAGCCTTTGTTATACAGAGTTTTAGCAAGCGTGAGATTTGTTTCTGGTTTGGATTCAGAAAGCAAGGAGGGAAGCATATGATATACATTCTCCTACTATTGAGTAAAATTTTGTGTAAAGGATTTAATCAAGATTTCAGTGGACTGAGGAGGAAGCCAGTACTTCAACCTCAAAGTTCATCTCAGTGACATCTCAAACAAGTGAATCTAGCTCAGGTGATCAAAAACCCTAAACACAATGTAAATAAACAACACTGTTCAAACTGAGACCCAGCAGTGCCTCACAGTTCCAGCTGGGTAGTTTACAGGAACACGAATACAACAGGTACTAAGCTACTTGAAGTCAAATAGGATTTTGTGTTCCTTTCAATGGTAGCGAAGGGCATCCTCACCCTAAGTAATATCTCACTGCAAGGGCACTGCAAATCCTGGAAGCAAGATATCAGGCTCAGGGGAGCTAGTGCAGCCCAGGGCTACCCATTCCCGCTAATGACAGTAGAGACTGTTGGGACTCATGTCTAATGCTAGTTACCATCCTGGATCTTTCCTGTTCAATTTCCTATGCAACTAGCCTTGTCTGCCAAGGCCTCTCACTTTAGCTCCCAGACCCCCATTCCATACAGGGCAGCAAGCTCTTGCTATGCCTAAACTATGCTAGGGGTTGGCCTAAAGTGCAGTCCTGCTGCATCACAGTCCTGTCTCAGCCCAGCCACAGTCCCTGCTGAATGAGTCCTGGACCCCTGCTGATCCCATCGAGCAGCCTCTGCCATTTTGTACTATTCTGTGTCTGTCTGGTGGTGACTGTTTCAACTCAAAAGAGCAAACTTCAAGTACATTTAAAATCCTCCCCTCATCCAAATTCTGGGATTTAATAATTTATCAGGCTTAAATTCTCTCAGCCTGGTTTAGATCAGGTATGCAAAGGTCAACTCTCGAATGGCCATTACAAAAAATATTCTCTATTTTACCAGTAGAGCCTTTACCTGGCATTGATTTCTTCCAGCCATATCTGGATCTCAGTGTATTTGCCAGGACTGTTCTTTCCAAATTTAGTAGCTAAGCTTTCAATTTCTCCCAGCTGGCCTTTCCCTGCAGCCAGTTCTGTTAAAAAACTCTAAAATAGAAAAGATACAAGAATGCAGAACTTGAGAATTTTCCTGTTTTTGATGAGATTTTTGCTGTTCTTGATATTCTCCATATACATTCATATTCAACTTTGTCAGGTGACTTCTGCACCTTGCTGTTCATCTTCCTGCCTGCTGACACAATACAGACCTGCACCTGCAGTTCCCCTATAGTCCAGATCTCTCCTGGTATACAAACTATGTCTGCACATATGCCCCATTCCATAGGGATGCAAGTGCACTATAGGATTATTTTCTTCACATGGCAGTTTTCTTTATGTGCCATAAAATAAACCACAAAAAGAATCCTTTTATACCACAGTATTTGTATCATAATATTACAGAAGTTAAATGAACATCAGCTTCAGTAAGATTGGCATAGTTTGTACCAAAGAAGTATCTGATTTATGCACAGCACCATACATTGCAATGAATGAAAAACACTCAAAACTTAGTTTCTCAACTTTTCCCATTCTCCCAAGGTCAGTCTGATTTAAAATGCATCATTTGTAAGTAGGGAAAGAGGATACCTGATATTTTTGTTGCATGACTTCCACGTTGTCTGCTTGAGGCTGAAGAGTTCGAAAAATGTTTTCCTTTTCTTTCATCCATGACTGAAATGCTTCACAGGAGCTACAGAAGCGGTAATATCCAATCATCTCCTCCAAAGCCTTTTTTCTGTCCTGTAAAACAGATAAAGAATTCTGTTGCTATAATAACTACCTTGTTTTTGAGGGAAAAAACATCTTTTCATTTAAATTAACTAAAATACATGGATGGTAACTTAATAGTTTTGCCAGGTACTGCTGACAGAGAACAGAATATGTTACCTTGAGCTCAAAATATTTCTCCCCAGAGCAACACTGATTTAAAAGCAGAAGAGAAGCAGAAAACATTAATGGAGGTATTGTACCTCAGCCATGCTCTGTAGATTTTCATAAAGTGAGTCTATTTCATCTTGCGTCTTCCAAATGTTCTCTGGAACAAAATGAACATCTAAACTGGAGCTTCCAGGAAGTGCAGATTCAGAGGTAGTCCAGGTTCGACTGAACAGTAGCTTAGTTGTCTTTTGATTTAAGTCACTTGGGGCTTCTGTCTTCACCATCTGCTGTGCAAAATTTAACAGAATCAGGGGATTAATATTTCTAATTTGGATAAAAATTTCACATGTACTGAAAATTTGGACTTAGCAGTTCAAATCACTACATTCTGATCCTCAAACAAAACGTTTCCAGGATTTTTTTGATTGTATTTCCTTTTTAACTTATACTGAAATAGTTAACAAACTAACTGAAAAACATTTCATTTACATTGAATGAAGTGGTTTTATTTAGCTCAGTTTAAATACTTTGATTCACTAAAAGTTCTCATTTTGTGCCAACATCAATGTCCAGTTTTCTTAACTTCTAAAACTGCTAACAAACCATAGAATATACAACTGAATGCACATTTTTTTATATCATTTTTGAAGTCAGTTGAAATGAGTATGTTAAGAGAATCAAGAGTGACAAAAATTTGTGAAGATCAGCAGAAGAAAATAATACATGTAAGCATATTTCTAGCATTTCACAGAATAGATGAGATGGGCTAAAAGTGGTCTGTGCTATTTAAAAACTTGATTCCGTCCTAATTCAGTATTTTCCCTGAATAATTGCAATCGAAAAAAAAAAGCTCTTTTTTAGACAACTTGGAATATTGTGTTTGGGTAAAATAAAAAGATATCATTCAAAAACATTTCATTTTCATATAATTTCCATAGTATAATGCTACAAAGTTATGACAGAAGATATAATTTTAAAACATAGACTACTTTATGCTGGAGTACATGGATTCAAACTTAACAAAATATTTTGTTCACTTTATTTACAAATTAAAATTCTATTGAAACTGGTGCCCCACTGAAAAGAAGTTTAGATAACATTAGAACATAGTTTTCCCATTGGAAAATATTCCATGTGAAATTTCTAGCCAGCTTCAATAGTTACAAAACAAAGGAACAAAGACTGACACAATCCCTAACCTACTTACTGCAGCTGGAGCTTGCTCTGCTGCAATGACAGCCTGCTCTTTCAGGCGCCTCATCTCTGTAGAGTAGGCTGCAATCTCCTTTTCCAGGCGCAAATGACGATGTAGAAGTGCTTCAGCACTTGATTCATCTTTTCCATAGTCCTTGCTGGCCAGAAGGGGTTGCCTTTCCTGCAACCATGAGTTTGCTTCATCGATGTCAGCAAAGTACTGAAGGGAACAGAGGAGAAGAAAACGCTGGGTCTCATCCTGGAAGTATCACACACAACTCTTTTTTTCTTTTTCTTTCTTTTTTAATAACAATAAACAGGGCAGAAATGTCATTAGGTCTGTAGATATAAAGTTACTTCCAGGTGTTGTGGCAGCTATAAATAGAGTGGTTATACAGCTATGAATCATTGATGTATTTCATAATCATATCAAGAACAGATAATTAATATTGTAACACTGAATAAATAGATTCAAGTATTGCCTTGCCATTACCCTTCAAAGAACACCTAAAAAAAGCTTTATGCTGATTAATAGGAGTGGATATAAAGAATAATTAGCATTAATAAACTCAGAATCTACAGCAAAATCTTTTTTCCCCTATAAATTGCCTTGTTATAGTAGTAGAACAATCAAACAAACAAACCCACAACATTTTGAGATAAAAAATAAAGGCACAACAGGAAAAAGAAAAAAAAAACCATAATAGTGAAGAGAAAAGAAAGAAGTAAATCACCATAATGATGGTAAACTTATAGGTGGAGAAGAGAATTTAGACTTTGTCAAGAACAAAGCTGTTAAGTTTTGTTCAAGGAGCTCATGGGGAAACAGACTGAGGACAGATGCAAGAAAGGGACAGTAGACATACTTGAGACACTAATGTGATTTTTGAATGCTGATTTTATAAAAACTCCCTATCTACTCCATATCTACTATTTGTTCATGTAAAAGATCTGCAGAGATCAGAATAGAGCAGTCAGATATTTCCTCGATTTTGAAAAAGTTCACAGTAGATCCAAGTCTCCTGGTGTGTTTGTTTTGTTGTTGGGATTCTCTGTATGTGAGGTTAGTGATGTTTTGTTGTTGTTAGAAAAATGTCACACAGCTGCCCAGATCCCACCTTCGAAATTTACTGTGCATCAGCAAGGTTAGGTGAACTATTTCCATAAGAGTTTTTAATGGAGAGCAACCCCCAGCCACATTTCTCTGCTAGGCACAAACCACTCAAGTCTTCTGTATGGCACGCTTGCAGAAGAGATAAGACTGAATCATGGAGATCTGTTTTTGAAGATGGCACCTGAAAGCTTCATTTTGCTGTTGCCCTGTATGCAGGGACAGGAGACAGAAGTGAACCACATCTGTGTCCCCCATTCCATGTGTCACAGCAAGACCTGCTTACCTGTTTGATGAGAGCTGCTGCCTGCAGGCGGTTTTTACGATTTGCCACCTCATCCTGGAGCTGCTGCCACAGCGTTTGGAGTTTATCTCTCTGTTTCTGGATGTCCTCCTCATGTGTAGGGTTCTTCTGGCTCAGATCCCACCCCCTCCTCATAACATCTGCACAAATGGCCCTGTGTGAGTTGCATTCTGCTTCGAGAGCCTAGCAGAGGGATGGGAGAAACATGAACATAACTCACTGCCAGCTAAGTGCAAAAAGGGGGATTCATATTCTCAGTTACTACAATACATGCATTTGAAAGAGCCCCGTGTCTTATCTGTGCCCAAGACTGTTCCCTATGCCCTGGGATGATTGAACTTTGCTCCCCACACATCAGTAATTGTCTTTTTTTTTTTTTTTAAAACCTTTGTGCAAAGGCAAATTTGCTATGCCATCTTCTCTGAGGGAGATATTTATTTGTGGTCCACCAGTTCAGTACTCTTATGCTTTCCAGAAGTAGTAAATACAAAACCAAATACACCTGCATAGTAAATGAACCCAAGAGGCTTCTGCTTCAGTTCTGTCACTCATGTCCACAGATCTCTACACTTGTTTATAATGATTCTACATCAGAAAAAGGCAGCAGCCAGACTTGTGGCATTAGCTCATAGCAAGCTCTCAGGAGTGGTAATTTCTATACAACTCACACAATGCTATCCATGGCGCTCTCAACATGATTGCTGTTATCACTGATTTTTTTTCCCCACCAGCTCTTCTCTTTCCCCACCATCAGGAGATGTATTGGGAAAACAAAACCTAACAATTTATTTTTCCTTCCCATTCACCAACATGAGATAGTAAGTAGTCCAGTATCTTCATGCAGCCCTGGAGACGCCCCAGTATAAAATATAGTCCTTCTCTACACTTTCTATCTCTTGGGAAAAATACCCATCCTGCACCTTGTCTTAAAAAACGTTACAGATACTGGTTATGATACTTGAGCTAATGGCTGGTTTGATAGTTTTCTTACAACTGCTGCATGGTCTGAAGGACATAGATGTTCTAAAATTGTGCTATAACGCAGAGAATAGACACTACCAGCAAAGTAATATACCTTGTGCTTCTGAATGGAAGCTGTAATCTGGCTGACATCTTTTCCTAATGTTGTTGTTCTTGCTATTTTCCATTTCTCAGAGATCCATGATTCTTCCTCTTTGCAGTCACGGAAGAATTCAAAGAGCTTCAAAGCCTCCTCTAGTTGGGATTTTCTGAAACAAAGAAAATAACATATCCAAGTCAGAATCAGGATCCAAAGGAGATAATGGTACAGAATAGCATAAACGTCAGAACTTTAAAAACCCCAAATTTGAATGTATCTAATTCTTTGTCATCATTTAATTTATTTATGCAAGAGAGCAAGGGAAACAAAATTAAATATTCTTTGTCTTCTAGAAGATGAGATAACAATATGCTATTCACACTACACATAAAGCAAACCACAAGAAACACTAAGTATGAAGTTATTTTTTAGCTATGGAGGTGAGTAATCTCTTTCAGACAGTTGAAATAAAATCACTAAAATTGCTCGTGTTATGTCTTATAAACAAAGAAATGGCAATTTCCAAATTTGAGGAAGTTGAGTCTTCTGATTAAGGGATTAACTGACCACCTTCATCAGAAAGGAGGAGACATAAACAGTCATACCGTGTTCTGCTCTGAGCTATAAGGTTCTGATATAGCTGACGAAGCATCGGAACTTTTGCATAAAGCACTTCTGCTTTAACTGTGCTGTCCTTGCTGATTTCTGCTGTCCTTTGAGTTATGTGTGTCAGTCTATCATCATAGGAAGAGATTTGCAAGTCAATCAAGTTGTGCTTTTGAAGCAAATCTACTACTTCTAGGAGCTGCTTCCCACAGTCCTGGGAATTCACTAGTGCCTGCAAACAAAGTAAGGAAAAAAAAGGCATTTGCAGAGAGTGCATCCAAGGGATTAGTACAAAGAAATTGGTCGAAAGCTTCCTGTTGACTCTGATAACTTTTAGATGTAAAAGAATTATGTCAGCTATGTAAAGCTAAAAATATTTTTCTTTCAGTTTCACAGGGTAACAGCAACAATCCAGAACTTCTATCATCTGCAGAGCAAGAAATGTTCTCTTCAAATAACTATCAGTTTTCACAGCTAAGTTATGTCTGTTAGGTAAGCACTTAAGGTTTCAGGATTTGTGTGCACAAGAACAGCCCTTTTCTATATACATCCATCTGCAGGCAGATGGATTCAGTCTGTATTTGGAGAATTCTAGAGTATTCCACCAAACAGTATGTCTTGACCGTGAGTTTTTTTGTTTAATAAACCTACTTGACTTTGCCAGGTAAATAATTAATAATTTTCATTACTTACTAAGTACTTCGTACTAGTATGGCCGTACTAAGTGTGAAGTACTTGCTATTTTTGTTATTTAGATAATGATGTCAAATATAAAAGTAAGTACTTAGTACTTTACTTACCAATAGTAAGTATATTGGTCCCAACAAAAGTACTGCATGCTTTACTGTCTGCCCTCTTTCTAATTGTATCAATTATTCTGACAGAGAGTGTTATTTTTTCTTATTGATATTTCTTCTCATATTCTCAGGCTATCAAGGTTCCAACAAGTCACTAACATTAGAAGTTTTTGCTGACTAACACTTGGACAAATAGATTCATAACTATCAGATAGCTCTTATCTTTCATTTGAAATTCACGCCTTCATATAACCTGTGTACTCTTTCAACTTAGATACAATGCAGCCTGCAGCTGTAACGATTTTTCTGTCTTTAAGTAAGACAAGGCAAGACCAAAGGATGAATGTTGTCTGCCATTACAAAATAAATATGAAAGCAATTATTTCCTATGATAAAGAGAAGACTTTGAGTTCTGACACTCTGGTAATGCTTGAAAACTCTTAAAAGTGAGCACTGTGCATTTTGCTGTGGAACTTTTGTCTTTTATAGGTTTCAGTAGCTGAAACCCAGGTGCTTGCCTGAGCTACTTTCAAACTCTATAAATATATAAGCAAAATAAAAAGAGTTACTTCCAGAAGGTGATTCAGTGTAGTTACCTGGAATGGGAAAAGAAGACTGCTTTGTTTGGGGTGTGTTTTTTTTTTTTTCCCCCAACTTTTGCCTTTAGAATTCTAAATTTAGGTGAAAGATGTACCATCTTTATTTTACGACATA
The DNA here is from genome assembly GCA_035772895.1 of Perdix hodgsoniae. Taxonomy (NCBI): domain Eukaryota; kingdom Metazoa; phylum Chordata; class Aves; order Galliformes; family Phasianidae; genus Perdix; species Perdix hodgsoniae. The sequence goes on along the minus strand of JAPSGF010000001.1, from coordinate 25,345,995 downwards.
ATTTGAACCTGTAGCAGTAATACCATATTTCACCTTCTGATTACAGAGAGTGTTTGTAACAAGGACTCTGTTGTTGGTTTTTTTTGTTTTTTTTTTTTGTTTTTTTCATATAGATACCAGCAATTATGAGCTGAAACCCAAAGTTAGGCATCTAAGTAAAACCATGCTTTTTCCTCTATAACTGATAGACTTATTTTTTGTTGGTACCAGAGAGTAATTGCACTAGTCCTTGAATATGAGGGACACACATAATTAATAATGTGAGCTATTGCTGAAGGGGGCTCAGTACCTGTAGCTCTTTCAGTTCCTCCATAATAGCATCAATGTCCCTCAGGAGGGCTAGAATCTCCTGCATTATACTCAGGGAGTGTTGTCGTTTCTGCAGCTGATCCAGAAGATCTTGCCATTGCTTTGAAATGCTTTTTTCCCTACAAAGGAGGAGAGAGATGATCAGCTTGGATCAAAGACTTCAGGCCTCATAAGTGAAAATCCTCAGTTCTCACAGCTTTAGAGGAGATAAATGAACACACACAAGGCAAGTTACTTGTGGAAGAGGACAAGTCACAACTGAAAAACAGGTGAAGTATTTTTAGCAAGTCCTAGGTCAGGATGTATAGATAATTAGAGAAGTCATAATTTCTCAAAACTTGAGAACTGGAGTCAACTTGGGAAGACTTTGTGAGTTAAAAAAATCTGTCTCTCCCAAACTGCAGACTATTGATTTTGAGGAAAAAGGAGTATACATTCTCTAAGTATTTTTGATGGAATATAGGATTTTCGGCAGAACAAATATTTTCACATACAGATCAAAATACCCCAGCACTATTTTTCGCTTTAAATCAGTCTGAGTTTTGATCATGGAAGCAAAAGCAAACCAAACAAACACAACACAAAACATTTATCTTATCTGCTGAAACAGTTCATGGGTAGAAGAAATTCCTGCCAGTTCTACTAATGAGGAGAAGAGCTCTGATTCATAGCCATAATTCATCCTTTTTGTCTATGCCAAAAAAATTAAAATAATTTCAAGCTCCACCACCGCATGGTCTCAAGACCACCACTCACTTCTTCACAATTTGATCTTTGCTGTGATAGTTATTCTGGCTGATGACTGTTGCCATTTCGGCCAAAGCTGCAAAACGTTCCCTCCTGGGGAGTACATCTGCCACAATGGCTTCCAGCTTCTTACTGGCAGCTTCCATCCTATCTATGCTCTCTGGCCAGAAGTCTTGCTTTCCAATGACTTTTCTCATGTCTTCCAAGTAAGCCTCACGCAGAGCTGCCTTCTTCAGGAACCTCGTGGCTAGCTGTTCCAGCTTCTCTAGCCTCAGCATCTCCTTCTGCAGTGCATTTCCCCGGTTGTGTTCTGCCTTTTCCAGGACAATCCAGTGCTTTTCCACATCCTGCAGTGTCCTCCCTTCTGGAGGCACGTATAGTCGTAGGTTGTTGGCTCTCTGCTTGGTCCTGATGTTGAAGAGATGAGCTTCAATCATTCCCTTATCTTGATATCTAGGGGGTTTCTCCACGGTGCGGAAGGTCTTGAAATTGGCCATGAGCAGCCACATTTCCTGAAGAGAGTTGGGGAAGATTCGGTCATCCAGCTCAATCACCTTCTGCTTAATCCATTTCAGGAGGTCAGAGACCATCTGCTCATACAGAAGCTTCAAGTCATCTATCTCCTTCAAGAGGAACACAATCTGAAATGGGAATATGAAGTTAGAAGCCTCATAAGAAGCAAATGAACCAAGATGGGTGAACAGAACGCAACATGATTGTAAACAAAACTTAGGATCCAAAGAGAACAGTATATGTCAGGAAGACAGTATTTAACAAACAAATTGTCACAGTGTCACGGGCATAGATTGATCTAGTTAACTCCGTGACAGATTTAGGTTGGAAGGAACCTTAAAGACGATCTAACTTGTTCTCGTTCCAGTAGGTATAGGTATATCACATAGGTATAGATTTAACCTATGGGGCCAAATGACCTTTCATGGAAAAAAACAAACAAACAAACCCAACCAAATAAATGATTTATTAATTTTTTTTTAGGAAAATGTTAAATTTTGAAACAAATAGCATGCATATGACAACTGTAGACAGTTCCTATGAGAGCTGAGAAGAAGAAGAAAGCAGAAGTCCCAAATAGAGGCTCCAGAAATTTTGTTTCACAATGGAACCAAAGTGAGATTTTATTCATTCTCTTACAAAAAAAGAAGAGTCTTATCCTATCTGTTAATATGCAATCAACCCCTCTTAATCTCAACACCTTGGGAGCGGGAAGCCATCTGACAAGATTTTAGTTCTCTTACATGCCAACAGCAGACTGTTGACAAACTGATCCTTCTCAATCTCTTTTGTAGGAGCCATTCCACTTTTTAAAAATCATCAGAGAAACAAAACACATTGTAGCTAAACAGGTTGGTAAGGATGTTAACTGATTCAACAGTAATTTTTCTGGTCTGTAACATATATCTGTTTCGTCTGCAGTCTGTCCTGCATTTATATCAACTGTCCATATATCTCAAAAATCCATTTAGAATGAAATTCATAATGAAATAAAAAAAGTTAGAATGAAGTCATCCTTTCTTTCATTTTTATACATTTTTTCAATTTCTATGTCTTTATAGTTTTTTCCTTAGTTTTACTCAGCAGCCTCCCTGTAGACATCACAGGGTTAATGCTGAACTATGTTGTCCGTCTCTGTCATTTTCCTGAAGCAGGCAGACAGATTAATGAGGGAGATATTGCTGAGCAAAGGCCCATGCCTTGCAAGTGGATATTTGCTTTTACCTAGCAGAAAGTGCACTTGGCAATGAATAAATGTCACAGTGCTTGAAGAGTAGCAAAACAGCACCAACCTTGAGTGAAGGAAAAGCAGCCCATGTTGCCAGGGCTCCTTTCTGTATTTTCTGCCATCGTACCCAGCTCTTGCTGAAAGATCCCAGTAAGTGCATGGCTACCTCACGTGGGTGGGGGAAAGCAGATTTACCTCACTAGGATGAATCCCTCTGCCATCCTGGTCACCCACATAGCCTCAACTCAAAGGTTTCCTTGACACACTCAGACTTCCCTCCCCAATCCTATTAGTAAGTTCAGAACTGCCTATTTGAGGGCACTAAGGACATGAGAAGATTAACATCTGTTTTGTTATCCTTCTTTATGCTTGTGTGTGTAAGAAACACAGGAAGACAGGCGAGCAAAACTAGAGATGGGTGAAAATACCAAAGGAGACAAAGAGACAAAAAGGAAGCAGTAAGTGGAAAGAGAGAGAGAGAAAGGAATTCATGAATATACCTATACAAAGTGAAAAAAAATGGTGGAGCACAACAGAAACTGTAAAAAAATACAGAGTAAGAAATGCTCTGTGTTTGCCCGCAATACAAAGATATAGCCTGATGATCCTGCCCGAAAAGCAGTCTCTGCTGGAGTCCAGACAAATCTTACTGCCCACTCTCCACACTTACGCCCAATCTTTCATTTAACTGAATTAAAAGTCTGACTGTCATCCAACAGTTCTTCAGAGAACATCACTGTCACTGAGAAAAATTTCAGAATCATCTTGTTCTTGTCTCAAACCACTTAGCTGAACAAAGTCTGCTTCATAAAAAGGTTTTGCCTTGTCACCATCAGGGATGTTCTAGTTTTGTGTCTCCTACTGAGCAGTATATTCCCTCTAGAGTCAGAGGCGGGAATATAGTCATCCTGAGTGTATAGATTTTCTGTAGACTGTTTGAAAAAATATAGTGTGGAATATTCTGATTGTAGAAAATAAAATCTCTCCAAGAGAAGTAGTCCTCAGCGGAAGGATCACAATATTTTGGCCAAGATCTACTCAAAATTCCTACCATTTTCCATTAGCATGTTGCAAGTAGTTCACGTGTAACTCAACCATATATGAGACTAAATTTATAGTGAAAGTTTTTTTTAAAAAAATCTTATTAAAGCAATTTTATTTTATAATTTTATGCTTTAGTTCTTTTTTTTTTTTTTTCTTGGAGATTTCCTCCCTCTGATGCTCATTTTTCATTTGTTTATTCACTGTTTGTACCTGACTAAGGAGTTAAAAAGAAAGGCTGAGGATTTTCAAAGAAAATAGAAATTCGAAGTAGTCTCTGTCCTATTAAATCCTTCCTATTAAATTAGAAAATTGTTGACTAGCTGTTTTTGGGTATCTGTAATCTTCCCAAGATTAATGAGATCTGCATGGCTTCAAGCTGCATTAGAAGCACATCAGCTCTCAAACTGAAACTGTGAGGTTAAAAAGGGATCTGTATCCAGAGACAAATGTCCCCCTCTAGAAATCAAAGCCTAGAGACACTTTTCAACATTCAAGTGACAATAAAAAGTTTTCGATTCAGTTTCATAGCATTTGATTCAGTTCAAATGATCCTGAAGCTGACCTTGCACTAAATACATTTCCAATGCAAATTTAACTTTATGTATTTAACTTTTAAATTCTGAAGATAGCAATGCACTTACTTTGGCAAGTCGCTTTTGATTTGTCTGGCCTTGTTTCATTCTGGAGAAGTAGTGGTAGTAGAGTGACACATAAGTCATGATGGATCTCTCGTCTGGGGAGGGTACTGCCACATCCTCAGCATCAAGCAGCTTGCTGATCCCTAGCTCTTTCTCAGCAACATTAAAGGCATTGTTCAAGTTTTTAATGGGCTGGTCCTGCCGCAGTGAGCTATAATTGATAAGATCAGGCCTGGGCAAGAAGAACAGAGAGAAAAAGGGAAACAGACATTTATGTTTGTCTTAAGTTCCTTCAGATGATAAACTATAGATTGTTTATTAGATAAGGAATAACTCTGAAATTATTCTGTCTGACCTGCTTTATTCAGAAACATCAGAACTATGTAGCTGGAAGACTCTCCTTTATGAAACTGAAATACCACTCCCAGCAAATCTCTGACTTTCAGTTATTTCTCATCCTCACCATTGAAAACCAGTGCCCACTAGAGTGGCAATTCTGAACAGGGAGATGACTCCCAGCTGGGTAAATTTCGGAATATCCTGACTAGAAGATGGTGCAGAACTGTTAGTGGGAGAACTGTCCAAGGCTATCTCAGGTGGTTTCTCTCTTCTTGGGCTGTTTTCTTCACAACTTTTAAAATGGCCAGAGAAGAAGGAAAATGCTGAGAAGTTTACTCTTGAAATTGAATCAGAAGGTGTAAATGCTCACAAAGCTTACCCAATAAAAACAATCACTACACTAGTAACTGTTGAAAACGTGAGAGGCTTAGGCTAAACATTGGGCAGCATTGCTCAGATGTGTGATAATCTCTTAGAAATCTCACTTCCAACAAAATGAACAGTGAAGCAGGAGCTTTTGGTTCTTCCTTCCTTCCTCAGAGGCAGCATATCCATTTAAGAAAGGAGAGTTTTCAGTGAATAAGGGTGAGGAAATAATTTTTTTAATTTCTTGGCAAATATCTGTTATTCAGACAGTTGTGCCTTGAAACAACATGTACCAGAGCTAGAAAAAGCAACAAGCAAATCATCCTGAGCTCAGTTCTTACCTGTGAGCATGTATAAGTGCATTGAAAGCCAGTCCATCACTCCAGCTTTTAGAGAAGTCCTTCACATTTACGTTGGGATAGCTGGCAGTTTTATGCTGACACCAAAGTAGTAGGGCTTCATTGGCAAATAGCTGATCAGCTCTGCCTCCAAATTCTTCCTGTGAAGACAGCAGAGAAAAGAAAAATCAGTGTGTGCAGTATGAGGAAGTAGCATCTGTGTTTTATATTCCCAATAAAGATAACTTTGTACTGTTTCTGTCTAACTTGTAAATCATCTCAAACAGTAATGAGTTCCAGGCTGAATCTGTCATGAAGACAGAATGATTTAACATAAAACTTGGAGTTTTCTATCAAAGTAAAAGTTAATTGAATGAATTGCTAAATCATAATATGAAATGAAAATACTAAGTTTTTATTTTTTTCCTTTTCTGCAAAGTTTGTAGAAGTCAAGTAAATGCGAGAAAGATGGAAAGCTTGGTTCATTTGCTTTCCTAGCTTTGATCTAGAATAAAGTAAAAAAAGTGTTCAGATCTATCATTAGAGATTACTAATTTTGATTTTGCAGTATCTTCATCGGAGCTTTTCTCTCATGTATTTGCAATATATGGTGAAAAACTCTTTTTTTCTAAAAATAATAAAGAAGAATAATTTTATTTAGAGAAAGCATGTATTTCTTATCTAGAGAAAAGTGACATCAGAAATTCTTTCTGGAGCTGAAGCCAGTAAAAAGTTTGTGAAAGGGAGTGATGAACATGAATATTTCTAAGTTCTTTGATAAACTGTGGAATTGATTCAATTCCTTTTACAGCTTGCTGGCAGGTAATAGGGTAATATAAGATCTGCAGGACCAAACAGACAGGAAATGTCATCAAAACAGTCCTCTCTGATCTGAAGTGCTACAAAGCCTCCGAATTTCTTGACGAATTCAGAAAAAAGACTTTGTTTTACCTTATCAAGTTTGATAGATGAAATTTGAAATCGAAGTATAATGATCCAGATGAGTCCCAGGATCAAGGTTCTGTCACCATCTACGATATTCTCAGGACCAATCACTTTCACTTGTACCTGCTAATAAACAAACACTTGTTCAGTGTGAAATTACTCACATCAAGCTCTCCGAACAAGACATCTGTGTAACAGGCTTGTGTTGAAGAGGGCATTCAGGCTTTCTTAAGGAAATAGATTTTACACAATTTGTATTGTGTAAACAATGTGTATTGTTGTACACAATACACTCATTTGTCCTTATATCCAAGAACTCACGTCTTCATTCCCTAGCTCCCATAAGCACCAAAAAAGAGATTCAGGAAATATCTGACAAAGGGATGGTGGTCTCAAAAATTTAAAAGTTCATTTACTGGTTTTGAAAATTGTGGTTAAGTAAAGAAACACAGCTCAGTGACACTGTCCTCCAAAGGAGTGGCAGTCGGGCAAACTCAGTGATCCTTTGATGTGATCTCCAGAAAACTAGTCTACATATAGCTCTTAGGCTCACCAAACAGTCCAAATATCCTACTAAATAATTCACAGCCTCTTTCTCCATTATTTCTAGAACAGCAAGATAGGCTGTAATACGCACGTGAAGTGTTCTTCAAGAAGTCTGAACGTGCACTACAGTCTCAATATGTCTGTAAACCCCTGTCTGCAGATCAGACTTGTGTGTCAAATAACAGTCTAACTGGAAAAGTGCACATGTTGCTGGGTGTTACACGGAGTGTGTTTTTAGCAGATGTGTTAGGTGGAACACACAAAGCCCATGCTGCACTGCATTTGTTTTGTAATCAGTGGAAAAGTATGCATTATATACTTCCCTGTGTTTACTGCTATGAAACCCCTCTACTCCTTCAGAATTCATAACACAGAGCTTTGTTTGATGATTTTCCAGAGAAGTATATGATAAATCGTTTGTTTAAAAAAGAAAAAAGGGAATGCCAACTTGTAGCTTAAGAAGTGAGGAGATACAATTTGAATACATAAATGGCTTGCTTGAAACTGAATATGAGCTCTAAAATCCCCATTTTTATACCAGGTGGCTTCATCATTGTCTATTGCTGTTTACTTTGCCCCATCTTTTACAGTCACATATTTTTTTGCTAGTCCATTTTCTTTTTACAACTTTCCTCTTTCCAATACCAAAACTGGTCAACAGTTTTTCCACCTGGCTAATATGTCCATTAGAAAATGTAAATCTAAGGAAATAAATATTTTTGATTATGAAAGTGAATGTTTTGAGTGCATTTCTCTCTCTTTTTTTCTTTTTTATTTAAATGGGAAATCTAAAATCAGTATTTTAAATCAGCATTCCAAAATATAATTCATTTTCATTTAGATGTGATATTTTTCGAGGAATATTGTAGGCCACACTTCTCATACAATAATAAAAATCTGATTTGTTTTGTTTTGTTTTTTATAAAACCTGACCTGTATTCTTAGAGGTGGAAATGATTATGAACATTAGACTAATCAGTTAGTAACATATGTACAGTCTATTTTTATCTATAATACCATTATTACTATCAGCTTACCTTGGATTTCAGAAATGTAATGGCTTTGCTGTTGTTTTCTAGAAAATGCACTCTCATCTTTCCCCGGTTTGGCCTGGGCAAAGATTCTCCAGAGAGCAGCTCCAGGAGTTGCATGAGATAGATGCCATCCTTCAGGTCTGTGTAAATATTTTCTATTTCAGCCCTTACCTGCAAAGACCAGGCACACAACATCAACACTGGGTGAACATTTGGCCCTCAGACCCCTTGACTTCTATACTAAACAAACAACAGCTTGCTGCTGTTCCACAGAGCCTGCTGTGTGTCAGTGCATAAATGTGATGCATAAGCAATGAAAGTCAAATCACAAAAAATAGGTTCATTGGAGGGACTGACATTATTTCAGAGAGAGGGCAGGACTAAAAAACTTTAACAAAACATAACTTAGGAAATACGGGAAAAAAAAAAATCAGATCTTGAAAAATAACAAAATCACAAAAACAAACACTTTGGAAATGCTGACATTTTTTATTTCAATTGGAAAATCTCTTTTCAGTTTTTTACTCTGAGTAATGCATTCCATTTAAAATTTAAACTGAGAATCCCAAAGTTAAGTGAAGCAAAATAAAGGAAATGAGAAGACAAAACAATTTACATGACTCATTTTACATTCCAAAATCTTAATTCTATTACTTTCTTCCTTGAGATTCACTGCCACCTCAAGTCTCCATAATTACAGATGGTATCATGCCTGTGGTGCACATTAAATGCAATTACTATGTAAAACGTTAGGATCTACAAAAATGTATCTCACTGCTGCTAGTAGTAATGTCATCCAGTGCTTAAGTGACACACCGTGACATAGCGTGTACTCTGATCCAACAAGAGCTTGCCTTAGGTGTTTCCTTTTGGCCTTAAGCCACTAGCCATCAAATGACAATGAAACCATATCACATGCCCAATAATAACTTGCTGTGATTCTGAAATGATGGTAAATAATCTTTTCACCTTAAAAACAGAAACAGAAATAAATTATTCCCGATGTTTAATTGGTTATTTATGTGATTTTTTTGTTTGCTTTTCAGTTTGGAGCATAGTTAAATGTAGGTGAAATAAAGGACAAATCTCTTGACAGGTTGTTTTTTTTTAATTTTGTAAATCAATAAGAATTTAAAGGCAAGTTACATAGAGAGACTTCAGTTCTGTTCTCTGTGTAGAACAAGGACTAGCAGCTTTCTCTGGCTGATTATTTCCATGAAAAATTCTGTTTTATTGCCATCTTTACTACTTTTTGCATGTAAGTAATCCTAAAGCTCCACCTATTATATATTACAACAATAAAGTTAAAGCTATTATGTTCTGTGGCAGTTTTATTCATGAAGAATAGTTCCATTTTAATTTACTTGTAAAGAGACTGTCTCCCTACATGTGCTTTATGCCCCACTCAACAACAGAAATAGTTTTTTTACACGTGTCTCCATGCAAACAAATTGAAGATTGCTTAACAAATTCACTGCAATTTCCCTTAAGCACTAAGCATTCCCTTAATGCTAAACTTGAAGTAGTCAATAGTACAATTGCAGTGTCCTGTAGTAGGACAGTATCAAGTTAAAAGTCCATGTTGGCAAGCTTGACTGTGTTGCTGAGAAGACCTTGATAAGCTCTTGGTCTCTGAAACATTTCTTACCGTATATGGTTTGGAAAGCTCTCACAGGATTTTCTTTTCATGCTTTTATGATCCATACTCAAGTACTATGCAGGAAGTAGAGACTAACATTTTAATCTTTGAACTCCAATGTGTTTTTAAAATGACAAAGTATATATTGATTTGTAGCTACACAGAAATATTTTCCTACATCATAAAAGCCTAACTTCCTTGCAGGTAGGAAAGTGAGATTGTGTTTTGCAGCTCCTCACTCAGAGTAAGAAAAAATAATTTAAAAATTGGTTGTACTCTGGGGCTGGCTTTCCATAAAATCCTGAGAAAAACATTAAAACAAAAAGCATTTTTCTAATACCGAAACATTGTACAGTATTCATGACCTAGAATGGAAACAAGAAGTCTGGTCCGGTTTGGTGTTTCCAAGGTCCATTTTCATTAATATCAACTACGAACAGTAGAAAAGTGAACTGTTGTTGTTGGAAAATGTAATTCCATATTGTGTCACAGATAAACTCATTTTGGGCACATATTATATATTCTCAGTAAATCTGGTGATCTGGAATATGGTGGGTTACCTTGCACAAACAAGTCAATTGTACACTACCTCTGATGCTTTCTGGAAATCTGAAACTAACTGAAATCTCACTAAAATTTCTTGACCTAAGGCAACTTTTTCAGAGACACTGAGCAGCAACTTGTAACATAGACAATGGAAATAATTATGAGGCAGAAGATACAGGATGAAATACTCTGGTTAGTCAAAGTCTTTCTCGTTTGCATATGTAAGTAATTGAGACACTTTGAAAAGATGTGCAAAAATCGACATACCCAAGAATATAACAAGTGAAAGAATAAAAAAAAATAAAAAAAATCAGGAAAAAAGTCATGGGTGGAGTAAGTACCTACATTATTCCTGAAGAAGATATTATTCATCCAGTTGGTGAAGGTTTTCTTTTGCATAAACATACGCTGCTCCTGCAGCCTTTTGATGTGATCTTTTTCAAATTCACTATTCATGGTGATCTAGAAAGTAAGAAAACCCAGTGAGGTCAGCACTGAAGAGATGTACTTGGCCAGCTACAAACAATGCTGTACCCAATATATATTGGAAATCCAGCTCCTACAGGTACAAAATTCAGTACCACACCCAGTATAATACTCTAATTTCCTTTAGCTTGTACTTTGCACTTTATGTTCACTCAACTTTATTTTTACTTAAAAGTGTTCTCCCTTTTAAACTGCATCTCTATCAGGATAAAAAATGAGACATATTAATGTACCTTTACTTTCTTTCAGTTTCTCCCCAGGTACTTGATCCCATAAGAACCACGATCATCAATAACTTCATAACTTCATGGAATCACATGACTGAGAACTGATTTTTAGACTCTGTCAGAAAGAGATGTATCTGCAAATCAACCAAAGCACTGCTTGAAAGCGTGCTATGCTATCCAGGCACTTTTGGGGATGTTGTTGCTGGATTTCAGATCACGGTATATCAAGCAGAAATTGAATGAGCTTTTTAGAAAAGAAATAACTCGGTTCTTTCCTCCTACAAGTTCCATTATCACTCGAACAGTGCCCTAGGCCAGGAGTCAGTGACTGTTATTGCTTTTCCTGAGGCTAGTACTTGTCTACCTCATACATACCAGTGAAAAATCAGGCTTGTAATTCATCACAGCACCCAAGTGGAATACTCAGGAACATCAGAAAGTAGGAGAATCTCCCCTTAAGAATCTCTGATGAATTAAGCCAGATTTAATTCAACCAAACAATTCTTTTCGTGTTATTTTGCTTACAGTATGAATATCTAATGAGTTACCTTGCTGTTTTGAAGGCAAGAGTATCATCTGAAAAAAATCTGTCAAAAAATCCATTGCTACAGGCATATATAGTGACCAACTGTCATCTCCTTGAACTAATACTGTAATTGTTAGTATTATTACCTGGATATCAGGCTATCTGCAAAACCAAGAAATCCGCTGTAATTGTGGAAGAGAGATGTATCTGCTGCTGTCACCCCACTGCAACGAGAAAAGGAAATGAAGAATTAAAAACTGTGAAAATCTGCAGAGGGTGATTCTTCCCAGATCACTTGTATATGATTTGCAGAGGCCCAGTTCTGAGCTACTCTGGGCTCAGCGCCCTTTTAATTCATAAAATCTAAAACACTGAAAAATATTATCTACCCTACCATGGGTAGTCTGTAAAATGGATATACGAGCAGCATCACAACAAATGAGAAGCTGCTTGCCTGATATTTTTCTGTTCTCTCATAAACGTGAAAAATTTTGCCACTTCATAAGACAGAAAAACATGGGAATTGCTGAAGAAGTGACTTTGTTACCATGTATTTTTTCTTTTTTTTTTTTTTCTTTTCCCAGGTGTTTCTTAACACTCATTGATTTACAGGGACTGCACTGGAGATTAACAGTTCAGCAGCAACAAAAGGACAGATCATGGACACAGAGGAAAGCCTTATAAAAGGAAGAATTTTGCAAATTTTGAAATGGAACTATTAAAAAGACACCTGCAATACTTTCTGATTTTCTGAGCTAGTTCAGCATAGCCTACTTTCTCCATCTGAAGAGCAAATATTCAAAGAATTGCCTTTGCCTTCCAGAGACATGATGTTAAACCACTTCTGTATAATAAACCTATTTAAAAACGCCATTTCTGAATTTGCCAAATGTTCTCAGAATGTCTGCAACCTCCTCTTCATAAAAGAGTTTGTAGCCAGGCTTAGCAGTCACCCTAGAAAATGACTGCTGTTGAACTACTGCCTTATAAAACAGCTCACCCATTTTATGAAATTCTGTTACAAATGCTCCCAGTATGGGCACTTACATGAAAACAGAGCCATGACAGAATATCTGTACTCATTGGATGTAGAAGCAGGGCTAAAAGCTGAATCTGGCTGTAATGATACATTACAGTAAAAATAGATCAAATAACACAAAGTTTGGACTTACTGAGGTCAGGAGCAGCTCCTTTCTTGTTTTCAGCAGTTGGTCAATCTGGAGAATGACTTTCAGTTCCAGATTCACTTGTACTCCTAAGTTCAGCTTATGGTTTTCATACAAAGCAACCTTTGAATTCAGGAACAGAGACCAAGTATTTATGATATGCCTATGAACCTTTCACCTGATCTAAAGGAAATAACCTGTGAGAACCAACGAGCTGTCACAGGCCTTAAATTATTTTTGAGATACATACTAAGCCAAAACTGCTATAACAGAGTGAAAACAGCCATCCACCATGCTGAACCTTTGGTAAAGAGCAGTGAGTCCTTCACAGATTTATTGAGGGATCTGACTCATCACAGACTACTTTTCTACAGAGATTTTTTCCTTGGAAATCAAACCTATCAATGGAGTCTAAAAATGAAAGCTCAGAAGAGGGTACAAAGATCAGTGTAATTCCCAAGTAGTTTAACTGAGATAAAACAAGTGAGAATGCAAAAATAGGAAGATTTAGAAGTTTACCAGTCACCACTTTGAGGAAGTTCATGTGTACAGTTGCTTGAAGGGCAAACTGGGATCAAGCTGTCAGTGCAAAGGCATACCTATAAAGTTTGCTATTGATGGACTTTACCACCAAGGATAACAGGGAAAATGATTCCGGTAACTTATACGGCCGAGTCCTTGTCATTGACAAGATTGCACAACCACAGAATACGTTGAACTGGCATCACTGCTGGGAACTGGAGGGTTGCTGTTGGGAATCAACACTGGAAAGTGGACAGGCATATGAAATCAGAAGCTGAAAGTGAAAATGTTTCCCCCAGAGATGAGGTAAGAGGATATCAGGCTTTTGCCTTCTGACAAGTATAGTTAGCATCCAAAATGAGGTGAGTAAATATGGAAGAGGAAATGAACAATCTATTGCCATTCAGTACAAATAAAACTCAACAAAATCTTTATCTTCATACTTAACCTGGAGAAATGTCATTTATAGTTTCACTTAGGTCAGATAAAAATTAAAATTGAATGCATACATTGCAGGTATTACTCAAAATATTCCCTCCAAATTCTTGGACTTGTCTTCAGCAGCCATTTAATGAAATGTCATTCTTAATAATCATTAAATGGGAACAGAGCCACAGGATAAAGAGGATAGAAATTCAGCAGCTGTTTTTATCTCTTCTGTAAGCTCACTGCCATATTATGATTCTGCTCCTCTCTTTTCTATCTTGCTTTTAATTACACCTGTGTTCTACTAAAAGTAGAATCGCAGGCTGCTGACTTCAGCCTGGTACAGCTTGGCTGGGTTGTCTATGCTGAGAAAATGTCTGGTCTTCTCTCTTACCATAAAGAGAGTAGAGAATCCATAGATGAATGCCTGGATGATAGGTATTTCTCCCTGTTGTGAGTTAATTATTATCTAATGAATAAATGTGTGTAACAATGGCTTTGTTTTTTATGACAAGAGAAGACAATCAAAGATTTGGTACTTCACTAACACTTGAATATCTATCTCCATTTACTGTATACATACATACATGTCAAAGTAGTGGACATTTATACAGTGATAACTTTTCCTCAGTTATTTACACCTTATCAAGGTAAGAGAAAAGTTACAACCAATATTTTGTGCAGTTTCCTGGAGGGACAGCTGCAGAGGGAGAGGTGAAGGGCAACTCAGAACAGGCTGTATTTGAGGTGGCGATGAGCAAGCATACAACATTTTCTTAATTACATAAATGGCATTGCTCCTTCAAAAAGAAAAAATAAATAAAAATCACCCCTATAGGCTATTTAAGAGCCTCTCCAGCTGCCTTCGCAGAGGAGTGGAGCCTTAAGAATGACCTTAGAAAGAAGCAACAGTCTCTACCTTGCCCTGCTTACAGTCTGGAGAACTTTTCCATGTATGTAGAAGCATTTTCTTGTTTCTCAAAAGGAAATGCCCTGATGTGGGATTCCCTTCTGCAAAGCAGCAGCCACATAAGATGTGTTTGGTTTTTTTCAGCATCTTTTCTTATCTGCCATGATCTTGTTCTGCTTAAGCCAGAAGTAGAGACTGTGGAGATACAACAGATCTCATACCCAAACATCTTGACTTGCTACTCTATGGCTCCTCTGTTCCCACCCCCACCCTGGTGCTCTCCCACTCTTGGCACCACTGTGCAAAACTAAGAGGGATGTGAAGCTTTCTTTTGACCCATCTGATTTTTCATTTGATTTTTAAAATGTAGTTTTCCTCTCACCCTACAAACATTATTTGAATTTCCAGACTCTCTCCAAAATGGATAAATGTTTAAATCCATGTTGCAAAGAACATAGAAAAAAAACATCACAGAGTACTGAGGTAGAGTTTATATCTTCCCTTCCCACCTCTGCCCCAAGGGTTGTTTACCATAAGGACTGACAGATGGACAGCAGACACCCTGGACTGCAGAAGCCTTTCTGGCCCTCTTCTCCAAGCAGCAGTGGTGGCTTCCCAGCGCCACTGCCCTCAGCCACCATGATAAAGGATTTTACCAGGACTGGGGCCAGTGGGAAACACCTTAGCAAAGATGAGTGCAGATGCCATCATACGAGGTGTCCCTACACGTGTGACTGTTCACTGCTGTGAATAAATAAGACTCTAATACCATGCTCTGAGCTGCAAAGTCAGCTTGGATTTAAAAGTCAAATGGTCATACTTGTGCCACAGAGGACTGAGCTTGTGCTCTGGGCTGAAATGAAAGGTTTGGCACAGCTTGTCACCCTCCGTACCATCAGGTATGTTTTGTGTATGCGTCCCTGAGGGTATGCGGAAAAAAAAAGAACACACTTGAGATTCATTAAGAAGGTTCCCCAAATCTCAAAGAAAATAAATGCAAACATGTGCAAGACAGCTCAGCCCTCTGCCCCCCACCACGTCTCAAGCAATGTTGCTTCCACATGTAAAAATCTCCACACACCAAACATCTGGGCCTTGACTGTGAAGAGGAAGGTGGGCCAGTCTGGCAGATCAAAGCATGCCAATAAGTACAAGCAGGAATTAGCAGCCTGCAGGCTGCCCTCCCTTAACCAAGGCACTCACATGGGATGGGTCCACAGTTGGTGAACAGTTTCTTATCCCTGCTACCACTATTAATATATCTTTCTACACTAGTTTCATATAATCCAAGCATGCCCACACACAGCCCACATGTGGCCTAGCACAGCCTTTCCCGTGTCTGCCCCCTGCCTGGTGCCATCATGGCGGCAACTCTGCCCTACTGGGTGGCCCAGCCCAGCCCTGGGCCTGCACCCAGCATTCAGCAACAACCACACATCAGTGTCCTATTAACACTATTTTAACTGAAACCAGATCTCAGGGAGGGTGCAGTGCAATGCTGACTCAAGTTATGGCCAACGACGTTGGCTAAAAACAGTCCTGGGAACAGTGAAAAATATGCAGCTATGCTTTCCATTTTGATAAGGGAATTTGAAAATAGGTTTCAATAGTTGAAAATATCATCAATTTTTTTTGGTGTATTTGTGACTCCCTTTTCAGTCAGCATAAATGTAGTACCTGTGAATTTTCAAATGGAACATACAGAGTTTCAATCAGATAAAACACTCAAAGAAATTGAGTATTTCTCAATTTCTCATATGATCAAATTGATCATGTCTCTTTACCAGACTTCTTTAAACCTTATCTGACCAGAGAAAAATATCCCTTACTTCATAATCACACGTTATTCATATGATCACTTTTTGGCAGTACATATATTTACAAACAACTGTTTTCAAGGATGAAACAAAGGAAGAGGAAAATTTCATCAAAAATCTCTGACAAGCACCTTGAGAACTCACTAGGAATTGCATCCCACTAGCTTTATGGTTTTGTTGCTTTTTACTGTTTTAACAATAAATACGTATTTTGTTTTTTATCCACTTTAACTATATTGTACATTTTATATGTGGCCCAAGACAATTCCTCTTCACTCATTGTGACCCAAACAAGCCAAAAGGTTGGACAGCCATGATATATTTCTACTTTTTAAAGATCATCAGGAGTAGGTATTTGCAGCATAGGTGGAAACGGAAGCACAGTCCCCACTCTTCTCATGTCTCCCAGAGCCTCACCAGCTGCCTAGCATGGCTTTGGCATTTGGCCACCCAAGAGGCTTGGAGATAGCCCAGAAAAGCTCCAGCCCACAGCTGAAATCTGTCCATGATGAGGCAGTGTAGACACAGGTGGTATGCACTGTATCCCAGAGTTATGGCTATTCTCAGACCTCTGTGACACAGAAAGACCATTTTTTGAACACCAAAAACACCAGAGGAAGTAAATACTACAAGAAGCTACTTACTCATTTGGGATAGTAAGGCTGAGAAACAGATAGGGAGATAGTCAAAAGCACCTTAGAAAAGGCGTGGAGACTTCCAGCCATGAAGCTATACAGCTTCCCTGTTTTTATAGGCCTCCCAGCTGAACTTTGTCACTGAACAGCCAAATGTTGCTCCTGGCTTCCCTCCCCACAGACATCCAGCTCATCACTCCCCAGAGCGTTCTCCACAATCCCCCACTTACCTGCCTTCCAGTGATGCTGCCAGCCACCCTGGGATGACATCTGCCTGCAGGCAGTGACCCCGTCAATGAAGCTCTAGCTCCACCAACAGCTGAGCTCTCCCTGTAAGGTTCTAAACAGCATTCTAGGATGTAGGCTTATTAAAAACTTCAGCCTCATCACACTCTGGTCTAAACTAGAAGTGGCTTTTCTGTTTTGAATAGTTGGCTAGAGGCTACATGACATCAACGGGGAACAGAATTCAAGCAGAACAGTTGAATTACATCATGCAAAGGAAGTGGGAACCCCTCACTTCATTTGAAAAAGAGGACAGTTTAAAGCAAAATCAGATGGATTTATTTTTCCTGGCATGAAGAAATTCACTCATCTTTTTGAAACACGGAAAATATACATTCGCTTGTTTAGTCATGAAATAAAAGCATTTTCTCCTTGCAGCTGTTTATGTTATCTTGAAAATTTCCTTCTGTTTCTGAACCTCAGTTACCGTAAGCACTTCAAAGAGTTTGCGGTATGAGCACATGTGACAGACGACTTTAATTCTCTTTTCATTTCATAGAAATGTAGATAAAGGGCTTCAAGTGACAGAATAGCCTTTGTAGTTTGAACATTATACTGAAAATGATCTTAGAAATCTCTGTGTTTGTAATCTAATCTCATCTCAGATCTGAGTAGTGCATTTTTATCCTTGTGATTCAGCCTTTTCGATTGTTACTCATTGTTACTCTGGAATACAACTGTCAGAGATGAAGGACAAAAATTCTTCTCCTTGGCAGCTCTATTTTAGGGGACTATACATTGGAGTAATGAAGCATTTAACCTTGTTTATCAATGAAAAAAATAGTGAGATTTCTGTGCAGATCAGTGCTCACCAACCCTAGTGCCAGAGTACTGCATCCTACTCACATGAATGGCTCTTGGGTTTCAATCCCCCATTGCCCCAGTCTATTACTATTGCAGCTCCCTCCCAGCCTACGCATACCTGTTCCTGAAGATCACTCAGTCAGTCTGAATAAATGAATGTAACTAGCAAAGATACAGAATTACATAAACAGTTCACATTCTTAATTGTGCAAATTTTACCAGACAAGAGATAAAACAGAGCAGTGCAAAATAAAGAAAAATTGCATTTACTGTCCATTGTAGGCTGAAATTGTCAACTCCAGAACTTACCAGTTATCGATACGTTGCTGTTCATTTTTTTTTTGTTGTTGTTTTTTCCTTTTTTTTTCCAGGCTAGACACAAAATGAATCCATTTTGAAAAAAAAAAAAAAGCCTGAACGAGGAAATCAATAAACATGAGGAGCATCTTTCAACTTTTCCTTGGTTAAAATATTTAACTAAAATAATAATCATAGATAAGATAAGATAATAATTTTATAGTGATGAATCTCTGAAATATATTATCTGGTGATAGAAAGGTGCCATCCTGTGCTTCTGTATCACAACAGTTTGTGTGGCTAGTTCATTTATTTCCAGCACTGCAAAATCAACTGCTTTTGCTACAGTGAAGCATTCAGAGCTCCAGACAGGCATACAGAATGCCAAGCTATCAACACCTTGGAAAGAATAAGAGAAGCTCCACCTCAAAGAAAAGAATAGGCAGGATAACTAGTTAGACCTGGCATTACACAGTTTATAGTATTTATGAGACCAGACTGAAAGTAACTGAGTGTCCACATTCTATCACCAGGTAGAAATTTGGGGTAGCATTCAGTCTTGCGGGGAAAGGGAGATGAGCCCATCTCAGAATATCATGATTTCCATGGGAAATGGCATCTTTCCCTCAGAAAGCTAAATAAAACTGACAAACACATGCATCTCTTCCTGGATAGGTTTTTATCGTTGCAGGTGTTTGCTGGGTTTGGGCACTTATTTCCAGATGCTCATTGCCATGAATCCTGAGCAAAGGGAGACAGCTTTTTCAAGAACAAATATATTTGCCTTCCTGTATAAGCAGGGCAAAGCATCCAACTCTTTTTTCCAAGGATTTACTGCATAAATCAAGCAGCTTAGCTCACAGGTCAAGATTTCTGGGAGGTTACCTAGGCTCACAGTTGTTATTTGTTGCAGCCTAAGAGCATCCCTGCTCTAGCCTTGGATGAGAGAAAGTCAGAATAGCATCTGTGCCAAAGCCCTTAACAAAAGTAGGAACTTAAAATAAATAAATAAATAAATAAATAAAATAGTATGGTAGGCAGAAAGAAATATTTGACACCTAAAGGGTGCCAAATATTAGAACTATCATCTTCTGCAAAACTTATCATTTAACTGGTGATAGCATAGATGCCCACTTTTCTTACTGCCCAAATATGGAGTGGATTAGAGGAGAATATCTAAACTTGAAGTGTGCTGTGTATTTTACAGTTCAAAATGTTTTGTACATGGACTGTGAAAAACACCATACTGACCCTCTTCCCCCACAAAAAAAAAAACAAACTGAAAGAAACCATCTCCAAACCCCATTAAGGATTACTTTCTCCAAACTATTTCTGAATTTCAAAAAGGAACAGCTAAAACAAACCACTGCAACTGAACACCACTGTAACCTCAAGGAATACATAGCATACTGTTTGCACATGAAACATTCTTCCATATGACATATGGCGTGATCACCAAGCATACACAAGCATAACAACACAGCTTGCCAATGCTAATATTGCCACCCACAAAACTCTAACTTTGCAGCAACTTAGATTTGATAGTAATAGGAGCAGTAGCTGAACCACAGTATCCTGCTGGCATAGATCTCATCTTTGAAGGTGCTTCAAATGAATTGTTTGTATAGAGGGGGAAGGAGAGAGGCAGGTGGAATTTATTTAAGCACAACACTTATGTTCTATTGATACAATTAGCCATTTATAAGCAGTAGGTAGCACAGCATGGAAGACATCCTTGAATTTTTTTTGAAGAATGTATTAACAAATACTTTTGTGCTTCACTAGAATTTATTCTATTGTTATTTTCAAGGTGAGTACCCCACTTAAGTCAAAACACCCCCCCCCATCTCAACTTTAGAGCTTTCATTCTGCACAGGAAGTTACCTCTATGTTCATTAATCTTCCAGCCTTGGACTTTAAGCAAATTCCATACTTAGACACTGAGAAACTTCAAAATTATATTCTTCTATAAAAAGCTAATTAGTGATATGTGCTGGAGCGTTGTTTTTTTCTTCTTCCTTTTAAATATAAATTTAGATTCTGGAATCAAGCCTTGATGTAGACAGTATTTTCAGCAACAAGTTCAAGGACGCAGAAGAGGAATAACCACAAGCTATTGCAGAAAGATAAACTGAGGTGAGAAACAGCTTGCCAAATAGCTACTATGCCTATGAGTCTTAAGTAGAAGAATACAAAAAAATATCTGGCTACTGAAAGGTTGCCTTTCAGGAAAAAAAAAAATAGAAACAAAAATGTCAGGTAGTTCAATATTAGTTTATTAAATCAGCATTCTTTATCATCACTTCCTAAAAATGATTACAAAGCATATTAAAATATATTACAGTATATGCAAGGAATTTATTGTATAATAAAAGTGCAATAACAATGAACTTAGTTTGCCTAACCAGACAAAGTGAAACGCTCTGCACAGGTCAAACTCCCTCAAAAATAAACGAGTGCCTTTGAAGGGAAAACACAGTATTTAACAAATGTATTGGAAAAGGTAAGCAAGTGAAGTAGAAAAAGTTCATGTTCATTTTCTCCATGTTAAGTTATACACACCTGATACACTTCAAATTCTTTGCTTGAATTTCACCAAACTTGAGTGCATATTGTGAATGGAAGGAAGTGAGAAGAAAGAGGGTACATTTCAAGTACTGTAGATGAATGATGTTTCAAGTCAGGGACCAGATAGATACTGCTGCTTTTATACCAGGTTCCACACCACTCCTAACAACTGGGACCTCATCCCTATCTGAAGATCTTTGCAAACTCATCATTTTCAAGCTTTCACAGTCTAAAAAGTTTTTTGCTGTCCTGTAACCTTTGAACAGTTATCCCACATTTTCTCTTCCAATTTACAACAAAAATCTAACTGATTTCTGTGGGAACAGAATTACGGTTAGGAATTACAGCTGTAGCAGAACAGTTGGAGAAGAGCTTAAAAGCAGCAGTCTCTACTTGGGCTTACAGCAGCAGGCTACACCAACAAGCACTTATTTCACAGGATGAATTCTTGGCAGTTTTGAATGATTGCACAGAAAATGTAATCAAAATCCTAAACATAAAATGATCCACAAATCCAGGACCTTGTTCTTTCTTGAGAAGGGATTAATAGCAATATCAACCAAACAACAAAGGTGATCTAATACTGACATTCCCAGTAACTACCTCGAGTACAATTTCATGAGAAGGCAATCCTGCCCCTTCCCCCCTTCTCATACTTCACACACTGTCTCACTAACTCAGCAGAGCACTATCCAGATTACATCCCCTGAGCAACAGCACCCTACTAGATTGGTTTAGCTGTGCAAGAAATTGCAGTTTAAAGTCCAAGTGAAATGTACTTGAATTTCTATCAACTAAGTATGACCTCCGTTAAGACACACCAGTGCATGGAGCCACATATATGCATATATATTTACGTGCATAGCTCTGCATGCTTTTACTTCTTCAGATCAACAGAACAAATCCACCTCTTTTACTATATATGCTTTGTGCATTCCCCTTCCCCTTCAAGTCTTGAAGGAAAAGAGCCAACCATTTCAACTGTATCTAAGCAAAGTATTTTAACTTATCAAAATGACACATTTCAATTTGTCTCCTCTAGTCCAAACTAGCACATTCTCATGGAGTCTGAATAAAAGGTTGTGTTGCCCATTTTACTACCAATAAAACTAGAAAAAAATAAATCATTGAGAAACTATTTTTCCCCTCTCCCTTCACTGTAGGAGGATATTTCTACTGGCATGGGATCACACAGCTCCAATGCATTTGGTGTATCACCCCTATTAGTTACATGTAGTGGGAATTCAAACACAAGTCCACCCTGGAATCCTGTTCAGCAGAAGAGCAAGGTAACACAGAGTTGGAAGATCAACAACTTTCTTCAGCTTTTCCACACTCTACAGTGGTCACAATATGCAAGCTTTCTTTATTTTTCTTGGTAACTGTCCTTGCAATGCTGAACTAGTTGGTCATTATTGCACAAATTCGTCAATGACTGCAGACACTACATACATTACTACTGGTGCAGCCTGACTTTTAACACCCTTGCAATGTCTATATGATACCTCATGTTCAATCAAAAATAAATTACAAAGAAAATGGGTTACTCCGCAGAAATACAGTAGGTTCACAGTTAAATTTCACAGCTCTATGGAAGAGAATAGAGATGCACAAAGGCTATTTTGGCTCCTAACATAGGTCTAACAGAAATAAAGACGATGTAATTGAATGATAAGAGAACAAAACTAAGACAAATGAAAGAGAGCAAGCCCATGAGAATGATCAACTATGCCAGAATACCTTTGACATGGCCTGGATGCCTG
The DNA here is from genome assembly GCA_035772895.1 of Perdix hodgsoniae. Classification (NCBI taxonomy): domain Eukaryota; kingdom Metazoa; phylum Chordata; class Aves; order Galliformes; family Phasianidae; genus Perdix; species Perdix hodgsoniae. The sequence goes on along the minus strand of JAPSGF010000001.1, from coordinate 25,323,331 downwards.
GCAAGGTGAAGGTGATTTTCTGTCACTCCTAAAAATAGTTTTATTGTTTTCACATGGCAGTACAGTCACAAATTTCATGGTAGTTTCACATCAGAATAGAAAAGATGCAGGAAGATAGGAGGTCTGGAAAGATTCAAAGTATGAAACCTGACTGACAATTTATAAATGTATAATTTAAAGAAAAAGCTGAGGCTCTTCTTAAATCACCAACAAATCTGACTGAAGTCTTAACTTGGACACAGCACTCAAACTATTTTCTTCCCCAGTACTGCTGCAAGGATACTAAAACACTTTTTGGCTTGTTCTATCTCAGAAGGCACTATTGATACCCCTTACTGAGACTCAAAGAATAAGTGCTTGAAGTTACAGTACCTTTGATATGCAGGGCATTTCATACTACAGATGGTGGAGTACAGGTCTGTTCTTGCTCCCAGTCATAGACCTAACCTGACTGCAAAGTGTGACTTCAAAAAAGAACTGGCCCTCCCCAAAAGATTAAAGTTCACAGGGCCAAAAATTCAACTTTTTTTTAAGGTACTGATAAAAATCAGTATGTTTTGATTGCTTAGTAAACATTCATTTTTCTAACAATGCATCTATTCCTTTTGTGGATTGTTTCCAATAAAGGAATAATATTTGGAGAGGTCAGTCTACAACTTTATTTCAATCGATGTAAAGATCCCTGTTAGTGGCTCCATCTCTCAAATCTGCCACCATATCAATCCAGTCTCTCTTTGGTGGTTGTCAGCTATGCATTGGCAAAAGATAAAGACAAAAACTTCCCTAAAAAATAAAAAAGTATATAAAATAATATATACAGATACCTGTATAATTACCTGTTAATAGGAGTTAAATATCCATGAAAATCTTCTGAGACAATTCAAGGTACTTTGAAGTTGCTGACTTTGAACGATGCACCTTTTCTTTCTGAACAGAATCTGAGGCTTTATTTCAATGAAAACCAGTTTTTCAAACTTATGAAAGCATTCTGCTCTCATTTTGAAACATTCAGGAATTTGTCTGCAGTGCAGCTTAACTGAAACCTCAAAATAAACTCTGAAGCCAAAGAAGAAAGGAGATTCTGTTCTTTCAACAATAATACTAAGTATATAGTGCTGTACAAATCTGAAGCAGCAGATATTCAGATAAGACACAGTGATGACAAACAAATATATTTTGTACTTTACAGCTCTAAGTACTAAAGTTTTAAAACCAGTCTGGTCATAAACAAGTCTGGTCATATTCTGAGCACTTCTTAAAAGATTCTTTCCACAACTCCTCTTTTACTGTACTCCCAATTCAAATAAGATATAATGAAAGAGATGCTAACATTCACTTAACATCTGAAGTATGCTTTTAGCGTAGAAAATGTTCTTTCTATGAGCAGGTGAATGTAACATTTACAGCTTCCTTGCATTAACTAAAATAAATAGTTTGGGGAAACTTGTGGTTCCTCAAGTGTTTACATTTGGTGAAGGTCAGCTATTCAATAAATGGGATTTTTTTTCACTGCTTTATGGTTGTAGAGGCAGCAAGATATGGAAGCAGCATCACCTTACCATTACACATTATGATAGATTTATACAAGGCACTTGTGGAAAAGCATTTCTCAGTGATGGTCAGCAGGGACTAATACACAAACATTTCCCGTCTTCTGATTTCAGTAATATGCATAAAATGTGTTGTGAGGGTTTAAATATCTAAGCTTAATTTAAAATGTTGGTAGTCTCAAAACATTTGTTGAAATATATCCCAAATCCTCATCCTCCCCTTAGTATTTTTCACTCCGCTGTCTGCAATGGTTTCCTGTGAGATGGTGGCACCAGGTGGGGAGGTAGCGTGCCAGGCAGTTCATATCCATCCAGTTTAATCTTGATGAGATGTTTTGCTAATGCAAACTCCTCCTCATCCAACATTCCATCACCATCACAGTCTGCAAGCTTCCATATCTTACCCAAAACACTGTTGGGCAGTTTGGAAGTCACCATCTCTTTCTTTGCATTGATACCAGATATTTTGCCATTGATTGGTGATAGAGTATAGAAAATCTCATCATAAGCAGGTTTATCTTTGGCTACAACCCACTCATCTTCATCAGCTCCTTCCTTTGCACCTTCTCCATATCCCTGGCCAAAAGGTCCTACCATGGTGCCATCAAACGCCCCACCGTGTACCATCTCTGTGGGCATATTGCTCTCTTCCTGGGTGATCAGGCTCATCAGGGAAGCAATCTTGTTGGCCAGCATATTATCCACAGCTTCAATTAGCTTTGGTTTCAAAGAGTGAAATTTAGTGAAGTCACACATCTCCAATTGCTCCTGTCAATGACATAAAAAAGGTTTTGGTGACAGTAGTTAGAAAACCTTTTGGTACAATGAAAATGATAGGGAATGGATTTCAAATGAAAATAACCTGTAACTTTCTGAAGTAGTTTCCGTAACTGAACCTGGAATTTGTCTTGCAAGAGAAGCAAAGCGAACACTACATTTACAACCTGATTTTCAAAATGGCAGTGCTTAAGAACAGAGCATTTGACGATGTTACCTAACAGCTTTTCATTTGATGATTTTCTTCATTACTTGCACACTTCCAAGGGGGTATGCAGAAGGGCTAGCAGGACTAAAGCCCTACTTGCATACTCCCTTGTAAGTACGTGTGTAGGGCCTTAGTCCTGCTAGCCCTACTGCAAGTGCTTAAGGAAAAAAAATAAATCCAGGAGTTTGCAAGACTGCTCTGATTGTATAGATTAAGCTTCTTTTTTGTGGTTAGGTCATGAAGCAATATCCTTTATCGATAAAGAAAAGTTAGGCTGAGTCAGGTTAAGAGCAGCAGTGTTTTTTTAAAGAGCTGCCGTAAGTCATTAAGTCATTTCATCCCTGCTGAGTTTCCATTTTCTACATAAACTCCTACTAACCCCAATGAGATTTTTAACTAGGTGAGATGCCCTATTTCAACACAAGTCCAAGCAAGTCCCATGTCAGACCATAGAAAAATGTAAAAATATATTTTTTGTTTTTCTACATGCAAAAGACTATCCAGAAAAAAAGAGGTACAGTGGAAACCTGGTCTAGTATAAAATGGGGAGGTTGGTGATTCATGATCCTTGAGGTCTTTTCCAACCCGGGCCATTCTGTGAAACATACCTACACACACACACGCACACACACAAACAACAACAAAAACCCACAACACTAAAAAAACCTAACCAAACCAGAATGGCATTAAACTGCTTAAACAGATGATGTTAAAGCTACTCCTCTACACATCTGAACAGCAATAAACATAGAAACCTGAAGCACAGAGAAATTACTTCACCTGTGCACAAAGAAGTTGGGATTTCTCAAAGGAAAAATTTCCAACCAACAATGATCAGGTTGAAATCAGATGAATTTTAGGCATAATCATAATCGGAATTTTATGCATAATCAGGTGAATATTTATGCACAGTCACCTGACTTGTGGCAACTGAGCAGTTTAGATTTATTATGTGCAATGCATATTAGAAAGCAAAGGTCAAATCTGCTATCTATACTCTCACAGTTTTTTCCTCAGTACAGAAGTGGTCTTTCATGTATACATTTGCTGCCATCTGCTGCTGAAGTTTAGTGATATACACTACTAATATGATAGAGTTGTGTGCAAATTGTTTCAATACCCCAACTGAGAAGTAATATTTCTTATTTCCTATCATGAACAAAAGTGGCAAAGGGAAGAAAACTTAACTTGTCCCTTGTAAAACTTCCTCTAAAACCTAACATCATAAAATACTTTCTCAGCAATCTTGCCTGTGAAAATCTTGTGCTAAATCTACGAGTTACTGTCTCACGAAAACAATTGATTCTAAAGTTGAATCTTTTAATTCATAGAAGAAACTTGTGCATCCCTGTAAACAGATTAAAATAGTCAGCCATCACTCTATATGTTTAGTAGTTTAAATATCCCACATAAATTGGGAGTTATATATAAATGCCCATCTGAAAAACATTCTCCATCACAGCTGTGACTAGCTCCTCATCTAAAGTTCACCAGCTTGGAAGATTAGTTATATTCTAATTGAAATATCATATAAGATGCCAATGATCTGAGATCAAAGGATTGTGAACTAAAGCTTGGATAATAAATGGAAAAGCATTGATAACACACCAGCTGTCCTTCTCTAAAGGAAGTGGCCAAGTCTATACAGAGTTCAAGGAAAAAAAGAAAAGATGACATACTTAAAAATTAACAATACAAGTATAAACTAAGAACTTCCATCTTTCTTCTTCACATAATACAATCTCAAAAGGACAGGAAAAAAAACTGAAAAGCTTTTAAGGCACACTTTTCACATAATACAATGCCTTTGTTACTGGCAAACAGTATCAGTGAGTGCAAGAACAGAGGAAGGTGAACATGAATAATGTGTGACTACAGGTATTTTCACCTATGCAAATACATTAGTAATACAAAAGCAGTACAAACACCCATATTTAAGACACCCCAATTTTATCTGCAGCATCTTCAGAAATGTTCACTGTTTTCTGCCACAAGAGACCAAATATTGGCTAAAAGGTCAGTTCTCATTCCTTAAAGCAATTTCTACAGTCTTGTATATGTGAAGGGACACGATAAGGAAATTATCAGTCATTTTCATTTTGTGCTGCTTCCACGTCATGCTAACATGAGTAACTGATTGTCATTTCTGTTACTCCTTTGTCGTTTGCCTGAAGGCTCCAAACTATCATGCTGAGACACTCTGTCCTATCTTTTTTAATTTGGCAATCTTGTTGGAAAATTAATACCATTTCAGTAAGTGCAAACTATCATTTTACCTGCATTTTCCTGACTTCAGGGAAGTCCCCTGCTGAGATATGATATTCTCTTTGCAGCTGGCTATAGATCTCCGGTAACCTGCTGATCAGCTCCTTCTTCTTGTTCTCTTTTCCAAACATAGAGGGCATTTCTTTTTTCAGATAGCTGATGATATAAGCATGTACCTAAGAAGAAGCAAAGTTGAAATCAATACTAGTGCTTATCTAAGCTTAACAACATTAGTGTTCTTCACCCAGGTCATAAAAGTAAGCATAAAGAATATACTCCCTAAGGTACCTCAAAGGGCAACATTATCAACAGTTGTTTGTGGAACCTCACAATTAGAGAAAGAGCTGTCAAATAGATTTTGATGCTGTCAGCAGTCCTTTTAAGAGAAAAAAGAAATCAACTGCATTTAAAAAAACACAGATATACACTTGGGGAAAAGAAAATTAAGTGCAGTTTAAGGAGAGTTGCACAGCATTTTATCTGTATAGAGACATTATTCTGACACTATATTCATGGATTGTACAGACAGCATCAGCTGGATGGTCCATCATGTCATCACTGGAGAGCTGTAACACTATTTACTTGTCTTGTCAATTATTGTGAGAAGCAATTGGTAATGGCTCGAGTAATTCCAGTATATTAAGTGGCTGGGCTATCTAAGTGAAGTGACACTGCATTCCTACCTATTTACTCAGAGAAAAGTGAGCACATACAGTCTATATTTATGTAGCCACAAAAGCATGACAGAACAGTCAGCATACTATAGTAACAGCATGTCTTGGTTGCCATGCAAAGTGTCAGGAAGAAAAGTAAAGCCATTCTATCATATAAGTAAAGGCCTTAATTTAAGATAACAAGTCCTAAACCACTTGGAAACTTGCAGAATTCTTTGAGTTTCCGATCTGCTGGGACCAAGGTAAACCAGCATCCATCCCATACACTGATCCTCCATCCACTCTTCCCCAAGCCATACATTTCTTCCCCTTGCTGCCCTCCCATCACCTTTCACCAACAAAAGGATTTGTGTGGCCAGTCAGTGAGCAATATGGTCCAGGACAATACTGGGGGAAGAGAGACTGCTACAAAAAAGCAGCAGTAGAAAAACATGAGGATGTCTATATGGCAATGAGTATAATTAACACCTATCAAACCACAGCAGAATATGTCTTACAGTATTCTGTATAAATCTTACACATAACTTATGCAGGTAAAGTATGGTTCCATTCTTTTACTACATTCGTTTAGAATCTTACTAGAATCTGGAAAAAAATATATATTTGCTTATAAAATAAAATAGTGTAACCAGATTGTCTTTGCATGTCTTAAATTCTTATGTTTAAAATACTTTTCTGTTTTTTTTTTTTTTTAATAAGTATTACGTCTATAGTTGACAAGCACTAACAGTTTCGCTGGTGTGTGCCAGTAGGCATGTATGTTTCTTAAAGATAAGAAGAATTCTCATCAGAACGGGAAAGTGAGTCACAGGACTTAAAAAAAAAAAAAGTTGTCTGATACCCAAATTTGACAGGAAGTTAACAGTTTGCACTTGTTTTGGGTTACTGAATTAGTTTAAGAAGGGCTTAAGAACACAGTCATACAGAAATAGAGCCAAGAATACCATACAATGCTGTAAAGATGTTTGAATCAATAATTAAAGAATTTAAATAATCAAAGTTCAGAGCAGAAGGCAGAAAGATGACACTGAAGAATTACACTGCTGCTATCCTGAAGATATATAGCTTATTCTCCTTCCTGAACTGATACGCATGCCTCACAGACACTGTGTATTGTATTCACCTTTATTCATTTTTATTTTATGTTACATAGAAATGCCTGGAAATGATCAGATTGTAATGATCAGCTCTAAAGTTAGGGAGGCTTCCCAATACAAGTCTTTTATTTCCTCCTATTTACCTCTGCATCTTCTTTCTTGAAAAACCATTCAATCAATGTACTGATTCTCTACTGGGTAGAGAAAGACTGGGAAGGTTGAGAAAGGGTACACTGAAAAAAAATCCTCAGTTAATTTAGCTAACATCTTTACCTTTGCAAGTCTTGCTCTCTTAATGAGATCATTGAGCTTCCGCACGGCAGCCTTCTGAGGGAGACTCTGGATATCCTGGAAAAGATCCTGTGCCTCTGCTTCAAAGAGCCTTCGATTCTCTGTGTTTCGGAGAGGTTGGGCCCAGAAGGAGCCGATGTAGACCCGCAGCACCTCTGGAGTGTTGATCACCTTTCCTAGGGACCACATCAGTGCACCGTAGACCCTCATCAGCTGCTGTGTGTCCACCTGGTCGGCCTTATTAAGCACGACCCTGATCTTGTCATCCTGGCCCCGGAACGCCTTTATGGCTTCTGAAAACTCATCAGATATATCCAGCTTATGGGCATCAAAAAGGAGGATGATGCGGTCAACCCTCTCAGCAAACCACTGGAGGACTTGGCAGAAGTCATAGCCTGAAGAGAAAATACACTATTACAGTTTTCCTGCTTGGAGGAGAGAGTCTCAGAGAATGTAAGATAGGGGTCTAGAATTTGGGGATGACAGCATCTCCCTGGAAAAAAAGAGGAGGTGGACCAAATAGAAAAGAATGGACAGTGAGGTCAAAACAACTGTATCCTACATTTCTTTGGATAGGTTTCACTGTTACCACCTTTTGTTAATATTGCTGCCCTTCTGATTTTCCTCAGCCTTTCCATCCATCACCCACACTACAATCTTTCATGCTGCTGTTAGTTACCAGCTTACACTCGTGTTTGCCTCTTTCCAGAGGTTCTGATTTCAGCATGGAGAGTGAGCTGAGCATCTTTGTGGAGCTCTTATCACAGGATCTCCTCTCACTGTTAATGCCAGCCACTCTGAAGGCACCGTCTATCTGTACTAACAAGCGCAAATGCAGCACTTCAGCCTAAGTCACTGATCAAAAATTTTTGGATTAAAAAAACATTTCCAACCTCCTATCTCTTTGCATTGCAACACTTGCTGTTATTTCTGCCACAGCAAACTCTGAAATCCAACTTACAAGTGATGTGCTGATGGCTTTGAGGATGTGACAGGTTACAGAACACAAATCAGCAGTGACCTTTTTGACCATCTGAAACTGACTTTTTGATGTTCTTTTTGATGACAAGAAGAAAAGACAGCTTGTAGCACCTGTCTGAATGCTTTTATAAATGCAGATGGAAGCTTAATTCAGACATCAAAAAGCATTCAGGAACTCTTTAATTTGGAAGTGACACATTCTATCTGCTCTCACCACAAATGATATGGCACTGGGCTGGGTATGCATCTGACTCATCTTGTTTGAGTAAGGAACAGCAAACTCTGACCAGGAACTGATATTCCAGCCTAACAATTCCTCTCAGAAAGAAGTGTAGATGCTTCTCAGCCTTTTGCTGCTCTACTGTTCCTACATCTCCAAAAGTTTGTCCCAAAGACTACTGTCAACTACTATATCCAGACTGAGGGCGTCTCAGAAGTTGCATCTACTTGCAAGTGCATATTAAAAAGCCACAAGTCACCCTCATACCCAGCTAAGGGATGGAAGGAGCAGCAACCCACAAGCAGCACTGCAGAACACTTCAGCTCATCCTGAGCTTCAGGTGGGATGGAGCCAATGCCTCCAGAATAGACCCTCTAGCAGGGTCAGGTGACCATCATGTGCTCAGCAAGCAGACAGAGGACAAAACAGAATGATGTGGATGAGATGAAAAAGTTGGGAGAGATACGGCGCAAGCTGACCAGCTCTGCAAACACTGATGAGAGCAATGAATGTGTATTTTTGTGTATCACTGGCCCATGGCAAAGTACCAGCCCTAGGCACAACAATCACAAGCCCCACAGCTATGCAATCATGCAGTACAAGTAGGGTCAATTTGCTGTGCCAGTCAGTAACAAAGATTAAGACAAATGATAGACTTCTCCTTTGGAGACCAAAGTAAATGATTTTCAGATTGCCCTAACACCATCTCCCAGAGTTTCTCCAACTCAGAAAACAATCAGGGAGAACCTGATGGGTAGCACTGAACCTCTGTCAACAGGGACAGGCAGAGCATCCAGTTCTTCCACCCCTGGGGCTGGTATTACTGCAGCAGCAGACACAGGTAACTCATGGATGAATGCTGCAGAGAAGAGCCTCCACGTATGGAGAAAATATCCACTCACTTCCGGAAAGTGGGGTACGCAGAGTATTGGAGCAATTGCCATAAAAACAAGCCTGCAAACACACAAATTCTGGACCTGGATAGGAACAGCTGTTGCCAGAAAAAAATCTACTGCTCTTTTCTTGTTATGAGACAGGCATGGCATGCACCTAAACTTGCCCACCATTTCAAATGCAGCTCAGTCACAAACACAAATGCAATTTTTTAATTTTTTTTTCTAACTCTGTTGTCCTGGAGTAAATTTCCAGTTATGCCAATAAAAAATTGCATTCCTGTTGGCAGCCAGATCCTAAGGATTACAGTGCATCACTGCAAGGAAAGCCCGACACAGTGCTTTGCTACGTAAATCACGTTTCCTAATATCCAACTACATTTTCAGAAACAACACAGAACTGAGAAAATTATGAGTATCTAATTAATAATTCCGATTCTAAAAAATGCAAGGTAAGCAATGTCCTGCATTTTATGATGAGCTCTTTCCCAAATACTTCTTTAAACTTTTGCCTTAGGTACCAGTTAGCTTCCCAGACAGAAAAATGTACGTTTCCTTCTCTGTCACCATGCATTCAATAGTATTTGCAGTAAAATCATCGAGGTGTAGTCCCTGAACGCTACAAGAGGAAAAGCCACCACATTTTCTGAGTAATTACTTTAATCCTGCTGAGGACAACCATTCTAACAGCCATGAATCAAATTCTCCTCCCTTTCTCAAAGCAGTTCCTCCCCACACCCTGGCAGCCGTTGTTTCATCTTTCTCCTTTCCTTACACTCATTGTTCCTTCCAAATATTGCAGACTGTACCCACATTTGTGTCTGAAATCAGCTTTTGTCCCCAGCAATGCTGCAGAACCTCCTCGTGCACTCACGGGGCAGCAGCAGCATAGGGACAGCCATTGTCTGATGGGACAATGCCGGCACACATCTGCACTTTCTCATCGAGTCACTTACACAAGACAGTGAACTGACAGGCAGGAAGCTTCGGGCAAATGTTCCTACTGACAACAGGAGCAGGAAAGGTGCATCAGAAAAAAAGATAGCTTTGAATATTGTCCTCACTGCACATTTTGATCCTCCAGAAAGCAATCAGCTTTTCAAAAAGCAATTCATCCTTGGCCACTTTGTCAGCTTTCCAGGGCTATAAATATAACAAGCTGGGAAGCAATGCACCACCTGTATTTTTGCAGTCCCTTCACTTTTTTCCTGTATTTTGAAATTAAAAGTTGATACATGCTTATTGATGAAAAGAGTGAAGTTGAGGTCTTGTAACCTAAGAATAGTTTTTACTCTCCTATCAAGCATGCTAAAACACAGACAGAAAAAAAATAAGCTAAACTTCCTGGGTGTCCCTTCCTTGGAGACACTCAAAGTGAGGCTGTAGGGGTTCTGAACACACTGATCTACCTCTAGGTGTCCTTGTTCATTGCAGGGGAGTTTGATTAGATGGCCTTTAAAGGTCCCTTCCAACTAAAATGATTCTACAATTCCTCCTCTAGAAACCTAACTGAAAAACTCAGATGTGAATTAGTACCAATCATGTACAGGATAGAAAGCAACTAATAATAATACTGCTGAGGTGTAATTTCATGTCACATTTCTCATGAAAAATCTCATTTTATGTACATTCTTTAGAAAATAGCATCAAGTTTCATTAGCAAAAGTCAACCTTAAGAAGAAATAAAAAGATGAAGACTAAAAAAAGAAACACAATAAGCAAGCAAAAATTAAAACACTGTAAAATTTTGAAATACAAAAGTCTGAAGCTGTCAGAAAAGAAATTCTTCTAAAGATTTTCCAGGTATGTTTAGAACTTTCCTGGCAAGCAAAGAAAAGAGTGCCCATGTTTAAGTCTTGTAACCAAATTCAGTGAAAGGAAATGGCAGCTCCAACAGCAGAGAACACAAGCTGTCACTTTATTTCAGTTAGGAATAGAATTTTGTCGGATAGAGGCATATTTAAGGACAGCAGAAAATATCCTGTAGAATCTGCTTTTATTTGTATTCCTTGATTTAAGAAGGAAATCTAAACAACTCAAACTTCAAAATGTGCTAAATTAGGCTTATTTAGCATATGTTGAAGTCATTCTAGAAGCAGTTCAGACAGGCCATGCAGTGCAGCATCACAGGATAAGTCAAATTTGCACTCCACAAAACCACTAGTATCAGATCTGCATAAGCAATTTGGAAGTCATATAAAGGAAACATACCTAACTACAAAATATTTCAAACATGGGCAAGCACAACATTGCCTAAACAGAACAGCATGCAATAACTATATAATAGCTCCACATAGCAAGGTGCAGATACACCAGGAATGCTGACTGCCAAACCTCATTTATGGTACAACCATGCTGGCTAAAGCTAAACTGCATCCAGCAGAATCACATTTATGATTGAAGAATTATCCCAAGTTATGTATTAAAGAAAATCCCTACCACACTGAAAAACACCTTGATGAAATATAACTAGTCAAATTAAAGCCCTGTTAATAAAAAAGAAGGGCTTAAAACTTATGACCGAGCACTGCCTACGTGAAAATCTACTGCATCAAAGGGCAAGCCAATTAGGCCATTACAGCAATTGATAAGGTACATACCATATTGTTCAGAAATTGACCCTGGAATGAAAGACAACTTATCCCACACGCCCATCAAGTCTGGTGCTTCCTTGGCAATCCCTGGCAGCACTGAATTTTGTCATTCACTCACTCAGTTTTTCAATGGCTTACAGTAACAATGCTTCCATTTTCTAAATATTCCACATTCACTTCCATACTGTTACGGAAGTAGCAGCAGATACTTGAATACTGCCAAGCATTACTTCCTCTTAAATCAAGAAATGAAGGAGGAGGATAAAGAAAACTGGATTCCAAAGCAGCAAAGCAGAATCAGGATATTAAAAGACCATCTTAGGTAGCAAGCATGCTCAGTTATTTTCAGCTCCTGCAACTCACCCCTGCTTATGCGCTGTTTCTCTCCAGAGAGGATGCCTGGGCTGTCAATGATGCTGATACTCTTCAAGACCTGGTTAGGCAACTGAGAACACAGGAACCTGCCAACAAGGTGGAGATAAATATTACCAAAGAGCTCTAGCTTATATATAAATTATACCTTGAGAACTCTTCTTTATGTATTAGCTTTTGGAAAGACTTCAGTGATATTAAACAAACATGAAAGCAAAAAAGGAAAAGGAGAAAAGGGGGAAAAAGTTTTTGAAGTCCTTAGTGAACCCTTTTACTCCTACGTTTGTCACCACACTTTCAAAACTAAACTAAACAAAGAGATGAAAATACGGGCCATTCATGTTTAGAAAACCAAAAACCATCACACTGTATAAAACAAACATTTTGCTAGGATCCAGATGGGCCTATATAAGAAATGACGGCTCATGTTCTTTGACTTTTGCCCAAATTCAGATATTCAGAAAAGAAGGGAAGCAGATGGAAAGCCACACAGACAATGCTTAAATTACTGCCAAGTCAGGCCTCACTTACTCTGGCAGTGGTTGAATGGTGATTGCTTCTGCCTTACCAACCTTCTGGGATGGCTTTTGCAGAGGAATGTAAATAGCATTTCTCTTAAAAAACAGAGTAAAAGCTTTCATACTATCAGAACTGAAAGTTTAAATTACAGACAATGTGCTTACAGTAATAATCTCCTATATGTGTGACAGGACACAAATTCAGTGGTGGTATTATGAAAAATAATAACTCACGTAGCCTCTGAGAGTTACATCTCCCACAGGTTCAGAACACCTTACATCTAAGACTCAATTTATTCTGATGCTTCTGGAATAACTTATGATTAAAAAAAAACAAACAAGAAACTTTACCTCCCTTCATCATGAACTGCTTTTAAGAGATTTGCATAAGAGTTTAATCTTCTTATGGGGCAGTGGTTGAAGACTATACTGACAGGTGCACAGTGTAATCCAGCCTCTGCAAAGCTTGCACTCTACCACAGAAGACAAACTGGACAGTCAAATAAAAAGCTGCCATGAGAAAGCAAAGTAAGAACAGTGGGAGTTACTGAAGATACTATAATGAAGCCTAGGGCATTTTCAACTAAGTAGGAAAGAGAATGAGATGCCAGTTTTGAATAACCAGCAATACGATCAGAGCAGCAGACTGAGGGCGGTGCTGGGGAAAGAGGCAACTACATCTCAGCTGCAAAACAAAGACAAAGGAGCTAACGCAAATGCCGAGGAAGATAAGGTTGCTTACAGCACTGCAGTATAACAATATCACAGTCACCAAAAGTACTTGAATAATTTAGCTAGATACTTCGAATGTACATCTCTGTAGCCAGTAAATAACCTATGCTTGCATGATTCAGAACCTGACACCACGAGCTAGACTGATGGTTTCGCAAAAAAAAAAAGCAACCAACAACCACAACCAACAAAACAACAAAACAAAACCAACAAAAACAAAACCCTTTCCTTCAAACAAAGATGTAGCATTATTACACTTTCAGTGTAAATACTTACTTGTGGTGAAAAATACCATTCACAGTATGATTATGTCAGCTGTTTTCATAGATAACCTAGTGCACAATGGTGAGGAAGGACAGAACTTAGCTAATCATCTCACAGAAAAGGGACCCCAAAGACAATACTTAAAATTGAAGCTGACTGCAACTTCCCACAGCTCATATTATCTCTCAGAAAACTGATAACCAACCTGACCATAAGCAGCCATAAAATTTCTTCTATGAATATGCACAGCAAGAGATAAAACTGTACATGATAAACTTTTAACACATATGCCAGTGTTTATCAGCCAAACAGGAAAGATTATTGTTAAGAGAGAACCAATTTAGATTAATTGGCTCACAAAAGTAGACCTCCATGTCAAACCACCATCAAACACAGGAAGAAAACAAGGTGATTACTCACACAATACGGACAAAGTTATTAATAACTTCCAAATGGAAATATTTAGATGGTGAGTTAAGCTACCTACTGCACCATTCACAGCCCCTGAACAACTTGTAAATATACAGCAAGCACATAGAAGTTATTGCTATTATCCCAGTCTACTGCAGTGCTTGAAAACCAGCTTCATCTGTTCCAGTCATCAAAATTAATCACTTTCTCACAGGTCTTTTTACAGATATCCCTACAATTCACAACTTTAAAGAGATTCTGAAAAATCTCCAGTGTACGAGAACAGTTTAGGGGAACAAGACAGCATCAAAGGGAGTAGTTCTATAGAACTTCTATATAAGTTCTATATTTTGGATGGTAGTTTTTAAATAATAGCATTTGTCTATCACCTGTTATAAGTACGATAACTGTAGTACTAAATAGTAGTACTTATCTATTCATTTTATTGAGCAGAGGAATTTGTGAGCAAACTAGTCCTGAGTTCCAGCTAGCACAATGTCTTAAAACCAAGTCAGCTCTAAGCTAGTGCTCCTATTTGAACATTTAATTCACACTGCTCTAAACGAATACAGCAAAAAAGACTTGGCAAGCAATATTGCTGCTTGAAAGTAGAATTAAGTAGAAATTTAGATTTAAAATCAAAAGATAGCAAACAATCAGATCTCACCTGTTTAGGAAAGCATTTCCAAACCGGCTGAGCTTACGGAATGGCTTCTTAGGATCAACAACCAGGGCATTTCCTGGAACGCTTCCTTCTGATTCTCCATACATCACAGCAATGAAAGAATCCGTGGTAGGTTCTGGACCAATCCGCATACCTGGGAAGTCTTGTTCCAGCAGGTATCTAGTGATGGAGAATATATAAAGTAACAGAATGAATGATTGAGAAATAAGACAAAAGTCAGTACCTACAGTGCCCTTGAAAATTCCTAAGGATATACATAATAGAATCATAAATTCAGTAAACACAACAGAACCATAAAATTGCATTTTTATCTTCATTTCAATGTTTGTATTAGCTAAGAAAAGTCAAAAAAGATCAAATTCCAGTTTTTTGTACAAGTAGGTAAAAAGATAAAGTCAGTCCCCTTCACAAAAACAGAGTGGAAAGTATTCCCTCAGCTGCTGCACCTGAGCCATTAAGATGGGTATTTCTACCAAAAATCACAGTACCGTAGCTTACTCTAAAAGACATCACTTCCTTTTGCCCGTGTTTTCAACCCTTACAAGTGTTTATACTGAAAGGGAGTGGTTTGAAACACAGCACATGAGGTTGCTGACAGATCTAACCGTTCAATGAACTCTGTTGCAACACAGGATTTTTACTAACTTCACCTTTCCATAGGAAAGAGACAACACACTTAGGAGACAACATACCTACTTTCATCTGGGAGCAAGGAAAGGGCTTTTATTCTGATCTGTATATTAGAAAAGTGTTGTTAAATAAGTTAGACCCACAGAACTTCAGGGCTAAAGGTAACAACCATCCTAGAGGCATGAGGTCAGGCAATGCTGGATAGAAACTGTCTTGCATTCCTTGTGAGCAATCTGCTCACAGACACAGACTGCATGTAGACAGTGGGTCAAGTCAAGTTGAGATTTGACAAGAAGCTCCTGGAGCAGCAGTTAAAAACATCATACTGGATTAAATGCACACAAGAGAAGTCCCAGATCCCACAGAATCACAAGAAACAACATCTTGAAGGGGACAGCCTCTTTAGCAGGTTCTGTTGCGATAGGACAAGGGGAAATGGTTTCAAACTAAAACACGGGAGATTCAGATGAGATATAAGGAAGAAGTCTTTTACAATAAGGGCACTGAGGCACTGGAACAGGTTGCCCAGAGAGGTGGTGGATGTCCCATCCCTGGAAACACTCAACATAAGCTGGACTGAGCTCTGGGCAATATGATCTAAATGTAGGTGACCCTGTTGATTGCAAGGGATTTGGGCTAGATGGCCTTTAAGAATCCTTGAAAACTTTACTGGTTTGATGATTCTATTACATCTGTGTAGGGGATCCGAATGCAGGCTAGGACACTTCCATGTTAATAGGATCGCTGCTCTCAATCAGAAAAGCTCACGAAACCGGCAGGCATTGATGATGAACCTTCAATGGTGGTCTTCTTTTAGATGACTAAAAAATAATATCACATCTTGTTCATGACGCTTCCAGCACATGCAACACTTGCAGACTTTACAAAGAGTTGGCAGCATCGTGCACCTTTCAGGATTTTCGACACGCATTTTTCCAGCTCAGTGCTAAAAAAAAGCTAGTGTAAATTCAAATTAGCTGTGTATTTGAGACACAGAACAAATATGAACAAAGTGCTATGGAGCTGCAATACTTCCATGCTGACTTCAAAGATGCTGCTTTAGAAGCCAGACTCTTGAAGTGGTGACATTGCAGGAAGGCACAAGCTCCTTCCAAATACGGGTCCCACCCAGCAGCCAGTGCTATGCCTGGTGCAGCTCTTTAGCAGACAGCAAGCACTCTGCAGGGCAGGTATTTTCCATTAAGGCGCTGGCTCATAGGCGCACATCCAGAATCAGGACAGCCTAAAATAAACCCCAAGATCTTGAGTGCTGGCGGTACAAACTATATCATACTTCCTCTCGTTATGAAAATATCCCTTTCACTCAGCCACAAAAAAAGGGAAGAGCAGCCTTCTATAAGCTGAAAAGCTGCAAATGTCTTTGTATTGCGTGTGATTTTAGCACAGGAAACTACCTGGATTTTTAGTATCCGTGACCACATGCCCTCCTCAGGAATTTTTACCAGAGGGAGTTCAAAAAGATTCACAGGAAGAATGCTTAAAAATAGCAAGCGCCCCAAAGACAGTCTGGATCAAACAGCAGACATCCTGTTGACTTGAGGAACTTGCTCTTCTCCCTTTGTTTTCACCTGGGCTATAACCTTTCTGCTTCACTAATAACCATTTGTCCACATCCCTTGGCCAGATCTATAGCTAAACTCCGGGAAACCAGTTCACAAGGTTCCAGAGATAGCAATGATTACTCACAGTGGCGGATGCTGATAATCATCTAAAGTCTGCACGCTTCAGTTCAGCCACGCTAACATACAAACACAGGGTAGTTGGACAGATGAGCAGTGGACAAGCATGCAGTGTGATGTATGGAAAGACTGAGCCTCTTTTTACAGGGCTGCCACAACCAACCTGCACTTCCATGCCTCCAAGGATGGGCACCTACAGCTCCCTGGGCAGCCTGTATCAGCACCTCACTGCTCTCTGAGTGAAAAATTTCCCCAACATCTAATGTAAACGTCCCCTGCTTTAGAAGCATTCTCCTCTGTGCTTTCATTCTGTTTGAATAACAAAGAAATAAAGGCCTCTCCATGTCAACCCCAACAAAAAAAATGATGCAGCCCATTCTTGCTATACACTGAACTGCATACCAGATATACAGCTACAACAGGGAACCTTCTCAGAACTCAGCTCTGGCTGAAGTAAATAGAAGGAAGTTTATTATCTTCACCTCTGCGTAATACCTCTGAGCACAGTAAGATCATCAGCTGGCAAGCCGAGGAATTCACTTCTGGTTTTCCTCATCAGATTAAGTACATGGAAGAATGCAAGAGAAAGAAAGAAAAGAAAAAAAAAAAAGAAAAAAAAAAAAGAGCAAGAAAGCAAGTGGGAAAGAAAAACCCAAAACTCTGCCTCTTACACTTCTCAAAGAGAAGATGTTAATAAGTTAGACAATATGTGGCGGGAAGGAAAGTAAAAGCTCCAAGACTACAGACTTGCAGTGATGACCCCTATCTCTGGTACACCACCATTCTCTTCTCCTATCTCTGGTATACCACCATTCTCTTCTCCTGTCCCTCCTTTTGCCACTCCGAAGCAGTCATGGGAAGCTGAGAGCATTCCAGAAGCTACACAGTTACAGTGCCAAGTAGCTTACAGAGATAAGCACTTGACACTCAGACATCCTCCCACCCTATTAAAAAAAAACAATCAGACAAGCATTACCATTTGGGCCTGGGTATTGCTGTTTGAGTTGTCAGCACTGTCAGATACCTGACTAAAATGGTGTTATCATAATACATTTTGCTCAGTGAAACCAGGAGGTTGCAACCTCACTGCATTGTTCCAAGTGCAAAGTGTATCAGCAGCATCAAGGATAAAAAAAAAAAGAGGGGCTGACAGTGATTGTTTTCCCATCTCTGTCTCCTGGGACATGTGGTCATTGCTAGATCGGTGTTTTCCATGAAGACTTGGTGGAAGGAACTGGGTGGATGTGTCTGAGCCATGAAAATGTACAGTTCTCACGATAATTTCCAAATCAGATTACGCTGTGCTGGGTAATCGCAATGAGTAAAGCTGAAATGAATATTCACCACCAGAACAGATTTGTGGATTCACATATGAACGCGATAGCAAACACTGAAACAGACCAACTGTGTCCTTCTGATTATGAAATGAAGAAAGGTGAAGCAAAAAGCTTGCCAAAAGGCTGCTGACAAAAACAAAAGGAAAAATGAGATAAGGTCTAACTTCCTTCTGAAGAAAACTAACCCTGAATTATAATAATCTTGAGAGGTTATGGCATTTTTCCATGAAAAAATCACCCTCTCAACTGGATTTTGAATATCAGTCACTGTGACATACCTCTATACTATCATTATAAACTGCTGCTGCTGAAGAGTGTTTCCCTATCCTGCTGCAGCCAGCTGCTATCTACAGGTGTTATCTATTCCATGGCAAACCCTGATGTAATGAATGCTTATCTGACCCCTGGGAAGGCACTGGTGCTGAGGTCAGCCTGCAGAGCGCTAACAACTGCTTTGTCACTAACAGGGTCTCAGTGGTCAATCCCTGAGGTCACCAGCACTTAGAGAAGGAAGAAAACACACTGTGATTTACCTGAATAGGGATGGGATGAAAGGGGTAGGTGGGGAAAAAGGAGGATACAACACAGTAAACTGTTTCCTCCATTCAGTCAGAAATTTTAGTAAGAAGTATGAGAAAACAGGTTTGAAACCTTTATGTCAAATTCAGTTGACATTTACCAGAATGTTCGAGTCTGTCCAGACCTCCTACCCCAGCAGACATGACTACAGCCTCACTGCTGTGGGAAATTAGGGTAAAATGTTTGGAAATAAAGTTTCCTTCTTCATCCAGACAGTATGTTAATACCAGATAGCCCTACTGCTCAGTATTGTACAGTTAAGGTAGTAACATACAAAGCAATGGCACCAAAAGCACTTGGGAACCACATCAGGGACCATCTTACTGACTTAATCCCAGTACTTAACATGTGCACCTGTAAAGGATAGAAATTCTGAATGCCCATAAAGGAAGAATGCAAGTTCTCATCCAAGGCAAAGTGCTACAGGAGGGGAAAAAAAATCCTATGAAATGACCCAGCAATTCAGCTGGCAGATGGCACATGTTCAGGTGCACGGTATTCTGGCCTGTTCTATCTCCAGGTTACCCATGTCCTCATCACCTATGTAGGAACAACTGGGGTGTTCTATGATCTATCACAGCACCACTGAATTGGAAGGAAACATTAAAGACTACCTAGCCAACGTCCTCTGCAATAAACAGGGACACCTAAAACTAGATCAGGTGCTCAGAGCCCAGTCCTACCTGAACTTGAGCGTCTCAAGTGATGGGGCATCCACCACCTCTCTAGACAATCTGTTCTCGAAATGCTTACATGGAAAGACACCCACACCACCAACACAGCTATCACGTGAGCACAAGCAACAACGAAAAAGAATCAGGGTGGCTAAAGAAATGCTCGGAAATCATAAGTCACCAAGCCCACAAACACAGACTTCCTTTCAGCTAGCATTGGGGATCCTGAAACTGAGTCTCCCTTCTTTTAGTGACAGACCCACTTCTATTTTTAATGCGGTGCTCCAAGCAAACCTGCTCTGTGTGTCCACAGGAGTTCAGTACCCACCCGAGAGCTATGCTCAGCATGGAGCTGCCACGCAGCTGCCAAGCAGGAAGGGAACATAAATGCCTCTGCAAACATGTGATATAGCACAGGTGAGCAAAGGCAAACTCTGCTCTGCAGAGCAGGAGGGAGGGAGCTGCACATTGCAAAGAGAAACAGTGTTACAGGCAGGAAACTTTGGAACTAAAAGGGACATATTTGTATCATTTACAGAAGGTTAAAACTTCACCCAATGATCTCAGCATCTTCTGAGGAGTTCTAAACAATCTTTACTGAATCACAGCATTGTTTGAGTTGGAAGGGACCCTGAAGGGCCGTTTAGTCCAACTCCCCTGCAGTGAGCAGGGACACCCACACTAGATCAGTGCTCAGAGCCCGGTCCAGCCTGATCTCGAGTGTCTCCAAGTATGGGGCATCCACCACCTCTCTGGGCAATCTGTTCTAGTGCCTCAACACCCTTATTGTAAAAAACTTCCTCCTTATATTTCAGCTGAATCTCTCCTCTTTTATTTTGAAACTATTTCCCCTGGTCATATCACAACAGACCCTGCTAAAGAGCCTGTATCCTCCTTTCTCACAGCCCATCTTTAGATACCGAAATGAAACATGAGACAAACACACCAAGACAAATGTAGGCACTCTCCAGCTCCCTAAAATCCCTACAGACTTCACAATGAGAACAGGTAAGATACAAAGACCACTACAAAAGTACCAACTGTATCTTGAATTTAGGAGAAAAAAGAGGTGGAGTTAAGGTTACATGGTCGTTAACGACCTTTTAACAAAAGTAACCAGTTCTGAGAAAAGTTAACAGGAAGTACCCAACGAGGTTACTGCCAGCACGACATGAAATCGAGAGAACCTCCTTAATCAGGAAGTTGGCAGAAGAACCGCAGAACACCGAGCGCACCCGGCAGCAGCCCCATCCCCAGCACGGGGCACCCCGCGCCGCCCAACTCCTCGCCAGCACCTGCTCGGGCGGCAAGACCCGCAGGAGGCGAGCAGGGCTCGGCGAGGCAGCGCCGCTGCCGGCCGGGGCGGCTCCCAGTTGCGGGGCACGGGCCGGGGTCCGCCACCTACCGGATGAAAGTGGTCTTGCCGGTGCTGTACTGCCCCACCAGCAGCACCATGGGCTTGTTCTCGAAGTCAGCCTCCTCCAGGGCGGGCGAGTGGAACTCATGGAAGCGGTAGTGCTCCTCCAGCGGCAGCAGCTTGCGGAGGTAGAGGTCCCGCAACCCTCCGGTCACCGTCTGCACCACGTCGCCGCCGCCGACTCCTCGCTCCCGCCCGCCGCCCTGCTTCCCCAACCAGCTGAACATCCCGCCGCCTCCTGTCCGCACCGCACCGCTCTGCCCGCAGCGCAACGCCGCTCCGCTCGTCCCTCCCCCGGCACTGCACGGCCCTGCCCGACGGGGAGGCGGTGCCAGGGCCAGGACCGCGCAGAGGGGGAGGCGGCTGTAGCCTACAACATGGCCCTAACAGAACCGCCCCAACAAACCCGCCCCCAGCAAATTAAAGGTTTTCTCGCTGCGGAGCTGATGCTGAGGCCCCTCGCGATGAAACCCGGCGGCTCCTCTGGTAGCTCAGCCTCCCGGATGCCTTTCGTGTTTCCCTGCTGACGGCTCCGTGTGTCACCGAGCACTGCCGCTCCGCTGCCGCATTAGGAGCCGCCCTAAACGCGGAGGAAATTCCCCCGATGGCATTCGTGTTTTGCCGTCCAGTTCAACCGTAGGTCTCGGTAGCACGTTCAGCCATCCGGGAGGATCACTTTTTCCACATGTTTTAGAATAGATTTTAACAGAATACAATAAATATGCCAAGACATGGAGGACATCCGTAAAACAAATACTTTCTTCTCTGTCTTCACTTATTAATTAATTAATTAATTAATTAAAGCTTGTTCTCCCAGTCCAAAAAAAAAAAAAAAAAAAAAGAAAGAAAGAAAGAAAAAAGAAGTGGGCATTTTCTTCTGAATCTGTTATTAAGCCGAGCATTGGAAGTGCTTCCTTTGTGTTACAATCTGACATCATTGTTTGTTCTGCAATATCCCTATAATCTAAATCCCTTTTGGCAGGCCCAACACCTTACTGAACTCAATGACCTACAGTTTTAGCTGTTTACCTTCTTTCCTTCTCTCTTCCACTGTGACTGTTACACTCTCTCTGTATTCCCTCTCCTTCCCAAGCACAACATCAGGCTGAGCTGCTCCCTTTCCCTGCCACCCTCCTTGTGCTGTTCCCTAAAAGACCAGTGCTCAGCCCCAGCTTCCTTGCTTCACATTTTATTTAGGGCTACACATGTGTTTTGCAACCCTTTTGTTGCAATTTCCATGCTGAGTCTAAACATTTTATGCTGCTTCATGAAGGGCCCTGTTGCCTGGCTTCCTCATTCTGTTAAATGCTCTTACAAATTCAGAATGCTCCTGATTATTTATCGTTTGCAAAAATATCTGAGTGTAGGTCTGGTTTCTTTCCTTTTGGTCTTCGATAGCAGCCAGCACTAAGGCAAGAGAGCATCAAAGAGAGCAAGGGAGTTGTGGTGCTTCCTTGGGCTGTCTGCTGCCTCTGGAGTTGCTGGCTCAGTGCAGATTTTGCAGTGCTTACTGTTCCCTGCGTTTTATTCCAGTCATCCCTTCCCTAGGTTGCAGATGCCTTATCTCTTTGCCCCTTCTGTGGAAGCTGTTCCACATCTTTGGGCATCCTTGTCATTCTCCACTGTGTTCTTGCTGAATATAGGGAATTCGGAGCTATGAGTTATTATTTGAGACCCACTCTGTGCTTTGTGAAGTGGGGTAAAGTGCCCATTGTTCTCCATGACCCCTTTGTGGTGGCTGGAAAGCAGCAGGAAGGGCAGGGCAGTGCTTGCTCTCAAACACCTAGCTCTGCTTGTCTTCAGACTTCCTGCCTGCACGCTTCCTGCTGTCAGCAGGACAGTTTGCCCTTCAGACAATAAAGCTCCGGCCATATGTGGGTAACTGGGAGCGCTTCCAGATTCCCAGGTCTGGCGGTGCCCTCTGGCTGCATCTAGCCCCATACTGCAAGAAGCACCAGCACACACTCTGCTTTCCATGGGATGTAACTGTCAGCACATGAGAGCTGTGCAGGCTCTGCAGCATGCTCCAGGAGGTGAGCATGCACTGACCCAGTGGTAAATAGTTTTACATCCCTGTGTTTCAGCTGGGAAGAGACCCCTGACCTTAAGAGCAAAGGCATTTGTAAGACTTCGATTTCTGGCCCACAGTCTCTTGCTGAAACATGCTATGGGAGAACTGATGGGCAGGGAAGCCTGTAGGAAACATACTGAGAGCCTGCAGGCCTGTGGATATACGTCAGTAACACTGAACAGAAGCTAAGCTTACTTTAGAAAAAGAATAATCAAAGACTGGGGTCCCACCTGTCAAACCACAGCACTCAAACTAAGTTCAATGTACAGCAGTACAGTGCTTCAGCAATTAGAAACTCATACCTCTCCTCCAGCCATCACAGAATCAGAATCATTAAGGTCATCTTGTCCAGCTGTCAGCCCATCCCCACCATGTCCACGTTCCTCAGAGCCACTTCTACACTGTTCTTGAACACCTCCAGGGACAGTGGCTCCACCACCTCCCTGGACAGCCAGTTCCAATGCCTCAACTTCTCTTTCTGAGGAGAAATTCTTCCTAATATCCAACCTAAACCTCTCCTGGTGCAACTCAGGGCCATTCCCTCTCATCCCGTCACTGTTACCTGGGAGAAAAGGCTGATCACCTCCCTACCACAACTTCCTTTCAGGCAGTTGTAGAGAGTGATAAAGTCTTCTCTAAGCATCCTCTTCTCCAGACTAAGCATCAGAGACGCTTTAAGCTGTTTCACTCAGCAATCAAATGAACCATTTTTCTCTCTCTTGCTGTCTTCTATATATTCCTCTCTAATCTACTCCCGCGTATTATAAATGAGTCTTATAAATGGCTGGTGTTCTCTTCTGCAGATAACTTTAGCTCCCAGATTGTCCACACAGAAGAATGTCCTTTTCTACACTCCAGCAGAGCCTGATTCTTACTTCCCACTGTGGTGCCCAGCATTTTACAGAGTTCCAGTGAGGCTTCCATGAAGCACCTTATCCAAGTGCTATGAAACCTTCTTATCTGTATCAGGAAAATGGACTGCTCATATCAGAGAAGCTAACTTCTGCTAACTCAGCAACAGGTTAAAAAGTCACATGCGAATGAGTGACATTAAGAATTTTAGAGCTGCTGCACCTCTGTTTCTCCTTTCTTTTCAAATGTAATAGTCTCAAAAATCTTTGAAGTAAGCCTTCAGCACATAGCACTAATGCTTATATGTGATTTAACTAAATAAACTAGTGTAAATCAGTTCTCATAGAGCAGAGCCTTAAATGGAATTTAAATGGTGTCCGGCTCCTGGGGCACTTCACACCCAGGCCTGGAACAAGTGGCATTGATTCCTCAGTACATTCTCAGAAGCTATGAAGTAAGTCTGCATCTCGTGTTTAAGTTGGCTTGCTGGTAGAGGAAGAGGGTCCTAGAAGAAATTTCTATAACATGTATTTGCTGCAAAAAAATATTTATTTCTTATTACTCTGACTTGAAAAAAAGTCTTCTTGTATAAAGTTTAATATTTATTTACATTCACATAAAGAATCCTTAGCTCCCAAACAGGTTTTGATGTAGAAACAACAGATTTTGTTCTCTGTTGCAGTTCCAGACTTATGCTTCTCTCTTATTACAGTGCAGGTAGAAAATCAGCAGCCAGCGTCAGCTTCCTCCTGCCCTCATGTCCATGGAATGCAGCCTTGGCCTGAAGGGTCACTTCTACAAGCAGGAGCACAGCACCTTGCTCCCAGCCCTGCTCCTGGGCTTGTCAGCAAGGGAAGGACATTAATTCATTAAGGAAGAGCTCGGCTTTGTGTGTTTATATCCTTCACTGACAGACAGGCTGCAGCACTTCCGATGACAAAGTGTTTTCAGCACTCTTTGCCTTTTCACTACCTAGGCGAGTTCCTTTCTTCTTCTTCTTCTTTTTCTTTTTTTCTCTTTTTTTTTTTCCTTTTTTTTTTCATTAGCAGTGCTTGTGGATGTTTTATTTAATTTTCCCTACTGTTGAGCAGGTGGGCAGATGCTGAGACCTCTCTCTTGGGCACACCCATGTCATCATCAGCTGGAAATGGTTTTTGCAGTGGTTGCTGTTTCTTTTGCTGCTTTTTCCGTTCTACTGCTGCACGCAAGGCCTGGAGAATCAAGTCTTTATTATTCTGGACGTTGTAGTAGCTTAGGTTCACCAGTTTGTCAAAATCTTTCTCTGAATAACTCAGGTTGTTTATGTAGTATGGACCACAGTTATTGGTAACATCAACATCACCCTCTGCCATCTCTGAGGGACTACGTCTCACTCCTAAGGGACAAAGAGTGACTTGGTTAATCAGCAGAACTGCCTTAGGGTCACCTCTCAGGCATGCACACATAGTTGATTACAACCCAAAGATTTCCCGTCAGAGGTGTTTTATTGCTGGGATATTTTACTGCTGGAGCAAGGTGGCAGCCAGGTCACCAGGCCACTTTTGGTGCTGATGCTTCCCAGCTGTCACTTTGATGCCGTGTTTTGGACATTGCAGCACCTTCTATTTCCAGCTAAGGTGGCAAGTGAATCATCTTTCTCTTTCCTTCTTTCTTCCCTGTCTCCCAAAGCAGGTAACCACAGCCAGGGCTTCACTACAGCAGTTTCTTTCCAGGCAGTGAGCTTTTGATGCCATTGCCAGTTTCTGTTCCTTCTAGCCCTCCATATATTATATTCCCTCAATGCTATATCTCCAGAACAGACTGTTGAAAGTCCAGACATCTCAGTGATTCGAGCTTTCCAGATGCGGAGCTGCCTTTTCAGCAACCTCAGCTCTCCCTTGGCTCTGCATAATCTGCTCAGCAACTCTTGATGCATGCTGGGAAGAATTTTTAAAAGCTACAGAAAACAGACCTCAAAAGTGACATTTTCTTGTCTAAACTCAGAGACTTCACAGAGCCATGATCGGAACACAGTCCAGCAGTAAATGGCATAAATATTTTCTGTAATTTTTTCAAGCTACCTGCTGCTATAAAAACAACAAGCTTTACGTAATGTCAGTTGCTATGCTGGACTTAATGTTTCCTGAGATTTGGCTGAGATGCTGATAGAACCTTTCAAGCCCAATTCATCATCCCAGCATAATCAGCATACACATCACAGACCCAAGACAGATAACCAGGCATGTAGTCCCACAGGTGTAGTCTCTGGAAATATTAGATTCATCATATATGATGATCTGAAGACAAATTCTATTAAGTTATTTAATTCATTTAACAACAGAAAGCTATTTCAGAACTTGATTTGCAGGCTATCAGAGAGCAGACTTTTATAGAAACCACTATAGTGTGTTGTTGTTACTTGGGAAAAAAGCATCCAAGGCTTATCCTGGAATCACAAATCTCAACACACTCCTGGGTATTGAAAGTGTCAAGTACACATCACTTATTTTTTTTCTGCCTTCATATGTCACCTGTGACTCAGAAGAAGAGTTGATTTTAGTTGGAGCTGACCATTGATTCCCTATGCTCACACCAAGAGGGTTTCTGATTTAGCTGCTGTTTTAGATACAGCACTGCTCAATTCCTGGGCTCCAGCTAATGCCTTTGACTGCTAATGAACTGCTGAGAGTCTTCACCCTGGGCAAGAGACCTGAAGAAGGGAAGACACTGTGGTGTTCCAGCCTCCTATCCTGGTATGGTGACTCACCCATGTTTTCTTCCTTTCACATCATTCCCACACATCCCCCAGTTTTCTAACAAATAGCTGCCACGAGGGAAAGTGAGCAGTGACAACCCAGAAATGGGCACTAGTGCTGATCAAGGCTTGAAATTCCCTTTGCTGGTGGATGAGCTTGATATAGAATAGACACCTGTTGCAAGGATGCAGTACTGAAGCACTATAATGCCCCATCCCTAGGGGCATTCAAGACTAGGCTGGATGGGCAGCCTGGTCAAATGGTTGGCGACCCTGCCCACGGCAGGGGGGTTGAAACTAGATGATCATTATGGTTCTTTTCAACCCAGGCCATTCTATGATTCCATGATTCTAAGCTGCTGCCTGCCCACTGCTAGCAGAGAGCATTCCAATGCCCGCTCATTCCCAACCTCCCAAGGATTGCACAGGTCTTTTCTGCTGCCTCAGACGCTGGGTCCAACTGCAAGTCAAGAGACTTTTTATGGCTTACTTAAAAAATAATGAAAGGGAAAAAAGAATACAATTGCGGCAGTAGTTACTGGATCACAGAATCACAGAATAGCCCTGGTTGAAAGGGACCTCTAGGATCATGAATCTCCAACCCCCTGCAACATCCAGGGGCACCAACCTCCCAACCAGGCTGCCCAGAGCCCCACACAGCCTGGCCTCGAACATCTCCAGGAACAGGGCATCCACAGCCTCTCTGGGCAGACTAATGGATGTTTTGTTATTACGTTTCACGTACCATATACCACCTCAGGACTTTTTCAGTACACCGTGGGGCTTTGAAGTGATTGAAAAGTGATCTCATATCATGAGGTAGGGATTCTAGTTAGAATCAGAAGCAGTAACCAAGACTTTTGACACTATCAGGGGTAGAATAGAGCTCTGTCAAGATTCATCTGTTTTGAAATGACTGGCAATGTTGCTATTTAAATTCTTTAATGTTTTAAAGTAGGGCCCACTGAAATGCACAGAAACTGACTGTGTGCCTCAGCACACAGTTTTCATCACTTCACCAGTTCACACTTTTGTTTTCAATGTTATCTGCATTAACTGCAAGCCTGGAAATGATTTTAAACAATGAAATCCTTCAGATTCCCAAGGGTGTTCCAGAAGAGGCAAGGGGGAGAGGTATGAAAGGAAATAGCCCTGCTAATTTCTGCCATTGCAGATAAACAGAATACGCTTTCTGTTGTTTAATTCCAGAACCTACCTTTGAAAAGCCAACATAAACAAACACATTTTGAAGAAGGACATTTTTGTTCAAGGCTGATCTCAGCTGCTGCTCTACTTTTGAGGAAAATTTCTGCATTTTCATCTCTTTGGTACGGTTCAGATATAAGAAAAGGGAATTTGAGCCTACAACTGTTTACAGGGTAGTCTGAGTAACAGATGTTGTACAGTAGAAAAGGCTAAGTAAAAGGCTGCTGCCTCTGACAATGTGCTTCGTTACTATAAACTTACCAGGTGCTTTGTATTCCCTGAAGGTGTCATTTACCAGAGGGAAGAAAATCACAATAGGGGTTTCTGGGCTCTCCTTTTCACCAACAATGTAGCATTCCTTCAGATGTGGTGTTTCCTGATCATCTGGCACCTCCTTAGGGAAAGGAATTCCTTGTTTTGCAAAGTACTCAGAGGCTTCTTTCAGAGGCTAGTTTGCCATCATATGAAAAGAAAATGAAATAAAGCATTAGAACATAGCAGGGATATTTTGAATTTGACCAAACTCCAGTTTTACCAGGAAGGCTTGTGAGGTTAGGGCCAAGTTCTGACAGATTATGGCACATACCCAATTTAGGTGTTGTAGGCAGCCAGTGGAGCCCAGCTCTGGAAGGCCAGGTAGGAGGTGGTCTGAATCACACATGGCTCTTCAGTCTTTGCATTATGGAGTCACAATTAAATTTTTAAATATTTTCAGCTGTATGGGTTCTGTATCTAACTGCCTTCAGATGAAGTGAAACACATTCACACACAAAATGGGCAGGATCAGTTTACTAAATGCTTACTTTACTGATCACAACATAGTGCTCAATGAATGCGTATGACCCCAGTAAACTGTTAGCTTCGTATTGCTGCCTAAATATTGAAAAAAAGATGTTCTATGAGTAGAGGATTGGCCATTCTGGAAAGTGAATGATGAAGTAGAGAGGTCATTATAGAGGAATGTATAACACTCACCCTGGTCTGGGAACCTGAACTGTAGTTGAAATGCAAAATGACATCCACTTTCCTTTCTGGTCTCATGAGTGGTGGGTAACTGGTAGCAAAGACAAATGCAGTGTCAATCAAGATGAGGTAGTCTGCTGCTCCTGTCAGGTGGTTGGGCTGAGAGTCAAGCTCGCAATCTAGAAAAGAAGGATTTGTTTTTCACGGGAGGTGCTCAGTGCAAGAGATGCTCTGGTATTTTGAGGAAAGTCAATTATTAGAAAAAAAAAAGAAAAAAAAAAGAGAAAGAATTCAGCCTTTTGGGTAGTTTCAGGCCTACCTGTGTAGCTGATAGCTAGAGCTTAGTCATTTCTGGCTTCCTCTTTCCACTATTTACTTTGCAGTTTCTTTTCCTTTCCTCTGAGATGTTAACTTGAGATTTAGGAAAATAGTGTTAATTCCATCCCCTGGTTTTGTTTGCAACTCTGATCAGGCCAATTTATTTATTTTTTTTTTAATAGGGGAAAAATTTAAATTGCACCTCACTATCTCAACAGAATAAAGATTGAATGTGCTCAGTGCAGGGCACGCTGTGAAAACAGGCACAAAGATATTAAGGTAGACAGCCATAGCTCCTTGTAGAACATGGAAGATTTGATACAGACTGAGTACAAGCTCCCAGCTGGTGCAAGAAGGAACACTGTTATGAACATCCTATCTTTATTACAAGTGAGAAGGTAAGATGAAACAGAGCTCCAACCTGTACCTCTTGTGTACTATCCAAGCAAGAGACACCATATGATGGCATGAATCCCCTGCCACAAGAGTGTGGACTGGCTGGCACATCAGCAGGTGTACACTGATTGATTACTTGCTAGGCTTTGGAAATTTTTTAGGAACTTACTTTTGAAGCCTCTCCTACTGAGTAATTTTACCTCTTGGCAACAGTTCCAAGAGAATGGGAACAGAACTAAAAGGCAGTCAGCTTGAAAACACATTCATCATTGCATACTTTTTAGAAGGTTGGTTTAAAATATACATCAAAGTGGGATGCTATTACCATACCTTTCCATTTAGAAAATTCGCTCTCTAGGTAGTTGTTGTTTATCTGGAGACCTTTTAGGAAGTTAGGGATTTCTGAAGCTGCTGGACGTAATGTGACAACATCTCGGAAGATGTCTGAAAAGCTGTCGGTGGGACAAACCACTCGAGTTTCCAGCTCATTCGGTCTTTTAGGGAACAGGGTTTCATCATCTGTAAAGGAAAGGTTAACAGTTCTTTTATGTGGTAGCACTGTTGAGGTCAATCTACGCAGTCATAATTCGTTTTAACACGTTTGGGAAAACTTTGACTTCTTGCTCTTTTTCTTACCACAAATCTCAGTTTTCATTGAAGCTTTGAAAAATTCGTTTCTTCTCAGCTTATAGTAATATAATAAAAGCCTGGCTTGTACTTCACTACATATGAATCCATCTCTTCTACTAAGTATTCTTTTGTTTTTCTTTGATTTTATGTACTACAATGTCCTGCACCTGCCCTGTCTTCCTTTGCTACTTCACATTACAATCATTACAATCTCACCACTATGCAAAAATAAATAAATAAATAAATAAAGGGGGGGGGGGGGGGGGGTGTTTCCTCTTGAAATCCCATCCCATGGATGTTAACTAGTTGGTGGGTATTGCAAATCTCATCCTTATGATTAATTTGGAAGGACCTGCAATAGTACTTGAGTTTGAGGTTTTTGTGGGATCCATAGAGGTAAAGATCATGCTTTCTTTTTTTTTCAGTGGAGTTTCATGGCACAAAGTTCCAAGAGAAGAATTGGAAGCATGTGGATAACAGGGGAGGTCTCCAGTCACTCCTACTCCTAGGAACATTTATCTCCAGTTTTACCCTTGTCCTTGAATCTGGCCAATATGAGGGCCATACTCTTTTTTTTTTTTTTTTTTTTTTTTTTTTTCCCTCATATGACAAATCTTGTGGATTCTTTTCCTCATATGACTATAATGATTGTCATACTGCAATACCTGGCATGAATTTTCTCCTAGTTTCCATGTTGATTACAGAATGTCCTGAAGAAGGAAGTCCAAAATTGCTTTGAAAAAATGTGTGAAAAAAAAAAGAAAGAAAAAGAAAAAAAAACATTATGGTATAAAAATAACTCACCTATGTCAGTAATTTTGTCTCGGGTCCACTTGTGCCAGAAGTCTTCGGAATGAACAGATATGTACCAAGCATCCAAAAGATTCAGGGAAAATACACTGCTCCAGATCCCTGTGGCATAGGATATATTTGGCAGAAGGGAAACCAATAAAGACCTGGAAGCATTGTCATTCACAATGACCTTTGTTATTTCCTTCATTCTCCAGCAAACTTTATTCATTACATTACTTCTGTGTGTAAATAAAAGGACTGTCTTTATGAATCAGTATATGAATCCACAATGTATGTAAAGAATGTGATTTATCAGTATGTATGAGCAGAGCTGGCAGTATTTTCAATCTATCTGCTAAAATACACATTTTTGTAATGTTGCAAATAGCATCTTGTCAAGTAAATTTAGTGTTTTCCCACTGCCCTCAACATCTCCTGTTTTCAAGTTCCCAGTATTTGTATTTCTAAAGGCTTTATTTATTGTCACATATCCCTGTTACAGGTACAAAACTGTCACACAGGACTGCCAGGAAATATTTAAGAGTCAGAATGAGAAGGCTGACTTACAGCTTTTGGAAGTAGGAGTTGTAAGAGCATAAATCTTTTTTATTTGTCTTCTGGGTATATCTGAACTATACTTTTCCATTCTTCCATCTATCAACACACGTTAAATGGTTAAAAAAAAAAAAAAAAAGAATAAATCAAAGAGGGAGTGTAATGGCAACCCAGAATGCCACCTATCTGCAGTCTTTCAGGGTAAGAAAAAATCACTCCCTGTTATGGTTGCATATACTGTATTTGCAGCAGTGCCTTGCTATACCATCCAAACTGTGGAACTAACCCTGGCATTTCTGGGAGAAACTGAGTGAAGGATGGAAAGGGCTGTACCAGGCAGCTTGGCCATGGCCTTGACCCTTTGTGCAGAAAAGGTTCTGCTGTGCAGGAAGAAGCTACAGGACCTACACAGTCAGTCCCTGCTCTGTTTAGGGGCTGAGGTGCCAAACAGTTTGCTTTATTCGCAGAAAACCTTTGGAATAACTGTCACTGAAGTAAGTAATGCTGAATGGGGGGGCTCTGGCTCAGCGGCTGGAAACAGAGACAGAAATGTCCCAGCATTGCTTTGAAGAAGTGGTGAATGCAAGGAAAGAGATGTAGGATGGGTGCTGGTGACCTGCTGACATTTCTGGCCATGGAAGTGAAGATGCAGGCACTCTGTTGAATATCTGCAGGAAAGGGGAGGTTCTGACATCAAACTGCTTCCTTGTGCCTCCTCATGAGCTACAGTGAAATCTCCACACAGGCAAAAAATCTTAACTTCTCCAAACACCCCTGAAACTTCCTTTGTGCAATTGCTGGAAGTTGGACGAACAATGAGGCAAGAGATTGCTTTCACAAAGGGAAAAAAGCATTTCTTAGAGATTTGATTGTTCTTGTGCAAGATGGGGGAAAAAAAGAAAGTAACTACTAAGATCTGTTTACAGTTCAAAATGGAAGTGTTCTGGATGACTGATTAGTTTTTGCCGCAGCAGTAACATTTTAGAGAAGAGGCTTTACTGCAGAGTTCTGGGCTAAAAAGGGATTGCTAACTTAAATTACCTATGATATTACACAAGTTCTGTAGCTGGCAGAGGTATGTAAATAATACAAAGGCCTCACGTTGGTAAGCATAAACATATATGAAGTCAAATTAATCTATTCTATTGAATAATGTTTCAGAGAAAATAAGGAGTCCTCCGGATGGTGATCTGTTATGAATCCTTATGTTTTAACAAATTCTTCTGTGATAACTGACTCATTTCAGAAGAGAGGTTTGCCCACGATGGATTATATTACATTACATTTACTCAGGTCAACAACTTACCTTCCAAAAAGCAGATTCTGGATTCTGGGATTTTCTTCATCAGACGACCCATGAAGAACTCACTGCCAAAATCTTCTGCACGAATATAGGCACCATATTTCAGGAATCCTACCTCATAAGGAGTGAATTCCACCCATTCTGAAAAGAAAAGCACACAACAGATTGATTACAGCAGAGGCTCAGATTTGAGCAGCAGAGGCTCAAATTAGTTGAATAAAACATATGATATTAGCCAATTTAAGGCAGTCTGGTTCTGAGCTAACATAGTTACAGCAGACAGCTATTTTATTCACTGTATTTCACAGCGTGGAACATAAAAAGTGAATTGCCTCCTTACATCTAAATGTGTCTGCAAACTTCAGGTTTTATGACACTTTCTACTGACGTGCTGAGCAGGTAATTTCGGGATAATATTCTCTATCATCCATATACTTAGAGGACTTCAAAGATTTAACTATTAAAAATCTACTTCTAGGTGAATTGGCCCCTAAGGGGATTTGTGCACTTAATTGATTTATCTAACCCCTTTATGGGATTAAAAGTTAAATGCAGTTCAGAAGTATGATTACCTCTAAAATCCTGGTCGCTGATTTTATCCTTCACATTGAGGGAGAGGTAAATGGGCAGGGGATTCTGACCACGGTTTAGTGCCTGCTGCTGATCTGTGAGTTTCTGGGTGTCCTCCTGTTTTGAAGAAAGAAGTAGCTGAGGACAGGCAGATGACACAAAGAGCCTCTCACTTCATCTAAACTTGGGCTCTGACAACAAAGAGCGTACCAGACTAACTAGGATGTTCCCTGCTGGTTTAATATAGGGAGATGCTCTGATCCCTCTCTCTGACCCTTCTCCATCTCAGTACTACAGCACACAAACAGTCCTCATGATATGGACTGTCTGTGTATATGGTCTAAGTTCACATGGCAAAAAAAAAATCTGAGCTTTTAGAGGTTATTTACAGTATCTTAAAAGAGAAAAAAAAGTCTGGAAGTATTTGAAAAACACTCTTGGCATGAAATATTTCATTCAGGAAGAGTAATCTCTGTCTTTAGCGTCTCAGAAGATTCTCTTTTCTTCAGGTCTATGCCAAAGCCCAGACAGAGATAATAGTCAGCATGGCTTGTCCCTTTATACTTCTGCTATGGGGCATCTGACATGGTTAAGAAAGATAGAGAATGCTTTGGGAGTGGTGCCAAACCTTGAGAGGGAGCTGTGCTTTTTCTTCGCTTTCTCACTCTGTGTAGCTCTTTTTGAAAAGAACAGTAGGATTTTCACTTTATATTTACACATTAATTCAGTTGTTAATTAAGTTGTTCATACTAGAAGTTTTCCATTTTTTCTTTTTATTCCCACCATATCTGTTCCAGGTGCGACATTAATGTCTGCATAATGCAGTCAGCAAACACATGAAAATTATACTGACAAGGCATGTTGTTGAGGCATTTATCTGGAAACCAACCAACCTTCTGCCATTTGAGAAAAGTGTCTGTGGTCAGACAATGGAACAAGTTTCCTAAGGGAGGTCGTGGAGCCTCCACCTATGCAGGTATTCAGAACTTGACACAATCCCGGGCAACCTGCTCCATAGCTGCACAAGCAGAGTTGGTGGACTACAGATAACCTCCAACCTCAGCCACTCTGATTTACTTCTGCCCTCACTACTGTATCTATTAAATATGCAAATCTGAAAAGTCCTTCTGTTATACCTTGTCACGGAACATAGATTCAATGATGAGTCCCCACAGATCTGTGAAACTTATCTGGTGTCCTTCCTGTTTCCTTTGGCATAACTCTTTCAAGTAGTATTTCAGACGGTCTGGAGCAAAACAAGCCAAAAACTTATTTTTAAGCACGTGCCTTCGGATATCATTGAGTGTTTTCTTAAGATTCTTCTGCGACCAATCAGGATCTTCATACAAGTTTGCCATGGTCCTAAAGAAGAAAGAAACACAAGGAGAAGTGTGAAATCTCAAGCTGAGCGTTAGGAAATTGTGGAGGTTTTTGTATGATGTCTTGATTTTCATAACAAAACACACATGGAGGCAGTACAACCCACATATTTAAGCAGGACTGCCTTAGCCCCAGATGCTAACAAATACCTACTGAAGGAAATGAGAAAAAGCCACAGCAGAAAAGGGAAGCCTTTTCTTAATAGCACTGGCCAAAAATGCTATGAACAATGATGGCTTTTGGTGTTGCAGACAGTAACCACTAGATACTCAAATGAGGCTCCAACTAGCAGCTCACAGCTGTAACTCTTTGAGTCACTCACAGAAATCATTTATGGCAAACTCCAATGAAAACTTTGTTTATCTTGGCCTTACCACGTTGTGCCAGACAGACCGGTGACGTAGGAAACACAGTCCAAGACATTCAGTTCCTGCACGCTCAGAAGGTGAGCATACATGGCTGTCAGAGCTCTGGTTCCACCACCCGTGGTCATGATTGCCACCACAGGTACCTGTTCAATCCCAAAATATGTGCATTTAATAACATAGCATGGGAGGGGAGAGAGAGATATCACTGATTAGAAAAGAGAGTGTTACAACACTGCTAAAGTAATAAAGCTGCTGCATACCAGTGGTCTGCAAGGACAAGAAAGACCTGAATTTGTAATGGGGCTCAGAAGGAATAAGAGACTCCCAGAAAGATTATGGAGTTTCTCTCCTAGAGATCTCCAAAAGCCAAATGAGCATAGCCCTGGGAAACCCGTTCTGGGTGTTCCTGCTTGATCAGGGGTTGTATCAGTTGGATCCAGAAGTCCCTTCCAACCCCAATCATTCTGTGAATTTGTTTTCCCTGCCAAGAACTCGTGCAATTGGACACGAGATCCACTATCTCAAACATCAAAATTTCAGTGGGCTATTGCAAAACCAAAAACCATGGATGAGCACGAAATGGTACCTCCTGCCACCTGAACCAGATTTTTACCAGAAGCAATAGACCAGAAAACCTGGTTGTTGTCTCACTGTTTCTTTGTGAGTAACAATAATCTGTTGTTCATGTTAAGTATGATAAAGCTGATCCCTACTATTGCATAGGTATTTCATGATAATACTAGATGTATCATAACTGATGAGTTTAAGACAGCACTGACCAATTTAGACCAAGTGAGACCAGAAGGTAGTGACCCCATCCCTTTTTACAGCTCTGGAGGGAAAGAGGAGACACGTGCACCCAACCTACTTCATACGTAAGCACAATACCTGGTATGTATTGCATTGTGAATACTTTACTTACTCTACCCTGATCTAGCTGTAGACGTCCCTGTTCACTGCAGGATAATTAGGTTAGGTGACCTTTAAGGGTCCCTTCTAACTCAAGTGATTCTATGAGATTTTTATTCATCTTCCCTATGAGCACTATTTCTTCTGTAGAATAACAAATTTAGCTATAGCAAGCACATCAAACTTCCTGATTTCCTGGAAATAAGAAAAAATGAATACAAATGCTGTATTTTGACATCCAGCTGCAAAGAAAGCAAAGAATAATTGTCTCAGCTACCTCATCGTCCTCCAAGTCCTCCTCCAACTGAAGAATGTCCTTCAGAGCAGCCGCAACAACCTTCTTCCTTTTGCAAATAAAATCCTGTTCCTGAGCACACAAGTCAAAGCCCAGGCGTACATCGAGGTCTTCGTGACTGGAACACAGCATCAAGTATCTTATATCATGCTTACAGCAACATTCAGTAATTATACTGCTTCTACTTCATAAATAGACACATCTTGACCATAATGCACACAAAGCAGAACAGGAAAATCTGAAATGCTCTGGTTTGTTCCTAGAGAACACCACCACATCTTTGTTTGGACTAAGGGTTTTGTGTTTTTTTTTTCCTCTTTTTTGCCCACTCCTCGCTGAAAATGCTTGAAATTAGATAGAGCTGCAAGTAACACAACAGCTCCCTTTCAGACATGAAGCCAAAAGACTGCAGAGGGCGGGGTTTTGAAGATGGCTTTTAAATGCACCTTCAATAGTTGTGCAAACATCCACAGGCGCCCTCACATCATGAACAGAAGGTATGGCGCAAATGTTTGCTGTTGTTTTGTAGGGAAGGCTTTGTAGGGAAGCTCCTACAAAACGTCTCACATACATCCTCCAAAACTTACAAAGGCCTTAACCACAGCTCAAAATACACAACGTGATTCCCTGGTTTAAAAATAAGTTAATGTGAATTTAATTCTTTGTTTAGCTGATTGAAATCTATGCAGGTACCTGTATTACGTCAGGTTTTTTTTCATATCCTAGAGTCACCAGGTATTCTGGCTTTGGCCTTCCTGTTCCCTTGTCTGTACTTGGGGATACAGAATTGGTTTCTTTAGGTGAGTTCTGAAATGCAGCTTTTGTTGAAAGTCTACCTTAGGTAATAATTCCTAGAGGTTTCTGTGAGTGCTCACATCGGCCATTTGGTGAATAATACTGATCACAGTAAAATATCAACAAAAAATATTATGTGTTCTGGATAAAAACTCTTAACTCTTCTTAACTCATTGTATAGTTCTGTTACATAAAATCACAGTCTCTGAAACTCCATATTGTTCCAGGCCCATTTTATTTAATTGCCTGAAAAGAGGACAAGTCAGTACTTAAAACCCATAGAGTATCAAACGGATTGGAACTTGTCTGACAATTATCCAAAAGCAAAGGGACATGGCTTAGTAGCGGACAGTAGTGATCTAGATGATCTTATATGTCTTTTTCAACCTAAAAGATCCTATAACTCTATTAAGACAAGTAAGATCTCTTACCATTTTTTCGTCTTTAAGAGCAAACCAAATTTTCTGCACTGAAAATCAGAAAGGTAAAATAATGAATATAGATATTTTAAGACAGTCTGATTTCCTCACTTTCAAAGGGGCATAGTACTTCTGGGTCATCATTATATCTGCAGAGTTCCGAACTTCATTAAACTAAGACTGGGAGATAGACTGTCCCCTCAGTGTTATGTTATTACCCAGACACATATGCTGATTTAACAAGTCAAGGTTTCAACACTATCATCTATAGCCTTTATCTTCCCTCTGTTAAGAAGTTCAGATTAGATTCCTCGCACACTGCTTAGCTACACAAACAAAGAGAAGAGTTCAGTGGTTCACGTCCCTGGAAGGCTCCATCAGGAAACACTGTTCTAGAACAAACCACAGTATTTCATGCAACAACGTGAGATGCAAGAGGAAGCCAAAGAGGCTGAACTCCACATGCACGTGTGTGTGACTTCCAGCTTAGTAAAGGACATGACCATTTAAGGAGAATGAGCATTTTCTTCTTTCTCCTTCTCCCATGAATTTCCCATTTATTTTGCTCCAATCAGTTCACTTTATTATGTGTCACACTAGATGCAAGGGGGTTTAGAAAACAATCAGTTCTGTATGAAGACAGAGGGACTTTAATGTCTGCATCTTTGGAACCAGTAGGAATTTTTGAAAGTTTGCAAAGGATTCTCAATGGTCAGCAGATGCTTACCTTGCTGACTGCTTCCTGCTCAGAAGGGAGCGACTTCAGAGGTAAAGTCAGGGGGATGCTTCCGCTTCTCCTTTCTCTGCATGTCACACAAGCACACTGAAAAGAAGCATGGAAGTCCTTTTGGTTAAGACAGAAATGTTCTTCTCTTGTGCCTACTCACATATAAAGGTCAGTTCACAGGTCTGTCTGACTTATTGACTACCATGTTCAGGGGTAACGTACAAAGCTGGGAATCCTCCTCTTCTTTGTGAGTGCAACATCCAATGAGGGTTGCTTGTATTTGGCATAGTGGAAGAGAGTGGGATCTGGGAGAGGGGAACGGGAGCCAGAGCCCAGTGAAACTCTCTGCGTTTCTTCAACTGATCCTCTCACTGTAAACGTTAGCTCATTCTCTAAAACAATGACATAAAACGCACAGAGTAGTTACTTTTAATTGCAAGTAAAGGGAAAAGGGGGAAAGGAAGCAAAAGGTAAATTCAGACAATCCCCTTCTCCTCTCCCTATGTACCTGAAAAGCTGACATCTGAAAGTGATCCAAGCCCACACACTACAGGTCGTGTTGTTATAATAGACTGAACAAAAAGGCAGCTGTGGGTGTGATGTGCATGCCAGCAAGTTTTAGACAGCTGCATTTCTATTGCAGCTCTGTGATCACATTATGTACCACCAGGTACCCCATGCTATAAGGTGTTTTCATATCTGGCCAAATAATGAGCAACAAAAGTTCTCAGTTCCCTAAAATAAGATCTGACTCTGCAGTAGTTGGCCATATTTATCTGAAGAGTTCAGCTAATCCTGCTGGAGTGTGTTATATATGTTCTGAGGTTGCGTACCAGATGCAGCCCCTCAGGGGAGGTGGGCAGAGGAACTCCTAGATTCTGGTTCTTGACCGGGGTCAGGCGTGAGCCAGCTGCTGAGCGGCTAACCCCTGCAAAAAATGAGGTGTTTCTGTGCATGTGCACAAGTCAATCTGTCACAGATCCTGAAGAAATTTAAGGCCAGGGACTATCATGCTGAAGGAGGTAAGATTCTTCAGGAGTTAGCAGTAGTACAGCAGGGGTTTTTAGGATCTCAGCTTGGGGTTTAGATACTTCCCATGCAGGCATTTTATGTCATTTTTCATCTGGCACAAGGCTCTCTGTGCAGTCAGAACTTTGAAACTGCACCTGCTGAAGAACAAGCAGCATTCTCTACTGGAAAGATTTTACAAATTGCCTTAGATGTAGTCAGTTAAAGCTTTAGTATTCAGCTGGTGAAATTTCTAGGCATTGTTAGAGAGGGTAAAAATCACTAATACTCAGTTAAAGAACTAGGAAGCTTACCTGCAAACTGTTTCTTTTTCACCCTGCTGTCAAACTCAACTTCCAAGCAGGACAGCTCACGGCACTGTAACAGACACGACCAGGACAGGGAATTAGGTTACGGATCCAGCCATCTCAACACCAGGGCTGGCAAACGTTGAAAGGATCATTGCTTGAATGTGTGGGCTAAACATGTGGACAGATTCTGCTAGACCCAGTGAAAGAGAATTAACTATCACTATCATATGGTAGGATGGTGCTGTGCTAAGTGAGTTGTAATATTTTATGGATGCAGAAAAGCCAAAAGAAAATGTTAGCAGTCTGAAGGCTCCTCTAGAACTGTGTTGGCCTCCTCTAAGGAGAAAACAAAGCTCCCAATAGAAGTGTCACCAAAGAATGAAGACTTACAGTGTTTCTCTCACTACTGTCAAAGTCAGCTAAGAGAAGGAAGGAACAAGGAAGGAAAGAAGGCAAGAAAACAAAACAAATAATGTTTTATTTTTTACCACTACTGCTCCATTTGTGATGATGGTTTCAGGATGATCCTGGCTAGAAAACAAAAATAACATGTATTTTAGAAATCATACCATCTGGATTTTTTTTTTTTAAACAATATATATTTTTCTCTCTGAGAGATTTTGGTTTTACTTGCTCCTTTCTATTGTTTGTAAAAACATGCTTCATTTTCACTAGAAGCCACGTAGCTTACAGAGCAGAAATGATTCAATTGCAATAAAGCACCTGGGAAGTGCTTGTAACGGTCTTAGTACTAGATTGGATAGCAATATTTTCCTCAGCCATGAGCCATCCAGAGAACCCATAGACTTACTGCAGTGTATATCACCAGCTGCTGAAAGTCAACTCCAAACCACATAAATAACTGTTTCAAAAGAATGTTGTAGAATTAAAATCATGAACTTATTCTCCATACTGTGGTATTTTTTTCTTTTAGTGATCTGCTGATGCACACATTGAGCTTGGAGATAGGGATTCTTGCTATTGAGGTGAGACTGAGTGTACAGAACAGTTTCCTGCATCAATGAATCTCTCTCTGAGCTGCTGCTTCCATTATAACAGGGTTTTACTCACATGTTCTCCAAGAAAAACTCAACTTCCAGCTCCTGACTCCCCTGAAAATGAATGAAAAAAAATGAGACATTCTCAGCCAACATGTGCAGAGGTTTGCAAATGCAGCCTTTGTTTTTGCAAGCACAGTTTCTTTACGCTTTATTAAATAACAATATTCTGTTTCTTGCTTGCTATTGTCAGCATTAAAGGACAGATACAGCTTTTTCTTCTCTAAAGAAAATGTGATCCCAGTTGTACTAGCAGAGAAAAGGATGGTTACAAAACCTTCATTTTTCATAACTTCTTCATTTCTAGCTTCCGTATGTGGAGAACAACATTCTAAAACTTAACGTTTAGAAAACTGTCATGAGATATTGTGCCCTTGAATTGTTTTGGTTTTTATAATCTCTGTTAAGATTAGATAAACTGTCATTTTCTGTCAGTTAAGTAAAAGTTCAAAGCTTCCCTAAAATTTCATCTGTTCTGGGGCTTGGGCGCTTGACCAGAATCTGCGCCAGATGAAACCAACAACAATTTGAGAGGGCTGAAAATTTTGGCATGAATGCAGTTTCCAAGATTTTAAGAAATTTTGCTATGGTTGAACTCAGAAGTTGGTTCTGGTGGTACAAGACATCAAATCGAGTACCTCTAGACATTTATCCTTTTTCCCCTTCCGGTTAAACTTCTGATTGTGTTCTTACCTGTGGATTCAATGGGAATGCCACCATCACTCTTTTCCCAAGGGAGATTTTAGCTACATCAAAAAGAACAATAGCATGGTCATCATCACGAAAGATGTCATCATCAGAAACAGTCATTTCTAGAATATTCTGTAAAAAGAAATGAAAAAATGTACAATTTGTTAGCATGTCCTCAGGAAATATAACATTGTGCAAATATTCCATGCTCAGCATCAGCTTTGGAGTGAGGAAATAAATAGCATTGATGACAAATTGTCACCAGAGTAAAAAAAATCGGTGTGATCTCCTTTATAAGAAAAAGTTTCTAGTCTTATCAGTTAAGACTGAAATGAGATTTCTTTTCTCATATTATTTCTGCTTAAAAGTAGCACACCAAGCACAATATTTTAGGAAGTAATACAGATAACCATTAGTACTATATTGTCCCATATCAACAGAAGCAGTGAAGGTCACTTCATTATTAATAACTTTCAAGTCTGACTTTTTGTGCTCTTCTTGGGCTTTCCATTTTCAAACAGCTGTGTTCATTGAGAATAGCATAATTAGCAGTACTAAGCTGGATAAAAAAATTAATTATACCAGAATTTAATAGCTTTTTGGCTTTGATATGCATTTATTTCCTGTCCTTTCAGTGAAAGAGTGGTTTCTCTGCTCTAAGGCTGATTTGTAGATTTACTTCATTGTTTCTCTGTAACGTCACTCTGCCATTGGTTTTCTCAGCCTTCTGCAAGCAGGTCAGGCTCAATTGCTGATATACAAACAAAAAGCATCCGCAAGGAAGGAAGTAGCAAAAGCCAAAGATGTTCACTCCAGCTTGCTAGAACTTTATGTCAACTCAGATAGGCATTAGAAGTATTGACATCCTGTTTTGGTTTAAACCTAAAGAAACTGCATACAGATGAAATGAGACTGGGTACCTTGACTTTTCTCTGTATCCGGAAGTAGAAAGTTTCATTCCACACAGGATCTCTGCAGTTCTTGATGGTTTTTGTTTGGAATTTCTCATCTGAAGCAGTTGGCAACCAGAGACTCACGTAGCAATCAGACTGGCTTACTATGGAGACATAGGCACAAAATGCCTGGTAGGGCAACCACAGCACAAAAGATGGATGCACATAAGTGCTCTGTAGTTTGAACATGGATAAGAGATGGCCAGTTCTTTTTCATATCTACAGGCTGATGCAAGAAGATAGGAATCATACAGCTAGATAAAGATAACTTGTTCCTTGCACCACTTGTTTTAATAAGCAGAGAATCCAAATAGTTACACACAATCCCCCATATATATACTTAAATACGGTCCTAGCCAGTGATATAATAATATAAACAGTTTTATATTGTCCCTTATTAATCATTTTTTCAGCTTCCTGGTCATTTGCAGAAGAAAATTGCCACATAGAAATCTGCCTGTATTTGACCAGACTATCACCTAATTGCAATCTAAATACCTTCAAATGTTTGCTAGATCTCAGCAGCAAAAATCCCTATACTCCTCACATCTCAGCCTCAAACTCCCTGATGCATAGAGATGACTAGAACAACTGGATATAAGTTGTCTCCATTGCTCATCCAGCCAGACCTCTGAGGGTGGCAGCACCAAATATGCCAGACTGGCATGAGCATTAAGCAAAGAATGAATTTCAGTTGAAACAAGGAAATAGAAAGAAAAGAAGGTACCAGACTCAGTAAAGGAAACAGTGAGAAAGGTAGGGAGACCATAGGGGCTCAAAACATAACAGAAGCAAACTTGATCCTAGCATTTTTTTAATATTGGCCCATTTTGCTTCATAACTGTTATGTGCAAGATTGTATGTGCTCATAACATTTTTTACATGTAAAAAAACCCAACACCATTAATGAGATGAGAATATGATCTAGAAACTGGTCTTCAAATTCTCATTTCCATGTCTGCAATTTAATTCCATGAGAAATCTTAAAAGAATCAGGGTTTGAGTCCAATTCAGATAATGACCATCTGGCATGCCTTGCTATTAACACTCCATGACAGAAAAATTAATTATCCCACCCATCTTGAGTATTGTCTCCTTAATTGGGGTAGGAAGGGAGAGATCTACTAGCAGTACAATTGTTCCTTCAGTATGTCAATAGGAAGCCGGGGATCCTTTTCCTGATGTTTGCTGAAAGACCTGGAAGCCATTTCCTACTCCACCTCTCTCCTCTGGAAAAATGAAGTGGCAGAAAGGCTTTGCAACTTGCAGATGAAGGGAAGGAACTTTCATTTACTACAGGGATTCCAATCCCATAGTCATGAGTGAAGTAAACACCAAAATGATTCTCAGATCCTGAACAAGAGCTTTTCCAGAGGCAACTGGAAGGGCTGATCCATCCTGTGGTGTAAACACATGCTTTGGTGAGACAAGAGGAGAATGGGAAAAATGTAATCCCACAGCAATCACTAAAACTACCTAATCCATGGGCAAAAAAATAACGCTTGTTCTCTGTAAACATGCAGTGAAAACATTGGCTCTTTGCTGATAAAATGTTGTAAACCACTCATAGCCCACTGAAGCTGGCAGACCCACAGAGTGTGGGAAGAGAAGAACAGGCAAGCAGTGCTAGGTGCTCACCAGCTGTCTGCAACACAGTCAGAATTATCAGCAAAATGTACCATGTCAGAGGTTAAAAGAGGGTAGTTCTGGTGTCTGTGCTCAGATATATTGCTTCAGGATTTTTTTGCC
Source organism: Perdix hodgsoniae (assembly GCA_035772895.1). Classification (NCBI taxonomy): domain Eukaryota; kingdom Metazoa; phylum Chordata; class Aves; order Galliformes; family Phasianidae; genus Perdix; species Perdix hodgsoniae. The sequence goes on along the minus strand of JAPSGF010000001.1, from coordinate 25,279,410 downwards.
TAAATATAAAATGTCACTTGAAATCTAGAGGCCATGTCAAGATTTGTAGGGTAAATCTGGAGGGTGATAACTGTCTGGCAGGGAGACCTTCAGATAATTCTTTGCACTAAATCTGAAGGAATTTCTTAAAACTACCAGGTAAACTCTGAACAAAGAATCTAAGTTGCTTTTCTGCCTTTGAAGGTGATTCCACAAGAAATATTTCAGTGTTGCAGGTTTTTACATAATTGAAGCAAAAGGATAATGTCTTGATTTTGGCAACTACTGATGCAGGATTCTATTTACACTGTACAGGAGGGCTGTAATTACCAATCTATCTGATACACTGAAATAACTCCCCTCACTGCAACATCTGATGGCCTGTCAAGCTATGAAGTACTTATCCTGATATGTGGTATCACCAGTTCTGATCTACTGTTTCTCAATAGGAAACCTAGATCTCCATATGACTTCAGGCCATCTAGATTTTCCCTCCTCTCATTAATGCACTTATCACTCCTGATGCCAAGCATTCCAAAAACACGATTCCAAAATCACCAAAGCAGATGCAATGTAACATACTTCAAAAATGCTACAGTGATCTGACTCATAAACTCTCTCCTTTTTGATATCTAGTTACTATCGGGTACAGGAAGAATTTCTTAATATTTTTTCTGTAACTGCAAAGGCCAGTTCCTTCCATCTCTTCTAAATGAGAACAGAGATTCTCTATCCTTTCAACCATACATGCATGAGATAAGACTCATGATAAAACTGAAAAAAGCTGACAGTGCTAGAAGTCTGTGCTAAGCATGAATGATCTGCCACAGTATATATGAATCTCTTTTGTTACTGCTTCATCTACAGATTTGTTGGGGTGTTTCCCTCAATAAAATGTTTTCTTGAGTTTACTTGATGAAATTATTTTTCCATGTGAGCATTGCTTTCATAAATATTTACTTAAAATAAGCTACTGACAGTTCTTCATCAAACTATGGAAGCACAGGCTGTATAAACAGGCAATGAAATTGAATAAAAACAGGCTCAGCTGCCAGGCTCAAAGAATTGTAATCAGCGGCACAGAGTCTGGCTGGAAGCCAGCTGCTGGAGGTGCACCCCAGGGCCTGACACTGAGGCCAATATTGTTTAGAATCTTCAGTAACAATGTGGGTTATGGGATGGATTTTACAGATGATACAGAACTGGGAGGAGTGGCTGACAGATCAGGCCAGCTGGAACCTCATGAAGTTAATCAAGGGAAATGCCGTATTCTCCACACAAATGGGAATAATGTCATGCACCAGAACAAGCTGGAGGCCAAACGACTGGGGGAAATCTCTGCAGAGAAGAAGCTAGGGGTTCTGGTGGATGTCTGGTGGAACATAAGCCAGCAATATGGCTGACAATGCCAGCAGCCCCCTGGGATGCATTAGAAGGAGCACTATCAACAGGTAGAGGAACGTTGACTTTCTTTCAACTCAGCACTGGTAAGGCTACATCAGGAGTGCTGAGACCATTTCTGGGACAAGAGAGAGATGAACACACTGGAGTGAGCACACCAAAAGGTCACAAAGAATATCATGGGTTTGAGGCATCTGACATACGTGGAAGGACTGAAACAGCTGGGACTCTTCAGCTTGTAACAGAAAAGGCTCAGTGGGATCTTACTGATGTATCTAAATACCCAATAGGAACAAGAAGAAAAAGAGTCAGACTCTTATCATCTGTGTTCAGTGAAAGGTAAGCGCCAATAGGCACGAATCAGAATACAGGAAAACCCATTTAAACATAGCATAAAGGTAAGTTTAAGAATAGAAAATTAAAACAACAATAACTGTGAGAGCAGTCAAACACCAAAACAAGATGGCCAGAGAGATTGTGGAGTCTTCATTCGTGGAGACTTTCAAAGCCATCTGAACATCACTCTGAAAAGCCTGATCCAGCTTACGCTGCTTTGAGCAGAGGATTTGACTTGATGTCTGGAGGTACCTTCCTCCCTCAGCCACTCTAATTCTGGGTGTGATGTGAAGCCTAGCTAATCACAGACAAATTATGTATAATTGTTTGTAACAGATTTTGACCTTGAAGATGAGGTGAGGTGGGGCCATTAGGACAAAGCATATCCTCTTCCGGTGGAGAAATAAACCATGCCACATATGTTTGTGCCACAGTTTGTCTACAGTCTCTATTGATGGGAAGATGTGTTATTTGCCATCAAATTCCTGCTTTTTCCTATGTTCTCCTTGATTTATACTTGATTTATCAGCTATTCCTCATGCTGTGACACTGATGTTAGATATTCCTGTAGAAGTGGCATTGATTCATATGAAGTCAACTTGATATGCAAACAGAGAGACCAATAAAAATAACAGGATGACGGGATATCTGGTGAAAATTGTCATACCCTATTACATGGGAGAACTTGAAATGATTAACCAGTTTCTTTGATCCCTCTTATCCCTGGAGAAAAAAAAGTAAGGAAGAGCTAGCAAAAATCTTCCAGTTCATTCATTATTACCTGGGAGCTAATGAAAGAAATTATATTTGTTTTTTCTTCATGCTCTACTTTTAATGCAACTCTATATTGCTAGGCATTGTTAGTAATTTCATGCCATGCATGGCTCTTACATCACAGCACATGTGGCAACCTCATTCCTTGATAATATAATGTCACCCTATGGAGACACTAAGACATATGAGTTTATGGTCTTGTATGTCACTACTAGGTGTCATTTATATCCTACTCCCATTTTCAACTTTGTGAACTGTTCCTTTTGTGCACTGTTGGACTATTTCTCATCTCCGTCCTCAAGCTAAAAATAGGACGAACATTTAGAACTGAACCCAGATATTCATAACCACTAACAATTGTTTGCTGCACCATGAAAGTACAGTCCTTCAGAATGTTTCTAAAATTAACAATCACATGCTACAATCAGTTATGTCTCTCAGAAAAAAAAAAAAAGAAAAAAATGACAGCACTGAAAAAAAAAAACAAATGAGAAAAACCAGTCTTTTAAGAACAATTAACATAAACTATAAAATCCCATCTATCCTGTTACAGCACTTCATAATGCCAAATATATAGAGTTTTATATATATATGTCTCTCTCTCTCTCTCTCTCTCTATATATATATATATATATATATGTAATTTTCTCCTGGTGAATTCCTCTTTACCTGCACAGACAGGTTTCCCTTGAATCTGAGTTTACCTCACTTCACCTAAAAGGAGGAGAAGAGCTGCTCCTATTTCTCAGTCTTCAGATGATGTCTCCGGGGTCATTTTCCTTCACCAATGTAATACAGTATTATGAAGTTACCTCCAAATATTATCCGCCTGAAAGCTGATTTGAATTGAAATCTGTCCTTTAAACTCACCTATAAATGCAGTGTTACTCTTTGCAGATTGCTTGTGAAAATAACGAATGCTCAAAGACCTTACTGTGTTATCAGAGATGTCTTTTATAAGGAATCAACAGGGTCCCCATGTGAATGAGCCTTACAACCTGTGCAGTTATTTAATCCAGTGAGAATTAAAAAGCTATAAGATTTTCTTTTAAAAGATTCAAAGGTCTCTGTTCATGCAAAGGTGAAAAATGAACAGCAAAAAAGCAAAGGTAAGACCAAACGGAGCAGCATAATTGTTCTGAATGCTGACAGCTTAGAAAGCTTCCAGTACATATTTGAAGCAAAACTCAGATTCACTTCCAGTTCCAGAAGCATTTAACAACCAACTTTACAACTCGAAAATACATCTGATATCACACCCATGTTTCAACCCTCCAAGACTTTACTTTGGCCTACCTCTGACAGCCATATCATGGGGACCCCTCTAGCCACAGCCTCTTAAATTTGTAGGACAACACCCAGCAAAGAAGGTGCTGTTTCTGGAAAGAAAGCATCAGTCAATCTAAAACTTACAATAATTTCTTATTAGGCGATACAGCTCAAATTCAGCACTGCAGCTAGGCAGCACTAATGGGGCTGGTTACATTCGACCAGACTTCCCATCTGCTCTCTTCTCCTTTTCTGCATTAACTTGCCCATATATGTTCTTCAGCAGCAAAGATCAACTCTTGGTGTACTGTATCACTCAATATCTACACGAGTATAATAACAAAGAACCATCCAGCACAGAGACTTCTTTCCTCAGGATTATGTGAGATCCAGTGGAGTCAAAGAGGTTTTCACCTTTTCATATACTAAATAATGTCATTAGCATTATCCAGAAACCTGGGAGAGGTCATCTTTCACTTGCAGCACAACAGCTCTTCTCTTCGTTAATGCTGAAGCTTCAGCTGTGTCAGACAATGCAGAGCCCCTCACTGATGACTTGCTTGACCACAAGAATGGGGTAGCTCCAGCTGTATGCTGTATGGACTACCATAAAAGGAGTAAATGCTAACAATGGCACAGCCCTGCATGGTCATCAAGTAATTGATTTGTTTAAGGAAAGAAATAAGAAGGTAGAGAACCTGAGCTAGTGTGGTCCTTCTCTCTTCATCCTTCTGGCAAATGCAGTCATTGGAGGGGATGTTAGAAGTGAGAAAAGGAGCTAATGCACTGTTTTCTCCACCACCTTGCCCTGGTCAGATATTCTTCCTGTCAGCCAATGAGATTTATGAAAGCCTGTGGCACATGTGCCTTCACCATCCCTGAAGTTTCCACCCTGCCCTTCTCAACTCCAGATGAGAAAGAGCAAGTGAACACACAAATAACCGAAAAAGTTAAGTCATTCTTTTACTCAAGACTATCTGCATCTTTTGGGTTGAGGAGGTAATGCAAAGCAGGTACCGGACTGTAAGATCCCACAAGCTTCATCAGTACTGTTTCCTCAACTGCCTACCACCACCCCAGTGCAACTGCATAGGAGTATTAGAACTGCTAATGACACTGAGCACATGCAGGGTAGCAGGATGAGTATTAGTTTTCTTATTTTAGCACCTCTCTAATGCCCACAGTGAGATCAGGGAGTGCCTGAAATCTGTGTTTGAATCAAACCCATTATATGAATTGACAAAAGGGTCAGCTAGGAACAGTGAAAACTAATTAGCTCTAGTCTGTCAAGAGCATCTGCATAATGAGACAAGCCAGAAATTCGTTGTGTGAACTATGAAGCAAAATTCAGAGCTGAGAATTATCTAAATGCAGAGGAGCCCACAAAAGTGCAGTGACACCAGGTGTATTAAAAGGGCTAATTGGCCCATAGAGAAGGAGTGGGATGTTTTTTTTCTGCTTTAGTTTTGTGTCTGTGCGTAAACGGGTACAATGGTTGCTCAGGTCCACCAGCATGTGCTGCCTACAGGTGAAGGTGTAGCACTATATCTCAAGATAAACCAAGACTCCCTCCCACACATCCCACGGGTCTCAAGATGCAGAATTAAAAAAAAAAAAACACTAGGATCAAGTTGGGTATATGCAGTAGGGAGGAACATCAGTGGAAGTACATAGGAAGTAGCTTTCCCTGAAGCAAGGATTTGGCAAGTCAAAGAAAATTATAAGAGCTGGCATGATACTTGTAATGAACTGAGAGAAAATCAAGGAAAGTCAACATGCTTTATCTAAGCAGAGGTGAACAGAAACTTGAGCAGACTGATAACCATGTGTAGTTAGGAAGACAGGAAGCCAGCATACTGGCAGAAAAAGCAAGTCCTAGAAGCTGCAGCACTTCTTTGGAAAGTGGATCCTTGTTCCTTAATTTGGTATTTGGTGATGACAATCACAAAATTGTCAGCCTTCCACTGATATCTCAAACCTAATGGCACCTGCACCAGCTGCTTGTACTCCACTTTCCAGGGAAAAAGATCATATTGCTAAGATGAACCTAGATAAACTATGTCATTTTCTAATTCTCATCAGCACACAATAGTATATGTAGCTATTTTAGTTTTCTGATGCTTCAAATACTTAGAAAATAAAACATTAAGTCAAAAGAACATTGGCATCACATCCAAATCAGTGCTTGAAAATCACCAGATATCTGTTTGCATGGTATCACAAGGAATTGAAGTTATATTGTCACATATAGGTTTCCGTGGGAGACTCCAACTACTTTGTGAGCACAAGCAGGTTGCTGCTGCTAACTCAACAAAGGACTTTTTGATATTGTTCTGCCTTCAGTGTTCAACTGCAAATGGCTTACTGTACTTCAATTTACTTAAAGAATGCACACAAAGCCACAACAGTAGCTGGGAAATTTCTGACAGAAAAAATTCCTTTTCTTCAGCTACTGGCCCCATCCCTTGTTTGCCAGTAATTTACAAAAGAATCTGGAGATACTTCTCATTGTTTCCAGGATTCGTCTTGCATCTTAAATTAGGATCACACCTTTCAAAAAGTGCACGTAATCTAAATAGAGAAGATGGAAAAAATATCTGGGAGAACATTTCTTTTTTTAATGCAAGTTCTGTAGGTAAGCAGAGGCACAGAGTGCTCAGATGGTTTGCCTACATGTACATAGGAAAAGTCCATACACTGAGCTCAATATGAAGGCCCCACATCTTGATCCGTACTCAAGTGATGTATGTTTTGGTGGTATTAGGAATTTCCGAAATGTCTGCATCTCGCTCCACAGGATTTTCTTTGAAATCCTGCTGGAAGATGGAGGATGAGGTCACATTTAACTGTTTTCTGAGAGAACACTGTCATCTTATTTCATGCAATTCTTTTGCATAACATAGTGAACTGTGATTCTTATCATTCTACTTCCATTCTAGATCAAATGTGGTACTAAAAGAAATTAAAACAGCACTTCAAAGGAATAGTGGTAAGGTCATGCACAAATGTGCACTGTTTCATAGCTGTGAAAGAGCAATGACCTTCTTTGCTGTCCTCTGATATTTTTTGTAATCTCTACAATTCAGTATTACTGACCACGTGAACCAAATACTTCTCTCCATTAGGATGGATAACTGACAACTGTGATTCTATGTTCTTAAAACTCCAAAGTCAGTGAAATATACAGAGATGGTGATAAGTCTTTTAGAATACTTATCCATTGAAGACAAAATTAAAAACAAGTGGGAATATTTGTGATTAAAGTATTTCCATCTCCGAATTATCCAGTGGAAGTCAAATAGTACTTGGAGAAAAACAAGAAGGCACCCCACCAAGTCCTTAGCCTTCCTCAAAGTCAGTCTGATGACCTGCCTCCTGGGCAGGAGGACCCTTAGACCTGGATTGCACCAGCTTTGCTAAGTGCACTGAAGCTAACACATTTTGAAGTACCACAGATAAAGAATAGACTCTGCTCTGTGCAGGCAGTAATTGTAAATTGCATTTTATACTTACGGATCCTCAGGTTGTAGAAAAAAACGTTAAAAATCAGGAAGACAGAAGAGTGAGGTAACGTTATATGAGACACTGGGCAGTGGAGAGGCTGTTGTACCAGTGAACCTCAGCACAATCCCCCCAGAAACAAAGAAAAGGCACAGCATGATAAGAAGGAAAAGTATGATAAACTGACACATCAAGCTGTGGCGATTCGCGACCTGACAGGTTCACGAGGCACACACAGAAATGTCAGGAGAAAATTATGGAGAGAAAAAATATTGTAGAAATGAAGGACCCACTAAGGGTGAGTGCCAGGTAAATACCACACCTTTTCAGAACACTTTGCATGTAGGCTGTAACTTACATACTGCAGTCCCCTGTTATACAACTTTCAGTGTATGACCAGAGTCAGAAACATCCGTAACAATATGGCTGATGTTATGATGCTCAGGACATGCAAATTATACAGCCCCACTGACCTTCTGATACGTGCTGTAAGGAATCCCAACAAGCAGTTAAGAGAGACAGAGTAAGGATTTCAGCCCTGTATTCTACATATATCTTACTGATATGTGATACAAACACTTGTGTATTGAAAAAGCTGTTAAGAAGTTTTCACATCTCTGAAACAGTCAACACATCAGGAAAATAATGTATGAGGGCTGCTCTGAAAGTAATGCCTCCTATTTTATTATGTTGGCTCAGGACTTCAGAGCCAGCTGTTGGTGGTACAGCAATAGAGGCTGAAACTTCCTGCCAACAGTCCACTGCAGTGAAAAGATGACAGCAGAGGAGCAGTCTGATAAAATAATGTCTGACATGGAAGTGTGTATGAAACAAAGGTGTGTCACTTAATCTCTCCATGCAGAAAAAAATGGCACCGCTGATATTCATCGTTGCTTGCTGAACATTTGTGGAAACCAAACAGTGGGCATGAGCACAGAGAGACAATGGGTGGTGCATTTCAGCAGTAGTGACAGTGGTGTGAAAGACAAGCCACGTTCTAGATGGGCATGCACAGCTCTCAGCTCTCATCCCAGCCTGTGCAGATTTTTATGCATGCAACATGCAGGCTCTTGTTCATTTTTGGTGGTGCTCATCTCATAGTAGTGACTATGTTGAAAAATAGTGTATGGTAGCTGAGAACCTGCTCTATCATATAGTGTTACTGTGCCCTTTAAATCTGTTGCAGTTTCCAAAGAAATAAATAGGAGCAACCTATGTATTAGTTTTACTCATACCCAAACTGGCATTATTGACCTGTTGCTGAATTTATTTATTTATTTAAACAAAAACAAAACACCTGAAATTGGAAACAGATATTCTATAGAAGAATTCAGATTTGCTCATGTATTCTTAGCTAGTATGACTTCTGTGTTATGCATTTGTATAGTGGCTAGTGCCAGTGGGAATCCAGTAACTTTAGAACTTTATAATGTCAGTAAAAAAAATCTGATACTTACAGAAGTCTGCCTGATGAGCATTTGTCATCTTTATGATTTTTACAGTGAGCAGGGAGTAAAGTGATATTTCTTCCTGCTGAAAAAAACAAAAACAAAGGAGATGAGCTTTAAAATTTGGGATACATGTATTGCAATGACAATCAAACACTGAAAGAATCCAGATTCTGCTGAAGCCATCTCTTATAATTGTAATTACAGCAGCAATACAGTAGGTAACAAAATACATTTTCTTAACCAGTCCCTGGTCTGCAGTCACCTAAGCATCCATACAGAAAGCGTAGAAGAAAATGATGGAAGTAGAGATAGAGGGTAAATTACCCTCAGACAGAGTTCAAAGAGGAGTTTAGATCATTGCAGAAGGCAAACAGATGAGTAATTCTTAGTAATTCTCATAATTAGTAAAGTCACTTCAAAAACCAATAAGAATGGGGAGCAAAAGCAAGAAGCTGTTGCGAAAGCTAATGACCAGAAGTTTGAAAAGATTATCTAAAGTGAAAATGGAGGAGTGATGGTAGAAGATGATGAAATAATAATTATCTTTTTTCTGATAAACCTTGATTAAAACAACAGGGAGAAAGTGTAAAGTGAAATAAGAGAAAACTCATTGACTGCCCCTACTGTGATTGAAGTCAAAGACTGCTAAGAAGGTCAAGGTATCAGAAATCAGTGATACAAGACAGTGCGTCAGCTGAAGTGTGTAAAGCATTGGACCATGAAGAATTAATGATGACAAAATTCAGCTTAATCTCCCAAATTGTTTCTATATAAATAGAATAAATTAAAAAAAAAAGCAGCAACTTTCAAGCTACAGAGTTATTCTATGAAATGGCAAGAATGATTAAAAAAAAAAATCTTGATAATTTGATGACATATTATATAAAAGCTAACCAGTGCCTGAAATAATCATAAGGCTTTGCCCATGAGCTCATGCTTATAACCAGGAATCAGGATTTCAGAAGCTTTTCAGTAAACTGACCTTTTAAAAATTCTAATCCTTTTGCTGAGGTGCAGAATCAGCACACTCACAGCAACAAGAGGGCAATGAAGCTCTGAACAAACACATTTTCTGTAACAGGCTACAAGAAGTAGAAGATGCATGTGCACTTACTTAGCTTTTGGATGGATATATACTAAAATGAAATAGAAAATTACCAACTTGTCATATATGGGGCACAGAACACTTTATGGGACTGTTTTAAACCAGGGAGATAAGATCTCAGTGTTATTGGAATCTGTGTTGTACCAGCTGCCACTATGGCAGAGCACTCCTTTGCCATCCTTTGTCATCAGCATGGAAAACCCATGACCTCTTACCTAAACCTGTTTTGTTTTTAAAGAAACCCACTGACTAATTGGGTTTGTCTGGTTCGTATCCTTCTCAAAAATAGTCTTCAAATTAAAAAAAAAAACAACAAAAAAAACAAAAAAACACAACAAAACAACAGCAAATATATTTCAGGAGAAAGAAAGGAACGAGTGAAAGGAAATACTTTCTCTAGTGAAAATTTGTGGCATCAATCTTCAATTAGTATTCTGGAGCCTGTGTTTTTGAATGCTGTTAGAGGTGCATGTACACTACTATGATTTAAGAGTAGAATAACAAAAACTAGTGTGAGCTGTGCAAAGACACATCTACATCACGCACCAGTCATGCACTCATTCCTGAATGCCATTGCAGTGGAGCAGAATAGAGGATATATGAAGAATGACTCACAGGGACCTCATATTGTGAATATAAATGAAAATAGACTGATAAGAGAGCCAGCACATGGGAGGATTATATTAAGAAGAAAACAAAACGATAAAATTTACATGGTATTTTCTTGAAGAACAGTGAGATACTACATAGATCAGATAGTGTCAAAGATTATGCAAGTGTTCAAACATTTCTCCTGAGAGGAGATTCTGGATTGGTGCTGCATAAGAGAAAAGCCAATGAGCTGTGCTTGGAAATACAGTGTATCAGGAGTCAAGTGGTCCTTGTCACAGAAAATTCTGCTGTATTGGCTGAGAAATCTCAGTCCTATGAGACAGCAAGGCGCAGGTTTTGTCAGTCAGATCATACCCAAAATACGATCAATGGAACAAAGGCCTCAAGAAGCAGATAGAAAAAAGAGATCCAAGGAATTAACAAGATGAAAGAGCTAGTGACCTGAACCTGAAAGAGGCAATCAAGTACGCTGGTGGTAGAGGACATTCAGGACAAATCAAGTGGAAGGAAAGATGATGTCTGAGCCTTGCTCCTTGAGTCTATTCATCAGGTAAACAAAATCCCTTCCTGTTCTAGCCTGTCCCAAAGAACAATGATTACTTTAAATTTGAAGAAATAATGAAAGCTTTAGTCTTTATATTCTACATTTCTACCAGTAAGAAAAGATTTTCACAGCTCTCAGAACAGTCTGTTCTGTGTAACACTCAGGTCCATATCTCTCAAATCAAAGTCTTTCATGGAAAAGCAAGAACAGAAAAAAAAGCAATTCTAGAGCACATTTTCTCTCCTTAGGGCATTAAAGGAGGAGCAATATTCGGTGATCTTTGCTATCATCATAATTTGAGACACCAATATCTCTGAAGAGAACTGCTAACTATTAAGATATTAATTACTAAGTAAATCTGAGACAAATGAAAGCGAGACTTATCCTGAGAGGTGAAAGTTAATAAAAAATTACTCCATATAATACTTTTCTGTTGGCCAAATGCCAGACAGAAATGCTGCTCCAGAAAACTCCAAGAGCAAAACATCTTACAACTGAAGCTCAAGATCCTGATACTTCAATGGAAATCATGCAACTAATCCTCTTTTCCCTCTAGACATCAGTTCATTGTGATAAAGCAACAGAAATGCCAACAAACTAAATGAAAACCGTTTTACTGCTGATGAGGATCATTCGTGTTAAATTGAAAGAGAAAAAAAAGACTCATTCAGGGAGTTTGTAACGTAATCAACTATCCATGGGTGACTAATTATCATAAACAGCCATCTTCTGTACAGTGTTTCATATTAAGCCAAGAATATTCCTGATACCTAGGTCGAAGAAAGTGTTGCCAAAGTCTGAGTATCCATAGTCACAGATGGGCAAATCCTCTTGCAGTCTTCTCTAATAAAGATAAATCTGTGTACACTAAATCTTTGAACTCATCCTTGCAAAGAAATGGTGATGGGCAAAAGGAGCAGCCTTCCCTAAAGACTTACTGATACCTATGGAAGAGGCAAGGTTTGTTTTCAAGTGGATGGACAATGGGGGTCTTGGAAATAATGCCATATTACTTTCCTAGTTTTGTAGCAAAACATGAAGGGATGCACACCACTTTATGAGTATCACATAAATTAAAAAGTGATTAATATTCTCCTAATTCTTCTTGATTTATGATTTAATGTCCGGCAGAATAACATGGTCATACTCCCTGTTCACTGCTAAGATTGAGCTGAGATTATGTTTGCCCACATTATTCTTTAAATTTTCAGTGCATTTACAGAAGATGAACCAACAACCAAGTTTTTTTAATCTGGTTATTTGTCATTTAATTTTTGCATTTTTTGAATGAATTACACTGTAGATGTATGAGAAAGACAATTCACTAACAGATCATAGTGATAAATTTGCTAGATTTGCTATTCTTATGGTCTGGCTTACTCATTTATTATCTTTTCAGCATGTTTCATCTTTCCTGTATTCATGACTAAGGTGCTAGAAGGCAAACTGACAACACAGGGCTCCCAGAAACAGGTAAAGAGTTGCACTCTAGTTGTTCTCATCCATTTTAAAAGCTGTAGGGGCAGGTTTACAAAGTTGATACTTTCTCCAGGTAAGTTAGCAGTGGGGATTTTTGGCTTTGCACTTTAGTTAGGTGACGCAGCAAGCCTCCATGCAGCAGCCCATGGGCATGATTTCTAATCCCAGTCCAGTATATATTCAATTCATCATACAGTTACACAAAGTCATCTCAAAAAAAAGCAAATAATTGGGCAAATATTTGAGCATTAACATTAAGAAAAGTATGTTGTCCTTTGTAACAGCTTTCTACTTACTGTCACCTTCCTCTCTTAGATGGCAAACTACGGGTTACAAAGATCAAGGGAATGGCTGAAAGCTGCCTATGAAATACTTAAGAAGCAGAAATTGGGCAGCTCACACAGTCCTGTGCCTTTAATGCTGGTTTTCTGCCAAGCTTTATTACAGAGGAGAGAAGACATGTTCAAGAGCCAGAAGGCAAACAGAGAGTTACTTGAGAACACCTTTTTTGTTAAACACTTTTGGAGTGCAAAAGAGAACTTTTGATGGATTTGATAAGAAGAAACTATGACAAGGAGTGTGAATTAAAGCATTAGAAAGGAACCCTTATGTCCCCTATATGCAGGGGCTTATGGCCATACAATTTCATTTTAACATTGCTTTATACAGATCCAGAAATGTGCTGGATTCTGACAATCTTTATACACATGTATAACTACATTAGTGGTAAAATAGGGTTGGATGCCTTTAGCCAGGAGCCTTTCAAACCGAAAAACAACATCAGTATAAATACAGTTAGCAATTAAAGAAATGCGACCATGATTGGGCCACTGCACTGCTTAGTGGATCCTTTTCCTGCTTTAGAACATTTCCTTTCTGAGCTTTAATATATGTACGTACACAGAAATTCTCAACAATTCAGTTTTGTTTATGCTACTTTGTCATTTATGTCAAATTTGACACCCCAGTGATAGTTAGACACCATTCTTGTACTCTAATTTCCACCTTTAGGAAATACCAAAATGCTACTAACGAGAGAGGTTTCAATCTTTTTATGATACACCTGAAGAAAAACAAAGCAATGCTTACAGTTTTCTATTGATCTGGAGTTCTGATCACACAAACAAGAATTAAACATACAGGTTTCCTATGAGCTGCAGACATTGAATCACACCTCACTTACGATATCAAACCTAAGCTAGCATTTTATTTGGAACCATGCTGTTTTACTTTGAAACAACTTGGCACAAAGTACAGCCAGATACAAGCTAATCTAACACAGAGAGGAAAATCATCTCTGATACAACTGGCCCATTTCAGTGCGAATACAACTCTTGTCACTGGCCTTTCTAAGGTTGCTAGAGATGTTCTCCTTTTGTTACAGCATGCACAGTGAACAAAGCGAGCCCAAACCCACCACCATCAGCTACATTCTGACTTGCTGACACAGGCAACATTCTCCATTCATTTGGATCTAAAACTCCATTAAAATAAATAGAGATGGACAGCATTAAAAGAAGCCAAACTCAGTCCCATTTTAACAGCAAATTAAGTACATTTCCCCTAAGAAATTTCACTAAGGAATAAAAACTTTTAAAACTTTGTATAAATGGATAAAGTAATAGAATGAAAAAAGAAAAAGAAAACCAAGAAAGGAATACAGATGCTTCACATAAAGAAAGTTTTCTCCTATGAAATGTCTTTTTCTTAATAAGCATATGAAACTCATAAGACAATAAAGGAAAAAAGAAGGTCATGCCCTTCTCACGTGTGGTTTTGTCCCACACATAATTTGTTTGTTCTGGTTGGTACCTCAGCATCAACATCACTCTGCTCTGTGTCCTGCACCATCCATTTTTGTCCTTCATTTTGCAATGGGCTTGATTTGCTGCTGGGATGCTGTTGAGAGAAGGAGGACAAAGGATGAAAAAGAGAGCAAAGATCAGTTTTTCCCTCTTCTTTCAGCTTCTCAGTGTTGAATTGCAATGTGGAATGGGCAATTTGTGCTGCCTCATTGTTTGCATCAGCAAGGTGTGGAAAGGAAGAACATGCCAGGAAAGTGGCAGCTCTTTCTGCTCTGTATGGAAAGCTATTGACTCCACACAGCTGCAAATATCCAAGGAAGAATGTCTTGTTTTCTTGAAGATTTATAACCTATGGATTTGGGTGGATTTGAGCTATCTCTATTCTGGGGACAAATCTGAATCAAACTCTCAGAGTCACCTGCCAGGTTCATTCTGCTTTCCACTTACCTGAGATAAGGCAGATGTTGATGCCATCGAGATCACTGCTGCATTGAAAATAGGTGCTGCAAATGGCACCCTAATATTAGGTTCCACAGTTGCCAGTGTCTTCTGAAACATATTTACAGTCTTGAAGAGTGTCAGAAGTTGCTGAACAGGTGTTTTATTACCTTGAGTCAGAGCTCCACCCCTCCATGATTTCTGAAGCAGGAAAATTTCCCACCCACATTACTTGTCCTAAGAGTAAGTCTGTTGTAAGGTGCAAACATACATCTGCAGTTCTTGTGACTGAACAGAGCCTGATAAGACCAAGGCATTTTTACCTGGGGGCCTGCAAACTTGTACTAAAAGCATTAATCTGATTGATGATGACCTTGTGGCATGTGAGAGAACACCTTACAGTAATAATCTAAAAGTGATTACAGTAGCATCCTAAGAGACACATCTGCCTACTGTCTTCATTCAAGCCCCCGACAAATTCTATGCACTACCTTTTTCGTAAGTGAGATGGTGGGAGAGGAGCCCACCAAAGGCAGCAGTCTCTTTGGATTAGAAAATGCTAGGGGACTTCTTGATTGCCAATATATTTCACACAGCAACTTGGTTTTTAGAGATTTACACAAATGACCACCAGTGAGCTGTGGATTCCTGTTACCAAACTACCTACGATGCACAGGATGGAGATCTAGCGACAGATCCTCTAGAGTGACTTGCCCTCTCAACCCACTTGAATTAAGCACTGTTTTTCTTCCTTGTTCCTCACACATCTCTCTCACATTACACAGTTCCAATCTTTTACCTCTCCTTTACCCAACAGAGGTTCCTCATTCCCTCTGGGATAGGGCAGAGAGGAACTAACCAGGAGGAACAGATTCAGTCTGTGATCCTGTGGATTGGAGCTGAGGTGAAATGCAGACCTGGGGAAGTACACAGCTCTGGAAGACACAAGAAAGAACAACGTGTTATGAGAAGATATACACTTAAGGACAATGTGAGAAAACACAGTCCTCAGGACACGAACTGGAAGAGACAGGAAAGGTCATCACAGAAACTCTGTATGTAGGAAGATACTAGGAATTTTTTTGAAGGAACATTTTTCCATTAAAGAGCATTACTGCATAATTATTTCTGAACATGGTATTTTTTTTGTGGGGCTTTTTTTGGGTGTGATATTTTTAGGGTGGGTGGGTTGGTTGGTTGTTTCTTATAGCAGTCCACTTTGAAAAAAGGGAGAAATTTGATAAGCCTAAATCCCTAAAACATAATGTATCGCATTTCCATTTCAAATACCTTTCTTATATCTGCATTTCACACTTACTACAAAATGCACCTAATAAAATGTAAATGAGATTTAAACATTTCACCTTGAAAAGCATTGAAACATTTAAATATACTCAAGCAATTGAGGAGAGCTCTTGCTGTATTTTTGGTTTATTCAGAATTGTCATTTCCTTTTGAAAAAAAGAAATAAGTATTCAGATTTCTGAGCAACTGCATTCAAATCAGCACCCAGCTGAGCACTGTTAGAATTACTGGAGCTTAATGGACTCAACTTCTTCATTTTATCAACCTCATATGTAGTGAGGATCTACATCTGTTCAGCACACCTTGAGGAAACTCAGTGATTAAATTTTCTAATCCATTATGCAAGCATCATTAGGCATACATGTATTTGTACTGAAAATCCTCCCGAATGATTAAAATTAGAGCTTATGAAAGGATTTGAGATTAATAGGGTGACAAAGCATGATGCTTCCTGTTAGACACTGGCATAAGGATGAAATCACAGTCATTCCTGACAGCGGTAGTAAGTGTTGTACAAGAACCTGGCTCACAGAAACTAGACACAAACCCAGTCACTTCTATTGGTCTCATTGCATTCACTTCCTATACGCACAAAGGAATTAGATGAAAAGCTGGTGTTACAAGGAGAACAAGTTAAGATATTCCATATAGATATTTTGCAATATTCCATAGTTGCAAAAATTGATTTCTTAGGTACAATTTATCATTCCACTTTTGATATGTGTTTATGTATTTTTATTAAATAATTATTTTAATTTTTTTTTTTTTTTTTTTTTTTTTAAATCACATCATTCAGGGGAAAGGTTTGCTATGAACTTCCTTTCTCACCTTCACCATATTGAAACATTGTAATGGAATGGGAACTGCTTGATCGAAACCAGATAAACTACAGTTATAAACAAAGTACAGTCATAAGCTGTTCCATGGAAGCTTTCCAAAGCAGTGGTCAAAAGGCTCTCCCACTCTTTGGCTCAAGTGTTGTGCAGTACAAGCACATACATACCTCTAATAAGCAAATAAATTTCTGCCTTACTTTTCCCCTGTAAGAACGACGGCCAGAGACAATTTGGAGAATTGGAGAAAAACAAATGTGCATACAAAAGTACACTTTAAAAAATGTATTTATTTGTTCTACTACAGTCTATCTGTATTCCTGATTGAAGTGCACTATCTGGATGGAGGTACTGTGATGTTAATGACAATTTCTCAATTGTGCCCAGCATAGATTATTATGACCAGATCTTGTTTCTGCAATATGTGGTAGCAAATGGGTGAGGCTTTTGCTTGAGAGCTGGTTTACATTTACGTGTGTCAGACTGCACCTTTGGTTTTTAAGACAAAAGGAAATGAGAAGGGGAAAAACCTCCAGCATCCCATAGGAACGTGACTAAAGGTTGCTTGTTGACTAACTCTTCTTTCCTGACTCAGGACTTCCTGATATGAAATACTTGTTTTTTAAGCTCATGTCAGACACAGCTAAACATGCCTTTGACTCAAAGATGGTGCTAGTATCGATTTTCTCAAATTAGATCAAAGTTCAAACTCCTTTTCACTATGAATGACAAATCCTTTAGAGGCAAAAATTGCCTTTTCACAGGATACACACTGAGAATAGGCTTGACCTCACATAAATGTAGTCATCTAAAGATAGACTTCTGATGTGAGCTAATTGTCTGTGTTTTCTACACTCTGAATGGAAAATAAAGCAGGCATCTCCAGATAGTGACTCGCCTACATGGGGTTCTTTTCTCTCTTTTGTCAGGAGAAGCCTCATTGCCCAAATTGTACTTGACACCTAACTTCTGAATAGCTAAAGGTAGGGTGAGGTGAATCCCACTCTGAGTAATCCTCTTTAATCACTCATTTCCAAAGCTACTGGTGCAGAGGGAACCTGATGCTGAGGAACATTGGTTGTGTTGTTAACATGTAACTCAGAGTGTTGCAATGTGAAGCTGCAAAACACCCTTGGGCAAAAGCTCTATTAGCATGTAAATGAAAAACCTTCTCATAAATTCATTTGATAATAAATGCAATACTCATTGTAGCAGAGAATGCTAAATGCAATGCTTCCACTGCAAAACCACTATGTTTCTTAAGTACAAACTGCCTTCCATATTTCAGCCTAAGGCCCCCTGTAACCACAAGCAGGACAGCCTCTCAGATACTGCCCCCATCTCATCTCAGAGACAATTCTGATGCTAGTTAAGCACAAGCTGTGCAGCAGCAGCTCGTGGTCAGAAATACTGAGAATGGAATGTGAAGTTTGTTTATCAACAACCCAGACTGCAACCTGAGGAAGTTCAACAGCTGCTCTACAAACACTTGAGACATGACTAGAGTGAATGTGGAATTACAAAGAGAAGGACAGAAAGGAGTGCTGAAACGACCCAAAGGTAAAGCACATACCACTTTTCAGGCAGAGTTCCAGGAGTCAGGTGACTGACTTGCTGCAGCTGGAGGAGTGGAAGGATCATGCTCTTAGATAGCTATACTCATGGCAGTCCGAGGGCCTGTTCATCAGCTGGTGAACTTGTGAGATGCAGAGCAGCCAGCACTGCTCTGCCTCAAAGTAGCTATCATTTGAAGCTTTCTCCTGTAACATTTTTTTCTTTTTTTTCCTTTTTCCTGAATAGTCTGATGGTACCTAGGACTATCAGCCCAATTTAAAACTACAACCAATGACTGAGCTAGGTCAATTTTAGCATTACTGCTCAAAGATGTAAATTGAATCAGAGTTAATTATTCATAGGTTATTAAAACCATAGCAAAAAGGCAAATAAAAGATCTGCTAGATCTGCCAGTTTCCTTTTGACCTTCCTCAGTCATTCTCCCAATAACAACCTTCATCCTCTTTCCCATGCTTTCCAGATCCTCTGCAGCTCACACACTTCCCTGTATATCTCATCCCTATTTGTTCTTTTGTATCACATCCTAGCAATGTCAGTA
This sequence comes from Perdix hodgsoniae, assembly GCA_035772895.1. Taxonomy (NCBI): domain Eukaryota; kingdom Metazoa; phylum Chordata; class Aves; order Galliformes; family Phasianidae; genus Perdix; species Perdix hodgsoniae. The sequence continues at coordinate 25,260,465 of JAPSGF010000001.1, read as the reverse complement.
GCCCCTCTTGTTCCCCTCAAATTTCCCTAAAAATCTTTCTGAACAAAGAAGAAAGGGAAGGTCCATCTTCTCTGAAAGCCCTTCTGTTTAACTCCTGATGATTATCTTCACTAGAAACAGGCATGTTCTACTCCCTCAGGATACAGGAAGGGGCATCTCCCATGGTTCTTAGCAGCGTGAAGCTTCAGGCATGACAAAATTATAAATATATGGTGGCCAGTCTTAAAAAAAAGCAAAAATACTCAAGTTCATGTCAAAAATCAAGACATTACAGAAACCTCTGTGTAGCAATGTCAGATACCATTCATGACAGTCAGGCTCTGACAGAGCTGCGAAACTGCCTAATGCACAATATTGCTCCTGGTGACCCATATATCCATTATTTAATAAGATAAATTTGTCTCCGTAAGTATACATAAGTATATGTATACATACTTTCCACAATATGATTTCATAAGGAGATAAAAAGAAATGACCTGAGAGTATTTGGACAATTAATTTAGAGCACTGGAAAAAGGAATTTTTTCCAACCACTAGGAATATTATCCAGCTTTTAAGAGAGCTCTGTATGATCTTCTTTTGATGAATGTGGGTTACAGACATTTGTTTTTATACTCTTATTAACTTTCCCAAACTCAGAAAAAAAACAAACACACAAATATTTCATAAATAGATTGAAAAGTTCTTAACATTCTCAATAAATACTTGTAGAAAATCAGGTTTGCAGCATCCTTGAAAATCTGTTTTTTTGTTATGAAAAAAGCAATCTCTTCTCTGGTATATCTGACTAGTAGGAGACCTGTGCATATACACAGTTGCAATACTTTTTTTTTTTTCCTTTCTTTCTTTCTTTTTAACTGAGCTAATATAGAAAATTCTTAAATTAGCTTGTCTTCTTGTAAGTTATATGCTATGTATGATTCTGATCCTCACCAGTGTCACCACAGTCTCTCTTTAGAAGGGATTGGAACAGCTAAAACAACTTACAATGAAATAACTGACTTCTAAACATTTTCAGTTGTGTTACGTTAATTGTATCTTGGCATCCTAATAGCACAGGGTGAGGATCCAAATAAAACCAGCAAGCATTGGTGGGGATATGCCTCTCTTCTTGAAGATAATACATATTGTTGTCAACTTTTTATTGCCAGTGATAGCTTCAGTTAGCTCCAGGAAGTAAAGTACATTTACAAGAACCTAGTCCGTGCATAAAACTGTTGATCATCAGTGTCCATTTGCTGACTATATAGAGAGAAACATGTTTTCCCATGAGGATACTAGTTTTAGAATCCCATGCTGAATCACTGTCTTCAATGCAAGTGACAGATTGCCACTAATTCAGGCATTTTCTCAAAGCCGTTGCTCAGCAGGAATGCACTTACTTCCTCAGTGTAAAAGCCAGC
>JAPSGF010000001.1:25171375-25259052 GCA_035772895.1 Perdix hodgsoniae | reverse complement strand
GAGATAACTTTTCTCAACATAGCAAAGGCTTAAGCTTTGGTATGATAAAGTTTCTAAACCTTTTCCTAATTTTATATGTTTCAGAAGACAGGACAGTGCACTGTGAGATCAGAGCCTACATCTTATGCAATACTACAAGGGAATGAAATCTCTCCTAAAGAACCAAGTGGGACAGAAACAGGCCAAGAGATTCTGCTATAAAATACTCAACTCCCTCCTCCCCTGGCTGTCAGCCCTAGGGTGTGGCACAGCCTAGGAGAAAACACAAGATATGGTAAAGTAAGATCCTTAGGAAAGTCATAGCTGAGGCAAGGATGCTAAGCCCTGGTTTATTTCCTGTCCCACCTGCAGGCTGAAGAGGAAAAGGAAGCATTGGATTTGATTATGTACTTACTACAGCCCACCTTGTAGCGCTGAAATTCCTAGTCTTCTTTCCTGTAGGATAATAGCCTGGCTGTTGCAGAAGCTCTCTCCTGTATCTCTTCACATGTGCAGAAGCCATTTTCTCATTCCCATGTTGACTTCAAGCACTGTGACCCATTGTGCAATCTGAAGATGAGTGCCTGACAGAGTACCTTGCCCTATATACAGTATGTTGTGACCAATAGCATGGAGAGCCATCCTTTCCAGGGCATCTGGTAGGTGATGTAAGCAGTATTTAACATGCTCAGGCTCTGGTGGGAGTTACACGGACACTCCACCTGCATTTTTTGCCATCCATCATCCATGTTTTGTGCCAGCTGCCCATGGGATGTACTCTCAATGATGCTACATGTGTGATACCACAGAGCTGTTAACAGAATAAAGCCTTTTCTCAGGATCTTCCAAAAGACTCCAAAATTGGTTGTGGAGCCAAACATGAGAGAATGTGGAGCAGATATGCAAAGGAGTCTGGTTGTCATTCCACACGTTCCTGCTGAACAAAATACAAACCTTTGCAGGAATCTAGAGTGGCCACTAACTTACTTACAAAAAGTGCTGATCACAAAGATCAGACTATGTTAACAGCTCCAGTCTGGAAAGACTTTAAAGAAACAATTGCACAACATCTTAGGGATGTGTTTGAGAAATGCGTAAGGAAAGAAACATGCTCCAGGAGATTGAGATAGGTAACTATGTAAGTACATCCTATTACACGCTAACTTAAATTGTCATTGCAAAATGAATTTGTGCTAAAACTTACCAACATCAAAGACAAGTGTGACTCTCAGGCCAAGAAAACACAAATTAAAGAAAGACAAATTTGTAGGGGCAAGCATTGCTGAGTCTCCATTATAATAAATGTAGGGGAACAACATGTTGCTAAAGCATGTGGATGCCTCTCTGATCATCTATTGCATGCAGTTCTTGTGTGCTTTTGATATTTTGACCCTATGTGGTGTAATGCCTGAAACCTATTCAGTTAGATCACACTGAAGAGATATGAGAGGAAAGGAAAACAGGTTATTTCTTACATATCTGCAAATACAGGACAATGGTAAGTTTAGACAAGCTGTTGACCCCCCCCAAAAAATACACAGGTGTGATTGATTGCTTTGGAAGCTCATCATTCCAGCTGCATGCTGCAAATCAGTGGGAAGGGTAAAGATGGGCCAGGTGAATTGGATGTCTTAGAGGCACAAGTAACTACTCCTGCTGCACTTGAGGAAATCTTAGTAGCATGATATGAGCTATCCTAATTTCACAATTTTGGCTGAAAGCCTAACATCTTTTAGAAGTGATAAGAAAGTGGTAGCTGGATGTGACAAAGCAACGCATGGCACATGCAAACACAGGAAATACAAAGTAAATCATAAGTTACAGATTATAGAAAAAAACCTATTTTGCACAGTTGACAATAAGAAGTGTGTGTATCCATGTAAACATAAGGGAAATGTATACAAGGAAAAAGTAAAATTGTAATAAAAATCTAAGCTCATTACTTCATACATATGCCAGAATGATTGCTAATAATGCAGCCAAAGGAATACTAATAGAACACATCCGTTCTGTGCTGGGAAAGAAGAAACAAGTTCTATTAACAAATGTTACAAACTGATTTGTGACACTTGGTCATTAAATGATATAAATTAAGATTAAACAGAGATAATTCTTACCAATTTGTTCTAAATGTGTAGTGTAGAAAGATTCCTGTCCAACTAGTATTCATTTGTTTTAAGTCTTGGGATACCGGAGAAATGCAGAGACCTGGAAGAAATTGAATGTAGTGCAAATTTTCGAAAGTTACAAGAGAGATATAGCAGGGTGCTAGGAGACTGGTTTCTCTGGTGCCAATGGAATATTGGACATCATGTGTTTAAATGAAAATCCATTACCGTTATACTACTATTCTTGGTTCTCTTGGTATTCCTCAAAATACAGGATTGCAGTTGTACATGCTAAATATACCATCATCCCCGAAATAGTTAATAGCAGTGCCTATTTTAAGTCAAGAGCTAGTTTCAAGTTGCATACATTCTTCCCATTTATGCTTCATATATTTTATGTAACATATGTTAATGTATTCATGTTTATATGAAATACAAGTTTCAGCATGTAAAGCAATTGTACACTGAAAACTTCATCACACATGGGAGTGTTTTTCCCAAAAAAGATTGAAGATGCATAATGAGTTAGCCTTAGGATAGTCATTAACTAGTACGATTAGCTGTCTGGACAGGAGAAGGTCCCACCCATCCAAATTCCATATATGTGCGTGTGTGCATGTGTGTATGAAAACACTTGGGCAGAATTGCTGTAAAAATAATGTCTCAAACCCTTTCCATGAAGGCAAAAGTAAGGACATAGATGGCTTCTGTAAGAACCAGATGTGTAGCTGTAGAATTGGGTAAACAGCTTAAGGTCAGAGCAGGTAAATAAAAGGACAGAGACACTGCCGGGTGCTGATCTTAATAGAGGCAGACCTAATTGTGCATATTTTTTCACTTTTGTAAATATATTCATTTAAAGCTTCATGAAATTCTCATATTTGAAAAATTAACATGGAATCTTCTCTAATTTCCTTATTTTAGGTATGCAGGTGATGCCAGTGTACTGCCAAAAGCAAAGTGAACAGTTCCTATGAGTGCACTGATCTTGCAAACCAGGTAGTGGAGCTCTCCTTCAGTGACAAGTGTGCAATAGGATTGTAAAGGATGTCAAAACAATTACAGGGTGTTCCACCAGGAAGGTGAATTCCACCAGGAAGGTGAATGCTTAGTAAACTGGTTATGCAATGCAACTGCATGGAAATAAACTTTCTGGATCAGCATTAGCCAAAGTTTCTCTGTAAAGTGATGAGCAGCTTTGGTAAATCCTGAACTATCTTCTGGGAGACACTAAATGTGAAAGATCAGTTTTGTTTTGTGAGAAGAAACTGATTTCATTCTGTGTGGCAACTCCATAGATTTTTGTTCAAAGATAATGACATTTTTATGTAAAAATTGAAAAAAAAATTATGTAGTAATGAAGCTAACAATCTGTTAGCCGATTTCAGAATTAGTCCTCAATGAAAAAAAAAAAAAACACTGAAAAAAGATATTTTTCTTCTTTTTCCTGAGGAGTTTTAATGAGTTTACTATTCTCAAACTCTCTTCAACATTTTCGTAAGTGATTTGGAAATAAGCTTGACATCCTGACTGATCAGATTTGCAGTAGAACAAAGATAGGGCACTGAGTAGTACTGAGGATAGGCAATCAGACAAAGCAATGTGTCCTGCCTGATAAATTGGCCTGATTAACCACAGCTAATTCTAATGCACTGAAGTATGAAGTTATGAGTAAGGGAATTACAAATGCATGCTACAATTTACTCCCCCTTATGAAAGGGAAGTCTGTAATTTGGAAAACAGTAATTCACCAGCTAATAGTAGACAACTCAGAAGTCTCTAGTGACAAAAAAGGACAACTGTATTCAATATAAATAATCAAGAAAGTCATTTGTAAGTAAGAATATAAGAATAACAAGGCAATATTCACCTCAGTATGTACCGTAAGTGGAAAGTTACTGGAATCCGAATTTGATAACGAAGAGTTGGAGAGAGCGCAAGTACAAACTATGATTGGATACAACAAATAAAGTCTTTTTATAGTGAGGACTTGAAGGGCTGAATCTACTGGTTTGATGAAAAGAAGCTTGTGATGTAACCTGGACACATTTTATAAACTCAACCCTAATGAAAATAACAGTGTTTATGCAATGGCTTTTAAGTTACTAGAAAAATACTTAACAAGAATTGGTTAAACTAAATGAGGCCAAAAACAGGTTGTATACTTTTTGTTGGGAGATAATCACTCGTGAGATTAGTTAGATTAGTTGGAAGATAATCACCCGAATAGTTCCACGAGATACGGTGATTTCATCATTCCTGATATCTTTAAAAAGAATTGGGGTCATTTTCCTCCATGAGAGACTTTGGTCAGCTACAGGATTAACAGTGAAGTAACTGCATAGAAAGTAAAACAAAATGATCTGATGGTATTTTCAGCTTTTATTAGTCTGCAGGAAGAAATAAGATGAATGATCTAGCACAATGAATTGTTTGAATAGATGCAAGCTGATATGCCCATTCATCAAGTGGCAAAACCACGCCCTTGAAAAATGTCCTCAGAATTTTGCTAAAGACTTACAATTACGAAGTTGCAAATAAGGAATGCAAACAAAGAAGGATCCAAGCAACCTATTTCTCCAGGCTTAGCTCTAAGATCGAGAGCTTCAGTCTTTCTACACCTCTCCTGAAGCCTTCCAGTCTTATCAACGTCAGCCAACTACTGCTCCCTGCTGAGCCTCCTGTTCTGGTTTCATGTCTGAAAGGAGTAAGGCCTCCTCTAGTCATGTTGACATGAGGTGGGCCCTATGGGTCCTTGTTTAAAGAGCTCAGAGTCTTCTGTGCAAGTTACTGGTTCAATGCATCTGTTGTGCTAAGCAGAGAAATTTCCGAGGGCTGAAGGGCAATGAAATGCTTGGTGACAGAGCCTGTACTGACCACAAGACTGAGAGTTTCACTCTGGAGGAACAAGTGCAAATCAAAAAGCTGAGAGCTTGAAACATCCAAGACCCACAAAAATATCTTCTGAGGATTTACTTGGACAAACCACATTGCTGGTGCTACAGCCTTTCAGCAGTACCAAAATAGAAGTGTGACTGTATCCAGGGAGGTCCCTTGCAGTGCTTCATGACACTTTTCCCACCCGCTGACACTCCTTCTCCCTTGTGTTTCAGACTAGGGAGCTACACAGAGCTCTTTTGTCCTTGACTGCTATTCATTGTCATTACAGAAATACTGAGTCCGGCTCCCTCTTCCAGGCTTTGATGATGCTATTTAAAGCTGCAGAGTGACATGACTCAGCCAAGCATGCTGCATATATATCTACTCATTTGGAAAGTAAAGATAAAAACCTGCATGTGAGCCTTGAAATGTGGAAGGAAAACACTCAGGCCAGCCCTGCAGCACTCCCCACTACAAAAACCCTTCTGTGTAAACCCAGTATTCTGCAACCAGAATAATTTGTACATTGAAATATAGCTGCAGATGTTTTTAGCAGGATGCAAATTTCAGCTGCTGTACTGTCACACACTGAGAAACTTCACCTGACTTTGCATGAAGCACATTAAAAATTAATCATAAGTGACAAAAGAGAAAAAATGGATGATGAATAGTTTAATAATAAGTGGAAAGCAATTAAACTCATAGTTGACTTATTCACCAGTATGCTTATGGATTCAAAATCGATCTGGCTGAAAAGTCATCAACAATTCGTAATAGGTAATCCATTAAGAAATTGTATTTTAATCTTCCAAACTAACCTTCTCAAAATAGTGGAGAATTTAAAGAGAAGAAAAGATGTATGCGTATGTTGATAAGCTTTTCCTACTTTGAGATATTTGTCACATGCTGTAAACATCACCCATGTGTCCTATTTTTATTACTGCTTTCAAAATTATTTTGGTTAATAAAACAGAGATCTATGAAGTCCTAGGAAGTTTCTGGTAGAAAACATGTACTGGAAACTGAGAAGCTGAATGTTCTGGAGAAACATAAAATATCTTATTTGATCTGTGAAGTGCTTTATATTATTAACGAATCTAAAGCATGGGTTATCTACAATGTTCTTAATCAAAGTAAGCTTATTTCTGTATTTGAAAATAAATATTCTTTCAAACTCAGATAACTATGAATCCATGAACTAGGTTTACATGTTTTTTTTCATTTTATGAGGCTAAATCTTGATTTTGTTGTTGTTGTTGTTTTTCCAATGAAAAAGTAATTAAGCATCTTAACCCTGGGGAATATCAGGCAGTGGGAGGCGCACAAAAGGTGCTGGGCAATTTTTGCGTGGGTACAAGGAAAATGCTCTTCAAAGTCTTTCACCCAGGGAACAGTGACAGAGGCCTAGGTTAGGCAGTCTCAAATTGGCAAATGATGCTGTGTGTGTGCACATCAGTGCTGAGCATGGTACAGAGGTAGTCTGAGAAGAATTACAGCCTGGAAGGCATAGCTCCTGCAGCAGCTCGCCACATGGAAGGATGTTCCTGCTATGGTAAGCTTTTCAAGAACTGCCTGGGATCTCTGCATGTTTACACTCCTCCTGTCTTTTTCACAGCTGGCCGGAGGAGACAGAGAGGAAGTATACAGAAAAGTATGGCAGATAGGCAGTGGAGGCCTTCATCATCATTGTTTTGCTTTCATGTCAGATATTGATGGCCTGTGCCTCTCTGCCTCTGTCCCTGTCCAAAGCCACCCAAATGATGGGTGATTTGTGCAACCAAAATTCTGCATGACGCACACCTCTCTTTCCCTAAACAGTTGCCTACAATGTGCCACAGACCTGGCCCAAAGGCTGCTTCTGCCCTCACCACCACCTCACAAACACAAAGCATAAGTTATGTTAATAAAATATGCATTTAATGTGGTCTGTCTTGAAATGCTTAACATGTTCAAAGTCTTTAAGGCCACTAGCACCATATTTATGATCATCTTAGCACGCTATTTCTCCTGCCCCTCCATAATCTGCTCCATACATCAAACTGTACTCCACTGTCAGAATTCAACTGCAGTGAATTGTTGCAGTGAAATTCTTTGGAAAATAAAGTTTCTCTTCAATCAATTTGTTCATCTGAGAATGCCATTTAGCAGGTTTGAGCAGGAATCCCTTGAAGCCTGATGGCTGATTTTAGGGGAGCCTTAGTCTCTCAGCAGGTCACAAGGGAGCACAAAGGGACAGAAAACATCTTCATCTGACATTAATTCTTTTTCAGTCTTTTCCTTTCCACTGCTGTGCGCAAGGCCTGCATAATGAGCTCTTCATTATTCAGGATGTTGTATTCACCCAGCTGAACCAGACGGTCATATGCCTTCTCAGTGTATGTGACTGAGTATGTTGAATAAGGGGAACAGCGGCCATAGAGGTCAACTTTGCCATCCTCCATCTCTGATTCAGAGCGCTTCTGACCTACAAGGAAGGAGTGACAGATCACTCTGAGAGGTGGGAATTACTCTGGTCACAAGCAAGAAAGCTCTTAACTGAGCACAGAAAGGACTCTCCATAGAGAGAGTTCATAATGTAAATTGTTGTGTGGGGGTGGGTTATTCTTTTTAACATGCTTGATTACATACCTGGTGCTTTGTAATTTTGGAAGGTATCATTAATTAGTGGAAAAAATAACAATATTGGTGCTCCTGGAGTCTCAGCATCTTCAAAAAGGTAACATTCTTTCAGGTTTTTCCTGTCTTCCTCACTCAAGTCTACCTTGGGAAATAGAATGCCCTGCTCTGAACAGTACTTGCAGGTCTGGTCCAGAGCCTGGATCAATGAACAAAGTGATATGAAGTTTTAAATAAGAAGATAGGATCAGGGTTTCTTGGAGTTGAAAGGGGCATTTTCCAAGCTGGTTGTGAGAGTTATAAAACCCTAAATGAAAGGCACAGTAACAGTGAAGAGAAGGCATTTGTTTACCATAAATTCTTATCACAAAGAAGTCATTGTACAAGAAAAACAAATAAGAATATGTACAACTTATAAAAAGAGTATCACATTGCAGCAATAAGCTAAAGGTGATAGTGGTTAGGACTTGTAGTAGGAGCACTGTCAAAAGCACCAAAGTGTTAAAAACATCCAGGAATGCAATAATTGAAGAAGATGCAGAGCTCACTTCGATTTCTCTCACCAGTATCTGTGATCCAGCACTGTAATTTAAATGCAGGATGACATCCACCTTTCTCTCTGGTTTTAAAAGCGGCATGATGCTAGTATTGATGAAAAATCCTGTATCTACTAGAGACAAGTATTCTTCTGATTGTGTCAGCTGGTTGGGAAACGTGTCTAACACAGTATCTAAAAAGAAAGATATTTCATGTTGTAAATGCAATAGTGCAAAAATGGTTAGTCTGTTTTCCACACTTAGACCACAGCTGCAGAGCCCTAACTGATTCTTCCTAACTGCGTCTTCCGGGAAGGGGAATTCACTATCTCTCTTCACTTCTGTCTTCCTAATTCCAGCTAGAACTAGTTTGGGGCTGTACTGGCAAGATTCATGATGGATGTTTCTTGTACCTACCACAGGAGAACATGAGGACCACCAACAGGACCTGATGTCCCAGCCATCGGGAGGTGTGTTCTGCTGGCAAATTGTTGGTGTGGAGCTCAATTCTGCACCATGCTACACCCCAGTGTCCCACAGCTGGCTTATCTAATAGTGCTTCTGCCCAAACATGGTCTCTACCATGGAAAATGTGATTAATACTGAATCCGTGTTTTTCTTTTCTCTTGTTAGTCAATTCCCTTCCTAAGCACACAGGTCCTTTCCTTCTTTTCTCTACTACCTTTCCACCTGTGGAAGTGACTGTTCTCCAAGTAGTCATTGTGCACCTGCAGACCCTTCAGGAAGTTGTGCTCCTGGGCAACAGAGAAGCGGTCGGTGAGGGCATCACGGATGGCACTGCTGAGGGGGCTGGCAGGAGTGAGCAGACGAGTCCTCAGATCATGGGGTTTCAGGGGTAGGAGAGGTTCTTCCTCTGCACAGTGAAAGACTGTTAAGTTTTACCTGCCTACAACAAGGTAACTCCTCTAAACATCAAAAATAAATAATGATAAAATCAGTGTTTTTCTGACTTCAAAAGCCTGGGATGAAAAGACTTGAAGAGCACAAGTTGCAAAGTAAAAAAGAAAACAGAATGCTACTTTTACCAGTCATATGCTATTTCTTTACACAGTTCATATTTGGATAGGAAACAAAATCTAGCAGCAAACAGCAATAAATACCTGCTCCAGACATAGACATCCTCATTGAAATAGACTGAAAGCAGGCTCTCAAAATGGTAACTGTTCTACTTGTTTATATTACCATAGCTCCTGTTTGAGGTAGTCAACATCTTTTTGACTTATTAATTGTCTACTAAACAATCTTATTACTCTTGAACATTTTACGGCCCTCAATTTGCTCATAGGTTACTAGACAGGACGTTTTTTCATTATCAATTATGCTCTACAATATGGGACTTTAAAAGTGATTCCTTCTTAAAAAAATGATGTAGCCTTTAAATAAACTCTTCAAAATGCCAAACATAAGGTGTGTATTTCACATAGATGGGTGTGACCATTTACCTGACTTTAATAGTAAGTACACAGGGTGAGGAAGAAGTGTAACTAACCTATATCATCCATTTTGTCCTGGGTCCACCTGTGCCAAAAATCCTCTGATGAATGAGACAAATTCCAGATGTATAACACATTCAGTGAAAATAAACTACTCCACATGCCTGTGAAAGAAAAGAGTTCTCTAATTCAAGCATTCACACATCATGAATCTCAGAACTGTTATCATGAGATAAAATTCACAAGGTTAATGCTTTTCTTTAGTTTGCTTTAAATGGAAGCTGTCCCATTTTAATTTGGATTTTTAATTTTCCATTTTAATTTGCTCTTTTGTAAGCCTTATTTTGCCAGCCAGTTTTTGTCTTACACACATATATTTTTTTTCAAGTAATGGTCAGATATTTATGTGATTTAAAGAGGTAAGTTTAAAAAAAAGTATCACAAAGCTTATATAAAGAGACAGGATGAAAACTTTCAATATGAGGTATTTGATGAGGAATTATACTGGTAATGGATTACGTACGATATATCTTTTTAAATTTGTTTTTGAAGTGAGATATTTATTTATTTATTTATTTTGAAAGAGGGGGCTGCATTCAAGTCAATGAATGCATGGCCGAGGCAAGCTGTGTGGAGTGGATAGGACCTGACACGCTCAAACACACCCCAGTGCAGAGAACCTGTGTGTCTATAGGAAGCACAGAAATTGCCAAGTACCAGTGAAATGGCAAGAGGCAGCATGTTTGGAGCTCTGGAGGTCACATTTTTTGGAGTAGTGTTGGCAGAACCATCATTTCCCCGAGACCTGGATGCTACTGTTGATAAACTGAATCTACTATACTAACCATTAATTCAGAGATAAGATATTTATTCTCCTCAGCTTGTTGTGCACCTGTTCTTTGATAGTGCTTTGTTCATGCAACTCAAAACTAAAGGTTCAGATGTTTTCAAGATAATAGATTACCTTCTAAGAAGCAGATTCGAGATTCAGGAAGCTTTTTCATTAACCGACCCATGAAGAACTCGCTGCCAAAATCCTCAGAGCGAACAAAAACCCCATATTTCTGCAATCCTACTTCATAAGGAGTAAATTCCACCCATTCTGTGACAAGGAATACAAGGAAGAAAACAATATTTTACTACAGTTCCTTAGCTGTGAATAAAAATACTGCTACCATTGAATGAAAAGAAAGTAAAACTGAAAATAATTTCTACAGTTCAGTCTAATATTTCAGACAATTAGCAAGGAATTATGAGCATGACACAAATGAAGACAGCAAATATGGGAAGACATGAATATTTTTGAGTCTGCTTTGTAGAAGGTCAGACTTCAGCTACAAGGACATTATGCCAGTATACATCAGCTGAGTTTCTGGTCTGATGGCTTTTTTTAGACTATCTAAAGAGACTGTCTCCTGATTGACCAATTCAAATATAAAGACAAATGACTCTCAGATATTTCATGATTACCTTTGAAATCCAGAGTGCTATAGTTGTTCTTGACATTGACTGCTGTATAGATTGGCAATGGGTTCTGACCACGATCAATGGCCCGTTGCTGATCAGAGAGTTTATGGTTGTCTTTCTGTGATCCCAGAAATACAGTTACATTGAGACAAAAATTAGAAGAGTAATATTTTCTCTGGACCTAAACTTACAGTGCAGTAAAATTCCTGCTTCTAAAGTAAAATACGTGCTGGCCTTAAATTTTGAGATCATCTATATTTTCCAAAATTCATGTGAGAGTTGTTTTACTCAAATATCAGCAAGACCTGAGATGCCAGAATATTTAATGACCATTAGGATGAAAATTAAAGGAACTTTTCAAGAGCAGAAAGCAATAATAATTGTTAAAATATTCTTATTGTGTTACACTGCAAGTTTATGAACAACTTCTCACACATATGTCAAAAGTCTGCAAGTCTATCTGTTAATACATCTCATTAACATTAAGATGCTCTCTCTAACTTTGCTCTTTTGAAACAAAGTATTTGAAGAACATGCCAACAAATCTCAACATAAAATACTGTATTTCTTCAAAATACTGATTTTGCAATTCTATCAGAAAATAATCAAAATCTCAGAAGCAAGATTTATGTTTTCCACCAGAAAGATATCTAAAAAACGATCACTAAATGTTTTGAAAATGGCTGTGCTTACATACACACAGTCTCATAACAAGTTTGTTTTTTGGTTTTGTTTTATTTTTTTTTCCACAGAACAAATAAGGAAGTATAATTTACAGATATTAATTTTGAGAAAATTGTAAGTCACTCTGCTTTATGACATACTGTACCCCATCATGCAACAAAGATTCCAGGACAAGCCCCCAGAGATCTATAAAAGACGTTTTGCGGCCCTCTCTTTTCCGCTGGTGCAGCTGCTTTTTGTAAAATTTCAAATACTCCAAGGAAAGGGAATTTATTTTGCATTTTGTCATATGTTTTCGAGCCTCGCTTATTTGCTTATCGAGATCCTTTTGTGACCAGTCAGCATCTCTATACAAGTTTGACATGGTCCTAGGAAGAGGAAATATATTGAAGAGGAAAAATAAAAATAAAGGGGTTGAATACATTTCATACTTCTATTTTCATTTCTTGATTTAAATTAAGTAAAAGCTTCCACACTTAGGGCTACAAAAATGATCCAAGGGATGGAATATCTCCCCTACAAGGACAGGCTGAGAGAGATGGGTCTGTTGAGCCTGGAGGCTCCAGGGAGACCTGGGAGTGGCCTTTCAGTATCTAAAGGAGGTTTTAAACAAGGGAGACAGACTCTATCAGGGTCTGTAGTGATAAGACAAGGGAAAATAGTTTCAAATTAAAAGAGGGGAGATTTAGATTGGCTAAAAGGAAGAAGTTTTTTATAAAAAGGGTGGTGAGGCACTAGAACAGATTGCCCATCGAGGTGGTGGGTGCCCCATCCTTAGAGACACTCAAGGTTAGGCTGGAAGGACTCTGAGCACCCAGATCTAGCTGTGGGTGCCCCTATCCATTGCAGGGGAGTTGGACTAGATGATCTTTAAAGATCCCTTCCAACTCAAACAATTATATAATTCTGTGATTCTATGATTTTCTTCAGTTGTGTGCTCCTCAAGATGTTGTTGTGCTCTCTTTTAAGAGTCAAAATGACTTGAACAATTTTCCATGAGTTGTTATTGAAGAACACCCATTTTCATGCTGTTGCAAATTACATGATTTTTCTACATGCAAAAACTTTAATCTGTCGTTGGAAAGAGATGAAAAAGGACAACTGAGAAGGTGTTGTTAGTGGACTACTGATGGTAGAGCCCTAGCCTATCTCAGCACTACAGTGTCATGAGGAGGAAAGCCATGAGAAGCTACTCACCAAGTTGTACCAGACAAGCCAGTCAGATATGTAGCACAGTCCAGGACATGGAGCTTCTTCAGTCCCTGCAGACTGCCATACAGTGCAGTCAGAGACCTCATCCCTCCTCCTGTTGTCATGATGGCCACCACAGGGGTCTGGTCAACACAGGGACAAAAAGGACTGGGATCAGGAAGTGACCTGCAGCTAAGCTGGGAGTGGCATGGCAATAAGAGAGAAAGCATCAGCAGTAAAGGCAGGAAAAAGAAATCTCACATGTCAAAAAGAAGATTGTCAATAAGAATGGCAGTGACCAAGTAAAGACTGTGGAGGAAGCTATTTCTGTACAAGGTGTATCTAGCCTGCCTTGCAATGAAGTTGAAACAGAAGAATCAAACTCAGGATATTGTCTGCAAGTGACATAAATGACAGGGTGAGATTAGAGAAATGGGACACTACTAGAAGTGTATGTAAAACAAAAGGTGGGGAAAAAAAGCAAAAAAATGTAAATGGGAAGGATAAGGGGTGATAGCAGAGGAGAGGTTATGCAAGGGAGGCAAGGTGGCAAAGAGAAAAAGAACAGAAGCTTCACAAATTTAAGCTATAGAGACATTTGAAAGCATTAGAAATGAACAGTAAATGAAAGCATATGAGAAGATGGAGCAAATAAGTACAGCAAGAGGACAGATCATACAGGAAATTTTAAGACAGCTAAAAATCCAATCTCAATGGTAAGGAAAACAACACTGGAAGAAAAAGCAATACATCTGGACTGGGACAGTGACATGGCAGATGAAGGAGAAAATCAGAGTACAATGAAGTAAGGTGCAGTATTTTGGATCTTCACTGCCATGACATTGAGGAGTAAACAGGAGAGAAGAGTGCAGACTGTGGGACTGGGGGAAAAATACCCAAACTGGTGTTTTGGAGAAAGCAGTGGGGAAGGTTTAGAATGAAAAAGAATAAACAAATGGCTACACAGCCACCGAAACAGTGAACATTCAGTATCAAATGATGTGTTCCCCATGCTAGGCACTCATTAGACGTTTTGAATGCTTGCACTACAGACCTCATGATCCAGCAGATCCTTTTCCAGCTGCAGGACCTTCTTAAGAGCAGCAGCAACACATTTCTGCCTTTTGCATAGAAAGTCTTGCTCTTGAATACAGAGGTCAAACCCTAAACGCACATCAAGGTGGTCTGGGCTGGAGTGGAGATCAGAAATAAAAAATTCCATTATATTCAGTAGATAAGCAACAATTTTCAGTACAAATAAACTTACTAAACCCACAAAATATTGCATTTACAGGAAATTTCTTTCTTACACTGCCAAACAGGTACTCAAAGCTGCCTGGAAGTGATGGAAAGAGGAACTTTTCTTAACAGTTATTAAAATAATAATAACATTCTAATGAAAAACACCTAATGAAAGACATTCCTGCAATTTCTGAGAAGTCTGCTCTCTATAGTCTCTTACCAGTCTTCTGCCTTTGCGTGTAGATCAAATCCTTTATCCTGGAAAGCAAGAATGCAAACAGCATAAGCATGATAATCTGATTTAGCCCGCTTCCCTGCAGCATTGGGAAGACTTCCATCTTGTGCTATACTAGCAATGCAGATACAAACTGGGAGCTCTGAATAATTCAGCCATGCACATGAATTGTTCCGAATGGTTTATTGTCAGAGAAGTTGTTCAGTAATTTCCAGTGTTTGTATGTGAATGCAACACCTGAGGACAATGGCTGCTTACAAGGAAAGTAATTATAATTTACACACTGTACCTCCCTGCCAGCATGACCTCTCCTGGGCTATAATAGGACAGACAGTGAGGCTAAAGCCATAGCAGTATTTTGCACAGCAGCCTTTGTTCCTCATTTTCTGTTGTTATATCCTACGAAAGCTGTCATTCTCTGATTCTATATGGATTTTCTTTAAGTGTGGATCTAAAATTGCTTAGCAAGGAACATTTAGCATCAGCAAGAGATTGGTGCTATCCCTGTTAGTACATCTGCCTCACATATGTGCAAGAAGAGGACGAAGTAAAATCAAGGTGGGGTAACAACATTCTTTGTATTCCCACTCCATTCAAACAGTAGAAGATACAAGTTAGTCTTATTACCTGAAGACCCATCAGTATTCGATTGTAGCATTTTGTTTGTATAATTTCTTCATCAGAAACTACCCTGGTAATCATCAGAGCATTTTAAAATGACCAAATGTGTCAGGAGTTCCCAGTCTCCTCCAGCAGAAATTGAAGTCTCTCCTCTGCAGACTTTACTTGAGGTCGGGGCTCTCAATGCCATGCAGAGAAACCAGGCTGTTCCACAGTAGGACCAGTCATGTCAGTGGCAAGCAGATGCATTGACAAGGACAGGGATGAGTTGGATACAACCTCTGTCATATGGAGCTCTAATGGGCTGTACAATTCATTAAAGTTGCATATGTCCATAACACAGGTTTCTCAACCTCTCCCAAAAAAGGAACAGGCACTCACCTCTGCTAAGACCATGTTTTTTCCACTTGCAAGGGAATGAAGCTCCATGTTTTGAGTGCCTGAATTTGTACCACACAAATAGAAGGGCTGAAAATTCAATATAGAGGAACATTACTCCCTTTCCATAGATGCAAATTAATACTGCTCTTTATGGTGCGTGTTACTTTACATGCCACTATCATGCTTTATGAAGTCCAGTAATAACATACATAGGAAGGAGGCGGTTTCTTCCCTGGCAGCAAAAGATCCAGCACTGGCTGCTTGTATCTGGCATAGTGGAATTTGGCAGGATGGGGGGAACCAAAGACAGGATCAGATCCCAGTGTAATGTCTTGGGTGCCCTCATACGAGCCTTGCACTTTAAAGGAGAATTGTCTTTCTAAGAGAGAAACAGACACAGCAGTTTTGTTATCAACATTGGAAATGAAAGTTCTTACGAAGTGTATCACAAGGCTGTTTTCATGGTTTCATTTGTTGTTTTTTTTTTTTCTTCCAGTCTTTCATTAAGACAATTATCTTCATAATATTAAGAAGTTGTGATTTAAAAAAGAGATGACAGAGAAGTAATCTCACTTGATAAAGATTTCCTTTCCTTTTCCTTCTTCTCAACCACCTGAACTTCCAAGCAGCAGATCTTGCGAGACTGTAAGAGACATGAGAAATAAAACACCACTTAGGGAATTTCCCAGTTTGAGATTTTGTATTCCACTCTAAGCTCCAACTGCTGTTGATAAAGATGCTACATAGGCAGTGTGTTGTGACCCAATGAAATCATTCTCTCTAAACTACAACCTTGATGTCAGATGCTGGCTGGAACAGGAGTCTCTGAGAAGCCAGACACAGCCAGGACAAGGCTGGCAGAGTGGCATGGAAGGCCAGTGCTTTCAGAAGGGAGAAGGTAAGGACATGTACTGTGAGGCAAATGATGATGATGGAAAATGACAGCACTTAAGTGCTAACTTTGCAAAGCTGAAGCATATGTTGGCCTGATCATTGTGAGTCAGGTGAAACAAAGATGGCAAAGGACAAGAAAGGTAATAAAACATAACGCTCACCACTAGTACTCCATTAGTAATGATGGTTTCAGGAGGGCCTGAACTAGGAAACAGGAAGAAAAATACATTTTTAATAACTCATTATAATTACAGTATAACTCATGAACCACACCCCTCTCCTCATTTTCCGCCTTATTACTAGCTATGCATTGAATCTGAAAGAAAAAATTCCAGGAGACTTGTAGCACGTTTCCTCATTGCACTGTCAAGGCACAGTTACCATCAAACCCACTGGTCCCATCCTGGGGCTCAGCAAAAAAAAAAATGTTCTGCCAGGCCAAACTCTGCAGTGACTTTATACTAAACCCCAAGCTGAAATTGCAGATAGTAAAACTGTTTTTGAGGAATTGTAGTTTGTCCAAGGACAAAAATGGACTCTAGTTCAAGGATCCAGTGATTATTCATGTTCTGTTATGCTTTGAAGGGCGTCAGTTCTCCTGCAATTCTCAAAGAGAAATGCTTAACGGAACAGCGGTTCCAGTATTCTGTCCACAAATAATTTTCATTACAGGAGAAAAATAAAAGATTTTAGGGTATTTTCTCTGGCTGCCTGAAGTTCATGGAAGGTCATCCTGGCATAGCTCATGCCACCAGTTCATCAGCTCATACCATAGATTCCATTGGAAACCGTGTTAGTCATCAGCATCACCAAAGAATGATGCACACTGGACAATTATGAGAGATTATTTCATGTCTCTGAATTCCCATTTCCTTTTGCTGCAGATTATAGAATCATAGAATCATTTAGGTTGGAAGAGACCACTAAAAGCACTTAGTTCAAGCCATCAGCCCATCCCCACCATGCCCATTAACCCATGTCCCTCAGTGCCACATCCGTGTGTTTCTTGGACACCTCCAGGGACATTGAAGCCACCAACTTCTCTGGATGGCATATTATGTTGCATTTCACGTTTACTCACATATTATCCAATGCAAATCCCACCTCTAGCTCCTCTTTTCTCTGAAAAATAAAGAAAGGAAGAAAATATCTGACACTAGCCTACTGGTGGTTTTCACAATGCAAACTCTCATTCTTTTAACATATGTACACAGATTGTACATTACTGGCAGCACACTTAAAATACATGCACCTGATACCTTTTTCTTGACTGCCCTGGGTAACAAGATTTTTTTATGGATAGGACAATTATGGATGTCCGCCAGCGCATTTTTTGACAAAGAAAGCAGTGAGCTTGCCTTTCTTCGGGGATATCCACAGTGCAACAGATCCTTTTAGAGATGTTGCCTCATACTGAGTCTGCCAGCAAAGAGAACAGGGAGCTGCTGACAGGAGAAGCCAAACCCTTCTGGTGCAAAGAGGGAAAATGGTGGTATGCCAAGCAGTGGCAGAAGAGGACAATCACTTTGTCTGGCAGCACGTTGAGGGCACTGGGGCAGAGGTAATTCTAGCGTTAAGACTTCCTCTGTGGGCGGTGGAACAGAGCAAAATTCCTCGATGGAAGAAAGTATCAGAGAGAGGAAAACACAAGTGGGGACAGAAGAGATAATGAACAGAGAAACAGGTATTGTAGTCTACTTTTCCCTCAAAGGGTACAAGAGCACTTATTGCATTGAAGACACTAAAAAGTTGCTAATATAGGATAAAAAAGATGTTCTGAAGGCCTGAAGATCATGAATTCTAACCACTGTAGGCTGTAAAGTGCATAAATGAAAGACTTGGATACAGCATCTGGGATCACCTAGACAGTCATGAACTGCATTATAACCAGCAGAAAATTTCTATTTCTTTCAAAGGCTAGTGGAAGTCCACACTTTACCCATCTGGTATTTCACAAAGAAAGGTTTAGATAAGGTATTTATTGACAATAAACTGCAGAGTTTGGATGTGTGTAGCTAAGGTTCATGACAGGTGCTCAAAAGACTAAGAGAGAAGTGAAGAGGAAGGGGGATGTTCTAACTGAACGTGCCTGGAGATCTTTTCACGAGTTAGCCTCCAGTTGCTCAATCCTGATATTTAGTTGCTAGAGTATGACACTTACCTCTGGAGAAAGGAGCCTGCCTGACAAGCATGATGCTCAATGAAGCTACTGGGCTTGCCAAGGTAGGGGCATTTTACCCTCTTGCCAAAGAGCTGAACAGGCTCCAGAGAGGCCAAATGCAGCTGGCAGATGAACAACCAAGAGCAGAGAATCCTCAAACACATAATTAGCCTTCATGGTATCAGACAGTACCACTCCCATGGATAACATGTGGGCTGGTTGGATTTTAAGTGTTGATATGCAAGGCTGCACATACAGGTGCAACAGGCTGATGTGGCAGCCTTGCATGTGGATCAGCTTGGTGGCAGAACATGGCACCAGCGATTCCACACAGCCACAGAACACATCTGTCTTTCTCATACTTTCTGCTCAAGGTATGGGATTTTCTTCACAGCACATCCCTTCACATGCAAGGTGCCAGCACACCTAAGAGAGGTAGCAGGGCTTTATGTCAGTCCTCATGCCCTATGTTGTTGTTATACTGGCCTCCCTGGGAAATGTTAAAAGCATGTCAAGATTCTCCACAGAGATATGCAGTGAAAATTCTCTCAACATAGTGGTGCTGGTGGTAGCTGTGTTAGCAGTGCTGCTTAGAAGTGGATGAAGATCCCAACAACCAGCCTTCAGGTCAGACAACCCTTCCCTGCAGCTATGCAGTACATCTTGTCCTTTCAGTATATTGGAACTTTTCAAATGCAACATTCAGAGACTCCCGGAACACTCTAAACAGGAACATTTCATGTTGTGAAGTTGAATGACGTGAATTGGACACCTTATTCAAACAAGTCATGCCACAGTCTGTAATTAGCAACTAGACTGGTTTGACATTTGGCTCTGATCACAGAGCCATTACTTCTTAATTACTAGGTTAAGTAGCAAGTGATGACAAAAGCACCATGTGATTTTTATTGGTGAGGACATACTCCTGTAGGATCCTCGATGGGGGCAGGCTCAACAAAGTGACAGTTTTGCAGAGGTATCTGCAGTTTGTGGTCAAATACACTAGCACCCAGCTTCATTTGTGTCTACAGATGCAGGAGTGAGGAGGCTTTCTCAAGTCAGGGTGGGAAAACTTCTCCCTCCTATGTGGTTGGGCAATCCATAAGAAGGATAAAGAAAGACATTTCAAACAACATTTTAGTCAGAAAAGCAGACAAAAAGTCTTCCTGAGAAAAAATTCTATGCCTTGAGACCTCACCTGTGAATCACACTTGAAATGCATGAAGACTTGTTCTCCCAGGGAAAGTTTGGCTATATCAAAGTACACTGTAAAGAGGTGATCATCTTGAGTAACAACATCCTTATCATAGAGCCCCAGCTCCAGCACATTCTGAAAAGGAAAGTACAATAATGTTACAAGTATCAGTTAAAGCAGTAGATCCATTTTTATTCCATTTCTGTGATGAGTGAGAGGAAGAAAAGAGAGCAGGAAGGGAAGGAAATGGAGCAGAAATGAACTCCATGTACACATCTACCTATAAGGAGGCATGATGAGAAATGAGACATCTCAAAGATGCACATGGCTGAGCGATATACTTGTCTTTCATGGCATGGATAAATATGTTGAGGGTACATGTTATTTTCATGTCTTTCTGCATATCTCTCTGCCTCTCAGGACAATTACATATGTCTGCTTTGCAAAAAGATGAAACCAGGCAGTGATCCCTAGATCACAGTTAACAGAGTAATCTCAGCTAAGTACCTTGACCTGACTCTGGATTCTGAAGTAGAAGGTTTCATTCCAGACTGGGTCTTTACAATTCTGGATGGTTTTAGTCTGAAATTTGTCAGCTGAAGCAGTTGGCAACCACAGGCTCACGTAGCAATCAGTCTGGCTTACTGTATGTTAAGAAACACAAAGACATCTAAAGTGAAAATTTGCTCTAGAGGAAAGAATGATGTGCACAACATGAGAATCTACTTTCAAAGAGAGACACTATGATACAAATTCATATAAATCCGACAGAAACATTACAATTTAGGAAATAGGAATGGAGAAAAAAAAGACTTGGAGAGGGACATGAGTCTTCTCTGAAGAAATGAAATTAGGTATATAATAAATGCATTAAATCAAAGGGTTTTCTCCTCCTGTATCATCAGTTTAGCTCAGAATAAAAAAAATGAGTCTGTGGCACTCCATATTGTCACACAGACTGGAAGTTTGCTTATGGTATCCTTTTCAGATCTGGGAGATCTGGAAGCCAGTTTCAGCTCCTACAAAAGAAGTGGTGGAACCAGCAAGCCATACTGTGGAGTAAGGATCCAGAAAACAGACAGAGAGATTTCTGTTCAGCAGTTTTAGCACTGCAAAAATGCAGAGCAGTGACTTTAAACACAAGTACTTGCTTTGAAAAAACTAAATGGCCTTGTGGGTTCATTAACATATAGAAGCTGCTACTTAGCAATGCCATAGTGACTTTGTCAGCTGGTTTGGAAGAAAATTAGATGTGATATTGGTGATGTAGATGACTTGCGTCAAGTGCCATACTTGTTGTTATCTGTTACAAGGTCAAAATTGTAATAAGACATCACGTTGATGAAAGGGAATTGTTTGGTCAGGGAGAAACTTGTTCAAATATATTAACCAACATGACCAATGGACACTTTGAAAAATGAATAGAAACGAAAGCAAAATTAGCATAATATGCAGCAAAAAGTAGCTTTCCAACTTCCTCCAAATAGTAATTCAGAATAAAAATATCACACTATTCTGGCAAGAGTTTAGGAAACAAAGAAATTACTGTTTCCATTTTAGTCAGAACAATACAAAAATAAACAAAAAAACCCCCACCAAAATAGAGGAAAAAAAACCCCACTTCTTGATATCTACATAAATAGAGCCATAATCTTCCATTATATTTCATAGAATCACTTGATTGGGTAGGGACAATTAAAGGCCATCTAGGCTTACCCCCCCTGCAATAACAGGGACACTACTGAGAGCCCCTCCAGCCTGATCTTGAATGTCTCCTCTCTTTTCATTCGAAACCATTACCACTCATCCTATCACATCAGACCCCAATAAAGACACAGCTGCAGACCATCAGAAGTGAAGGACACTTCACCTGTTTTAATCTGTGAAAGCTGGTAGGCAGGCTGTAGTACTTTGGATTTGTTACCCTTTGAGATAAGGCTACTCCACTTCCTGTGTTTGTCCCATTCTTCCAAACAGTTTTTGTGTTTTGTTGCATGAATCTACTCCAGAGGAAAACACAGGAGATGTTTCTGCATTTCCTGCTTGTAACACACTGCAGTAGCTGTTTCATCCGTCCCTTTTATGAATGCAGAACATACGTGCAATAGGTACACCTGTGACCTTACAGAATCACAGAATCATAAAGGTTGGAAAAGACAACTAAGATCATCTGGTCCAACCACCAACCCATCTCTGCCATGCCTGCTAGAGAGAGTCATCTCTTCACAGAATAGGACAAAAGTAAAGAGAAGCACATTGTTCATTTCTGGAACAAACATGCCAGCAGGGGACTTTCTCCAGCCACAGAATAAACCTAGAAAATCCTTTTCCTTAGAGAAGGATTGGCTAGTGGCCCATGAAGGGTAAAGGGTCCATACAGAACACTACAGATACTTACAAACATCTGCCTGGTGGATATTTCTTGCTCTTATGACTCTTACAGTCAGTAAGTAACACAGAGATGATTCTATCTGCAAGAAAAAAATAAAGCCGCGTGTAAAATTTTGGAATGAACACTGAAAGTAAATAGCATATTTAGGAGGTAAAAATCTAGAGAGAGATATACCCAAACTGTAAACAGCTTATTTGAATTTTCCTATGTGATTAAGAAATGACCAAAGTCATGCTTCTGCTAGTATTTAAGCCAAGTACTAGGCTAAAAGGTTTCACTACACTTTTAGATAATGTACAGATATTTATAATCAGGTGAATTGCTTTGCTTTCTTGTCAAAATCCAGCTTTGTATAGTGGTAAGATTCCAATTCAATTTGGGAGAGGAGATACTTCTTTAATTTCTAAGGTAGAAAATGAAAAGCTGCTTTAAGCTTTTCGAAGTGATAAAATTACTATTGTGGGGATTGGCTCTCATCCAGCTATGACTCAAGTTCAGACTACTGGGCTATGGAATATGATTTTTCCACATTCTTGTTCTTTTAAACATATGGTATTTCCAGCGCTGCATCAGCATTTATTGACTAAATGGAATCATAGAATAATTAAGTTTGGAAAAGACCACTAAGATCATCACCATCATATTCACTGCCCATATCTCTCAGTGCCAAATGTCCACCTGGTGTCTCTCGTAATGTTTAGCCCAGCTGTAGCTCGGGCTAACAAATATGTTATCCATACTGGGGACATTTAGCAAGTAGGATAGTGAAGAACCAGATAAAAGAAGCCTTCATGTAGCAGCAAAGCACCAAGTCCTGTAAAAAGCCAAGAGCATTGGTACTGTTAGCTGCGCAGATGATAACTGAGTGTGCATACTGATAGGGTCAAACCATAGATCAGAATCTAGAAAGCAGCTCTGGATAAGGCAATCCACTTGCATTTGTGCCTAAAACCTAATTCTAAAGGCATAGAAATAAGGGAGGCAAAGACAGAAAAAGTGCAGTACAGTCAAGATGTACAGTAATTGCATAAGGGTGCAGGCATTGTGCCAGCCCTTAACGCTCGAAGATTTGAGCAAGGACAGAATAGAGGTGAAGAAAACTGAAAGCAGATATTTAAGAATAAATCCTGTGCTGTCTGTATTTTTCTGCTTAGTCATTTTTTACTTTATTTCAAAGCCTTCTGTCTGCAGCTTTATTAGAACTGCTGACCTTGTTTTTAGCATATAGAACTCTTTTTGTGAAGCTGCCTGCCAGCTGTTGGGTTATTACTGTGATGTGGGGAGTGTGGAGCCCCTCAGGGAGACAGGCTGCAAGGGATGCCCAGCAAGGAGCCATGGTCAGGAATGAGGAAGGGGATTGAGGAAGGGCCAGTGCTGCCAGGGGCTGGCTTTGGCTTTGCAGAAGACATTTTCCGGAAGGACTCAACTCAAGTTCAGGAACAGAATACTAGGAAGCGACCCTCACGGCCTGTAGTGATCCAAAAGCAGCACTGTGGGATTGAACAAAATGCTCAGGTATGTGGATGTGTCCCACCATAACCAGGGAATCTTGGCTTAGACAGCACAGAGGAACAAATCATGAAAGAAGTATGTGCCTTGCCTAAAAAAGCTTGAGAGGGTGGGTTCATGGCCCAGAACCTGTTGTGACCATTGCATTGCAGAGATGCGTTTTAGAAAGTATTTTATCTTCACATTTTCCATTCAATGAAAAAACAGAAAGAATTGGTTACTCCCTGAATTGTAGGTGTAATGCTTTCTGTTCAGCATCTTAACTCAGCTCAAAAGAGAAAAAGGCACCATTCATAACTAGGGGAGGCTCAGGGAGAACCTTAACACTCTTTACAGCTCCCCAAAAGGAGGTTGTGACCAGGTGGGGGGCAGCCACATGTCTCAGGTAACAGAGATAGGATAAGAGGGAATGACCTCTAGTTGTGCCAAAGGATGTTCAGATTGGATATTAGGAAGAATTTTTTCTCAGGAAGTGTGATAATTGGAACAGACTGCCCAGGGAACTGGGGGAGTCACCGTCCCTGGAGGTGTTTAAGGAAAGGGTAGATGTAGTACTTAGGACAAGGTTTAGTGGGCAAAATTGGTGATAGGTGGATGGTTGAAATAGATTATCTTAGAGGCCTTTTCCAACCTTCATGATTCTATTCTATTAAATGGCAGTAAATTAGAGAGAAAAAGTTCCAAAGAAAATCCATTAAAGCACATCTGGTCCTGTGGTTTCTAAAAGGAAGGAGTTCATTTAACGTGCCTCAAGTCTCCTGGAAAACTCTTAGCTGGGATTCCTTTCTTTTTGCAGAGGCCAAAAGTAAGGTTAATTCAGGAAATCCGGTGTTGAAAAGCCAGTTCAGGATTGTGCCATACTCTTTGTGGGAGTAAATGGCTCAATTTCATGGTTATTACTACCTACACCGGCAGTAAATTTGCTTTGGTAAGACATATGCAGCAGAAAGCCTAGTTAAATCCACTCTTTAATAACTATTAATCTTATTAAAACGGGATTCTGCCAAGGACAGAAACAACAGTAGAACTTGAACATGAAGCAAGACGGCACAGCAAAGTGATCAAAGTGATAAGCTGGATGGAGTTTCAGGGAGGCAGCTGGAAGAGTTATGATACCTAATTAGACTGCTCAGCAGACACTGAAACCAATCTCACCCAGGCTCTACCCGACAGAATATTCTCTTCTACAGTTCTACTTTAAAATTCTTTTTTTGCGGTACCTTTGTAGCAGAAGTCCACTGTTCCCCATCACAATTCAGACGCATATTTCCATCCAGTGGACTGGTTTGGGTGGTCAGCTCCTGCAATGGAAAGGGTTAAAGTCATGCTGACTCCTAACAGCAATCCTTAGAAATTCACCGCTGCACAGTAATGAAGGAGAGCCCACAGCCAGCATTGCCTACAGAGCCTCAGCAGTTAGTGCTCCCAGCGATGCCACTGCCATGCTGTGTTGCCCCAGAGAGGCTGGGCAGGGCCATAGCAGCCCAGTGAGGTCCACCCTTTGTGTGACAACTGCTCCAGGCTCTGGTGACATACCACAGGGACGGCTTCTCCTGGCTCTGGCTGTTACAGTAGCAGCAAACCTGCCTCCAGTAAACACACCCTGTAATTAATTGATATTTCACCTTGAAGCACATTTCTGTGCTACTTAATAGTTCTTTGTAAGGTTGCATATGGCACATTTCTGAGATGAAGAAAATCCTAACATGTATAAAATGCCTCCTTTGTAAATAAACTTTTACTCCCCAAGCAGTTTTCCCTTCCTTTCCTTGACTCATTATCATTTTAATTTCTGTAATGACTTCTTGAAGCACTGATTTCTTCTTCCTGTGCAGCCACTTAAAGTCAATGATAGGTCAGGAAAGCAGTGCACAATATGCAGCACAGCTGGCTGAGGCCCCAGACACCCTGTTTGGCTCTTCACCCTTCTTACCTGAGACAAAGCACTGCCTGACTCCATTGTGGGCGCAGTCACGTACATGTCCTGTGTTATCTCTGGCAGCACAACTTTACATCTCCCAGCTTCCAGAGACACCAATAGCTTAGATGTCTCATGCAAGTGAGTGACTATTTTATAAACTGACTCAGAGCCCCACCTCTGCCTGATTTCTTAAACCCAGCTATTCCCCTCCCATTTTTTTGTGCAGCATCTTGTAAAGTAAGTAGGAAAAAATATCCCTACCTGTACATTGGCTGGAAGTACACTGAATCACTTTGCCCAATTCTGGCCAATGGCAAGCTGATAACTAATGGTAAGAGAAGGATACCCTTTTATTTGAGTGCAGAACTTTCCACATAGCAAGACTCTGATAAGATGCAGAAACAGTAACATAACCGAAATGCAGATTATCTGTTGTACTATATAGGATACAAAAGCTAATTAAAAAAAAAAAAAAAAAAAAAAAAGGGAAGATATTATTTCTCTCAGACTAACCTGGTTGTTGCAAAAGCCATTTTAAGGGATTCTGTACCACCTATCCTTGCCATCTCAGGTCTAGATGTGCAGAGCAGACACACATACTGGGTGTTTTGTCTCTACTCAGTCCAGAACTAGCCAGGCTGGGTCTCTTCCCAAGAAGTTGTATCCTCTTCCCCTCCTTTCCTATGGCTCATTATTATCACCATTATTAAGACAAAGAGTCCTGAAGCAATGACTTTCCTTAGCCTAGCTCCACCCCATGAATACTCTGGTGCTGCTTTCCAGTTCAGGCTGACTCTGACTGTTACCTGGCTCCTGTGCCTGACCCAGTGAACCCTGCCAGCCAGACACGAGATTTATCACCAATGTAGAGAGCTCTTGGGTACAGCTACAAACCTTGCCTCTGCCTCTGCTAGAACCCAGCTAACCTACGCCATCAACACTGGCATAGCTTTCAGCTCACTGGGAAAAGATTTAAAAGGGCATCAAAAGCTGCTGCATCTTCAGCACGTCACAACAGATCAAAATTATGGGAGGAAGGGAATGCTTTTGTTTCCCTGTTCTCCTGGTATATTGTCTATGAGCAAAAAGTTAGCTATGTCCTGAGCATTTCTGAGCTTATTTGTTAAACATAGTTACTAACAAACACAATTCCCATGCACATTCCCATGCAAACTACCACCATCATCAAAGACAACTTAGTAGAATAAATTTTTGCTATAGGCCACATTGTTTCGCAATGCTGTGAAGAATTGTGTCTACCTACATGTGCCAGCTGCAGTTATACAGTTTGATGAAATGCATTTTTTACTAGGTCAGAGAAAACTCTTGGCAAACCAGCATCCTCCAGCTATGGTTAAAGTCAGTGCATTATTCTGACACCTTTTTGGAAAGCTTGCTATAAACCAGGACTGAAGCTCTGAAAACATCACTCCTACAGTGCCAATGACCAAAAACTCCTCAAACACCCTGGCCCTGGGCTGTACCATCATTCATCCCCCAGAAAATTAGGCACATCAGGTGGGAGAAATCAGGGGTGATGCTCACAGCTTGCCAAGATCAGAAGGAAAGGATACACCCATTGGAGAACCACGCTGTCTCAAATTCATTAGGGTATTCAGAAGTAAGTATGTCAGCTGAGGCAATGCAAAACTGAGGTTTCCCCAGGTGTGGGAAAGGAGCAGTCACTATTCCTCCATTTTGACAAATGGCAGTCCATATCAGATATGGCTCTTGGCAGGTGGGGTGGGACTGTGGCTCACTTTGTAGCCCTGCAGTCATCTCCTTGTTCACAATGCTCACAGCAAGCATTTGGGACACTGTAATGTTCTTTGCTAACAACAGTTTTACTTTCCTGGAACAAGGAACACACTGTGAACCTAGAGCATATCACCGAGATGCCTGAATACGTGGAGCAAGGCAGAATTTCCATTTTGAAAATGGCATTTATTGTCCAGTATTGTTTACACAAAACATTTGTATGTAGCCAGGATTTCCTCAGAGCTGGAGATAATTTTATTGGAAAAATCTGTCTATTTTTTCACATCAGAGACTTCAGGTTCCAAACGAGGTAATTCCCAGGGTTATACACAGAGCACAAATCACCATATTTTGGAGTATGAAATACTCGTGAAACTACACAGAACAATAAAAAAAGTGTATAAGAGTGTATTCATTCAAAACCCAAATCTTTTTATACATTAAAATGTATGGTCTTTTAGCTTTTCAATGTCATAGTACAGATGCACAAAAAAGTAGTTTTTCTTGACATACTCAATGACAGAAGAATTGGAAAAGTAATTTCAAACTCATTTGTAAATAAAATCTGTCTTTTTTTTTTGCCAAATTGCACCAAACTAAGCAGGTTATTTGGTTGCTAATGAAGCTTTCAGGTTAGGTTCCCCAGGCTGATGAGGTAGGCTATCTATTAAAAGGAAATTTAAGTTTTAAAATGAAGGCATTATGGAAAATACTAACATGAAATGTTTCAACTTACCAAGCACTTTTCCATGGTTTATTTTAGTGTCAGATTAGGACATCTAGTTAAGTTGTCTAGTTAATAATTTTCTTCAAGAATAGTCTCTTCTCAGTGAATCTTCGATTTGATTTGCTCTTGGAATACAATGGTTTTTATAGGTTAATAATCTTTACAGCTCATCCTCAGCGCTTTCAAGAGTTCAGAAAAGTCATTTTCCATAAAAGGAAATAAGAAGAAAGATTGAAAATGCAAACCTGCAACAAATGGTACGGGTATTTTTGTTCTGGATCCCACAGAGGACCTGTTCATGTTGTTTTAAGATGGTCTTAGTTGTTGCAAACTATTAACTCTCTCTTGCCTGTCTGCACATTTTGCTAGAAGTAAACAAATGAGCAGTTTTTGCTGATGAGTGTATGTCCTGAAGTAATTATGCAAGTTCCTTTGAATTAAGCAATAAAAGCTTTTATTTTCAAGTGGAAGTAGAATATTTTCATTTCAAGTACTTTTGATTTAAGAAAGGACATTTGATTTGAGAAATAAATCAATCGGGAAAAATTTCCCGGTGTTCTTTATTTTTATTTTTAAAGATTCAAAATAAGATCTTGATTTTTTTTATTTCTATACAAACAATAAAAATTGACAGAAATTCAGAGGAAGTTCTGATGTGGCCAAATTAGACCTTTTGCTGGGGAAAAAGAAACCAACAACCAACACTAGAAAAATCATATGTTGCTTCCTCCTAGGTTGTTCCTTCTGATCTATATATGACACATTCCCAGCCCAAGATTCCTCAGGAGATGGACATGACTCACAGTGGTGGCTGTGTGCACACACTTGTCCCTGTTACCTTTCTAACCCCTGGCTGCTCTTCAAAATACTTGCAAAATAGAGTTGACTCAGGGATCGGATGCCAGTTTGCAACTGGATCTCAGGATTTTCTTCGTTTTCCAGGTTTGATACATGTTGTTTTCCATGAAGAGAAATTGTAGGGAGGAGACATTCATATTCATATCCCTCTCTTGTGGCCTGTCAGTGTGTTAGCTAGGTTGTATTGCTGTAGCACCTTGGCATTAGAAAACATTTTTCTTATATGTCATAAAATAAATTAGGCTTAAAATAAGACTATTTTTAAAAATATAACAAGAATTTTAGGTAAAGAGTGTTCTACAGACAACCTTACTTTAGGGAACATAGCATATGTAAAGATCTCCCAGGCAATGTCCTTGCCTAAAGAAGCCACTTCACAGCAATGAAAAAGCCCCGCTGAGCCACATGGGGCAATTTATTTCTGTAGTGCAGAACAGCCACTGTTCATAAAGCTGTGCTCCTCCTGTGTGCTAGAGCATGAAAAAACTGCTCTGAGAAGACATAGACAGCCGGATAGCTAACAGCACGTGTTTTGCCTCCTCCTTTGCATTGCTGTTTGCAAGGCTTGCATAATCATCTGTGAGTTATTCAGGATATTGTATTCACTGAGGTTCAGCAGCCGGCGGTAATTCTCATCAGTATACCTGACTGAGAACATGCAGTAAGGAGAACACCGACTTGTCAGGTCAAGTTTTCCTTCCTCCATCTCTGAGCAACAGCGCTTGACACCTGTAGAAAAAGAGAAGTTGCTGATGTGGTGTATCTTCAGTCAACAATGAGATAGTTTCGCAGCAGAAGAAAGAGGGAGTCTTTCCTCCAGCAGAGAATTCAGAGTTTAAATGCACCAATAATGAAGTCACGTGTGGCTGCCTCTTGTTAAAGAGCAGCCAGAGCAATGAGGGCAGAAGAGAAAAGTGAGGGACAGCGTTATAATGTTCATCTGTAGCTTGCTCAACAGTTGTTTCATTAAAGTCGTGGTTCAGACAAGGATATCAGCTTCAGAGGGCTCTCCAGTCACCACTGCCATCGCACCAGTATGCAACTGGTCCCCTGAGCAGCTGGGACCTCTACAGACCCTGGATGATGGAAGGAAGTTGCTACTTACAGGATAGCATCCTGATTCCAGTCTTAAGGAGCTTGCCACCTGGACCCATCCCTGCATTTGCATTTTTCATGTCTCCCATATTCAGCAAAAGCAGAATTTTGAATTTTACTTCCCTGCTACCAAGAAGTAAAGCAAAGGTATCCTAACAGCTGTCAGTAAAGGAGATAAATATAAAGCAGGTGGCCTGGGCAGAAGAAGAGTGGGAGCCCCTAGCGTTCACCTGAATCAGGGAAGTGGGTAGTGCTGTCTTTTGCTTAATACTTTACCCCAGCTTGTATCTTACCAGGTGCTTTGTACTCTTGGAAGGTATCATTCACAAGAGGAAGAAAAATCACAATAGGGCATCGTGGTGAATCTGAATCTTGGAAGATGTAGCACTCCTTCAGGTTTTTCTTATCTTCATCGCTCAAAGAAATTTTTGGGAATGGGATTTTCTGCTCCGAGTAATATTTGCATGCCTTATCTAGAGACTGGAGTATCACAGATATGATCAGCATTAGACTTCAGCCTGGCTGTCCTGAGGCCCCAAAATTAATATCTATCATTAATGTTTAGTGACATGGAGCTATAGGGTGGGTTCCTTCTTATCAAACGTTGTTAGACACATTGCTACCCCCCGTGTTAGTGTACCACATGGATTACTAATCTCAAGCTTTCAAGTCAGTAACAGAGGTGGAAATTTCATTCAGGATTCTGCTTTATAAAAGCAAAAGAAATTAGCAGAAGTTTGGGGTAAATAAAGTAGTGTTGTAAGTGGAAAAGCCCATGTTCGATATACTACAATAGAATTAATCAGAAAAATAAATCACAGCAAGTAAAAGTGTAAGATATTCTACTACATGCTCAGAAGCCAGGAAGCCAGAAGATAACAAAGTTTGAATGTGCGATTGTGTCTGTACAGGCATTATGGCACAGTGTTCATTTACATTAATGTTTTACTGAGGAAAGACTAGAGTACTATGCTATACTGTGCCTTTTCAACTATGCAGGCAAAGATGTTTAACACTACATTTCTGACTAAACTCAGTTTCTGAAGTATGAAGACCCAAATTATTTTTCTCCAAGCCTTTATAGACAGCTAATTAAATTTATCCCCATGAAACTGGTGTTTTGAAGCTACATCCTCTAACGACAAGATAATTTGAAAAGGGGTGTATTTAAATCTAGGGCTGACATCACAGTTTCTGAAATGAGGATTTAGGTCACTCAGCAGATTCATTTCTCCTTTCCTTGATGAAGAAATCACTAACCTCTTCTAGCATTTGAAGAAGGGAATACAGAAGTTAAAAACGAAGCAGCTGAATTAATGAGTAGTTCTAAATTCTATAGGCAAAAAAATGGAGACAACATAATGTAACATGATCCTCCTTACCGATGTATGAGATCCAGTAGTATAACTTAAATATATGATGACATCTACTTCCCTCTGTTGTCTTAAAAGCGGTGGACTGCTGGTATTGATGAAAAATCCAGCATCTATCATGCCCAGGTGATCAGGATTTTGCATCAGCTCATTGGGACGTGAGTCTAACACAGTGTCTAAAAGGAAAATATTTATTGGAATAAGAAATGACTTGTTGCTATTTTGATGGAAAAAAAAAACCCCACAAAGTTGAACTAGCCATCTCTTAGACCTGGCTTAATTTCATTGTTGCAATAGATAAATGTCAAATAGACATGAGAGAGACCTCAAAATACCACCCAAATTCATATTCTTAAAACTATTATATATTGAGATTCCAAGTCATCTATTTTAATAATTTGCAATCCATAAGCTATATTTAAATTAAATCTCTCCTGCTTCATTTCAATCACTGTTTCATGTTGTGTCCATCGCTGATATGAAGAACAAAGTATCCTTTTCCTTTTTTTTTTTTTTTTTTTTTTTTTTTATGTACAGATTTGTGCTTCTTTCTCGTTCCACTTCTCTTTGGACTACAAAGCCCCATTTCTTTCAGACTTTCTCATTGGTCATATTTTCTGGGATTTTTTCAGTCATATCTGCAGTTAGAGACACAGCCTTGCTGAATTAATGTACTTTCCATATTCTCATTCTTACTTTAAATTTTGTTCTTTTGGCATCAAGCCTACCCTCTCACTATGGGCCACAGACATCTCAGATAAACCACATAAACACATGCTTATATTTTAAAATGAACTGAAATACCTGGCAACTCCTTGTCTCTTCTCACCATTCAGAAAAAAAGATAATTTGTTTTAGACTTTTTTTCCCCTGTCAACAGATTTCTTTCAAAATTTCGTCCCAAGACCACCACTCTTATGTTCTTTTTACCTTTCCATTGACAGAAGTGCTTGTTTTCAAAGTAGTCATTATGCAGCTGATAACCCCTCAGGAAATTGTGATGCTGGGCAACTGAGAAGCGATCGGTTAAAGCACCCCGAAGAGCACTGGATAGGGTGCCAGGAGGAGTGTACATGCGAGTCCTTAGCTCATGGGGCCTTGTAGGCAACAATGGGTCTTCATCTAGAGGAGGAGAGAAATGTTTATGAATAACTAATTCATTTTTGTTTCTGGTTGGAATGGTATGTAAGAGATCTCAGAGTTTCACTGAACATACTGTAAAAAAAATCAAACAAAAAACCTGTTCCAGAGTAGAATAGGGGCTGCTGCACAAAGATTTGCTGGTGATCTTGAGGTCTGGCCTAAAAATGGCTCATCAGAAGCAATCTTTAGTCCTGAAAAAGGGAGACCCTAAGGGAACCAAACAATTCGGAGAATGTTCCTTCAGTTAGAAGGAAAGTTGTGTATCCACACATGAAGATTCCATGAAGTAGAGGTAAGCATGGACAAAATGGGGCTAAAGCATATGCTCCCACTGAGTCAGATGGGCAACAAAAGGGCATCACAAGATCTACCACAGTAGAGGACAGCTTCTACCCAATAATAACCCACTGATACATGAGTATATGCTTAATCAGTAGAATGAGAGTATCCCAGGAAATACATTCACACTTAGAAATTACAGGAAGTTTCCAGGGTGACTACACGGAGGCATATCTAAATGAAAAGTAGAAATGACACAAGGGGTGGTTTCTTGAAATCACAACTTGCTGTGCCAGACCTGGTGGCTGAGGATGCAACAGGAGAGATATTGCAGTTACTATCATTGCACACATGTATTTCTTTATTTTCAGGATGTGTGCAATTAGAGCTACCATCATGTTAAATGATTTATCAGTAAAATTGTGGTTTTTGTATTGCTTCAGAAAACACCCTCTGGGCCTCATTTATCTCTGAGCCAGGATGAATCCAATGTAATAATTACTGTGTTGAGTAATAAATAAAAATCCAGGAACTATTGATCAGCCAATTGATATACAGGTTGATTTCCTGCACTGTCAACCTTACTCTCTGATACAGAATCTTTGTTCTGTATGTGATAATGAGCAATGACAAAACATTTCCTGTGATATGTGCGACCCCTGCAAAGTTCCAAGTAAAGACTGAACCTTCCAATCGATAGCATTTTCATAAGTTTAACAATTACAGCAGTATTTCCCAATTTATCCTCTTCCTCTTAGTTCTTACCTTGGGAGAGGAAGTTGCCTTTCTTTTTTATAAGGATCCTATGATTCTGGATTCAAACTAGTTGAAAGAATGATATCAAAAGGCATTCAGAAGAATAAATGACCACAAGTGAAAGGTCTTAAAATTTCTCACCAACTTCATCAATTTTGTCTTGAGTCCATCTCTTCCAGAAATCCTCTGAACTGTGTGACAGTCCCCAGATTTGTAAGAGGTTCACTGAAAAAATACTGCTCCACATACCTATAAAGTAGTAGTAGTAGTAAGTAGTAAATACCTATTATTGACCAGTAGAGCACATTTCAACAATAAACTCTTTTTTTCCTTCTCTTTTGATCTCCTATATTCATTTTAGAATGGCTGTAACTGAAATATTTCTAAACATTGAGGCTGTCCAATTTCTCTATTGACCTCAGTGACCTCTACATCTGTTGCAGTCAGTTCTGTGCCTCATCTACTGCATGGCTTTGCTGCACAGTAAAGAAAGAACAGAGTGGGAGAGAAGAAAAAGAGAAAAATCCACTCAAGGTGAAAATTAAGAGCTCAGATAATGCAGAAATCACAAAAACATCAAAAAAAAAACCAACACAAAAAAAAAACCAACAACCCTGTCCTTATTGCAGATCCTCTTTTTCTACAGACACTCTGGTCATCTTTTGTGAGCTCTGAATCATTTCACAGAGGGACAAAATGCCTGTTCAGCCATTTGGTTTGTGAGAGAAAAACTCACACCTTACTATTTAAGTACTCACATACTGCACAGGCTTCTGCTCTGCTGTATGCTCCTTCCTCCATCCAAGATTTTCCCTCTGAGACTTTTCACAAGGGAACTGATGGCTTTGCTGACAAAATACAGCTCCAACAATGCCACTTTTTCATCTGCCATTGTAAATTTAAGTACATATTCTGATCAATCTACTGTAATTGTACTTAATTTTCAGTGGGACACAGAAACCCCGCAGCATATCCAGTAATTAGAAAATGAATGTTCCTGTAGTGGAGCAGGCAAAATGGACCAGCCTGGGAGCCAGCATTTTAACAATATTCCCTAGGGTACTGGCTATTTAATATCATAGCATGTGTGCTGAAATCAAGGAGCTTATAAGCAGTGTGAATGTAAGAAGAGGTGACTGAAACCAAACTTGCACTGCTCTGTGTTCATCTGTTGGTATGTCATCAGTTCTGATTCTCTTTGTTAAAGCAGCTGATTGCCTTTAGACACAACCCATCAGTACAACTCAGGTGTTGACCAGGGAGATTCAGAAACCCTTTTGCTTCTGGTCTCATTTTTAATCTTGGGCAGCCTACATCTCTAGCACATAGATTTCACTACATGTGATTGACGTTATGCCTCACAGTGGAAGTGCAGCTGCATGTTTCCTGCAGTGTCAAAATGTTTGTAAATTGGAGTGCATTCAGAGAAGAATCAGAAGCATAGAAAATAAATGTAAAACATTCCTTACAATGGAAGGCGATTTATGGATTTTACCTATAAGACAGAATTTCAAAAAGTTTAAGCACACCAGGACAGTGATAAGAAAACAAAACAAAACAGAACAAAGATAAGGGATCTCTTACTGTAAACTTCTGGCTAAACTATAATGCATCTCCATTCCAGAAGATGATCCTATAGCAGCGGTCAGTAAGTCTGACCAGAAATGTCCATGTGCCCTGCCACTCCCTGAAGAGCCAGAGCAATGAAACACTTCACCTTGCAGGTAGCAGATTCGGGATTCAGGCAGCTTTTTTAACATGCGTCCCATGAAGAACTTGCTTCCAAAATTCTCCGCAGGGATGAATGCGCCATACTTCAGCAGCCCCACCTCGTAGGGGGTGAACTCCACCCACTCTGTAACCCAACACAAAAGGACACTTTAAGCTCTCTCGGGCTCTCAGCTGGGTACGAGGCTTCTAGGACATAAGCCAGTCAGATTTCTGTTTGTTGTGCTGCCTAACTGATAAACAGCCACCTGCAGAGCCAGGCAGCTGAGCTCAGATGTGGTGGCAATGGGGTTTCCTTAATCACAGGGAGGCAGGAGCAGTCTGCCAAGTGATCCTGGCATCAGAAGGACAGAGTGTACATAGTGAGCATGGCAAGGCTCCAGCCCTTAACACCTCATGTGTTGCACCAATCCAGCAGGCACTGGGTTTCACTCTGCCCTTGCATCCATCACCTCTAGGTGGAAGTACCTCCACTGTTATCAATACAGTTAATAGGATGTGTGTTCTAATATGTATACTCAGCTCTACAGGAATGAGTTTGTTGTAAGTGAACAGTTATACACCCTGTGTAATGTAAGGAAGATAGCACTATTTTTTTACTTTCTTGGATGTCTTCTCCTAGTGAGGAGCAGCTGTCTGTTATGACTGCAGTATGAGCAAAGTCTAGGTCAGAAAGGCTGTAGACCACATTTTCCTTTTTATTCATGTGATTCAGTTTTTTTCACCTGAATCATAAAAATTTGATATGAATTTATTTACCTCCTCTTCTCCCGGTCTAACTTTTTGTGCTTATGAAAAAGCTAATCAAAACAATGAGCAAAGAAAAAGATTCAGTTGGGAGTAGGCCAGATGCTTTTTCAGTCTTTATTATAACTATGAGGTCTTTCTTGATATTTAAAAAATGAAGCACTTAAGATATGGGCATTTATAAAAGCAATATTGGATTCTCAGACAAATTCAATACTTTTTACTCTAGGTGCTTCATCTAATATCTCCAAAATGGCTTTTCTGACAGAATTTTGATTCTGTATGTCTAAAATATTGAAATAGGTTATCTGCAAATCTCCTGTATTAAAATTGAATTGAGGTAATGGCTATTTCTCCATAAAACAGCAAACAGACCAGGGCTACCAAGAAGAGAAGAGTGAATCAAATCACAGGAATCCAGTTGCCAGTTTTAGTTCCACAGGAACTGAAATACTGCCCTTACCTTTGAAATCCTGAGTGCTGTAGTTGTCCCGGACACAGACTGACACATAGATGGGCAGTGGGTTCTGGCCATCACACAGAGCTTCTCGTTGATCAGAAAGTTTGTGGGGGTCTTTCTGGTTTTGAAGAAAAACTGTTATGTCAGAAGAGGTAGAAACAACTCATCTCAAATTCTTTCTGTATGTGCCATCTGCACTTCAGGTAAATTTCCTGAGAACACATCTGATTTTATCTAAAGGGTAGCCAGAATCTAATGGCACTTGCCAAATTATGCTGCATTTACAACCTATTCTATCAAGATACACTTTGCAGGTTATTACTGACAATAAAAATGTTTGAGCATTTGTTGACATTGTTGACCTCGGTCTCTTAGGAGGTATATTCTCTAAACTGACAGGCAAATTTTTTTCTATTCAGCAGAAATAAGAGTAATAAGTAAAAGGAGCTCTCTAAGAAAAAGAATATGCATCATACCCCATCATTTAGTAAGTATTCAATCATAAGCCCCCAGAGGTCAATAAATGATGTCCTGTATCCCTCTTCTTTCCGCTGACATAGCTGCTTATTGTAATACTTCATGCGATCCATAGAGAAGCAGCCCATCTTGCATTTGGTTGCATGTTTCTGGGCTTCACTAATATGTGAGTCGAGGTCCTTCTGTGACCAGTAGGCATCCCTGTATAAGTTGGCCATGGTCCTGGAGAAAGATAAGACAGATAAGAAAAATTAAAAGGAGCAAAAGAAGGCTTCAAACTTTCTGGGGACAGAAGTCTACATTTAGGGATTTCTATCTGTTTGTATAAACTTTATTTTTGGTGCTCCATTCAGCTGAATGAGCTCTCCAAATCCTCAACAACAGTTTTAGTTTTTCAACCTCACTTTCAAAAGCAGGGGGCCTAAAAATTGCTTTAACATAAGAGCGAATCACTGTTTTTGGTGTAGGTTACAACTTCCAGTACCAGGCTCCTCATTGGTAACAGTCAGTAGCCGTGTGATGGCAACTCCATGCAGGAACATCACTTTCAAAAAGCCCAGTCCACTCTCTTGCATGAACTGGCCTTACCATGTGGTGCCAGACAGCCCGCTGATGTAGGTTACACAATCCAGGAGATTTAATTTCTTGAGTCCCATGAGACTGCCATACAGTCCTGTCATTGACTTTAGTCCACCACCTGTCGTGATGATAGCCACAACAGGGACCTGTTGGACAGAGGAGAATGGGACAGTCACACTGATGGCACTCAATAGATTTCCATGGGGTCTGTCCACTGCTCCCATGGTCCTGATCTAAAAGCCTGGGTCCCATTCTGGAAAGAGAGGCTCTGAAACAGCAATGACTGCTAATTCTGCTTCCCTTTGGATAAATACGTGTTAAGAGATCATCTAAATCCTGGGTTCCTGTCCATATTTAGTTTAGGGAAAATGAGGGCACAGGAGAACAAGAAAAAAAGCTTTATTTGATGGTGACAACGCGTTTTCTCTATATTTCCATCCCTTTGCCACTCTATTCTGTTTCACGAATCTACTACTCCTTTTTGAAAGCCCACATGCCAGCCTTAGGAAGAAATACTCCCACTGCAGCTGAACAACTCTCATCAACCTTGTTATTCATCACTATCATTAAGGTACTGTAAAACACAGGATATTTACTTTGCAGAATTTTAGAGTTGCAAGAAAGGGAAGACTCTATAACATGTATTCAGTGGAGACGTTTATCCTAAACTTTCAGAAATTGTGACATTTGAACACTGGAAGAAAACTTTGCTATTTAATGTGTTTAATATACACATAGTATTTATGGATCAAGCCAGCTATAGAATAGGATGGAAGGGATGGACACACCTCAGGTCTGACAAAGTGCACATTGGGAGTCAAGTAGGATAGAACTGCTGCAACTGCTGTTTCTTGAAATAACAGAACTTAGCATCAAAGATACACAACAGACATGTGGCCTATTTTGCTGACCTCTCCTCTAAAAGAGTACACAAAGATGCTAGAAATTCAAGATCCACCCCCACCAAACACACACATACTTCATGATCCTGTAGATCCTCTTGTAGGTGAAAAACATTTTTCATCGCGCTCGCTACATACTTCTTCCTTTTGCCAAGGAAAGCCCTCTCATCTGAACATAAGTCAAACCCAAAGCGCATGTCCAGGTCTTGGTTGCACGAGCAGTTACTAAGATAAACACAAGCACATACTTTACATATTAATAAACTCATACAGATAGATAGACCAAGGATAATCTAGCCTTCCCTTCAAGCAGGTTTATGCAATGTAATAGGAATGTGAGAATATTCTAACTATTTTTGAAAGAAAGTAAAACATATTAAAATTAGTAAGCTTAACCAGTAGCGTTCTATCCCACTAGCAATAACTATTTGGAAAATAATATACGGCATTTAAAAATGAAATATACATATATATTCTAAAACTAAAAGAACTGCAAAATTCAAAAATCTATTCAAATGTTCTAAAATGAGTACACTGAATTTCCCTTTCACAAGGAATTCCAGTGTATGTTTTCTCCTTGCAAATCTAAGAGTAAATACAGTTTATCGAATGTTGACTTTTGAGCAGCTCCGGTGGAAGCGTATCCCCCTCTAGCGGTGAGCAGCGCTGAGGAGAAAAATCTGAATTCAGAATTAAATTACTTTCCTGTTTTGCTTTCTAGTTCAGCACAAAAAGAAAAGATCAGATTGCCCACTGTTGTGTGTCACATGTGGTTATGGACAACATGAAATATCTTCATGTTTCCTGAAGAGTTCAATTTAGGTCCTCTCTTTTTTATCTTGTTGCTATTTGCTTTTTTGCTTCATTGTTTTTAAAGTCAAATTTATGATTTTTCTGAATTTCAGAGACCGAAATTAATAAAAAATAATATTACATGGTCAAAGTCAAAATAATGCTAAAATAAATACATGATAATCAACATCTATTGCTGAAAGTCAAATTCCAAGCCTAATTATATATAATATACTACACACATGTTTTTTGGTTTGCTTATATCCTTTCCATGTGGCTTAAACAATGTCAAAATCAATAGCTGAAACCTTTAGGAATAGAATACCCCTTACCATCTTTCTGCTTTCACATTCAAATCAAATCTTTTCTCCTGAAAAACAAATATATAAACAGTATGTATTTATTTTCATTTTAAAGTTTCTTTTCCCTCTTTCTCTCCTGGGGCCATTGCCTGACTTAGACTCCAGTAAGGTCTGGCAATATCTAAGTCAAATGTCTGAGATTTCTGCATATATTTGCAAGACCATTCATCTATCTGCAGTGGAATATTCCTACCCACAGATCCCAAATTCTTCCAGGACACATTAACAAACTTAATACAAAGGATGCTGAGATTAGTGCAGTAGGTCCAATTTCCTGTGTCATGAATGAACTTTTTGCAGCATCCTGAAATACCACTTGTTGTATGCTTCCCATTCTTTAGGCTCTGACATGCAACAGAGCTTTGACCTCCTCCCCACAGACCTGCAGTGAAGAGATTGCAACTCTGCACTCTATTTCTCAAATTTAACTTTGCCTTAAAATTATTATTGCAACCTTCATATTGTTAGTTAACCGACAAAGGGTGTTCTCTTCTGGGGGGATGCCTTAATGGCCTTGAAATCTGATGTTCTCTCACTTCTTTGCATGAGATTTTCCATGGACATCTGTAGGTGTTTCTTGACAATAATACAATATTTTACAGCAAGGATCTGTTTCTTATTCTACTTTGTATTACTTTTTTTTTTTCAATTAATTTCATTGCTTTATAAAGCCATACCTACTTTAAGCAATATTCTTATTGCATCACTTAAAAATCATATACTAAATTTAATATTTTAATACAATTTATATACAGTCCCTTAAAGGAAATAATTCACTGCAGGCAGATTTATTGTCTTTTCCATAGCTTGTGTCAAAGGGAAATTTCTCTTCAGACCTTAAGCAAAAAAGGGATCCATGAACATGGAGATATGTAGTGAAGAAGTCATAATATTTTTTGACATCCTTGAAAGTCACTCTATCTGCTATTGGCACACGATGGAGACATATGGAGGAACAACCTGCTTCTATAGAGAAAACAGCCAGAGAAACAGAGTTCTTATTTGTTAGAGGCATGAGAAAAAATTCAGAATATTTCTCACTCTTTTGGCAGCCATTTATGGAGACTCCTGTGGAACAGTATTACGGGGGCTTGCAAAAGGAATGATTTCTACTTGAGTGACATTTCTCAAGGAAGTGATACTCACCTCTGCAATTGTTGTTTTCATTCCCATAGGCAGTGAATTCAGCATCAGAACTGGGGATCCTGTTTCTGTACTGAACCTGCAGGTCCACTGGGAAAACAACATGCTTTAGGACAAAAACAGTCACAGGTTTACCCTCTCCAGCTCCTCCCTCCTTCTAGAGAGTGATTTATGGTCAGTTCAACATTAAGGCCACTTCGAACGTACAGGGTGGTAGCGCCTCTTCTTTGGTAACATGACATCCAACGTTGGCTCAGCGTACTTGATATAGTGGAACTTGGTGGGACCTGATGGGCTGACCACTCCATCAGGGCCCAGTGTGATATCCTGTGTCCCTTCAAAGGATCCTTTCACGGTAAGGGAAAGCTCCTTCTCTGAAAAAAAAAGCAACACAGAGAACAAAGTATATGAGAAAGTCAGTGTGGTTAAACTGGGAAATTTTGCTGCCTTGATTAAAGGTGGAGTACAGATGCCACAGTTGTAGAGTTTGGACCACAACATTGCCTAATGGAAAGCAGTCTGAAAGAAGTGCAAGTAGCAAAGGGAAAAAAGCAAAACTGAGACTATTTTCTTAAAAAGGGGACTCTACACATTCTTAATGTTACATCCAAGCAAGATACCAACTTAGATGCAGTCCTAATAGATCTTGTTGGCATATACCTAAAAGATTACGGGGTGCAGTCATCAAAGTTTATAACAATGTAATCAATTTGCCTGGTGCTAATTGCACTGAATAATGCAAATGGTATTTGTTTCAGTAATTCAATATGTTGTATGAAATAGGCATCCCCTCACTAGTAGGCTGTTGTTAGATAACAAAGCAATAAACTTACTTGACTTTTTCTGCTGCTTCTCATTCACTTCCACTTCTAAGCAACAAAGTTCACGACACTGTAAAAGACAGAGAACAAGAATAGGTGAGAAAGATTATCATATTTTTTGAAAAAGCATTGCTATTTATAGTGTTTTGGGGGGCATGTTTTTTCATGGAATTCACATCTCTTTCACACTACGTAAGTATGCTTATTTAGTGCTGAGTTTACCCACCAGCCATGGTTCATCTCCCTTGGTGAAAATGAGCTAGTAATCAACAAATGGCTTAACAGTCTCTTTATGACTGTGCTTAAATAAACAGCAGTATGTTACTGAAGGAGTACCAGACAGAAATGCAGGGAAAGAGTGTGTGAAATATAGGACAGATGTTAAATAATTGGATACCATTATTCATTCACCAGTGAACATGGAAATAAAATATTCCACTCTCAAATTATCTTAACAGGAAAGAAGGAAGAAAGAATGGCATACTGGCTATCTAATAGCTCACAGTTTTACTAACCCCCAGGCTTTCTTATACCTTTGTATGAAGTAAATAGTTACAGACGATTTCTTAAGAAAAAGACACATACCACTAAGACTCCATTTGTAGCAATGTTTTCATATGGACCGGACCTTTGATATAAAAAGAAAAACACGGCTTTTTAGATCAAACAGAAGCCCACCTATCTTTGTTCATGATGTTGCTCTTTCTCCCCTTAAGAAGGGTGAGTGCCAGACGGACTCCTGCAGCTATGCAAGAAGCTCCTTTCTATGCTTGCTTGGACTGAGTACTGCTTCAAGGGCATTTGTCCCAGTACCAAAGCTGAATGATACACATTATGACTACTTTTTCTTTTTTTTTTTTTCCAGTGTAGCATCTTGATCATCCAAAATGGAATGTGTGATTAGGCAGTCAAATTTTCCTGTTATAACACAGAGAACTTGCTAAAACACCAACTTGCTACAACACTGGCATATCCCTGAAGGGAAGAACAGCTCTATTTGCACTTGCTGATGTGCAAATACAATCTAAGGCGTACAGGATATGAAGAGAAAAAGAAATTTGACCATGCTGGTGGAAAAGCCCTTCACTGGAATATCAAACACAATGGCATTTCATTGGGCAGGGAAGAAAGAAAATTTGCAGAAGCAAAATAGTTCTGCAAGTGAAAAATTTGCAGATACAAAGGAAACCTAACCAGAATGGTTTTGCATTAGAAGTCTGCCCAGTGCTTAAACAGAAACAGGCTTTAAAAGGTTGATACATTTGCATGCACACATAAGCTTATGTGTATGCACTTAGAAAGCCTTCTGAAACGTTTTGCAGAAGACAATGTTTGACACTGTTGATGAGAGAGACAATGCTAGGAAATGCGCTCTGAGAGCAGCTACATACAGAACAAGCTGGAAGGTGGA
Source organism: Perdix hodgsoniae (assembly GCA_035772895.1). Lineage (NCBI taxonomy): Eukaryota > Metazoa > Chordata > Aves > Galliformes > Phasianidae > Perdix > Perdix hodgsoniae. Next base: position 25,216,175 of record JAPSGF010000001.1, on the reverse strand, counting down.
TCAGCCAGGTGTTTCACCCCAGCAAAGGAGTAATGGTACTGAAGAAGAAAGTTGCTTCTTTTTAACAGAAATCCCACAGAGTGTGGAATCCGGTGCTGTTTCTGTGTTTTAGCAAATAATCACTACTGGATTTTTTAAAGAATCAATATCACTTACAAGGTCTCCAGTTTGAATTCAACCTCTAGCTCTTCCTTGGCCTGAAAACAAGAAGAGGAAATTAAAGGAAGCAGTGATGCTTTCTCTCTTGTCTAAACCCAGATAACAAGTATGCAATATTGAAATAATTGGTTGCAATGTACAGCCTTTGATAAAGATACCAGTGTGGAACATTGGAAACAACCATTTAATAATTTCACGATTCCTTCCTCTCCTACTTCCTTCTGCTAGGTATATCAAAACAATCTGTGCTTTTGTATCTTACTGAAGATGCTCCAGTAAGACAATTGGCAACTTGTTCTGCTATCTGAATTCTGTCTTTCCCTCCTACCTATTCCTGGCTCTATTTAGCAATGATGACTTGCCCTTGCTATTAGCTTGGAAGTTCAAGGTACTTTCCACTCATCACTTCTAAGATAGTAAACAAAGACTGATATTATTGTGTAATTCAGTTAGAGTTATGCAACTCCCTGCAAGACAGTGCTGATATTTATTTGTAAGCGACCTAGTTTGGGTACCAGAAACAACTTGTAGCAAGAAGTTGTAGGATATTTCTCTGATCTGATCTATAGACCTCAAAGGAAATCAAGACTGTTTTTCCCATTTTACAGATAGCTAGATCAGTTATTCATAGCCTGGAAACGGCATTAAATGCTAAACAATTGTCAGCTGGCTTTGCACCAGCTGAGGTATCACTGTAGTGCACTGCACAGGGATATAAACAGGGGTTACTTCAGCTTTCCTTCCTGGCATGGCTTCAATATGGCAGTAGGTAAAATCAAAGAGGCAGAGGGCAGTGGCTATAAATTACATGGGGAAAAAAGTCTTTACAGACCACTCACTCTGTAGCAGCTGTAGAGGCTTGGTATGGCTCAGAGATAACTCAGTCAGATCCCTCCTCTGCATTCTGCACTGTTTCAGACATTCACTCCTTTAATCATTTATAAAAATGCCACCAGTCAGATTTTCCAACCCTGATTTATGACCATGGTTTTTACTTATATTTGTATTTTGAGTGGAAATTAACATACCAATTACTGGGATAAGTACTGTGGATTTAGAAATCTCACTCCAAGTTTTTGGAATTGTTCTGTAACTCCCCACTAGTATCTTGCTTGCTATATTTTAAACCTATTGGAGTCAGACAGCTTTTGAAGAAGAATCAAATTGGAGCAGCAGTTCCTGAGTTCAATCCCAGGAAATAAAACAAGGATACCGTGACAGGAGTACCAACTAATGCTGACTTCTGGCAGTCAAGTAGCTGTAGCCAAAAAGGACTTCTTCATGGAAGATACGATAGAGAAGGGTTTCAATAGACTTTGCCAGAGATGTAGAAGTAGGACAAAGCAGAGCAATACATAGGGCAGGAAACTGAAACATTACAATTTATGGATAAGGCTTGAAAACTCAAGTATCTGTGCCCTCTCCACCCCCTCCTGCCAGATCTTACAGACACTGATCTCACATAGCTCACCGTAGAGCTGGGCTTGAAATATAGGAGCACTGTTCTATCAACTGGAAGTTTAGCAGTATCAAAGAGTGTACAGAGGAGATGGTCATCTGGTGTAGCAAAATCCTCATCGTACACTGTCAGCTCCAGCACATTCTAGAAAGATAAGGAGAGGGGTTTTAGACTTTCTAAAGTCTGGACAACACTGGCTGTAGAGAAGGAGGAGTACTGAGGATGTGTATGAGAAGAGAAGTTGAAGAATTAACTGTCATTTCACCTGGGAGAAGCATACTGTAATTTTAAAATGGATTATTCTCTGTACAGCTTAACTGCTATAACATGAGTAATACATTGTCTATACTTACACGACAGCTTCTTCATCTCCTGAGGTCTCTACCTACTTTTCACTAACTGGTAAGAGTCCCTTAGTTTGCCTAAAACCTGAGTAAAGCACTCAGTCTCTGACCATCCAGTAACACCGGGACAGATTTCATGATGAAAGCTAAACAAACAGGAACCATCTAGAGATAAACACTCTTGAATAAAGCCATTTTTTCGTCATACTACTGTAAAAGCCAGTTTCTGTAGATTGGCACTTCAAATATAAAGAATACATGCTTTCAACATGCTTCTGGGTACACAGTAGGCTTATTCATACACTGTGCTGAGGAGATACTAGGGAGGATATATCAGAAGTGGGTGCTACCTGCCATTGAACCTCCTCAGTGTTCAACAGCACATTAGTTGTATGGCACACCAGTTACACACCAAACCTTGCTTCCCTTCAAATTATAATAGTTGAGCTGCAATGAAAGACCATGTGGAGAGGGAGCTCTACAAGAAATCTGAATTCTGTGACCTCTTCTTATTCACATCATTTCCAACAAACTCTACAGAATCATTAATGCTTATTGAAGGTCTAAGGTTTTCTGTCCCAATTTAACTCTGTACTCTGTAGCTATGCCTCCATGAGCAATTTAAATAGAATCACTGAATGTTTCCAAGAACTCATTTAACATTTTTAACAGACCCTTGTCATATACTCTATCCTGAACTTCTGGGACAGTACAGGGAGTAGGATCCACCAAACCCAGACATCTTCAGGCAGACAGATTTGGTTCCTTACCTTGACTTTACTCTGAATCCTGAAGTAGAAGGTTTCATTCCACACTGGGTCGTTGGAGTTTCTTATCGTTTTGGTGCGGCACCTTTCAATTGCTGCCGTAGGCAGCCACAGTGAAACATAGCAATCAGCCTGGCTTACTGAGCAGGGAAAGAAACAGAGCATTGTTAATGTGAAAGTAACTATTGCTGCGTGAAACTAAAAAAGTGGCTGTACCTACAGCTAGTGTGATTTACTTAAAGGCAGAAATGCCTGAGGTAAGGGAACTTTTTCCAAGATATTTTCTCTGAGGGAAAAAGCACACAGATGATAAGATGCAAAACTTTCTGTCACATGGACAGTTCTTAATAATAAAATAAACAGACACAATAAGACACAATAATCAAATAAGCAGATGCAAAAAGTTCCAAATTCTAAGAATGGGCATCCTTACATAAGAGAAGCACAAGTAATGGTAACAATAAATGGTACTCTTCAGCAGCAGGTAAGGACTCAGCAGACAGGTCAGAGGAGCAGAGCTTGCACATCCACTTATGGAGAAAAGCAAGAACTCTTCTGGTCTTACCCAGCTTCCATGTATCATCTTGAAGTAATGTATACAGGTATATATATATATTTTGTATTTATAATATCTATAATAATGTGTATAGCATTTATAATAGTAGTATGTAGGTGTACATATTATATTTATATACACATATATATATATATAAGGTTCTGTCAGAAGCTTGACTGTCCTTGTCTGGAGTGCCATCTTCTGCTCTCCCTCACTCCTACCTCCCAACCGCTTTTCTCTCTTTGTCTCCTTCCCTCTACTTTCTTTCTGGCTCTGTTAGCCAAGAAGAAATTCTGCTTTCAGTATTCTGGTTTCTTCCTTTTCTTAAAGAACAAAATTCCAAAGGGAAGAAAAAGGTTCACAATGGGCTACCTTCCTGCTCTCTGTTCAAGCCCACTGGTGGAAGCAACAGACACTAATTAACCCAGTAGCATCTGTTTCTCCTGCACCCACATCACAGCATGATGGGCTTCACAAACTGATCACTGTGGGAATAATAATTCCCAAGGATGGATCTTTTCACTTCAGACCTTTTGTTTGAATATCAAGTCTCTTTGCTTTCTGCTCTACTTACACGCCTACCAATTTTGCACTAAACTCTGAGAGATGTACTGAGTTCTTCACAATTCCCATTGGTATGGATGAACATTAAGCAGCATCAAGAGCATCATTAATAGACAGCGGAGAGCCACTGCAACATAATTGTTGCATATTCACAGCAAGTTGCTAGGAGACTGACTGAAAACACTGGATGTTTATCCTAAATGTCTTCCCAGTGGAGTCATGTCAGTTCATCCTGGTCAATCTGGATGCTTTGTACGTTTTTCCTTGCTTATGCACATTCGTACATCTCCGAAGGAGGAACAAAATGTCCCACATGCATCTTTTCCAAGTGAAGGAAGTTGCTTGTCTTTTTGTTTGTTTTGTTTTTTGTTTTTATAGAGTTGATCTAATACCTAGCTTTAAGGTCTGCTTGTCAGATGCCTGTATTTAGTTCACACATTTTCAGGAAGTATGTCTGTCTTGGACTGGCTACTCTGAGAAAGTTTCATCTGGAAAAGGTTAGCTGCTGCTAAAAATGAAGAAAAAACAATAGGCTTTATTCACACTAAAAAAAAAAAAAATCTTAATAATTTCACTGCCAAAAAATAACCCTTTCCACTTTTCTGCAGAGTTGAAGAAGTAAGCTAACCCATGGTGAATCTGGTGAATATATATCCCTCCCATAGACTTGTATGAACATTGATCTGTTTCTGTATGACTGTTTGTTACTTTATTTTTGGAATTTTGATCTCAGAAATTCAATGCACGTAATTCTTAAAAGAGATTTAAAATTGCAAAATAATAATAATAATAATAATAATAATAATAATAATAATAATAATAATAATAATAATAATAATAATAATAATAAATGATTGGATACCCTAGAAGCAATGATACTAATTTTAAAATGCAATGTTTTATGACTACTGTATGATTTTATGTTTATTACTGAAGATCGATGCCTACTTAGCTTACAAAGCACTCAGTTCAACTGATGTGAGTCATCGTTCTTGCATATTAACTGTGCTTTGAGATACAAAGCATATCAGACAATCCTTAATTATATGAGTGGGTGCAGGCATACTAGTCAGCTGTGTATTTAATTCAAAATATTACTTCAGTTCTACTTGCACAAGCTCTTCCTGCAACCGGGTTATTTGTAATTCCATCTTGCCACCTGATATGAAGAAGAGTGTTAGACAAGTCCTTGATGTAATTTTTCTGCTTTATTGCATCATCACACAAGTGCCACAGCTACGGGCAGGGAGGGAGGTGCAAATGTAAGAGCATGACCCAATGATACAACCTAAGATATGGCAGTTATATCTCAGAGCTGTGACACAGGAAGTCCTCAGATACACCTTCTAAAAAGACATGACTACCACAGGGTAAGATGGGCACAGTAAATCTAGACCTTCATCTTTCAGAACATGTTCCCATGCTCTTCCTGTACATGAGGCTGTACTGCCAGCTGCTGCCATTCATACTGAAATAGGAGAATCTAAAGTCCTCAGGGTTATAGTTTTCCTTCCATGCTCACCCTGAAGCCACCTTCTTTCACCCTGAAGCTTTCATGAGTGGCCACAAACAGAACTGCTAACAGGTCTATTTCATGTTTAATGCATCTCCTTATTGCACATGGGCATAATACATGTTCTTTAACTCCACAGTGCTGCTTTTCTTTCCTGCTCTTGTCACTTCTCTGTCATGTGACTCTCAACTGCAAGACTGCTGCACAAGCATTAAAGAAGGGATGAGGAATCCATTTCTCTGCACCTGTTTTAATAGCCTTTTCAGAGTAATTAATAGTGACATTTGTCTGATGGTAACGATTTTAGAAATGTTGTTTGTTTGTTTGTTCATTTTATCTGTGTCAGAAACATTACTGTAGGGGAAAAATGTGTTTGCTTTTGCCAGTCACTCTTCCCAAGGTTCTACAACCTAATGGCAAAATTATCCCTTGCCTTTGGAAATACAGGAAGCTTATCACAATAGCAGTAGTAAGGGCACCTGGCCATAACGGCACTCAAGAGATTGAGACAGAAAGATTGATGGGAGAGAGACAGATAGATCCACCAGATCTACTCCACCAGGCTTTTTATATGTGCCAGCCACACAGAGGTACATTTAGGGGTAGGGGGTGAATACACCATCAGACAGAGCAAGAAGGGTCAGTGACGCTGAGCAGTGCCTACTCAGCAGTCCCTCAGCTTCACTTCTGCTTATTAGGAACTAAACTCAGAGAATAGTGGAAGTACATATAAATTCATGAAACATGCTTTCTATAAATGTATGAGAAAAAATCTAAATTTTCTACTGGGTATAAGGATATAGAATTTTTCATCCATATATGTAAAAAAATTTCTTTCTTTGGGAGAAAGTACTTATTCTCAAAGGCACATTCATTCTTCAGCAAGAAAGGGTTAGAATAACATTCAGAAATACAGCAGGAAGTAACACGGTTTGTAACAGTTTAAATAAACACTCGATCATTTTTGAAATACTTGCAAAGGGTTGCTATACTGCTATGAAAGAAAACTTGTCACTGGTATCCTAGATATCACTTAACTTCTTTTAACAATACACTATTATACATACCATATACATACTTTTATTTAACCATTTACCCTTGCATGATTAAATAGATCCTGGGTTATGGAATAATCAACCAAAATGATTCATTTCTTTGGATAAATCCCAATGATATCATCAACTTGAATTTTCTGATGTTTGCTATTGTATTTACAGTGTCCAGTTATCTCTGAAGTACTTCCAGGAAAACAAGATGTTTGTAGGAACAATTGGAATACTTACAAGCATCAACTCGCTGGAGATTTCTCATTCGGATGATCCTTACTGTCAGCAGGTAGCAGGGAGAGGATTCTATCTGGAGAACAAAGACAGAGAATGGAATATGAGTATATCTTCAGCAGGAAAAATAACAAAAAATGAGCAACCTAACCAAGTGCTACAAGACCATAATGCATTCAGGAAAAATTATGCCAACCATCTTGCTATTCTGCAGAAGAAAATCTGCAACAATACTGCATAATAGTGAAGTGAAAAGACAGCTGCAGTGGGTCAGAGCAGAAAGCTCAGGATTCTCTGTCTCACTGTGGTCCCAGTGGGACTGAAGAAGACAAATGCAAAGCAGTATTTCCTACAACCATTCTCCAAGTCTGTTACAACTTGATGTTTAAGGACTTTCTAAGCCAGATGTGGTTCCTTTGTATTCGACACAAGCAAACCCTAAATAATGCTCACAGAGAGGTGTTTTTGACTTCAGCTTCAAAAACACAGAACAGTTGCCCCCCAGTATCCCTCCCTATCTTTTTTCCCCCTTATTATTCTACAGGACAAAAACAAAAAATAAACAAAAAATCAGTCATAGGTAGAGTTTTTCTAGATCGTGAGTACAACACAAACTAATTGCAAAGAACAATTCCCAAAGGATATAAAGACTAGGGACTTAGGTATGGGCTCCTTTGGGAAAAAAAATAAAAATTGACACTCCCTTCAAAAACCATACAGAAGGGAAGTGCTTAACATCCTTTGGTTCCTTTGCATACTTCAGTTGTAACCTTCTATAAAACAAGTCTCTCTAGATTTTGTGACTGCAGGCACCTCTTCCTATTTACTATAGCGGGTAACATGATTTCCTTCTCCCAAGGAAGGTGATTTCCTGCTGGTTTATTCCAAAAACTTGCCTCTGGCTCACTCATATCTGCAGAAGTCTACTCTTAACAAAGCCAATAAATAAATCAGCATTCCCTGAAGCTGTAACACATGGTCATTTCCTCAGACTCCTAGAAACATTTCCACCTGCACAAGTGGTTACAGTGAGGCCCTCCAAACCACTACGTTTGACAGCAGCTATTTTTATAAACTGGTTTCCGCTCATGCAGGAGCATCCTTCTATTTCTATAGCACTCCAGAGACTTCCTAGAGTGACTATAAACAAGCAGACAAAATTGATGCTAAGACTGATAAAGAGTGGCTGCAAGAACCTCACTTAAAACAATATGTGAACCATTGCCAAAAACATTTTTTTAATAGAACAGAACAAAAAGGATTTTATTTTCAGATGGGAAGAAAATTAATTATCTTCTGTTACAAAAGTTACTTTTTGTACTTGTGTTTAAAGTTCTCTCTTCTCTTATGCTTTATGCTTTGGTGAAGAGTTACGCTGAGATCTTAAAAAGGAGTTCTGGCCCGCCTCTATGTACTGCAAGAAATCCTCACCTTCTGCCTTTTTTTTAGTACTTCTTCATGAAAATCGTCCTCATCGATCTACCCGCCTTCTATTTCAAGCATTCTTAAGGAAAAAAAAGCATAACAGGAGCTGCCAGGTTTGCAAGCAATAACTGATGGAGCAGTATGTCCTCACAGTTACCCCCGTGCAAAGACACTGGCTCACATTTCCAAACCAGTAAAGCCATATTAATGCAGCTCTCCACCCAGTTAATTAACATTTCTTAGCTGTGTAATTAGCAAAGGTGGAACACCACACTCACAAGCCAGGAATGTGCTTGGGCACCTTGGAGCCCAGCATATGCCCTAGAAGGCAGAAACTCATTGTTTGGCAAGATCTGCAAAAGCATGGAGCAATTCCTGCAGCTGTTTATCTGAAAAGAACTCAGGGATGGCACAGGGTGCTGCCAACTCATACATCTGTTCCAGTTATGCTGGAAGCTCCCTTGCTTGAGTAAGAACCAATGGATTCAATATTTACAAAGCAGTTTGAGACCCTTATCTAAGATGTCTTAGATAAGATGTGGAAGTGGTTGTGTTTTTTTTGTTTCTTTTTTGATGATAATCAGTTGCTGACATCTGATCATTTGTCCCTTGGTTCCCAGGTAATGATTTTCTAATGTGCTGGCCAAACTTCCACAGCTGACATGGGAAAATCAATTCTCAGACACGGGTTTCTCAAACAGACATCCTAAGGTTTCACAAAACTTCATAGAACCTACAGAAATTCGATGCAGCACTCACGCTGCAGGAGAGGCAGATTCCACAAGCCAGCTACTACAGAGAAGCAGCAGCCAGCCTGCATCCAACAGCTGGAGGGCACCCATAGCAGCCCTGTGGTACAAAAATCAAGGAGAACAGAAATCACCTGAAGGTCAGATCCCATTAGTTCTTCTGCTCTCCATAGGGTTTGCTATTTTAATTAATTCCAGTGACATATTAAGCAAAATTAATGTATATTAAAAGCATCTGTGACAATTGTAACATGATGTGTTAGGGTTTAGTTATACAAAGAAAATACCAGCTATGTATGCATAAAGAAAATAGGATGCCCAGGGAGGTGGTGGAGTCATCATCATCCCCGGAGGTTTTCAAGAAAAGGGGGATTTCACACTGAACAACATGGTCTTTAGTGGTCACAGGCATGGGTTGATGGTTAGACTAGATCATCTTAGTGCTCTTTCCAACTTCAATGATTCTTTGATTCTATGAAAACGATATAAGTCCTGTTCAATTTATGTAAAACCTATTACGATCTTTTTACATGTGTTACTGCCATCATCATGCTCCGAGCACTGAGGGGCTTTTTGCAATACCTTGCATGGTGAAAGACACCAAGCAGAACTGAGTCCTGGAGCAAGGAAGGGCATGCTACAACTATTGTTTAATGCTGTCACCAAATATCATTATTTTTAATAAAAGCAAAACTGGGGTGGCTAGTCTATGATTTGTTTTACTGATTTTTGTCTGTCACTCTGACATTAGTTCAGCGTTTCCAAAATTGTGCTTGTGTGTGCATTTAAGTGCTATAACACAACTGCAAGCAGTGTAGCACATTGAGATACCTGTGCACAAACAGAGCAGAACATTCATTACCAGTTTCTCTGTGCTCCCAAGGAAATCAAGGTTGTTGGAATTCTCCAAACAGCACCTCCATCAAACATAAAGCAGAATTCATATTCTCTTCTTCCACTTTTCCACCACTTCTCAAAAGAAAAAATAACTCTGTATGAAACATGGAACCATATTACTGTGTTGGTGGAAATGAAGGATTCCTCCACCATATGAATAATGCAACTTTCTCCCACTCAGTCTAGCAAGAATATCAAAACAGAAATTTCTCTGTAGTGAGTTCTATGAGGATTCCAAGCAGTCTGCATTCCTGGCATATTTGTGTGTCCCTAAGTCTATCCTAGCCCTCTTTAAGGTCACACTCACATTTACAAGTAGGAATGTGTGGCATGCAGCCATTCAAAAAGTGCTGGCTTTAATGCTGTGCTATTTTAGCTGTATAATACATCCTGTCACATCACAAGTGGCTCTAATGTGGCAGTTCTTTCTAATGAGTCCATGAAAACAGAAGATGGTTATTCTTCTTTACCTTTTTTACTTCTTCTGTCCATGGCTTTCTTCAGCTTCTATATTTCTTCATCTAGCAGGCTCTTCCAGCACGGGCTATTCCTAACAGCATCTTCTGCGCTTGTGGTACCAAAGATACAGACTATCACAACTCCGTCATATCTACTGTAGATTACTCTAGTCTCATAGTGTCTCAAAACTATTATCTAATATATACCACATCAGCACATATTTTGGTTTTCAGTGTTAGCTGCCTGTTTTAACATAGATGTCTCATCAGTTAGTGGAATACGGTACTCGCTTGCCCAAAACAGAGAGTAGTCATCCAACACCATTGATTCCAGAGAGGAGAATTTGCTCTTCAACCTCCGGAAGCAGCCAACATACACTCAATATTGAATATAGCCCTTCTTAGATTGGAATGTATTCCAAGGTCATTCTAAGCAAACAGAAACATCGTGCAGAGTTCCTGAAATTCATCTTCAGTGCATGTGATGAATACTATCCCCATTATCATACGGTAGCTTACTTGCAAGCCAGCACTCAGCTGTTAATTTTCTATATGAAATATGGAATGTTTGCCATCTGGTCTTGTGAGGAGGTGGCCACTTTCAGGACTGGATGAAAAAGTGTGGTGAGGAAGCAAAGAAAATCATGTGCCAAAACGTGCTGGTACTATTACCTATGGTAATATGCAACCACAACACATGCTATTCCACAGGCCATCCTGCAAAGACTAGTTGAGATTTAAAAACAAAACAAAACAAAACAAAACAAAACAACAACAACAAAAAAACACAAAACTAGAGGACAAGAAATTTACATTTACAACCATCGGAAAAGGTCATTTCTACTCATCAAGTTGAAAGAAAAAAAAGTGCTCCCTATGAAAACCATGAAAAGATTTTCCCCTGCACCCATACATTTTTCTTGCAGTCACCCAGTAATAATGCCTGCATATTTTTCTAAGTCATCTACTGGCATGGCAGCCTTTCCTGGCAAAGATAACTTCTCTACTAATGTCCCCCTGCATTCCTGGCCCAGAGAAGCATTCTGTTGAGATGAAGTCATGCACAGAATGTCACCAAGGTGCTCCTTTCTTCATCTCCAGGTGCCAATTTAACTAGATGGTAGCCAGGGACCAAATCAAACAAACTAAAATACTTTGCCGCTGATGGTGCATCTAGAACTGGGGGTGTGTGAAGAAATGCCTATCTTGAACTATATCTGTGAATCAGGTCCCCTTAGAGAGCATACACCCTTGAGTTTCTACAGAGTATTTCTACAGGTATAATTGGAATGCATCAGGTTGTGAACATCATTCAGTCAAGCTAAGTGCCAGTGTTCAGAAGTCCATCTACCACCACATGGGAGATGCCAGGGGAACTCACTGTAGCATGTTTCTTAGGTTGAGAATGGCTGGCTGCTGTGTTTAGTGATATCCCTGAAGTTCTTCCTCATTCCTGTGGAACCAATACTCCATGCTAGAAAAACATCTGCTCTAATTGCTTCCTTCCTTTACCTCCTCCAGACAACGAGGCTGTGGCACCTCAGCTGTTGGCTGTGCAGGGAACTGGGGAGTGCTGAGGAGGCAGCTGTCAGCATCACTGGCTTCCACAAGCTGCATGTTACATGTTTTAGGAGCATAACTTCTTATCAGATCTTCTTTTCAGCATTGTTAGGAGAAGTCTTGGCTGGATGTTGTTGGAATCAAACTCTTCCACAGCCAAATGGAAATACTCGTTTCATGCATGTGGACATGATAACCCTGATCTCAGCAGGGAAAATTTACCTGTGCTGACAGCAGCTTGGCAAGTACAGATAAAGCCACAGATCATTGTGTGTCTTTCAGATCATTGCTTCCTCGTACAAATAGCAATCATGGGCCACAGAATACTTTCCAGGAATAACACTGTGCATATAGTACTGTGCTTGAAATATGTTTCCAACAAAGAAAATTTCAAATATTGATCAATACAGAATGGGTATTAAGAGCTCTGCAATCTTGACTTCTGCAGAGGTTTACAGTATGACAATTCAAGCTAGTATCTCATTCATTTCAGTACTGTTAACATTGTTCTCCATCTTTTCATATTTGCAGGTGTTCCAAACCAGATTTTGTTCTGATTTTGAAAACAGAGAATCCAACTACACATAAAAAACTATTTCCATAAGTAACATTTTAGCCAGAGGAATAAGATAGATTGTCAGTAAAAAGGCACAGACCTTTAGTCCTGCTTTGCTCTTCTCAACCAGAATAAACACGAGAGAAAAACACTAACTGGATTAACCAGCAGAAGGCTGAGATTCATCTCACATTACTCCTTATAGCTTTAAAATGGGTGTTTACATCAGACAGCAGTTAGGCATTTGTGGAGTCTCATTCTAAGGCAGATCTTACCACAGGACATGCAACACAGTGAAAAATCTATGTATGACTACTGATGCTGAGAGGAATCCAGAGGTTTATTTAATGCAGAGATGTTTTATGTTTCTGATGTAAAATGTGGGTAAGAGAGTGTTTATTTCAAAGCTAGGAGCCGATGGGAAGTGGCTTCTTTTGACTTTCCAAGGCTTTATTTTTGAAGTGGGAGGCATGCTGGAGTGCATAATTTCAGCAGTGGGGACTCACGCCACTGGCAGTAAGTGCTGCTGGTGCTCACAGCAAAATCTCACCTGTATGAGAGGCAGCAGATGAAACCTCCTCCTAACCTTGCTATGCAGGGTAGAAGCTCCAAAACCCAGCAGAAGACAGAGCTGCTTTGCACACAGGTGAGGGTTTAATCCATCCCTGTTCTATTAAAGTACTGCTGTTCTCACAGCTACATAAACCCTGCAAGAAGGACTCCTTGCACAACAGCAAAATGTAGTACCACTGTTCTGAACTATGAGGCATCTTAGCCTTTTTGAGACATGGCTCCTGCTGTATTCAAAACTTTATTCCCATGATTTCACCTCTCTTCCTCTAAATCAATTGTCATATGTTGTGCTGCAATCCTTAAACATTTTAATATAAGCACTGATGCCTGCAATACCAGACCTGGCTCTGCCTGCATGAAACAAAGTACCAGTTCAGGCCTGAATAATATATATTTCTTAACATAGATAAAAATCAGCATGTTGGTGTACAGACATGTGCCTCTTAGCAGGCGGCAGCCCTCACTTAAATCTTCTGATGTTTCAGAGACATTTACATTTGAAAAGGACTGAGCAGAAGATAAGAGCATGCATGTGTCCTCCACACAAAGGGATGGTCATGCAGGCACATAGGATAGAGGGCCGTGTTCTAAACACAGAAGGAAAAATCGTGGTCGTGTAACCCAAATGCAACTACATGCAGTAAATTCTGAAATGTGAAAAATCATCTTTCTATAAGAGACAGGTATAGAGTAGGGGTATAGAAGAAGGTTGTGATTCTATCTATACACATAAGATTTCTCTTTTGGTCCATTACTATCACAGCTGCTCCCTCAAAATCTCACCACCATGAAAAGTTTTTGATTTAAGCTTATATTCTGAGCAGATAATGTAAAAACAAACATGTCACTGTGTGGGATTAAGAAATGGAGACAAGAAATCACCTGTCACATGCATAATTATCAAAGGTTATCATAATCCAGGAGCTCAAATCTTACTGCTTTCCTTCATCAGTTTGGGTTCCTTCTCACTTATTAAGTAGAAAGCATTGCACCAAAGTCTCATCAATTCATTGTTTCTCAGCATATTTTACTATCTACAAAATTCTTCATTTAATGCATGCCTCTAAGTTTCAGTATCCCTACTGCCTGTAGATGATAGAGACTGTAAGCTAAATATCTGCAAGACTAAAAGCATGGAAGATTCCAAACTTGTGGGAAATATCCTGAGAGAATACAGAAAAATCTTTATGTGACATTGATTTATTTTTAATACAAATCCTAGCACTCGATAAATAAAAAAGTCAACTTTTGAAAAGTGTAGTGTATGTGAAAAAGTAAAAAATACTGAAAATGGGAATTTGCTGTAACTTTTTGATGCTTACATTGTACTCAGATTACCCGCATATACATATATATCTTATGTATATGTATATGTATATACATATACATATAGATCTTATTGCAAGGCATTCCTGTCTGCTCTTTTACAATGGTGCTTCAACTTCCAGATAAAGCTCCTTTTTCAGCTTCATTTTTGTTTCAGTAGAATGTATCAGAATCAATTATAATGAACATTTCCATATAACCATCTATCTCAATTTCAGATACTTCTTGGGATGACATTGCTGTATGTGATTTATATCTTCACTTAAATGTCTCTTATCCTGATAGATAGGAAGCAATGTCTGTACTTATTTCACAAATGGCAAAGTAGTAGAATGAGAATCCTCATTGAAATCAATAATTTCTAACAACAACAAAAGTATTGATCAAATACAATAAATAGTTTAAGTACATTCAAACACTGCTTCTTTAGCAGAATTTTCCATTACATTTTTTTTCCCCTCTGATGTAGTACAGAAGTCATGCAACCTCAGGGATCAGTATTCCAGAACTCTCCCCTAAACTGCTAAGCTAAAGATTGCACTGGCAAACCATTATATCAGAACACGAATCACATACTTTTGGCCATTTCATTTATCACTGCAGAATTGGAAATGCAACAGAGAATTTCCTTTACAAATAACTGAGGGATAAAAACAGTATGCAGATATTCTGTATACTTCCAATTAAACAGAAAAGACAAACACAAGTGGCTATACTAAATGTCATAGACAAAAATCTATCCAAACAATAAATCTTAAGATGTTTTCCTTGTAACACTCAAATTGCTGCCATCATTACTTATCTGGCAGAGCCTTCTCTCCTTTCAGCAATACAAAACCATCAGCACTTTTTCATCCAAAATTCCCTTTTACAATACCTTGAAATCACCTTTGCCAGGTTCAATACTTCTTTCACCTTCTTCTTGAGGTCCAGCACCTCCAGAATAATCATAAGGATTATAAAGACGGGAAAAATCTGCATCTTCTTCACCCTGAAGAAATAATTGATAACATTAAAACAATGACAGTATTATCAGGCTGGATTATTAACTCCTACTTTCAGTAACTCATGCTGAAACCCCAGCTAGAACAGCTGTTGGTTATATCTCATTGTGACACAATGCTCAGCATAATGAGCAGACCACCATATGGTTCAGCACACACTGGCACTAAATCCAAGGCAGGGGGAATCCTTTCAGAACGTCAATGAAGGAGAAGCCATTTCAGTTGCAAGATACTCCAAAAAAGTGCCTAAATTTATTCCATGACTGAAGGTGTGGGTTTTGTTGCGAATGTGATCTTTTGGCAACCTGTTCCTCCTCTCAGGAGTCATTAAATCTTGATGAAAAAGATCCACAAAAATCTGCTCTGGTTTTTCACCTCAAGCAGGAAACGCTGAAACACAAAATTCCTTTTTCTCTCTCTCTTTTTTTAAGAAACAGAATATTTAAAATGATTCTAAAATGTAGAGTAGCCCCTTTTGAAATGCTTGCTAGAAAAACACTATTGTAGGACAGTTCCTAGAAAATTGTTGTACTGTTTGTTTTATGAAGTGATGTGCCTTCGTTTAGTCCAGGAGCACAGAAAATAATATATAATATAATACAGTTAAAATCAAATGCAAATATTGAAATGATCCAGAGAATGCAAAAACAATTTGGAACAAAGTGGGGATGTGGAAACTAAATTTAATTCCCACTCTCTGATCTTTACCTTTGCCATAGCTCTTTTCCAAGAATAATAACAAAAAAGAGGTTGTTACTTCAATCTTTGGTAGATTTTGGTATTGATTTGGAAATACTTGGTTTTTAACAGGAGTAATGTTGGATTATGGAAGAAACATGAGCCCTTTTTTTTCCTTCTAAAAAGTGTGAAATACAGAAAACTTTCTTTTTGGGGGAAGTGAATCTGGGTCTGATCATTCACTCCCCTAAACATTCTCCTTCCATGTTCATTTTTTTCTACTATCTGTCCCCTTGCTAGTCAGTCCTCTCTAATTTTGCCTGTAAAGCTGAAATCTTTGGCTACAGTGACAGCAGAAGGACTTTTGCCAGTGATGGTCATGAAGCAAATATTTCACCTTAGTATTTCTTTATGCAGAAACATCAGTGCCTGGTCCCATCATTCAGTATGTACAGTTTTATGTATATAAATAAGATCATAAAGCCAGATTTTGTTTTCTGTCAAACACATCTTAACTGGAACAAAACCAAACTTTTAAAGTGAATTTCTTACCTCTAGTCCTTTGGTACCCAGTGGCATCATAGTCTTCCCTGGATACACATAACTGAGTGATTCTGGCACTTCTACGGGCAGCAGTTCCTGAGACATGTTTGTAGGATTTATTCCTGTAGGAGTCAATGACAAGTTATTTTATAAAATGACCTGACTGAGGCTCCACCCATCTCATCTCTATAAGTAAAGGACTTCCCTCCCATTGCTGGCTATGAGAGATCACCAAGGATGACTACACTGGGGAAGGCTCTTACAGGGAAAGAACAGCTGGAAGGGATGTGGTACCTTCCTCTGGTTGGGAAGCTAGGGCACTTCTCCCAGCCTTTTCTTGCCCCAGGCCTCCAATTCTGTACTGTTTTGTCACAGTGAGCATGGGCCCACACGGTCCTGCCTAACAGAGAAAAATCAAGGAAGCCATTTCCCCTAGTGTCTGCTTTTCCAACTCAGCACTTCCCCACCCATAGCATGGGTACTGAGCCCTATAGAAAGTCTCTGTATGTGAATAACTACCTGTGACATGCAGACACACACTCATCTACTTCATTCAGAGCCTCAATATATTTGGGCAGACCTGAACTCACTTCCTGTAAAGATGCACAAATAGGTACAGCCCTCCACCCTACAGGACGCAGGGACCCCTCCCAGAAGGTACCACCTCGACCACTTGACAGATTACTACATCAGCCAGCAGCTCCTGGCTTATCCTGATCTGCTTCCATTTCTTCTTTCTTGGAAAGCAAGGGCAAAGCTGGATCTTTCCTTTTCAGAACTGGGCTGTAAGAAGAGGAGGTGAATGAAGGATGTGGAGAACTTGTTCCAGATTGCCTGCAGGAAGATGGCAAGGAGAAAGAAGTAAACATTTGCAAGGGTTAGCAGAGATCTCAGAGTCAATGCCTGTTAATACTGCCATTACCCCATACTACTGCATCTGGTAGCACCTCAAATAAAATAAATTTTTAGAAAAGCAAAAAAAAAACCCAAAACAAACAAACAAAAAAAAAAAAAAAAAAAAAGCATTTGTAAAGCAGATAAGAATGATCATTTTGTACATTTTTCAGAAAAAGGCAATTGAACTTATTCAGCAGCTGCCAGAAACTTTTATCAATGAAATATATGAATGGGATCTATCATCCAGTGTTTTAGCTTTATTTTACAGAGATTTTATTTAACTGATGAGCATGAAAAAAAAGAGCACACAAACATCTCCTGGCATACCCAGTGGAAATTACTATCTTGAAACACAGGAAAACAAATAACAAACTAGCAGCTCCAGTAACAGTAGGCTGTGTCATAGCATCAGTAATTCCAGCATGAAAAGCAGCTCTGCCCACACTTACAGTGCAGGAGCATCTTTTGGCCTCAGGTCACAGACACTCTGAGCTACATCCTGAAGAACTCTTCCTGCAGAGTTCTTCTGTAGAGTTCTTTTCTGGCCCTGCCAGGAAAGAAGGCTTACCCAGCCTTAAAACACAGGACACTAAAATAATTGTATACTTGTTATTAGACCAGGCTATGTTTCCAAGATTGCCGTGTTCAGAGGACCATTATTAGCATAAATGATGATGTTCAGAAACTCCTCTAAAGGTGATGGAGATATTTTTTCTCTTTCTTAATATTAATATATTAATATATTTATATTAATATATTTGTATATTATATAAATATAATATATTATATTTTATTAATTATATAATGTAATATAATATAATATATAATTATATATTAATATATTTATATATTAATATATTTCTTATTTCTTAATATTGAGAATCCCTGTCCTCAAGGAAACACGTGGCAAAAAATACACAGACTCAGCATACAGACTTCCACATCTGTTGAGGTAATGCCCAATTGTATGCACACTGAGCTGTCTGGTAGGATATGTTCAGCCTTCAGCAAAACCAAGTTATTCTTCTCCCACTCATCTGACTCCACAGGAAATATCACAAAAGAAGAAAACTCCAAGGCTGTCATTAATGCCTGTCATTAATGATTAAACTAATGTTATCTCATTCAAAACCTCACTGTACAAATTCAGATCGTCTCAATTTCTATAATAAAGAGCAGAGGCCCCAAGAGAAATCAGTTGTTTACATAATGTATTTCAGCAGTTTGAGGGTAGATAAGGATAGGTAACCTAAGTGCCTCAAAGAACTAATGAACTATAATTGTCATGGTGGCAAATAGCACACTACTCACTTCCTTTAGTGCTTGCTGTTCCTAGTATTCTCTCTCATACTTAGAATTCTTATTTACACACACTATTCATTTTGGAGAATGACTTGACAAACAAATCTGTATTATGTTTGACTGCACAGAAACATGAGGAGAAATGGAGCTCCAGGAGGAATACCCATGCTTTAAGATGTTCAAATATAGTTTTGTGGTTTCTTTTATCACCATCTTGGACTGGACCACAGATGATCATAGCCAGTGTCTCTCCTAGCTAGATGCAATGAAAGCTTGGCTTCAGAAAGGTCAGACAAAATGAACCTTGGATTATTTTGGCAAGCAGGAATCCCACACGGGACCTGCTGTGATCTGCATGTTACAAGTTTTCAAACACATATACTTTTGCATAAACTTGGAGAACAAAGTCGTTCTGGCTCAGATACATCCTCTTCCTGCAGGAAGGGCAATGTCTCAGACCATTTTATGGTCAGTAAGTGAAGGTGATTTGGGAAGGAGAGGAGAGGAAATTCACTGGGGGTTGGGACACTGCTGCTGTCTGTCATCTTGACCTCTTTCTTAGGTGAGAAGAAATATAGGAAATGAATTTTGAGACAAGCTTTTAGTCAGAGTTGCAAAATTCTGTAATATATTCCTCTTAAGGCTTTAATACATTCCTATTAGGACATAGTGATTACGCTGAGAAAAGTGTGGTGCTTTATATCTATTACATTTATGCATCAGCATTTGTATGCATCAAGACATGACAGTTCTGTCAATGAGAAGTATTATTTTCTGAGCAAAGATTATAATTAATAACTGACATCATTAATAACTTTTCAAACCAGTGCACTCAAAATTAAATGCTTGTCTATGTTTCTTTTGTGTTACTGTTACTGATACGTTAGATAAAAATCAGCACTTACCAGTCCCTGAGCAGCCTAATTGAAGCAGACACACTCCTCACAGGATTTCTTAGATTTTATGCATGTTTCAAATGTACAGTCCTCATTGGTTACCTGGACAGTGTTAAAGTTCTCTGTAGATGTAGTTAACTGAACCTGGGACATTTTCTATGCTTAGAGAAAGTTTCCCAGGAGTAAGCTGGAAAAATGGTTTCCACGTTCTTCTGAACTATTGTTTACCCTCCACACTTCTGTAGACTGCTTACATGATTAACTTGAACTGGAATTCACAAGAACAGTGTGACGGATGTGACAGTGCTTCCCATGCTCATAACAAGGTACATGTTACAGGCCATCAAATCCTATACAATCTGTGATCAGATCCTATACCAGCTGTGATCATGGGTCATAGATTAAAAATGACCACAAAAGGCATTTTAAGGTTCCACTCTGGGCTCTTCTGCACATGCGACTAAAGCACTTCAGTTTGTCTCAAATTACAGGACATATTCATGCGATTTTTGCCCACATGTTTTTTTCACAGATCCTGATCTCTCTGAGATACTATATCAATCAAATATCAAAAATAAACCAGGTAATGTATTTACAAAGTAGATAGTAGTCCAAACCAATAACTGCTCAAAGAAGTATTTGGAGTGCAGACTTACTGAAACAATTTTGGATGAGAGCAGAAATTGTAAAATTAAAGTAAGGATTAATTGCTTAAGATTTAAAAGTGTATGTAAAAGTATGTAGAAACCTGCAGCTCCATACCTGATCATTATCATTCTAAAAGGATGCTCCATTATCTCGTCAGAGGAAAAGAAATAGCAGAGATGCAAACATTCTGTGTATTTACAACCAATTTATAAATTATTAACTGAAAGAGAAGAAGGTGCAAAAAGCATCATTTGGCAATAAAGTTTTACTACTAGGAGACAAGGGTCCAGATCTTCCCAGTGTGTAACACCAGAGTGAAGGAGAGCTGTAAGTTGGCAAGAACTCACAAACTGTATGTCCAAACATCTGAGCAGCCCAATGGTCAGAATCTCAGCAGCAGGATTTAATGCATAATTTGTTCTAGTTCAAGGGTTTTGGTTGTTATTAGAGTGGGAAGGGTGTTGGGGAAGAGAATGCTGCAGGTGTTGTGGACTTAGGTGGGAAGCTTGCAGGGAATAGGCTTTCAGAAGGAGCTCAAAGAGTTCAGTGGTATAAAAGACACAGCTGTCACTCAGTACTACCTGTGGTGCAGTATACCATGATGAGGGCATGAGGAAATCCATCCTGTTAGAAAAGAGGCCCCTGTGGTCTCTGAAGCTTTATCACTCACTCTGGTAACACAGTGGGATATTGCATATATGTAGTAGTGCTTTATTGTGGTTGGGTCTGGGCACAGGTGTCCTCAGAAAGGAATTTTACCCTGTCACCTATATTCCTCTGTATCTGCTTTGGCAGATACTTCCTATCATTCATGTGGTGCAACATGGACACGCACAAAAATGCTCATTTCACTCAGATGGTCTGTAATTTTTTGTTTGATTACTCTATAGGCTACAGAACAGTGTTCAATTATGCTGCCAACCACACAACACCACGGCTAGAGTACCTTGAAGATATCACTAATTTCTGTGTCCTCAGTGGTGCTCACCTGAGTGGACCGTCAGAGCACTCACACATCTCATGAGGTATTCAAAAACCCCACTACTGCTTTTCTTGGGATCCTACAGGCTGACTCACCTCCCTAAGCTTCCCTGTGCTTGATGCCTCCCTGTGATAATCGGAAGGGCTGGGGCAAATGTGCAATTGCATGATAATACCTTCACTTACCTACAGATAATGAATAGGTAAGAAGGAAAAGCTAGATGCAGACAAGAAGGAGAACATATTCATTACAGATAAGGAGGTCGCTGTGCTATTGAATGAAGTTCCTATTACTATAGCTGTCAAGACTTCTGTCTGTTAAAATATTGAGGAAAATATGATGCTTACTCTATTGTGCCAAGGCCATAATACAGCATGGGCCTGAATTTTTGCAGTACATCTTCCCTTCTAGTTTGTTTCCCACTTTGAGGAGATAATTTTATGAAATTACTCCTATTTCCTGTAAAAAGAGACACTCCCAGCCTACAAAATAAAAAGAGCTTTTAAATGCCCACATCTGTAGCTGTCACCTGCATTCCTTCAATGCCTTAGTACAGCCCAGAGGCTGCCCAAGGAAAACATTCCCAATTAGCAGCTGAAGCAGGACAAAACCTCCAGAGAACAAAGCCATACAAAGCTTCAGTGCAGACTCAGGAGAACTGACCACCAGATTCTTCTGCAAGCATTCTGTGCAATTAATTAATACATTTAAAAATAAAAAGCAAGATGAGACCAGCAAATTAACCAGTCCCATCCCTCTAAGTCATGAACTAAGTATCTCCACTAAGTATGAACCAGGAGTACTGACTGGATGGGAATCAGGAGAGCAGGCCTCTGCTGAGCTGCGTCGCTGGGAGCCACATCCACAATATCTCGGGGAGGAAGAGAACAACGGTTCCAAATGTCTGTTCTTCCTTCTTTCCCCAGCTGTACACACACTAAGGCAAGGGTCACATATTTTGATTCACGTGGGTTACAGGGGCCTGCATGATACTGTCTGCCAGGACAAGGTCTGACATGCCCATGGAGCTCTGGGTGGCTGAGGGAATGCAATGGGGCTTGACTGCAGATAGAAAGGTGGGGCTGCTGTCCTACCCTCAGCTCAGGAGCATTATCTGTAGGATTGCTACCTGTCTCTGGGTGAAGGCCCTCACTGCCCCAGAAGGAGGACTGCAATGGATGATTGAGAATTGCAAGGGGAGGACTGACAAGAAGATCCAGTTCTCATCCAAGAACTTCAACCCATACCGGAAGCACCACTAGCAGCTATAGTGTGGGTCTGGCTAGACTGCCTGCAAGAGGCAAGGGCACCTGGGGACAGGCTCAGCCCCTGGGGGTGCTGTGGAAGGTTGTTGTGGCAGTATCAGAATAAATGAGGCTTTCCTCCTTATAAACAAAACAACAAACACACAGCAAGGGAAGCAAAAGGGTTATAGTTAAGGCCAGGGAAGGGTAAACAGAGGCAGGCCACTTGAAACTTGGAGTCACTAAAGCCACGGTGGGCAAGGAAGGGAGCTCCATTTGCAACTTTTGAAGATGGACAAAACTCCAGCTGGAAGACAGACAGGTGGGAGAAGCAGCAAAGGCATCTGTTACCCCAAAAGTGGTTTGTCATAACGACAAACAAGGAAGCCCAGAGGAAAGGCAATGCCAAAAGATCCTGTGTAATTCAACAGCAGAGATCACAAAGCAAAGAGCCCTTGATGAGCACAGACAAATAAACAGTCATTCCAGCTCTGTAGATATTTGAACCAGGGCTGCAAATTGAGTGGAAGTATGAGGGCCTGGAAAAAGAGCTGGGACAAGGACACACCAACCCTAAGGGGCCAAGGTAATTGGAGGTAAGAATGGGAGACTGAAGAAGACACAGGTTTAAAGACATAGAAGAATGCACAAAGCAAGAGAAAGAAAGGCAGAATATGACAGCAAGAAGAAAAAAAAAAAAAATTCAACCTTTTCTAAGTTCATGTTTCATTTTGAATTAAAAATTTATTTTCTATTTTGGCTAGAATTACATCATTTACAACAAACCACACACAGCTCTGTGTGTGTCAACATATGTTACTTCGACACAGGCAAGCTACTGTGTTTCATTTAAATTTGAACTACTTAAGGGCATCTGATACTGGCTGAAACATCATCTTCTTTACAAATGGGTTTGCAGAGTATTTGCATTGCTAAAACCTTTCATAAAGCAAATAAATATTTTGATCTTCATTTAAAAGATAAGTGATCTCAACAAATTGCCTTGTGATATTTATAGTAGTTGCACAAAGCCTGTATTACTTGTATACAGTCAAGGACTGAAAAAATTATGTAATTATCCATGAATTACCCATGGATATCACTTTAAAACACTTAGCTTGTTCCCTTACCACAAAATCTGAGTATTTCTGTTTTTAATGCTTTTATTCTTACAGGATCCTTATCTATAATAACAAGAAATACTACTAGATCTGTTGAAACTAATGGGAAGTAGATGCCGAGCTGGATACTCTGGACATCACAAGTATTCAATGAAAAACACAACCTCAGGTCAGGTGCTTATTCATGCACCAGAAGAGCAGCTTGTGACTCTCTAGAGGGTTTGGAACGATCAGTTCCATAGGATTTTCCAAACCCAAATATCACTGGCATAATACAAGTTGTAAATTCAGAAGTATGGAAATTCTGCATCTTACACAGTAAATCTTGGTTCTTCTATATCTTTTTATGTTTAGTTTTGTGTGCCATTTGCAATAAAATTTAATGTTGATGTTATAACAAAATTTAGTTTTCTCTTTCCCTTGGGATTGCCTTCATTTGTTCCATGTTTTTTTCTAATTGCACTGAATTTGAAATATATTAAATATATTATATATTATATTATATTATATTATATATAATATATATAATATAATAATATAATATATATAATATAATATAATATATATAATATATTATATTATATATATTATATTATATATATTAATATAATATATTATATTTGATGGGTTTATCTAGGATTGCTACTTGGTGTAGAGGAACCACAAGCTGAGATAAGTCTCAATACTTTCCCAAGTCCATATATTAATTCACCAGCAGGTTCTGATTCTTCTGCAGGGAAGAAAAAGCGATACAAACATCTTTCTGAAACTTAGGACAGCATTTATTTCTTGTGTTGTCGTTTCTGCTCTATTGCTGAATTCAAAGCCTGAAGAATCAGATGCTTGTTGTTCTGAATGTTGTAGCTGGTCAGTTTTACCAGATTGTCAAACTGCTCCTCTGTGTAGGTAAAGCTGTTTATGCAGTATGGGGAAAAAAGGCTGGAAACATCCACATTGCCCTGTGCCATCTCAGCAGAGCTGCGCTCCACACCTGCCAAAACAAGAAAAGTCATTGACAGGGCATAGGGATGGTCTTGCATCCTCCTCTCCAGAGGAACACTGTTCTTCTCTAACTTAACACCCACAGTCCTTTCGATAGGAACCACATCAGGGGAGGAAGGGGTCCGTGCCAGCCCCTGCCACCCATCCCAATACAAATGAAGGCTGCACAAGTGGTGGGAGGATCAACTCTGTCCGATAGCTTACCTGGCTCTTTGTATTTTCTGAATGTGTCATTCACCAGAGGGAAAAACACCACTGTTGGTGCCTCCGGAGTCTCTGCATCTTCAAAGACGTAGCACTCCTTTAGATTTTTCTTCTCCTCTTCACTCATGTGGATTTTTGGAAATGGAATTCCCTGTTTTGAGAAGTACTTTGAGGCTTCTTCCAAAGGCTACATTCAGACAGGAGAAAAGGTCAGAAACTCTACCTTCCCCTCAACTTTTTGTAACACATAACACATTCACCAAAGGCACTTCAGAGAGATCAGGGAGCAGCAATCACTACAAGTTTTTCTTCTGGTCTTTGTCTCTTTCATGAGGAATTATGTACTGGTTATCAACAAAACAACATTTCAAGACCAGGACATCATCTAGCACTCCTAATGATTGTCCTACCTCCTTCTCCTCAGCCTTTATCTGCAAGATAAATAAGATGTTCATAGCTGTGTGCAGGGGTGACACAGCCAGTTATGAAACATACTCCTTAGTGTAGAAACTCTCCACACAGAAGACACAAGCAGCCATGTCAAGGTCTCAGGAGCATGTAGGTATATAAGATAATGCTTACCTGTGATGAACTTGATTAAAATAAAAGATTTATTAAAATGATACTACTTCTAAAATTTTCCCTAAGGGATTTGTCATGACAAACCAAAATTAGTGCAAGATCCAGATACCTAGAAAACAGGAACTGAATGCCAAGAATTCTTTTCTCCCACATTTAAATTTTTTCTACATTAATTATTCTGACTTCTGGGGAGCTTAAAAGGAAGAAAAGATGGTCATAATTACACAAGTGAACAAAGTGGTTATCGCACCGATGTCTGTGATCCAGAAGAATAGTTTAAGTGTAGGACAACATCCACTTTCCTCTCTGGCCTCATGAGTGGTGGGTAGCTGATATCAATGTACCCTGCTGTGTCTGCAAGGGACAGGAACTCTGCTGTTTCTGTCAGCTGGTTGGGGAAATTCTCTAGCACAGTATCTAAAAGGAAATATTTCTTATGATGAGTGATTCAAGGAAGAAGTAATATATTTGTTGTTTAACTAATAAAAGAGGGCAAAAATGCCCCTTCTCATTACTTTCATTTTCCAAGATCCTGCTGCATTACAAGTTCCACCTTGACACAGAAAAGAAAGATCTGTCTTCAGAAAGAAGACAGAAATCCTTCACTTTTCACGTTCGCCTTTTTCCATTCCTGATGAGCAGCAATTGCCCTTCCTAGGAACCAAGGTATTTCTTGGAGTATCTGTTAACATTTTAATTTCAATTAAAAAAGAGCTGTGCCACAATTAGAGCAGTTTTGCAAATTGATTTTTTAAATTTGACTACTTATCTTGAAATTTTTGTTTCCAAAGTGAAGAATAATGCCTATTCATCTTTGACCTTCTCTTCACTATTGAAAATACCAATCATCTAACCAGAAAAAAAAATAAACCAACAAGAAAGCATTTGGGAATGCTTACCTTTCCATATATAAAAGCTTTTGCTCTGAAGGTATTCATTGTGCATCTGGAACCCTTTTAGGAAGTTGAAGAACTTTGAGACCATTACTCGCTCAGTCAGGACTTCCCGAACAATGCCCATGATGCCACATTCAGGGGTGACTATGTAAGTCTCCAGCTCATGGTTCCTGACTGGTGGAGAAGGCTCATCTCCTTCTGATGGGTAGAGCAGATAAGCAAGTCATTGTTTTGATAGTGATTTCATAATACTTAAAATAAAGATTTTCTACTATATGCATCCAGATGTTATATTCATTTAAAGAGTTGTAAGGTAACAGACACAGTAGAAACAGAAATATAACCAACCAACATCAACAGCTGTGGGTTGAGTGCACCTCAGTGAGCACCTTTCTGAAGGATCTGATGAATGCCAAGCATCCAAAAGGTTGTATGAAAAGACATTGCTCCATAGGCCTGTGGAACGATAGAGAACAGGGAAAATGCTTAGAAACATTTAAATGGAAAATATCCCTTTGATCTTTCCAGAGGCTTTTAGCACATGCAAAGTGTTTTCTCATCAAAAATGTTAGTAAGTTCTTTCACAGCAACAGTTTGTCCTCAAGAGGAATCTAAATGTTTTAAACATTGTACCAGGCCTTCAGCTACCATAATTCATTGTCGCACACAGCTATTACCAGTACACATTGCAAGCCACCATTTTCTAGCCTGCATATTCCTGTTCTATGTAAAACCATGCCAGTTCACCTAAAGCAAGGGTTTGGTCTATAAAGAGTGTCATAAACAGCTGTATTCATAATTAAAGATTTAGGGATTGCTCCTGAACAGCCAACATCCAAGTGGTTACAACACAGTTTGAGATGGTCTGCAGAGTATTTAGGTCCCCTAAAACAAGACATCTTCAAAATCTGTTGTATGTTTCTCCTTTCCACAAGTCATTTTCAGTGAGAGTCGCCTCCATCTCCTCATTCCCATAGTTCTTCCACTTTTGTCCTCTCACTTAAGACATGTAAGTTACACTTTTATCCTTTAGCTGTTGTGTTTCGCTATCAGCATATTTTAATTGTACCTCAAGAGTGCACTTGCATAGTACACCATTAGGTGGCAACATAGCTCTAAATCTCCACTCAGCCCTTTCTAAAGATGCACCTATGGCTTCGGGGTCAGCAGCCTATTTCAGGCTCTGAGGACAGAGCTCAGCCTGGACTGGATGTGCTGGGTGTGCTTGCTATCTGGACACCTTGGGTATGACCACACCACAGACATTGCAAAAATGCAATGGAGGCAAAATATTCTCAGAAGATGCTTTATAGTCCCGTGTAACTCCATAATCCATCTCTTTTCTCTGATTGTTAGCACAAAGTGCTTTACAGAATACAAGGAAATCAAAAGTATAGTGGGGTTCTCTACTCCAGTCTCCAGCATCTCATGGGTCTGGATTTGGTACTTCCAGTAGCTGGTGGCTATACTGTTACAGTCACCATCGAAGCTACCTTTCATGAATTTGTCCCCCCTTTTTTAGACCTATACATAGAATCATATAATGGTTTGGGTTGGAAGGGACCAATTTAAGATCATGCAGTTCCAACCCCCTGCTATAGGCATGCTCTTGGCTCCTGTGATAACATGAGTCTTGTCCCCCAGCTGCCTCTTCTCTTTACTCATGACATCATTATAAGCTCAAATATAATCATTAAAGCTCTGAGAATTAGGGTCTGTGAACCTAATGCAGTCTTCCTCATGCCCAGGTATTTTCTATATATAGTAGCAATATGACTCTGGGCTTTTTGCATAATACCTTGAGGTGCACAGTTTCTCAGCACTTCAGATAAAGGATATCAAAGATTATTGTTTTTAATGTGGGTTTTTCGGTCATAAGAAAACCATTTCTTACTGGCGTTCTTGGTGAGCTGTTGTGTGTCATACTTATTTACATGTGAAGGACTCTTCTGCAGAAGAAGCAGAAGAGTGAACCAGAATAGAAAGTAGTGTCATAAAGAATTCTAGTGCTAGAAAAAAAATAAAACAAGAAGAGTTACATAAAAATAGCAAAGCTGTCCTTCCTGCATTACTGGGAGCACTTTACTGAAACAAGGATAGCAAAGCACATTGATTTGATCACGCAAGAACTGTACATTTCAGTCCTGCATGTTGCAGGACACTGCCGGAATATTTAGGAATTGTACATATTAAGTATATTTTTATGCTATCCAAAGTTTATCAAGGAAGCACATCACCTTTCATGAAGCAGATCCGAGACTCAGGAAGCTTCTTCATCAAGCGACCCATGAAGAACTTGCTGCCAAAATCTTCTGCACGAATGAAGGCACCATATTTTAAAAACCCGACCTCATAAGGAGTGAACTCAACCCATTCTGCAGAGAAACAAAATGGACATATTAATTCATTCCATCCATATCTCCTAGCAGGAAATACCCTGGAATGACAGGGAAGCAACTTCAGGACAAACCCTATGAGCAGGGTCATTACAGACTGGCATTCATCAGGACAATGACATCATTAAAATAGTTTCAGTTACTCTCTCAAACAATTTTCCCCAGACTTGTTCCTATGGAACTCTCCAATGAGCCTCTCAAGATAGGACATAAAAGAAGTTTATACTAAAAGAAGTCAGCATAAATTACTCCATACATAGATCAAAGGCTCTGATTTGGGAGTACTTTGGCTGTCCTAAATACTGTCCCCATATTTCTCCTGTCCCATTGAAATCGGATTTCCCCCAGACACTAGACATAAAGTCTGAAAATGGAAAAGATAAAGAACTGTTTATAAATGCTATGATTTGTCAATGCAAGGGGCTGCAAGATATACTGTAATTGGTAACAGAGATACAACTGAATCCAGGTACAGTTTAGTTTTGCCATCACCTTTGAACTCTGAAAGGCTGTAGTCATCTTTGATGTTGAGGATCATGTAGATTGGTAGGGGATTCTGACCTTGAGTTAGTGCCCGTCTCTCATCAGACAGTTTGTGATTGTTTTTCTGTGTATTGACCAGAAAAAGAGAAAGATCAAAACCAAGGGACCTTCTTCACACTGTGCATGGGCTTGGAAAATTACAGAAAAATACTTATTTCAGCTACATTTCTTATTCTTTCTTGTTCATCTTGTGCCAAAACATTTTTTTTTTTTAACTAACTTTTACACACCCACAAAGACTTATTTGATTACAGATAAGCTACAGGAATTTTGTGGTACAGAGGGTTTTCATTCCTCTGAGTAAACACATTCATTTTGCATGGAATATGCAAGTTCTCACAAGGATAAACAGAGCAAAAGAAACCAAAATCAGGATACTGGAACCAGATGTTCAGATAGGCATAGTGAGAGACAGGTTTCTTGCTCTTGCGAATGTCCCTCAGAATAGTAACTATATGTTAGAAAGGTGTGAGGTCAAAATCCCTTTGTTAGTCAACAGAAACCATCTGTCTGATAACACTGGCAGGCTCTCAGGCTAGTGCCTGTCCCTGGAGCTTCTATTTCTGTATAATGTTATTCAAGACTTGTTAAGGAAAATACAGACATGCTACCCCATCACATAATGCTCTTTCCAGCAGGAGCCCCCAGAAATCAATGCTAGAGATCTGATATCCTTCTTGCTTCCGCAGCTTTAGCTCTTGGTCATAGTACTTTAAGCTCTCCAGGGAAAAGCAGCTCAGCTTGCTCTTGGTCATGTGTCTGCGGACTTCACGGATTGGTCCAGAGATATCCTTGTGGGACCAGTTAGGACTCTGATACAAATGTGCCAACGTCCTGAGAAAAGGAGAGAAAGCACATTATCATATGCTCATAAACGTTTCCACCTCCTAGACTTGGATTTAAGGACCACAAAAACAAATAAACAAACAAAAAACTAGTTGAGGTTCATTAAAAACATAAAAATATGTCTGAGGCTCAGAGGTTCTTTGATCTAGATTTTTATTTAGGTCCCAGGAAATTATACCACACATAACTAAACTGTTTATTGTACTTCATTAAACTAAGATGCTATGTCTCTCAAGTTAACTGTTAAATGTTAAGCAGATGAAAATCAAGATAAAGCTGATTTGGGAGTAGGAACTGAAAAATCCAACATCATAAAAACAACAGAAATGGTTTACAGTGTTTTCCTAATGCAAAAGTAAAAAAGCCTGAGGCTAAAAACATACATCTTCCCTTACAACAACAAAGAGAATAAATCTCATACAGCAGTTTACAAAGCTGAAAAACAACATCTTTGCTCAGCATTTCCTTACCACGTTGAGCCAGATGACCCAGTGATGTAAGAAATAGCGTCTAAGAGACCCAACTTTTGAAGACCCAGCAGGTTGCCTAACAAAGATGTCAGTGCCCGAGTGCCACCTCCTGTTGTCATGACTGCTACAACTGGAACCTTTTTAAGCATGAAAACAGTATTTAGTATGCAACAACATAGTCCATATTAGCACATTATATCTCAGCTACATGAACTACAGCACTTCTGTCTTCGAAGAATTCTGACATTTCATCATTTCCCCAAGCAGAGGAGAAAAAGATGAAATGCTGGTACTTTGCACAGAAATTAAAAAACAAACAAACAAAAAAAACCCTAAAAACAACAACAAAAAAAGACAATTTGCTAGTTTAGATATTTTTCATCCACAGAGAACAGTGTTCTATATTTTGTAATATGCTGGCTTACTGAAACAGCTCATGACTTTTAATTTTAATATTTTCAATATTAGGTTGTATTTCCCTTCATGGAACATCATCTCTTCAGAGCTCTATTCCGAGAACCAGAAATGCTCATCCTCTCTAGTAAGTCAAATATAAAGACTGGATTACATTTCCCATAAAGTATCTAGAGTATATAATTGCAGAGATGAAGCACAAAGCCCAGCTAAATAGAAACCTAAATTACATTACAGGAAGATAAATTCCTCCAACTAAAACCCACTGGGAGTGTAGTGGCCAAATGACATTTCCTATACACATTTCCAGGCAATTGTATCAAGAAAATACTTAGCTGTACTTCTTTCACCTGATGAAAATCAAGCATTTCAGGTTAAAGTAAAGCATTCTGATTTTGGTATAAATGAACGAAAAATTCTTGTTTGTTTGCTTGTTTTTGCTTTTCCCACTGAAAATAATGACCATTTTATCATATAATATTGAACACGCCTTTGGCCCAGCTGTCCTGGGCAAAATGAAAAACACAGGCAAAAAAGCTCCCAAAATAAAAACTTCAATTCTGTAGTGCCCTATCTTAGACCTTATTCCCTCCCTGCAACATTCCCATGACAGCATGCACATGAAGAAGTTCAAACTCTAACTCTTGGGTTTGATACTACCCATGCTCTCACTTTGCTTCATCTAAACATTTCCTGATGCTTTACATGGGGCACTAAACATATCAGTACTGGTTAAGGAACAGCACATGACCGGCTGCGGTTTTGTCTCATTCACACAACACAGTCCAGGCCCAATGTTGCTCCCCATACCTCATGGTCTTGTAGGTCCTGTTCTAAGTTAAGTGCTTTTTTCAGGGCAGAAGCCACCAACTTCCTCCGTTTCTGTAGGAAGATTTTCTCCTCCATGCATAGATCAAACTCCAAGCGAACATCAAGGTTTCTTGACCTCAGAAAGACAGATTACTCCAAGTTTTATAAATTCGACTATTCTGAATCCTTTGCAACCAAGGAAAATGAGGCATAAATATGTTTTTCTAGACTTGTAGTACTATGATTTTTTTTCAGTCAGAAAAGATCTTCATCACAAAACAAAAAGACAGAATTTCTTACCAGTCCATTGACTTTACATGTAAATTGACTGTTTCGTTCTGGAAAACAACAGAAAACAAAGAAAACCACAACACATAATAAGTTTTGGAGATGCTTTTATGTCCTTTACTTGCAGTTATATTTGAAGCCCTTCACTTTTTATGAGAGTAGGGTTGGACACACAAGGCTGTAACAATAAGAAAACCCATCCAATTTCTAGAACTTCTCCAAGCCCACTAACATTATTTATACTGAAGCTTCAGCCATTGTAGATATACACATCAGTGTACAAAGCAAAAACCAGCATCAGCTCTGTTAGCATGCCTTGCTTTGCTTCACTGTTTGCATACATTCTGGCCTGCATTAGTCCAACTGATCACAGAAACCCTTCTCTCAAACTTTTGGCTGTTATTTTTGTTTCTGCTCAGCTCAGATGAAAGCGTGCAGGTCTGTAACTGTATAGGAATATAAATCTATCACACCTGTTCACCATCTTAAGAACAAAATAAATCTCTTCCAGACACACTGTATTTTTATTGGATAGTAATTTCAAACAAGGTGTAAAACCCTTTCTAGTTGCTCAAAAGCTGCTGAGTTGCAGCTCTGTAATACAGGGTCTTTGTGCCAACACTAGCATCATGAATTCCCATCCCATAAAAAAGCCTGCTTAAAACTTCAGAGGGTAGCAAACTTCAGCAAAGACTCTACCCCCTTCCTACCTCCTCCCCTCCCCACACCCTTGCACTGACTTTTATTAGATTGCATAGCTTTCTAATGCTCAGTGGACTGCAGAAAATAAGGATTAGCAGTTAGATATCTAAACTTCTACCTCATGGTAATCTGGTTAACTCAAGCTTGTTGATCCTGGGACCACAGCTTCAGATTTATTCTAAAGAGTTACTGTCAATCACCTTTGCCACTGCTACTTTCTCCTTGAAGGGAAGTGAATCCAGAGGAACAGTGAGGGATGCAGTGCAGTTTTTTGTCTCTTCACCTGAGGTATACTTAAAAAATAGATTTAAAAGTAGAAAAATATTTAATGTATACACCATAAAAAGTACTGTCACCAATTTTTTTAAAAAATAGAATTGACTCCCAGCAGTTTCCAAGTTGGTATCTAGGTGCCTTAGTTCTCTCCCAGAGCAGATGATCATGGAAGTTGACTTCCAATTAAAATAATAACAGTAATGATATTTTTTTCCATATGTCCCCAGTGAAATATGGAAAGCCATGAGTTTTCTGTGCTTAATCAAGTAGAAGATCACGTACCAAGCAGAAATGTGGCTTCTTTTCTGCCAGAGCCATGTGCAGCTCTTCCAGACCATATCTGAGATAATGGAAGATGAGAGGCCTTGGGGGTTGCAGAGAAGAGCCCAGTGACAGAGTCTGGTTCTGTTCATAGGATCCCTTCACTGTGAACAGGAAGTCTTTTTCTAAAACAAACAAACAAGCATATTCCCAAACAGGAAATACTACAGGAGAAAAGAAAAAAAGAAAAAAAGAAGCTATAACTGTTTGAGAAACTCAGACATACGGGAAAACTGAGTTAAACTGAAATAATTGAGATAGAAAAAATGTATTTTCTTCTATTTTACAGTATTAATAAAGTTCATGCTCTAATTCCAAACTCCGATTTTGCTATTTGGTATAGACAGTAATTGTTGGATCTCTACAACCCTTATTTGTAACCATCTAATATCTGTGCTCTATTGGTAAGAAAAAAGGAGGGAAATTATTGGATAAAAAAGTGACAAAATAAAAGAAGTTCTTAATTACCTAAGTTGTTTCTACTTCACAGGGTTTAAGATCCAGTCATTATTGTAGCACATTTTTTTCTGTGTTAAAAGCTTAAAGTCTAACCTGAAGCTACTTTCTTCTGTCTATTGTCCACAAGGACTTCCAAGCAGCAAGCTTCACGAGACTGTCACAGGAATGAATAACGAGATAATTAAATATCCAAAGTACGCCACATATGAGTCACTTTGCTATTTACCTCTGGCCACCTGGGTTCCTGGGGTCTGGACACCTGCCCATTGTGTGTTTGGCAGGTATGGCTACTCTTATAATGTGCCAGCTGAAAGCAAAATGGCTGCAGCGATGTGTCTGTCCATGGGATAGGAAGAAAGGGGACATAATGAAAGGAGTGGGAGGATGCCCAGGTCTCCTGAAGATGGACTGATTGGCAGCCAAATCACAGAGCTGGCCTTGCAGTCCTGCTTGTGTGAAGCTGTACAGTCAAGTGCTACCTCCCTCCAAGCAGTGAGTTAGGGGCAGACAGGAAGGCCACTTCCACTTCATCCAGTAGAGGGATGGCTCTGTCCAAGTACCAGGAGCAGTTCCCAGGAGAAATGACACAGAGGCAGTAAGCAAATGAAGTAGCACTTTAGGCTCTGCCAAGAAGCTTGCCATCAGCTGGTGATGAAGGACTGGCCTGTGGGTATCCCCAGTGACTATGTTCACTCTTTCTTAATACATCCTCACCCCAGGAGCCATGCAGGCAGATGGCTGCCTGTTTCTGATGTTCCTCTTCCCCCCACCCCGCATCTCCCTTTCCTTCAGCTCTGACTGCAATGACTTATTGGGGCCCTTCCCATGTTTATCATTCCCAACACCAGAAAGATAATGAACATAGATAAATAGTTTGAAATTACCACCAAGACACCATTACTGATAAGCTTTTCAGGAGGAACTGGACTGAAAGAACAAAAAATGAAATCAGAACATGATCTAAATACCTCTTCAAATGAACTGTGGGAATAACACTTTCCTTAAAGGTTGTCTCATCTAACACAGTCTGTAACAAATCACTGATTTTTGATTTTGTTGCTCCTTTCAAAAAAGACATATGAAACATGACTTCCTCATTTTTTTATGATAATCATAGAATCACAGAATGGCTTGGGTTGGAAGGACCTTAA
This sequence comes from Perdix hodgsoniae, assembly GCA_035772895.1. Classification (NCBI taxonomy): domain Eukaryota; kingdom Metazoa; phylum Chordata; class Aves; order Galliformes; family Phasianidae; genus Perdix; species Perdix hodgsoniae. The sequence continues at coordinate 25,181,314 of JAPSGF010000001.1, read as the reverse complement.
AGGTCATCTAGTTCTAGCCCCCTGCTGTGGGTAGAGTTGCCAATGACTAAATCAGGCTCTACATCAGGTTGTCCATGTCCAGTCTGGCCTTGAACACCTCTAGGGACAGGGCATTCGGAGCTCCTGTACGCAACCTGTAATAGTAATGAACACTAAGAAATATTGAATACAGCCGTTGCAGTTCTTATCATCCTTATCCCACTCCCAGGAAATACTGGGATAGATTAGTATCCAGGATGACTTTTGGTAGACAGGGAAGAGAATGCTTTTGCCAGTATGCAGATAATTTGATAAACATCAGCTGAGACTGTGATGCTGTTTTGAACTACGTTGTATTAAACTCTAGCATTTGTTTTACATTTTGCTGGTTCTATTTAGGCTTTTACTCACATGCTCTCTGATGCAAACTCAACTTCCAGCATCTCCTGTGTCTGTAAAAGATTAATTTAGTCTAAGCATTTGAATTAATTTTCTTTGTCACCAACTATTCTTATTAATGAGTATCCTGGCTCCTTAAATGGCTCTTACAACTCAAATTCACTCTTGTTTTAGGGTATGCTCAAATGAGTAAAAGCAGTTGAGTTAGAGTGATTTTGGAAAGTATTCTTCATCTTTTATTAATTATCAGTCTTTAGGCTGTGCTTGTCCATTCAGAGATGAGGCAGAGTAAAATGGACACTTGGGGAATCCTCAGTTACAGTAGCTTGCCATCTATCATGCACCTCAACATGGATCTTTGTATTATATTTGGGCATTAAAAAATTACAGGTCAAGCTATCAGCCTTTAACTGAGCACTCCAGTAACTGTGTCAGCACATGCCAAATTCTCAAGTGCTAGTCTCAGGAAAAGAAATTCTGACAGAAACTTCGCTCAATAGCAATGCAGTCTTCTATCCTCAACAAAATCTACTTAAGCAACAGATTCTAGACACAGGAAAAAAAAAAAAAAGTCATATAGGGGGGTAATAGCAAAAAATGCGTTTCCTTCCTGTGGGCAAGACTGTTTTATTTCTCACCTCTGGATTTAGCTGAAAAGTCAAGTGAACAGTTTCTCCAAGCTGTATTTTAGCAACATCAAAGAGGACGGTGAAGAGGAGATCATCTTTAGTGATTGTATTTTCATCATAGACTTTCAGCTCAAGAATATTCTGTGAATAGAGGTAGAGGGTTAAGACCATTTCTGTTTGGAGACTTTGGGCTACTATGAGGTCTCTCTGGAGCCTTCTAATTTTGCTGCTGCCTGCTGTTTTTACATTCACATACCCATATCCCTCAAATCCCTTGCAAATATTTTTATGGCACCCTACAAACAGATCACACAATAAGATCTCTGCCCCCACTAGAAAAAACAAATCCACTCTGCATCTTACTTTCACTTGGCTTTGGATCCTGAAGCAAAATATTTCATTCCACACTGGATCTTTGCAGTTCTTGATGGTTCTGGTCCGGACAGTCTCAGAGGAAGCAGTGGGCAAGGACAGGCTTACATAGCAATCAGCTTGACTAACTGTATATAAAAAGATACATTTTAACAAACAAACAAACAAAAATCTTAGAACATAAGCTTATAGCACTCTATAGACAGTAAGCTGCAAAAAGGAGATATTGTTTTAATACTTTTCTTATAGGTTTTTACTCAACAGCACTCACTACTATTTATCCTGTCTAGGAGGCTGAAACTGTGATAATTATGGAAATTGAAAGAAGCTACTGAAGTAAAGAGAATTGGTGGAGGGGGAAAGAATGGTTTTATGTATCAAAACCTATTATTGATACGTCCCCAGTCTGTGGGAAATAAAGAGATCCGTTGTCATGAAGATTTACATTTTGAGAACCTTTTTTAAAGGTACTTAACTAGTTAACTCTTCAAGCACTTTAGATAAGGAGTAATCTTTGCCCACTGTGATAAAACTTCTAATTTCTTAGCGTAGCATTACCTCAAACGTGGTTTGAACACAAGGTTGTCTAATTAGATAAAACACAGCATTAAAACTTCATAATATATGCAGGTTGCACTGGGGTGGGCTCCCAGGAACTGCCTCCTCCCCAGATGGAGGTAAATAGCCTTGCAGCAGGGGAGCACAGCTTTGCAACGTATTGACCAACTGAGTCTTGGGGATTGCTGCAGCTTTCAGGTGAGAGGCAAGCTGGGTACTTGTAGGTCTGTGCAGTCAACTTTCCATCTGTGTGTTAATCTGATGTATTTAAATTGTTTCTTTGTTAGGATTCTCACTGATACTTCTAAGATGATTTGTTGTTGTTGTTGTTTTGTTTATTTTGTTGTTGTTGTTTTCCAAGGAACAGCGTTGTGCATCTCTTCCTAAGTGTGGGAAAGAGCTGATATGTCGTGAACCTGTCTTAATAAGATGACATCCTGAAAACACAGTGAAAAATAAGGCAGCAATCACTCTCTCTGCACTGTTTTTCACCCTTTCTAATCCTCCCATTTGGAGCAAATCTGCTATTTTGTGGTTCTACACATTGCTCTGCATTCATTTCTACACAACACTTTATTTTTTGTCTGCTGAACAACCACAGCCGTTTCTAATGTCTCCAGCCCTTAGAACAAATTTGTGATTACAGTAACAGGTTAGATGTGATGTGCTAAGAGGCAGCATGATGACCTAGTGGGTAGGCTGCTGAAAAAGGGCTCATAATATTTTGGCTCCAGTCCCAGCTCTGCTCCAGGCTGCTAGGTCACTGTGGGCAATTGCCTACATTTAAATGTATCCTTTCTATCTGTATTTTCACATCAGTAAAACAGTGATAATGATCATTTCCTCACTTGCAACCTGTTTTGATATTCCACAATTAAAACTAATATACAAAACAAAAAATAACTACCACTAATAGTATTACCAACCCACAAAAAAAGAGTATCTTATCAGCAATTGTTTTATCTTCTTAATTAGTCCCTTGTTTCTCACTCCACACTTTCTTTATACTTGTGTTACTTATGTGGCAATGAATAGGTATTGCTTAAAGCAATTTATGGAATCACATTACTTAGGATTTCTTTCAAGTCTTCTGATGAAATCTGAATATTAAACATCTTCCCCATTGCTGTCCATAACAGGAAAGGACGACTTGAACATTCCAAACGGAGACCTGTATACTGATAATTAGCATTAGGAAAATGTAGATTACTATAAATTCAGATGAAGAATATGCATGGTGTACCTTTATATAACAGTTTATTGATTAAGAAGGTCATAAAAGAGTTTATTTAGAACCCTCCACTGCAATATTTTCAATAATTCTTCCACTGAGTTGGAATTCTTCCAATTCTTCTTTCACTGAGTTTTGGTAAGTGAAAATGAGAATACTGATTTTGCATAGGTGCATCCTCTGGCAGTGTCAATACTGCCAACAGTACTGTATGTTCATTTCTGAGAATTTATTCACTTATGGTCTGGGATATCCCTTTGTCACAAATACTAGCTAGGAATCCTCTTTGAGAAGACGGACATTTAATATTTTCAGAGTATCAAAAAGGCCACTTCTAAACTCTGTGGTGTGAGCTGTGGTAAGAACTTTCTTCCATCTGTCATTCTCTTTGAATACAGCTGAACAGTAGCAAACTTGAGAAGTTACTCCGGGCTTTAGCAAGACTGTTTGCTATTATTAAGAGAAAAACAAACTCCCACAGCTTGATCATCCACACTAATACCAGTCCAGTCAGTAATCACCGAGTCTCAACATAGCCCTAGACAAGAATGCAGATAAAGGCATTTGAATCTGAAACAGACAGATCATTTCATGAAGAAAAACAAATTATGCCACAAAACTACGTTGTTGCAAGATTTATCTGATAACTTACACACACACAACACAGATTTACACAGCTTTTGGACCAGATCCCAAATACACAGTGCTAGCTTTAAGTACAGGAGACTAAAATCTCTTAGCATACATTCCTACTCATGCACAGGAACAAATGGATGCTCATTGTCTTCCATGCTCCAGCTCTCTCCCACCTTCTACCAAAAAAAGACTTTAACTGTCACCAACTATTGAATTAAAATGTGTCCAGATTGAAGATGATTGGTTTAAACAGCCTAGCATATGAGAAAAAACTGAAAGAACTGAGTTTGCTAATTCAACAGCAAAGACCGGCAAAGAATATGGTAACAGCCAGAGCTGGAATGTCCAAATGATTATTGTAATGAGGACAATGATTAGAGTCTCAGTATGGGAGGATGGAACTAAAGACAAATGTTAGAAAAACTGAAAAGCTTTAATGAGAGAGTTTTTTATACTTTAACTCATTTCAGAGGGTACCCCTACCTAGATACATACCAGTGACAGATAAAGTAAATTTGATCCTGCTTCAGGAGAAGAGGACCCTTTCACGTGAAGCTACAAACATCAAATGGAATCTGGACTTGCTGCCATGTGATACCTGTGTTTACGCTGGAAGGCAATAAACAGAATAATCATGGCACGTCAATTATCTTACCAATTAACTGGTCTCTCTCCCAGCCCTGACTGTCACAGGAGGAAGCAACAGAGAAATCCTTGTACTGTACACCAGCCCAAGTCACACATTCCAATATAGTGTATGGGCACTGACAGGCCTCACTGTCTCCAAAGCGATTGCAAGCCTCCTTCTTTAATATGTACAGAGTAAGACTGTAAGTTCCTTGGGAAAGTGGCCACTTTTTCCTTACACACAGCATCCACGTACCATGAGCTAGATCCATAGCTAGAGTATCTGTGTACGAACTCAACATAATTGTCAAAAGGAAACAATACAAATGCAAAACCATACAGTGCAGAGATTCCCACAAACAGTTGTGCTGAAACTTGTCCATTCCACTCCAGCTCCTCTGGAACAACAGAGATAAATCACATTACCTAAATGGTAAATACGGTTGGTTGACATGAGGTATTTTCCCTCATTTGGGTTTGGTGCAAACCAGAAGTGGAAAACATTTGCAAATATGATGAGCAAGGTTAAAAATATCCCAAAGTCACACGTAGAGGAAGTAGCACTGAAAATCCACAGTTGACTGTAGATTCAATACACGTAAGTAAAAACAAAAAGATATAGATTTCTTTGATTTTTTTAAGATGGGGATGGAAGAGTTGTGCCTAAAGAAACATCATGGAAGTAATAAGGCATATCATCATAATAAAATAAAAAAGTAGGGTGCAATAAGTAAACTCACTCCCTCACATGATGGCTCACAGCAGCTACTATGAAGGTAGAGATGTCAATGCTGATGAGTTAATTTGGTGAGAAAAACTCTATAACACACTGGGACAACTCATTGGAAACAAGGGTGTGTTTTACACGACAACATAAATGGTTCTTAGTGCGCCAGAAACTTCAGCTTATAAGTCTCAGTCACCATTTTATGAACTGAATTTTGGACCTACAGGGTGTAAACACAGAGATTACAATTTAATTTGTTAATTCGGTCTGGACTAAAAGTTTACATCACAGCATTGGTTCATCCTGCCATGAATACTACAAGTTATATGTGTTGCAAACACATGCTTTGCTTTTGTCAGTCATGTCTTCACATTTTATATGTCTGTTCTACAAAAATGTCGCTATTAGCTTCTTTCACATCAAAGTAAACTGCATATAGACACACAGTTTCCAAACTGTCTTTCATCGCAAGACTACAACTGAACCTATATTCACAACAAAATCAAATGAGCTCACACTTCTGACTGGAATCCTCTGGGACTCTCAACTAATCCAGGAGCCTACAGCAACTTTCCTGTGAAAAAGAATGAATGAAAACATTAAGAATAAATATAATATGACTTAAAAAAAAAAAAAATTACACTCACCACCCCTCTAGTTTTCATTCTTGAAAGATAGTAAACATTGGTACTGGATGAATGGGAACAGATGAATACTTTGCTAGGTAGACATTCCAAAAGATTGCCAGTTTAGCAATTGGCAAGATAGTAGAAAATGATAAAGTACCAGTACTAAAATTTGAGATTGATGCTTTCTTTTAACCTTCACTAGCTACTACTGCAGCACTACCTATAGTCTCTGCAAAGAATACAACAAGACAAAATACCCAGGAGAGAAGCCACAGTCTCATGAACGCATACATACCTTTTCAGCTATGCAGACTATCATAGCCATGTTAAATCTAGCCTCTCTTCTTTACACTGGCCTCCTACATCAGCGATACTGGTTCTTATCTACAAGGTAATCAATGACTACAACTCAGTAGAAATGTTGCCTGAAGCTTCTCTCTGGAGACCATCACTGATAAAGGTCCTCAAACTCTGTGTACTTTGCCTGCGGGCAAGGCTTTCCCTGGCACTGCTCTGAGTCTTGAGAATCAACTTGGACAGGGACTAACACATACCATAAGCCTTAGCATGTTGCTCCTTTAGCATAAGGCTCACCTCAGCACCACACTTCATCTCATCTAAATGTCTTTGAAGGAGCACGCATGCATAAAATCAAACATTCTCCGCTCAGTGAGTGCAGGAAGGAAGGAATCATTGATAACAACATCAGTCACACTGCTTACTGCACAGCTGGATGGTCTACAAATAATGTTGTCCTAATGAAATCAGAATAGGGCAGATTTTAGAAAAGATTCTGCAGATTCTTCAAGGGTGTGTAAGAATTAATGAAAAAAAATATTTTTCACATTAAAATACTGAAGACAAGAAGTTGTACCACATCCTGTATCAGAGAACTGTCTCAAAAGTCTTGAAGTAAGTATAATCTTTATCAATCTTCATGTTCTTCATGAACATCTTTGAATGTATTGTGTAAAAATTAACACAGATATGATGACATTCCATTCGTCGTCAGCATGCAGTGTCACACATGGTAATCTTCAGTCTTAAATTCAATACATCATTGTATAGAATATAATGTAAGGCAGGATATAAAGTAAAAATATGATCCTTATTAAGGGTGATAAAAAATGCCAAGAAGCAACAAATTCTAAGATGTGCAACACTGTAAGCATGGGGGAAAAAAATGCTCAGCTCAGTTTCTTAAGCCATAGGAAGGTATACAAACAGCCCAAGGATATTTGTAAATACAGAATGGCAATTTAGAAACCTGAGGACATATGCAATTATCTGCTAACAACCACTGAAGCTGCCTAAATACGTTTGACAGAAACTGAAAGAAATTCAAGATAGGTTTATGCGATTTGTGTTACTTATTAGCAAAACATTCAGTGAAAAGCGTTTCAGCTCTACAGAATACTATACAATTGTATACAAAGCAGCAAGCAATATACTGCACACGATACACTCCTTGGTGTTTCCACCAACAGTCTACTAAGGGATTAAGAAACAGGAAAGGGAAAGACTGAGAAATAGTCTCTTGGACTAGAAAACACAGAATGAGGGAAACCGGATTTTGGCATGTATGTAGATGGTAACAATGAGCTGAGGAAGACTGAGAGCAGAGATGGATAACATGAGCGAATGAAAACCAAGAGAAAACTGAATAGAAGGGAAAGGATTTATGAACAGCTGCAACACCAAAGGTGATTCAGACAGTATTGAGATCACTCATTCATTTGTTGTTGTTATTATTAACTGTGGTTATTAGTTTGCTATGATAAACATCAGTCAGAACCAGAGTTCCATTTTGCCAGGTGCCTTAGTGGTCATTCAGTTAGACTTTGATCTTGATCTAAACAGCTTACAATTACAGTAAGAAAGTCCCACCTTCAGGTATGATGTCACAGGGAGGAGTTCCTGGTGATCATCAATTGCTCTCATATTTGTTTGTTTCAGTTTCTTAACTGACTAAGAAATCACTGTTCACAGGCCTTGTTGCAACTTTGCAGGTAGCTGCGTAAGTATTTGTCTGTCTTTATTCAGATTCCTATTACCAAGCATTTCTCTTCACCTACCATGATGATTTCTCCCAGTGCAAATGCAGTCTGCCTGAACAGCCAGTCTCATGAGGAACTTTTATCAGATGCCTTGCAAAGGCAAAAATGCTCTTCTGAGGAGCATGTCATCCTAGGTGACCACGTTCATTTTAACAGGAAAGCGATATCAACCTAAGTTTAATGCTGGTTAGCTCACCTTTGCTGCCTGTCTGCTCACTTCACACTATGGCTTCTGCTGTCTTCTCACAGCCATGTTGTGGGCAGTGGAAAGCGAAAGAAGCAACATATGCAGTTTGTTAATCATGTCCTCAGTCATACCTTTCCTACCAGTTTCCTTTAGAATGCAGTGAAAATTTCTTATTATGGTGGTATTGCCGAGGACTTAGTCATAAAAAAAAAAGTTAGTGATACTGACTTCCAAATTTTAAAATTAATGACCAGTGCAATATTAGGAGTATGTTATAAAACTACACGTCAACAAGACTCAGGTTTAGCACCATAACTACCCAAGAAAGCAGTAGAGTTGCCCTTCCTAGAGGTGTTCAAGAAATGGGCAGCTATGGCATTAAGTGAGCATTTAGTGAGCATGATAGGGATGGCTTGATGGTTGGACTAGATGGTTTTAGTGGTCTTTTCCAATCTTAATAATCCTATAATTTTATGAACAATATATAAAGACAAATATAAGGCTTTTTCTAATGAAATGCTAATTGAGAATTATGTTATCACTTTTAAAAGATTAAAAATTGTAGTTCAGGGTCATTCCAGTACACACTCTCTGGAATCCTGAGATTTGCTAAATACAAAGCAAGGCAAACTAATGTTAAAGACATTTTCTTGCTCCTAACTGGGATAATTTTTTTAAAATACATGCATGTAGCAGAGATTACTACATATTTCACTTGCAGCTCTTAAAACAAACAGGCTTCTCTTCTATTAGAGAGTTTGCAGTGTCAAAAATACATATTTTCCCTCCCCAAAGAGCAGTGAACCCTACAGACAAGTCCGCAATAAACCAGATCTGCCAGCTGTGAGAAGCAGACAGAGCCCAGGTATCTGCACAGGGACTGAAAGTTCTAGCTGTGCTCCCACAAATCATCAAGTACAGCACACAGCAAGCAAGTTGGGGCAAGCAACCCGTAAGCTGTTTGCACTACAGGGTCTGGGGAGAGGAAGCTAAAGTGGTTGTGGACACAGCAGCAGCAGCAGCAGCAGCAGCAGCAACTTTAAGAGCAGCATGGGTGCTATCAGAGTGAATTTTCAAAATTCACTGCCTGCAGAAAGGCTATGGCCAGCATTTATCTGCAGACACAATGTAAAGGCCACACATGTGGCAGCAGCTCAGCAGCCAAGGCTTTGTGAGGACAACCAGGCTGTTTACTTTGCATTTTAGCACCTGTGTGCATGAAACAGCCACACTGAAAATGAAATCTGTACTGGGGAATTTACACAGTGTGGGCCTAATTCTTGTTACAATTAGCACGTGGTTGACATGCACTTGTACTTGGCCAGTAGGTAAACCTCTCTGGAAGGAAACTCTCATGTGGTAGAAATGCAGCATTCTGCATAAAGGTAGCTTCAAAGAGGTCTGTGAAGAAATGGGTGGGAGGACTTGGGATGAAGAATGAGCCCTCCTACAAAGATCTTGGAGGACCAGCCCTTGGCAAACAAGACTTATGCAACAACTGATTTCTTCCTACACTTTGTAGGAGCCTTTTGAAAGCTAAACTCCATCATGTCAACTGACAGGAAGAGCAAGAGAAGATCACAGGAAGCCACTGAAGGGAAGAGCAAGGTCAGTACTGAAAGTAAAACTGATTTTGCCACTACAAGGATGAAGAACTGAGATTATAGCACCTGTCTCTGGTCTCTCTCATACTTGGGCAGGAAACACCTTTGGTGCAATCCAGTGCAGCTGTTTTGCCTTATACACTTCAGTGGGAATACAGGAATGGGAAGAGCACAGGTCCTTCTCATCTTGTTACTTCTGCACCCAGTGGTTCTCACAAACACAGCTAACTCCCTCCCCCAGAGGGAGCCCTAAATAATGCGTAGAAAGGGCTTTTTCAGGTCAGCCAGAAAAGATCAGATTTTC